>CM076663.1:16669181-16906231 GCA_038496675.1 Rachycentron canadum | reverse complement strand
ATATATATATATATATATGTATATAGATAGAGAGAGAGAGAGAGAGAGAGAGAGAGAGCATTAACAGCTGTTTATGTATGTAAACAAACAATAAGATCAGTCACATGAGCAAAAATGAAAGCTGGAAATAAAATTAATTTCTTGTTTATCTTGTTTATCATTGTTTGTCTGTATGTCATCGTTTCATACTTTAGTTTGTCCCAAATGACATAGGACTGAATTAACTATTTAAACGCTGCAAAAGCTACAAGTTACCTGATCCTGAACCAAACACTCTTTCACAATGTGATACCTACGAGGGCAGTGGCACAGTGCACTCATGCCTTTGTATTCAAAAAGCAATTTGTCGTGTGTCCCATTTACACCATGAAATTGGAGAATGGAGGCCTCTTCCAGCAGACAAAATGAAACATCACAGGATCTGACGATTACAGCATTTATTTCACCCAGCATGTTATATGAACTCTGTCCTCCTGAGTTTAAGTACGCTTCAAGCCAACAAGAATGATATATAACAAAGGGGAAGAGGATCCACCTCCACATGAATCATTTCAGTCAAAGCTGCTGACTTTCAACTGACAAACCACCGCAGAGAGAGATGCCACAGAAGAAGAAAGTGTCGGCCATTGAAAAAGAGGGAAGCGAGTAACCTAGGTAACGGAAGAAGATATTTGTTCGGGGGTGTCGGACTTCAGAAGAGAGGAGGTCAGTGGAGGGAAGAAAAAGAGGAGAAGGACTCAGTCACCTTGGATGAGTCACAGAACACACATCAGCATTTCATACAGAGGCATATTTACAGTACAATAGTCTTCCCCCTCCGTCTTCCCCTCCTCTGGTTCAGTCAAGCGTCACGACGCACATCAACACACAGAGTGTCACCCTGTGAAAGAAATGTCATGGTGCGCAGACACAAACACAAACTGGATAAAAACAGCATTTCATTTCATTTCTCATCTCTCCAAATTGGCTTATTATTGGATTGAAAAGGTGCCCCTGACTACTGCTACTGTGATGCACTGCAGTGAGGATGTTCATCAACTAGACACAGCAGAGTGGGGTCAAAGGGTAAAGATAAGCTAGAAATGAAGAGAAAGCCAATGGAAGCGTCTGACGGCATTAGTTTAAAAGAGGTTCAAGGTGCTCTGAGTGAAAAGCAGGGCTGTTTGCATCCTCACTGTGGAGTAGTGATACAGAGTGAGGCGAGTGCTACGTCAATTACAAGCAGTTTACTCTGCTGGCGTCACAGGTTTCTATTCTCTTTAGGGACATATGACACTGATGAGCCAGACAGGTAACGGCTTTCACAGTTCCAGTTGTTTACTAGATGAGTGCCCTCTGGAGACCTGGGTAAGGCAAGTCCAAACTATTTCACTCAGGTCAGTTGGATAAGGTTGTATTGCCGCAGGTCTCTGGTTTGTATGTCAACATGTCTAATACTAATAAGTGCCCTTAATTGTGAATGGAGAAAAATATGTTTGTTTGTTTTCTTGTTTTTTTTCTAGGCAAAATGGACATTTCACAATTGTGAAGAACAGGTAAAAAGCAATTGCATTTCTTTTCAGTTGCGGCTGCTCTATAATTATTAATGCATTGCGCTGCTGGCACTGTTGGTGTTCTCTCTTTCTAGTTGGGTTTGTTTGGGTTGGTTGCATTTCGAATTGGGTCTAATTATCCTTGGGTCTACTTGGATCAAGTATGGCTGTCTTTTGGCCACTTTCAGATTAGGTTCTTCTTTGTTTTACTTTGTGTAATTAATTCACAGTGTCAAAAACTCTGGACCCATGAAAACACCTATTGATTGCTTCTATCTCTGTTGCTTGTATTACTCACATTTAAACCACATTGTCCATAAACAATGTTGCCTGGTGTTGGACACCAGCTTCCAACTCCTTCAACTGCACTAATCCACCCTTTGACAATTTCATGTTTACTTATTTTTAATCACAATAAATTTAATTACAATTTCATAACACTAAACAAAAGATTAATACTTTAACTCTGGTTATATTAACAAGGGATTGAAATGATACACACAAATAAAACACACTTTTACACTACATTGAACTCATGCATTAGCATAAACATTCTTATTCCGTGGAAGCAAACTTGGAAGCCAGAAAAAAATTTTTGGCTTATGTGCTAGGCAAACATTTTCATTAAAGTGACTGGACACCATCTTGGAGTCTGGTCTCCAGTTCTTCCACATTCATGCTTTCTAGTCTTTGTGCTGAGCTAACCTACTTCATATGTATTGTGCAAACTATTCCCTGAAGAACTAAGAATGAGAAGCATTAACCATGTTAGGCAATAGAGGATTGAACTCATTCACATTATATTAACTAAATTATACAATACTTTGAAAACCTAAGACCAAGGTTGAGAGACCAGACAAGAAACAGACCTGTCTGTCTCTGAAATCTGGCCTCTACGCTCCTCCTCCCCCAATAAAAGGCAGAGGTTGACTCCTCACTAAACCACAGTTGACTAAATGAGACACGCATACGGAAATCCTCAGGGAACAGTGACAGCGAGGGAAGAGGGCCATCTGTATTACCCTGCGGCATAGATCACAAACCAATAACAGGACTCATTTCCCTCCTTCTGTCCCAGAGGATCAGCATCCACGGTCAGAGGGGCGTGCCGCTGTGGCTGAGCCCCAGCAGAAGGAGGCATGTTGGACTGTGTTGGCCTGCCTGGTGACACAGTCCTGACTGTTTGTAAGGCATCCATCCCCGTCTTATAGACACTGTGGGTGGACACACTGACACAGGCAGTGTGTGATTACAATACAAGACATTCTAGAGACAACACTTGAGCTGAATGACCTGTCACTGACACCTCATCATGGCCATGGAGGTCATGTCTGCAGGTGGTCCACCAACACATTTACTCACACTTCAATCCTTTACGTTTAAAATCTTGATTCTTGGGATTTAATAGTTAAGTATTATTAGGGATTTTGAAAATTAGAAAATATTCCACTGTATAGGTATAAGACTACCCTACTGTACCTATATATTTGTGGTGTTATATTTTCAGCGTGTATCAGCTTACTTAAGGTGATTTTTATATATTTTATTCTTTATTTTAGATGGAAGCCAACAAATGAGCTCTCGAACTATTGAATGTTGCACTTAATAACAAATAGGTTCAACAATTCTGAAGCACATAAACATCCTGCATGTAACATATTTGATTCAACAACTCTAACCAACAAAAATTCTATTGGTCTACAAATATTACATTTCCACTGTAACGAAACAGATAACACCCTATATCAGTCCAACAAGGATCATTTATTAACAAACATTATAGTACAAACAAGTTACAAATAAAGAGTGGACTCATTTCTGACCATGTCAAGTGATCAGGCACAGTAGTACCATCAAATAACATTTGCATTCAATTATCATGGCCATTAGAAACCTGAGCTTGATACAAAATGTTGTATGGTACAAATGTATGTTGCACAATGGTTAGGAAGCATTACAAAAAGTAGAGTTTAAGAGTATAAATACACTGTATGTGCAACTGATGGAGTAAATTCGTTGATGCAGAATCAGACAGGCGCTGTAACATTTTTGTCTGTACAGTTGGGAGCTGCACAAACATTCTGCTGCTAACTCAGTGTCCATGCATCAAAGGAGACATGAAAAACAAATGAGTCTCCTGGCAACAGAACAAGCCAGCACAGAAAAAAGAACTATATCTTCTCTGGTTCTCCCGTATACTTGCTGTTGATTTGCATTCCTTTAAATGAAGTTTAGAAATTAAAAGAAGAGAAGGGATTTGGCTGAGTCAGGGTGCTGAGCAGAAAGGAAAGCGTCTCTCTCAGGATACTGGTCAGCAACTGCATCACAACATTTATGAAAACTAATAACTGATTATTTTCATATTCTGCTGGCACCCACAGAGGATCCAATTTGGTCAAACTCTCCAGGCTTTCATTATGGGGGGGTGGGGGGTGGGTTCACAGGTTGAAGGTCGGGGATCATGGTGCAGGAGTCACTAGGACGGGGCATCTTCTCCATGTATAGCCTTATACTTGCCCATTTCCTCTGGAAAAACTTTACTGAGCTCTGAGATTAGAAGGCTCTTAAATTTCTGTAATAAAAGACAATACAACAGCAGTTGTGTGTTGGATTATTACTAATTTTCTTTCTTTTTTCTTCACCAAAGACATCAGGCAACTCAACACCTGATCAGTAAAGCCTAGAATAGATCTGTCTTGTATTCAGCTACATATAACAAGGACATGTTAGACACACCTGACTAAAGCATAAATCCATAAATCAACTTCCTCTTTCTGAACTACAAAAGGATTTAAACATTGTGTTCAAGGTCAATTCATTGATCATCAATGGACAAGACCACTACAACAGAGAGAGCTTTCTCAAACACATGGCTCCTTGTATAATGAAGATGATCCTTGAAGGGAAATTTTTCTCCTCATTATAAATTACATTTAATTAGTGGGGTATCTGAAGGCTTTATTATCTATGTTGTGTCTTTGAGAGGAAATGTTAGTGTCTCTTACTGTCATAGTGTCAATCTTCCCTTTGACCTGCTCATTCCTCGCCAAGGCTCTCTCCAAACATTCCTTGGTGTACAGCTGAGGGTTTCGTCCTTGGTCAATGTATCTACAATCACATGGCATAATACCAGCTATGAAGCACAGGTAAGGTAAACCTATCTAAATATGGTAAGTTGGTCAATAATGAGACTCCACTTCTTCCTACATGTAATCTTTTTATTTCTACAAATGTTTTGATTGCTTATTTTCTATTATTTCTACAATCGTTGAATAGAGTACGCTCTAAAGAGTGGCTACAAATAGAGTGAACCAATTCTGACATTTGAAAATGTTATTTTTATATTATCTTTAAAATATTAGATTATATATAGTATTAAAGTATCTTGTAACAATTAAGATTAAAGCTATTAGGAGGTGTGTAACATCACCAGACATGCGTACAAGGGCGGATGATTAAAACTGTCAGATTTTCGAATGGGGTTTGGTTTGGCTTTAACACGGAGCTAAATGTCTTGTCTCAGCACAACAGTATGCCTGTGTATGTGACACAGCAATGACTGAGAAAGCAAACGTGCAAAGAAAGGGCCACAGTACAAGTTATACAGCCGGACGGGTCCAACAATATAAGCTAATGGACTCACTCAAAGACCTCCAGAGGTACGTTGATCTCATGAAGCTGTTGGCGGCACTTCTCGATGTCTTGCAGACCGGATATCATGAAATTTCTGAAACGAAAACGCATCAGTACGAGTCAAGACGGTGTTTATTTACGGACTTGAACCGTGTTAACGCAAAACATGACTCACAATTTCTGGTTGAGTCCTGCCTGGCTGCTCGGCTGGAAGTCGCTGACGATGATTCCCAGCTGTCGAATATTCTCGATGAACTTCTCCAGATGCTCCTCCAGGTTATCAAATTTTTCAGCCATGTTAATTAACTGCGACTAAAACGCTAGAAAAAGAAATAAAAAAATGCTCCGCTTGATCTATTCTGTTGGTCAAATAATCGCTGTTTACTGTTAGCCACCGACAACAGCACACCCACAGTGCCGAAATGCTTTGCGGCAATGCTAAAGCCAATCGCCGAGGGATCTGCTCTGCTACCTTGGCAACAAACGGTGACTGACTGCCGTATTCTGATCCTTAGCGCAGCAAGGTGTCGTGCTGCGAGCTTCTTTGTCAAAACCACTAAATGAACTGAGCAGAGCACAGCAGACACAGAGACCATATTTGAAACAGTCACTACACCGCATGTCTCCAGCTATGTTGTACTGTTATTACTAATATAATATAATACAATACAATACAATATAATATATTAGCAGCACTTTTTGTGATCACTTCAGTTGCAAATATGTTATGTTTCAAAGATAATTTTAGAATATGCTAACTAACCACTAAAATGGGATCCTTTATTGGGACCTATATGGGACCTACACCTGTTGGAGGAAATATGAGGGCATGACAAGGGTCCTGCCTCCTGCCTTGTTTGTGACACCAGGGTTATTATTTAACCTAATCCACTCATGTGTGACTGAAATTATTGTTAGTTGTTGCATCTGTGCTAGGACAGTCAACTGTTTGTCAGTGGTATTTTCAGGTTTCACTGTTCAGTTCATATTGTATTGCCAATCATTCTGCTGCTCAAAGGCTGATATAAAGTCACACCATCTCACTGATAAACTAGTGTTTCCATGCTATTACTCTTATGAGGCGCTATTCAATTTTTTCTATGTGCAGTGAGGACAAAGTAGTTTAAGTGGTTAAACATTTATTCTATGTGAAATAAAGTTTGCACATGTTAATACATTTCTGAATAATTCATGTCTTTGTAGTTGTAGGCCAGTCCTGACTTTAAGATCTGCAGATTGTGGTTCATCCAGAGATTTGAATGTCCCAGTACATTCAGTCGTTGACTGTAATTCTCTGGTGTAAACAGGAGCCTCACAGTGAGAGTCAGTCAGTGTCAGTGACGTTAGGACTAATTTCCTCTGACATCTTCAGCCTGCCAAGCCTCTGTTCTGGTTCTTCCAGGTAAACACGGGGACGCCAAGTTACGCGGGTTTTGCCAGAATAAACCAGGAAATGCCTGGAAATAAGCGATAAACCTTCAAAATAAAAGAAGTGTTACAAATAACAGTTGGACACATTGCGTTGGCCGAGCAAATGATTTTATTCCTGAATCTACAAGTGTTTGTTTGTTTGTTTTTTCTTTGTTTGTTTTTATTTTTTGTTAATGAAACGGTTTAACAACACGCAGCAATTTATGACCTTAAATAATAATAAAATGACTAGATTAAAATATGCTACTTTTGTCCAATGGCTGTTGAACTGCTCTTAGTGTCACTAATATTTCACATTAACTTTCACTGTGTTCATTTGGGGCCATTGTTGTGTTTTATGGGAGTTTTATTAAATGTTTTATAAATGTACCAGCTTTAGCGGCTGGGTTTCCCCTGAAGGTATCCTCAGTCCGGGGCTTTTATTTTGAAAGGCTGCGCCGTCGCAGCGCCTCGCCGGTGTGGACAGACTGGCTGAGAGGCTTTACCGGGGGCTGGCTCGTCCTGGGCTGCATTAAAGCCGGAGCTGCAGCAGCTGCACCACACACATCAAAGGCTCTGCCTCCGCTCCACACCGCAGCCAGGTTCACTGGATGCTGGAGCCATTTCTGCTTCCTTTTTCCACACACATCGCGGGACATAACACGGACATACTCCGGATTTTAGCCGTCCACGGTAAGCACGGTCTGCCGGTGTAATGCTGGGTCTGTGTGGACAGGAGCAGACAAGTAAAGGGGGGGGGGGGTCTATAGTGTTCTCATGATGAGGACCTGTAGTTTAGGTGATGTGTGTTATGGTCGCCTGTAGCACAGAGGTCCTACAGTCACCTTCATCGATTATCTTTATCCTTTATCATAATAGAGTGCATGTTGTTTCTCCGTTACTGCCCCGTCCAGGTTTCCTTTATGATTCCAACATATTCCTGAGCTATAACAACAAGATTAACGTGTGTTATAACATCACCTCAGTGCTCCTGCGTAATGCACCGTCCTGTCACTGAACAACTGCAGTCACAGTCGTGGTGTCGGTCCATTCATCTGTTTTCATCATTTATTTAGATTTTTGTTGGTGTTTGTGTAGAGAATATTCATCTAAACCCGCATTTATCTGCTGCTTCATTGTCGCTGGTTGTAGATCGAGCCGTGTCGAGATGATGCACTGAGGAGAAACCAGCGCAGGCTCCCCGGTCGTGTTCATCCTGTGGCTGCAGTGAACGGAGCGGGGATTGCGGTACGACAAGGTTAATAATCACCATCAATAAAGGTCGTCTCTGTGAGCAGGGAAGCGACGTGAACGGGTGAATCTCGCCCCTGTGCGGGGGGATCGGCGGAGAAATATAGATCTATAAAAATTATGGCCACCCTACTGCGGAAGATCGGTCTGATCCGTCTGCACGACCGAGACACCGAGGACCCAAAGCACCACCAGGGCTCGTTAAAGGGGACCAAAGGGAACCAGAAAAACAACGCCAACAAACACTGTCAGACCGCCAACGAGACCAACATCCTGAGCACCCCGGAGATTAAGGCGAGGAAGCTGGACCAGCACGGCAAGGACAAGCCGACCGGCAAGGATAAGCAGGGCAAGGATGCGAAGGAGAAGCAGCAGACGGGAGGAGGCGGGAGTAAAGCGACCAGCGCCTCCTCGATAGCACCGCTGGCGCCTCATCGGCAACACTGCACCCAGGTCCGGACGCGGAGGCTGATGAAGGAGCTACAGGAGATCAGGAGGTTAGGGGACAACTTCATCACGGTGGAGCTGGTGGAGGACAACCTGTATGACTGGAACGTCAAGCTGCACCAGGTGGACAAGGACTCGGCGCTGTGGCAGGACATGAAGGAGACCTGCACCGAGTTCATACTGCTCAACGTCACCTTTCCCGACAATTTCCCCTTCTCGCCGCCGTTCATGCGGGTCCTGACGCCCCGGTTGGAGAACGGCTACGTGCTGGACGGCGGGGCCATATGCATGGAGCTGTTGACCCCCCGCGGATGGTCCAGCGCCTACACGGTGGAGGCGGTCATGAGGCAGTTTGCGGCCAGCCTCGTTAAAGGACAGGTGAGGGGAGGAAGGGGCTGGTGGGTGAGGGTCCTTGCTTGGAATATCATCAACCATGTTAATTCATTTGAAGCCGCGACACGCACTGGATGTGAGCAATTCCATTAGGCATCCAGGCGTCATGCGTAATGAACGTGTTAAACCGCTTTTACGCACATATTACATGTGTCCACCATGGCACGACTGTCAGTCTCAGACCAGCAAGAACTTTTAAACCATTTGGCCCTTTCTTTTAATTCAGCTGAAAAAATATGGTAATTTCATGTGGCAGCTCCAAGCCCCTGAATCAAACATCATGGTTGGACACCAGTGAAGAGACCTCTGAAGACATGGTTGTAGAAATCTAATCCTGAAACAAGTGTACCCAGTTAGGAATACTGCTTTGCTTTTAATTCCCAAAGAAAAATGTTATAAATAGCAAAATTATTTAGGTAAAATCGGTGTGTATTCTGTAGCCGTAACCCATTTATAGCATTTTCTATGACTGAGCTGTAGGTGCTGCACTGTAATATCTCAGACCTATAGTCTCCTCATCCGCCCTCCTCCCTGCTATGAGCAAACCAATGATTGTGAATATTATTAATCTTTATGGGACTTTATGGCGGCCATTTCATGTAGTGCACTGCACAGTGTCTCCTCAATGCCAGCTCTTCTCTGCAGTCCCAGTTTATCACCTACATAAATCAGCTTCCTCTGACAACAAAGACCTGCTGCCATGCAACAGAGAAGTCTCCATGCAGGTTGTAATGCAGTGTCACAATAGCTGTGCTCCTATCAGATTATTCTAAAGGAGGAATAAGACAAGTATTCAACTCGTGCAGCGTGTGATAGCAAAAGCTGTGGTCGAGAGACAGATGAATAAAAAGAGACAGCAGGTAGCCTACCTACCAGCAGTCCTCAGTGATTTAGACTGACTGGATTATGTAATCCTGTCAAATCTGTTTTTCACATTGTCAGTGCACTGCAGCAGCAGCAGCATCAGCAGCTCTGTAATTCCAATGGAAATAGCTGCATCTTTATGCACTCCAGGCTACAATCGTTTAACTAGATTTTCTGTTTTCCTCCCAGATATCAAAGACTGTTTTCTAATGCTGACGTTCATGTCATTTTTCCACTCATTTCATCCGTAGACTCCACTGCGTTCACCTCACTCACTCTGTCTCTTGACGTCACAGCTGTGTGACGGCACTGTGGCAGAAGACCTTATGTAAACTGTCACTGGATTCTCCTGCCCAAGCCCCCAAACCTCAGTGCTGTTGTTTACAGGGCTTTGATGATATAACTTAACATTATTTCAGAGTCATCTGTGGTCATTAAGCATCTGCTACCAAGAGAGGTCATGCAAAAACTGTACCCAAAGCAGAACAAGAGAGGAAAATGTGTATGCGCTCATCTTGATTTGCTGCTCGAGGAGATGAGCTAGCAGCTCTGCAGTGCTCCCTAATTATGGTGCAGTGTCTTCCATCTCCCGTTTGCTAATGGAAACAATATTGATTAATTATTCTTGTGTGTGTGAGTGTGTGCATCTCTTTATCTCTTTGTTTGCCTCTTTTGTGTGTCTGTGTCTACTCATGTGCTTGCATGTGTTTCATGTCCTAATTTTCTCGGAGATGCACATGACAGACACAGCACACACAACTATATATAAACCTAAACACACAGAATGTATTTATTCATCCTTTGCCATCAGGATCCTGTGACAATAATGCTGTGGCTTTTTTAGAAGCTCCCGCACTATTTTTAGTGTGAGAGGATACATGCAGTGACAAAGTGGTGAGGTGAAAGTCAACAAAGCCACATGTATCCTCATTTCCAGATGTGAGGAAACACAAACACACAATCACAGAGGCTTAGACAAAGTTGTATTTTAAGAGGTTTGACCGATCATTCGTCTCCTTCAGATGCTTCCAGTTTAAGACAATCTCAGTCACAGTGTCATCTATCTGGTGTGGCAGTAAATTTACCCCAGGTGTGCAGGAGCCTTTGCAGGGTGAGATAATCTGTAGATGGATCTACAGTGATGTGTTGTTGTCTGTACAGCCGTGTTTAGAAAGTATCATTTAAATTATGTTACATTTAATACTAGATATGACCCGGTCTCCTCTTGTATATTCTGCAGTCAAGTTCTTCCCTGTTGATTTCTATTAAAAAAAAAAAAAAAGGAATTAGACTTTTATTCAGACAAATGTCAGCCTTTGGTCCATAAATCTTGGTATTTTTTCTACTGTTTTCCTAAATTTTATAGATTATAGATAGAAAATATAATTACAAGAAAAGTTTCAGCCCTTGATCCAAATCTGGAACTAAAAGAAAAACAGAAACTAAATCAGAATTTTTCCGTTGACATAATTTTCACTTCTCAGTTTGGGAAGTTACATAATGACATCATTAAGTTATTTTACACAAACACAAGAAAGTCCCTTCAGAGCCACAGATGATAATTTACAACTGGCTTCTGGGTCTTCTTGAGTCAAACTCCCCATGATGAGCAAATTAAATATTATGGGGAAAGTTGGTGGGTTGCCCCTTTTAAAGCTTCCTGTTTTCTGGGGCATATTTCATTGTTCTGCCCAAGTTAATATTTCCCCAGTGCAAAGTTTTAAAAGACACAAGGAACCAAGACCATTGACATAACCCCCCCCCACCAAAAAAAAAAAAAACTGTGGCATTATCCTTTAATGACCCCACCATCAGTCTCGTCAGCACCCACAGGGCTCTCCTTACTGATCTGATGAGGATGATGATGACATTGATCCCTGTTTGTTTATCCTGACCCCTTTAAGCACATGTCTGTGTTATGCAACCCATCCTACCCAACCACCCATCCACCCTCAGAGCAGCTTCCCAACATGCACTGGGGCCTACCCCGCTCTGCCCATTGACTGATCTCCATTCATACAATTACCCAGCAGCCACTTTACATGAGTGTGTCCCTCTCAATGAGCGAGCGCTTAGCTGAAATAGATAAACACTGACACGGCACTGCACAGGCCCAAGGCACTAGCTCAACTGAACCGCAAAACATACACACACACACACACATTGTCTTTTGTTTGACTATTCTTACCCTCTCAAGCAGATATTTTCACTTCCTCATTCCATCTTTGGATGCACCGTACCAAGCCATTGTTGCAGATGACTGCAAGCACAATGGCGCTAATTAATGCTCAATTTCCCCTTTTCAAGATGGAGTCACAGACTTTTGTATTGACTCTTTAATCAATACACATAATCACTAGTAAACCTCTGGTTTCTGTCTCACTCTTACTCACACACACTTCATCTCTTAATCTGTATCTCTCTCTTTCTTCATCTCTCTTTAACACAACCACTGTTTTCAGCAGAAGTGTATATAGAAAGACAGTCCATCTAATTTGCTCCTAAACACAGACACACACACACACACACACACACACACACACACACACACACACACACACACACACACACACACACACACACACACACACACACACAGCGTTCTCCTCACAGGTAACAAACCAATGAGAAATTGCCAGCTATTGTGTGTAAAAACAAGTACACGATGTTCACAGCGATTGGTTTAATGACAACACTGTGTTCACATTCATCCCTGGCATTGATCACTGTAGTAATCACACCTCTTTAACAATGGCCAATTTCCATAAGAATATCAATCCATGACAGCAGCCGCCATTTTGAGGTGGTGACAGCTTCCATATGGCCAGATGTGAAGATATGCATTGGTAATGAGGTTGCATGTGATTTGAAAAGAGAACAACATAGCCCATCTTTTTTGCCAATGCTCTCTGACAGCAGCCAACCGGTGCATTATCTTTGCTTGTCAGCCTGGGTAATCTGTATTACAGGCCTCTGGCAGCACAGGGAGGCTGAGCAGGTTTCAGACAGCCCTGGTTAGGTGTCACCCAGTCAGTTTGTTTTTCCATTTTAAAGGCTCAGTGGATCAACTTTTTGAGAAAGAAGAAGCTTGTCTTCTAATGTGGCTTTGTAAAGGAGAGGAACAGACAGTACACCCCCAAGGGGACGCTGCATGTAATATCGCTGAATGAATCACTCATTGAAGCATGCATGATGGCTTTCAAAACAAGTAAAAAAAATTCTCATTCGAAGGGAAAGTTTTTATTTTTTCTATATGTAAATCTACTTCAAAAATCATGCCATTGTTGTCCATCCATGCTGGAAATGAGATCAGCCATATTCTGCTGTATCTCAATTATGTGACTTCATTTGAAGCGAGACTTCGTGTGTCAAACTCAATTTGAGATTAAAGGACTTGCCATGGTGGACTGTTATAGCAGGGATTGATTTCAATGTTGAAAACATAAGAGGAAATAATAGAACCAGCTCCTCAAAATGTGTCTATATGTGAGACAGAGAGACAAAGTGAGAGAGGGTGTGAGTGTCGCTAAGCTCCAAAGTGAAATGAGGCCAGTGTTGCTACAGGAATGGAAACTGTAACCCTAATCTCCAGATCATTCAGCGTTATCACCTCATCTTCCTTTATCCCCTGCATCACTTTTGACCCAAAATAGCAGAGCAAGTACGCAATAGAACATACTGATCATCCATCAAATGTCATAGGAGTGGAGAATTAACATTGGGGTGTGTTCGATGTATCTCATTGCATGAAGAAGCATGCAGGGCAAGACTGTAGCTCTAAAATCCTCTTGTAGGAACAATATGTAATACATTTACTAAATGTTCAACAGCTAAACAGTTTTTAGTTCCTATGCTTTTTATTTATCTGCAGATCTGTTCTAAATATTGTGGTAATAACATTGTCTTGTTTAATCTCAATAATCTTTACATAAGTCTTGTATTTAAGTTCTTATTTTTCCATCTTGGGGCAGAATTTGTTTAAAATAAGTTATTTGTTTCCACCCAGGATTGTGTTTGAGTGTTTTACAGAGATACTTTTTGCTCTGTTTATACACATTGTAATTATACTATCAAATACAACACTAAGTTGTACAGTACGCAGTGCTTAGAAGTATGAAGTGTGGCTAAGGGATAAATATGAAAATATTGATATATATATATGCTCATTTCAAGTGCAACAACCACTGTTAACCAGACATAAAAAAGAACAAAAGCAAAACAGGAAAAAGATGAATAAATACCAAAAGTATCACGGTCAACATTTAGTTAATTGTAATGTAACAGGTTAGCGGGATTAATTCTTTGAACAAAAGAACTGAAAATATCAGACACAATCACTTACTTGTTTCCAAACACAAGGCAGCACATTCAGAGACTTCATTTCTTGATGTTTTTACCTCTTCAATGCACTTAAACAGGGCAGTTTTAAGGCTTGGGTAAATAGTCAAAGCTAGTCAAGCTAAATTATCTTATTTAGCACTGAAATAAGCAAGCAACTCCTAGCACATAGCCCAATTTCAGTTCACCCAAATAAAAAAAAAGAAATAATACACATTTCCTCACTTACGTCCAGCGGTATCTCGCTAGGCAAATAGTTTCAACCAGTAACTAATAGTGCAGCACATAACCCCTTGTAAAAATGCAGTTTAACAGCATTAAAGGTGTTTATTAGCTTTACATGTGCTGGCAGGTGTATTTTGTTGCCTTTAGACGAGCCGGGCCAGCTCTTTCCCCGTTTCTTTGTGCTAATTTACCGACTCGATGCTAACTAGAGCTAGTCAGCTAATTAGTTAGCTAGAGTTGATAACAGCTGGCCGTGTACCACAACATAACAATGGCTCACTTTCTGGATCCACAGCAGTTGAACCAGAATAGTGGCTCCACCTATCCAGTGGCAGAAGCTTATAGCTATAGATTAAGGTGCAGACTGTAATAATATAAGGGTATTTATCTGCACTGCACTGCAGGATGCAGAGGAGCTCGCCATCTGAAAGAATTTCATTAGTATTGGTTTCAGTGGAGCGGAGTGTCCTCTGTGCCTTTTTCTCCCTGCCAAGAAATGTTTGGGTAGCGAGAAGTGGTGCAATGTTACAGAGCGTGTACAAACAAATACAGTAAAGTACCTGACATATTATCCAGCTGCAGGCTCCTGTGTCTAGTGAGTCAACCACAGCACAAGTTTAAATATAGCTGCAGTATGACCACTGGACTAAGATTTACTGTGCACTCAGATCTCTTCATCATGACCTTTCTTTTATGATGCTTTGGAGGTAAATTTTTTATACAAAACGATGAACTTCAAACTCTACTTAAACTCGTGTGAACCATGCCTTTGTCATGGCTGTGTTGCCATGGCTGTGTATCTATCTGAGCATTCATTTTTCAACATGAAGATAGTTGTTTCTTTTCCTATTCATCCTCCCACGCGCTCTTCTTCAGGGAAGACTTAGCACCGCTACCGACAACAGAATAAGCAGCTTTATCGTCACAGACAACACCCACACCTCTTTTCTCCATTTTTTTCCCCCTCCATGTCATCCCACGATTATTATTAGAACCAGTGTGTGAAAGAAGGAGGATTTCAGCAAGGTGGCGCCTGGCTGAAAATGTCATGATAAAGTGCTCTGAGTTTTCACGTTAAGCATGAAAGGGTTAACCTGCTTGTGTATTTATTTCTGTCATTTTTACAACCTTTTCATTATATAAGTGCAGTGGTTGGTGCTGATCTTCACTTATCTCTCCATTGCCCAGTGTAGTGGAGGGTATATTTTCACTTCTGATTGAACCTGACATCTTAAAAGCCCTTTCCCTGCCTCTAAACACTGATCTAATGTTGGTCGACCTGCATTCAGATCACTTGTCCTGTTGACATTTCACCCTGCAGCTGTGCATTCACCTTCCAGTTGATCCATGTGCACATGTGGACTGGGTCTCCCTACACATATATATGTATATATATGTATACATAGTCCTATATTTTATTTCCATAACAAGTTCAACAAGATTAAGACCAAAAGATGCTGTATAAGTGATCAATTTTCTCCAGGATAGTTTCATTTTCTCATCAAACAATTGTGTCATTAGAATTATTTAAACATTTTGATAATTGAGCAATGATTTTATTCACTATTCCAATGAAAAATCTAATTATTCTCCAACTGTAGCTTCTTCAATGTGATGATTTCTTGCTTTTGTCTGTTTTGTATTATTGTAAACTGACTCATTTTTAGTCAGACAGAACAAAGGGGCCATCTTAGGCAACCACTATGGCTATTTTACAGTCCAAACAATCAAGTAAATAACTGGCAGATTGATCAATGAAATAATGAATTATGAAAAAATAAGTTAATTTTGCAGCTGTGTAAACATAACTATGGGGCTTGGACAAGACAATTGCACTCTATTAGGGCTGCACAATTCATTGAAATCACAATATGGCAAATGCAAATGCAATATCCAAATCATGGGAGCTGCTATTTTTTGGGTAAATATAAAATATGTCACAACATTGTCGTGCATTGTTAGAACTATCAGCCTTGTGGTGCTACAGAGACAAATCATCCTACAAATCATATTCTCCCGACGTAAAGGAATGTGTTTGTTGGGCACAAGGCCCAACAAAAAATTGCACCATCATTATTTTTACTGAAAATGAAAGTGCAACAATGATTATTCCAACTGAAATTGTAACGCATTTCGCTATCAGAATATCTGCCAAAATAATCACAATATAGATTTTTTGCTATTTTGTGCAGTCCTACTCGCCATTAGTCTCATGGTTGTGACTAAACAAAAATACATCCATCATCTAATGGCAGAGATGGCACATTTAGATCATCACTAACATCTAGTCTGTTGTTCTTTGGCTCAGAACATGTTGTCTTTCCAATTTGGTGAAAATTTTTACATAATTTATAGGTTTTATCTTGATAGACAGCCAGACACAATTGTAGTTTGTGAAGATAACATCTCTGGAAGACAAGCTTAATGCTCGTATGGAGGGCTGTGCCAGGAGTTTAGAAAGACCGAGAACACGAGTCCCCAATGAAACCCCATCATCTCTGACAAAGTCTTTGTCTTGAAACCAATAGAAAAATGAGGATATTTGCATATTTTTCCCTCTGCTGTATTTTGTGCAAAGTTTGCATGATGAGCTAAATACTGCTTCAAATTATTCTCTACTCCACCAAGAAAATCATTTTGGCAAAGATATAAATTACCTGTATTTTCTTGTAGTTAAACATATGCATTGCCTAAGACGCTGTAAATGATTTCAGAATCAGGCCATTGAAGGAAGAGTTTGACAGAGTGAGTATTAAATATGAGGCAACAGCCAGCGGGCAGTTAGCTTAGCATAGCATAAAGACTGGAAATGGGGGGAAACTAGCCTGGCTCTGTTTGAAGGTAACAAAATGCTTTGTTACTGTTACCTATAGTAGATCCTCATGAAATGGCAAAGTGCAAATGTGTGGACACCCCACTAAGACTAAAGAAATTAAGGAATATTTCGTTTGTTTCATGACAGTATTTTCATCTTTCCACACAACCTAACCTCCATCTCTTCTCTCCGTTTCTCTCTTCTCTCCACACAGGGACGTATATGTAGGAAAGCAGGGAAGTCCAAGAAAGCGTTCAGCCGTAAGGAAGCTGAAGCCACCTTCAAGTCCCTGGTCAAGACCCACGAGAAGTACGGTTGGGTTTCCCCGCCTGTGTCTGACGGCTGAGCATATGGCTGCCGACCCCCTGACCCCCGTGCTAGCCGGACAAACCCAGCTAGCCCCGACACGCAAAACGACACACCACGCTAACCCAACAATCTCTCATCTTTACCTTTTTGGTGTTTCACTCGAGTTCTTTTCTTTTTCAGTTTCGTGTGTCTGTGTCCTTTTCTTTTTTCTTTTGTCGTCCATCTCCACCAAAACTCTCGGAGAGCAGACACACCACCATCATCGTCACTACTCCACCAAGAAGAGACTTTCGCCTGAGAGAGAGTGTGTGTGTGTGTGTTTGTGTGTCTGTCACTCCATTGGACAGCTGGGAGTGTGTGCACGTGCATCAGAGTGTGCGTTACAGTGGTGGATTTCTTTTTGGTGTTATATTTTTTCCCAACGCACAGCCATGCACGTGCAGTGGGACAAATCAAACAGTGTGGACCCATGTGAAAGACTACTAAAGGAAGGAGACTCATCCCCCTCTCCTGTTCTCACCATCCCATCCTGTCCTCTCTCTCCATCCCTTGCTCCCTTCTTTTCTCTAGCAATGAACTGGCATTACTTCCCACGTCTCTCTCTGTAGCTGTCGGGTCATTTACATGTAAATGAAGCTGTTAATGTTTAATAGACGGGCAGCGCACTGGCGTTTATACTCACTCATTCACTCCTTCATTTCCCCTTTCTTTCAACTGTGCCGTTGCTCACAGTTCAATGCAACATGAAGATTGTAATTTACATGGAGCTGTGCTCTCTCTCTTTCTTTCTCTGTCTCTTTCTTTAGCTCGCTCGTTCACTTTGTTTCTCTTTCTTTCTCTCCGTCTCTTGTGGCTAAATTTAGAGCTCACTGTTGCGTAGATGGATATTGATTTCTAATGGAGAAAAAAAAAGTCACATGTTGCTTTATGCAGAGACTATGTATGATAAATAGAATGACAGTCAAACACCTCTCTTTCTTCCTCTTTCTACTCTCATGTTATCATGTGTGTGTATGTGTGTGTGTGGGCGTATGTGTGTGTAGGAGAGGAAGAAGACTGTAATTCCCATGATTTAGATACCAGATGGTACAACTGAAGGCCAGGCCTCAGTGTGCGGGTGTGTGTGAGCAAGGGAGATAACCCTTTAAACAGAGAAAAATATGATTTACTGTGAATGACACTAAGGCCTAAAGGGAGTGCTGTTTTGTTTTTTGTTGAATTACTTGTCGCCGTCTTGTCCCACTGTCTGTTAGCTCCTGATTATCACTACTGTAAACACATGTGCGGATGTGAGTGAATATCTCCGTGCACATAGCCTCATCTCCACTTAAAGAACTAAAAGTCAGTAGAACATAAGCTTCGGACTTTTAGCTCACACACATTGAGTTCACTAACACACACACACACACACCTGCCGCCTTGACGGCAGCAGTAACCACCTAGAAATGAAGACAGACAGGAGCTTGAGCGCCGCCATGGATTGGAGTGGTGCTTTAAATGAGTGTACGCTTGACAGCCCACCTGATTGATGTCTGCTGTAAGAGAGGCAATAGGAGAGGAAGAACAGAGGGAGAGGGGTGAATTGTGGGAGCTTTGATCACTACCGGCTGCTTCTTGGAAATGTCAGGCAGCTTTCAAAATGGCCGAAGACGGATATGATTTGCTGTACCTGCTGTAGTTACTAAGGGGACCCAAAGTTCCTGATTTCCAACCTGTGAAAGGACTTTATAAATATCTAATATTAGCTCCGCTAACTTCAGCAGCATCAGTCTCAATCAACTGGGCACCTACTAGTCACATACTATGTGTCCAGTCCAGTGGGCTTCTGTGTGTTTGTTTTGCTATCTGCCAGTTAAATGTCAGAGGGAAAGCTGCTAATTGGTCTGACATTTCGGCTGAACGTCATTAGAGAAGAGCAGTGAGAGCAGAAGGATGGAGGATGTCAAACCTCCTGCTCGGCACTGACATTTTGTCATTTTCCGCTCCTGCCCTGTTTTTTTTTTTTTTTATTGTGGAGGGAGGCTGGGGGAAGTAGGGAGGGCAGACAGTGGGTGAGGTAAGGGGAGACAAGAGTATGTGGGGGCAGCTCGATGTCAGTCAGCTCTCAGCAGGCCCAGCCATAATCCTGGAGCGGGGTGTTAGAACTGCTGAGCTGAGGCCAAGCCACGCAGACAGCACCCCGCTTTTGGGCCGGGCCGTGCTGCATCTTAAAGCCCCCCTCTTCCCCCCGGTTGTGTGCATTCGTGGTGGTCAATAACAAATGTCCGTCCCTCTGTGCGTGAGAGTATGTGTGAGCAAATATGTGTGTTACGCTCCCATCAAGAAAAAGAAAAAAAGAGAGAAAACAACAACAATAACACACCATCTGGTATGTGATCATGTGCGAAAGCGTGTTAGTCCTCTTTGAATTTGGCTAGTCATTTCAGGGTCGATTGTATAGTGGTCTCTTGGCTTGTCAGCGGAGAAAACTGTAAACTGAATTATTATTAAGACAAAATATCTCAAAAGCTCAGTGTTTGCTGGTTTCAAGAGAATAATTTTGTGATATAGTTTAGATTGGTAGTTTGCAGACACTAACTGGGTGAACTGATTATGTTGTATTATATCTGCATGTGATACGTGATTGGTAGCTAGCTACTGTATATCTTTTTTTAAAGAAAAGCAAGAAAAAATATGGGGAAAAAAAACAAAAATGCAAATGCTTTTCTTTCCTTGGTCTTTTTTTTCTTCTTTTTTTTGGGTTCTGTACTGTATGTATTTTTTTTCTTTATAAGCGTCCTAAAAATGTCACATTGTGTTATATGAATGTTTGTGTTTTAATTTATTTGTGGTTTGCCAAAATGAAGATTTGAAGCATGTTGCAGGTATTGTCACAAGAAAACGAGAAGACAAAAAAAAACCTTACTAAGAATGATAGCCTATGTATTTGTGTGACAGGGGAAGGTGTTTATTTGGGGGGATGTCAGGAAGTTCATAAGGACAAAATGTTGCAGAGATTAAAAAAAGGAGTATTTCCTTCATTGGGAGTGCATCAAAGTGGAATCAAGCTCATTCCTATGCTCCCTTGAATACTTCCTAGTCCCCTCCATGATGTCACTACTGTCCCTTCCCCTATGGTCCTGCTCTAGACAGTGATTTGGCTTGTGGGTAATGCAGTCAACACAAAGATCTGGACTAAAGTTCCCCTCAGACGAAGCTCTAGGATCAGTGTGACTTCCCTGTGCTTCAAATCTGACTCGTTAAGGGAATCTGACCTGTGATCAGTAACTCTGGGCGACTTCGTCCCACTCCTGACTTGAGTGTTTGGTCGAGACTGAGGTCCTAAAAGTTCAAAAAGGTGAAAGGTCGTTGCAAGACCAAACAGGAATGTGCAATAAAAGTTACAGCTTATTCAAACTCTGCAGATTTGGTGGTTTTGTTTCATATCAAGGTTATGAGCTAATGGCACATCGGGGACACATCAGACCCTCCCCACAACACATGGATACATTTTAATGACCCACTTCAATTCTGCAGTGTCCTCTGCATCGTCCCTGCTGTCTTACTTTCATTTACTGCAGTCAATAAGACAGTGTTTCGAGCATCCTCAGTAAACACAGGCTGTGATCATCTGTCCCTACTCTTGTGCTTTTATCCGACAGCCTGCAGCCTTGATGGAAACACAGTGTTCCCTCTGCATGTGCGTTGAGTGGTCCACTTACTGGTGCCTGTGTTGCACCCACTGACCCAGGCACAAAACAGGCGTCTGTAAGTGGTTGTGTTAAAAAGAGTGTATGCATAGGTCATGAGGAGAGATTAAGGATGGATTCCAGCCGAATATAACATTCAAACAGTTTAGTGAAGGTCAAAGTATGAGCAGAAAAAAAAAAAAAAACATTTAAAAAGAAAATCCTATGTTTGGTGCAAAATGAGCTGTTGGGTAGGTTTCAGCAGATCAAAAAGATAAACCATGGAGATTAAAATCATCATATAATCTGTCCACTGCAAATACCTATAATGATTTCGCAGACTGACTTTGGTCAATTATAGTTGCCATAGTTGTGCAGTCACATGTTTTCTTTACAATAGGGGCTTGTAACTGACATTTCTACTGTGTTACTCTTATTGTCCAAGTGAATTTGTGTAAAAATCAGGGTAAACCAGGCTTTCATAAACAATGTGTCTGTTGGATTTCACTGTAACAATGTCACAGTGCTCCCAAGAATAAAGCTGATGGGTAAAATGTTGTGAAAGTTGATAAGAATGAAGGACAAAACTATGATGAAAATCTAGCATGATTTATCACTCATCTGTATTGAATTATATACAGTATATGCAGAAAGTTTTCACTCATCTTACCAAAGTAGACCCCAGGGCTGTGTAGGTGTGAAGGCTGATATCCTGGGTTGTTCTCCCCTAATTTTGTTGCACCCGATTGGATAGATTCCACAATTATCATTTTCTGACCTGATTTATATTAGTACAAGGTGACATCAGGTACCTCCACCCACCTCCAACCTGAGCAGAGGACTAATCCAACAACTGAAAACCACATGTGCATTGGAAACAAGACAAAAACATGAAGGAAGAGTTAGAAAGCTTGATTTTCTGATCTGATCTTTCTTCTGATTCTATTTGATGTAAATATCGCCTGCTTAAGTAGCTTGAAGAGGCCGAATTTCATTGGAAGTACCTGGATTTATTTCACTCTCACTAACCTAACGGTAGGAAAAACACAGGTGTAAATGATAAAATTAATGTTTGCTGCTTTGTTATATAAATTGTAAAACCAACATATTGTGGTTTTATCAGGGGCACAGTAAGGCCCCACGGATACTCTAATATCAAAATTCAGTCTTTGTGATTACCTCTTCAGCAGGTGTTAGACAACACTCATATCTGCTGAACGATACAAATTTGCAAAAACTAAATGAACAAACATGCGCCCACACCAACACACGCACACTGCTATCATCATTGCTGACATATCCCAATTAATTGATCCCAGAGCACTCTTGTTTTTGTCTCGCTGATATTTCCCCGCGGCTCATTAGGGAAGGAGCGAGACAGAGCTGTGTATGGATCAGAGAGAGCGAGCAAGATATTAATGACACCACGCTGAATGCTCTGAGGACACCTGAGCAAGCAAAGACGCTTCATTTTCTGATTAGTTAACACAGTAAGCAGACAAAAAAAAAGCAAAGTCTGTGTACGCACTGTAGCTGCATGTGTTTGCGTCCACTCGTGGAGCTCAAGTGGGAGTAATAGACAAAAACATTCATTATTCAAATGTGAGACAAGAAGAATCAATCCCCTGAAGGTTACCTTGACACAAAAAACATCCAAAACAACCTCAGTGAAAAGAAAACACGAGCAGAGTGAGAGGAAGGAGCAAGTTGAGAGGAAGGTGACCGTGACTGTGTTTATGTATTCAGGTTATTGCTTTTATTTATTTTAAACCCCTCACCCCTCCCTGGAAGAAGCTGTTTATGTGATTTGTAAAAGCAACATGCAGCGTGATGAAATAGCACCATGACAATCTGACAGCTGCAAGCATATGGCAGCTGTTTTCATGGGGTGAGCTTGGTTGGAATGAGATTTTAAAAGGGGTGAGGAAATAAGCTGTTTTGTATGACTGGTGCATTCGTGGAGTATTGTTTTATTCAGGATTATGGATGTCGTGGTGGGAAAACCTGCTAAACACAGTCTAACCCCAATTGTATCTGTGGAAGTCAGATGCATCCCTGCAGTGAGTAACACGCCACGATGTGTTAGATAAGAACAGATTTGAAAACGGGGAGAGAAACTCCTGCTGAAATTATCTTTTCATCACAAAGTTTCAGTCTGTCCAACCTCCATCAGGCCACAGAGGCAGCCGCTAAATCACGAGAAAACAGCTGGGAAACGGTTAACTTGAGTTTAGCACAAAGACCTAGGGAGACAGCTGGCTACCTAAAACATATCTCATTTGTTAATCTGCACAAACACGCTAAATTATGGTACGCTAACTGTCTCTGGACTCTCCTCAACAAAACAAAATGTCTAACTATTCCTTTATTTATAACTTAAAGCTTATGTAAAATGTGCTCAACAGAGGTTGGCTCCACAACCAGATAATAATAAATGTTAGCATGTAGAGTAGCAGTAGCATGAGCAAAAAAGACTAATTTAGTTAGCAAATTCACTCAGTTAATGTCAGTTACACAACAATATCTATCTAGAGTTATCTTATGTCATCTTGCCATCATAGGCCATCATTATTTTTGACTTTAGCAAAGGTGCATTTTGCTGCTCATAAACTTTTCTTTTGTAAGAGGAAAACGGGTCATTTCTTTTTTCTTTTTTTTTGCTTTAACCGCTTTGACCTGCACATTTCTGCTTGATAGATTTGGGCTAGTTATATAGAAGGCCAAAAGAAAACTATTTGGATTTATTTTGCTACATTGGGGGGGGATTTGTCTTGGATCTGTCCGACAGAAGAAAAAACCAGCACTACTAAAGATCACTAATTATATAATTATAACACCAAGGTGTAAAAATTACATTTTCCGGATATTTAATGGACATTTTTATCATGGTGCCAAATCAGAAAACGTTCATTTGGATTCTGTTTTAGTGGTCAAAAAACACAGACATATAATTTATCTATCTATATATTATAGCGCACTGTATAAGAGCACTGTGTAAAAGTCTTAGGCCATCCTTAGATTTATTGTTTTAGCAATGATATAATGACCATACATACTTTTTTCTCAGTCTCTATATTAGAATACAACCAGAAAATACAGGAAATGTGTAGCAGTATTAAAAAACTGAAAAAAATCAGCTTATATAGGCCCAAGTGGCGAATATTCAGTGTGACCTAACCTTGGACTTAAGCAAGAGCAGAAACCTGGCTCTTAAACCTAAACGGAATGGAGCCCTAATTAATGTCAAACTGAATACTCAAGCTGTGGTATTCAAGCTCTTATAAAGAAATAAAGAATAAAGAAATTTGAAGAATCAGGAGAAGTCAAGGACAAAAAAAAAGGACTGGAAGGCCAAGAAAACTTGATGCAAAGTTTCTCAGAGTTTCTTCTTTCAGAGACTGGAAGAAGTCCAGCAAAGACTTGGCTCAGCATCTGGCAGCTTCATCAGGATGTCAAGTTAACCTTCGACAATCTGAAGAAGCTTGATCAGGAATGAGCTTTGTGGAAGAACAGCAGCAAACAAACCACTTTTTCAGAAGGGGAACAGGGAAAAAGAGTATTATGGAGTGATGAATCCAAGTTTGAAGTATCCAGTCTGTTTGCTGGTTTCCCTTTGAGAGTGGCCTTGCTGATGCAAAATTATGATTTTTTTTTTATACATATTGGCAGCTTCCAATGAGTTGACCTCATACAAATGTGTATGTAATGCTCAAGCATGTCTTGCACAAATTTGGTGTAAAGGACTTTTTTCACAGCCTCATTTTGACATGAAATAGTCGACAAATACAAGTGTCAGCAGTGACATTAATTATGGCTCATTCCATTTAGGTTTAAGAGCCAGCTTCCTGCTATTACTCCAGTGTAAGGGGAGGTCAAACTGAATAGTTACCACTTTAGCCTATAGAAACATTTCTTTTCATTTTTCTTTTTTTTTTAATACTGAATACACATTTACTGTATTTTCTGGTTGTATTCTAATAAAGAGGACTAAACTGAGGAATAATTATATAAGGTCATTATAGCATTGCAACAACAAATCTAAGGGTGACCTTTTGCAGAGTATGTATACAGGTATATATATGTGTGTGTGTGTGTGTGTGTGTGTGTGTGTGTGTGTGTGTGTGTGTGTATAAATTTTGTTTAACAATATTGTTGTTGATACATTTTCTGACAATCAGCTAAATTAATTAGGAAAACATTCTGATTGTGAAATAAGTACAACAACTAACTGAAAAAGGGTAGAGAAAGTATTTCTATAGATAAAAACAGACGTAACAAGACAGTGAAAAAAGGCCACACAGCCCAGGGAGCAGGGGGTGAGTTTCTCCTGTGTCTGAATTGTATTAGCTTCATTAGATAAGATGTGATTTGTGAGTCTCCTATTTCCTCTGCCCCTTCCCCGCTGACACCAGGAGATTTCCCAGAATGTCTCAATATGAGATCAACCATGTCGAGAGCTGGCCAGAAGACGCTTACTGCTTGAGAAGTACACACACACACTATTAGACACACACATACAACAAACATTGTTGTTCAATTGGTGACAGAGTTAATGTCAAGAGGATCAGTAGAGGCAGAAAAGGGCTCTTAAAGGGGTCAGAGAAGAAAACCCACAAGGGCAGAAAACTCTGGGGAGAAGCCATCAAAAAGCCCATGTTGAATTATAGATCCCATGCCTTCTCCATATCTAAGTCAATCAATGACGTATATAGCTGTCTTTCAAAATGCATGAAATACAGGAGGTGCTTTAAATCAATGATGTATGGATCACACATTATATATTACCCAGTGATCATGCTCATTCCCACAGGATGATGTACAGTACAATGATGCTGGAATATTGTGAGGATACTTCTCCTCCGCAGCAGGATGAGAAATAATGTGAAATATTGTGTGGATAACTGATGACATAGCTCAAGCGTAGGATGATATAAAGCTTTACTGTGCAGAGTGAGGGATGCTGGAAATGTGATTTCATTCTATAGAGGCTCCATTATGCATTATGCATCCATGCCCAGTGCGCTGGTGTCTTGCTTGGAAATATGGTGTTAAATAATGAATTTGTTTTCCCTGTTGATACATAGATGTATGGATGAGATGGACTGTGTGTCTGAGCAGGATTTGTACGTAGATCAAGTCTGAATTGTGCACGTTCGTGTGCATGAATGTAAATAAGAGTCCATCAAAAATTTATTTTGTTCCACGAGCACCTGCCAGATAAATTAAAGGAGGACACTTAAAGCAATTTGAAGAATGGAGGCTGTTTGCAGCAATTATAGTAAGTGTAGCTTCATCAACACTCAGTTAGAATAGCTGCTGTTGCCCATCAGCATCACTGTGCTCTTAATGATACTGATATATATGGTACAGTGTTCATCTATACACACAGCTCTGCCCACCATCACCATTTTTAAACACAGTTATCGTTTGTAGAGAAAAATTATACCTCACTCAGTTTTTGTAAATGAGCATATTTTCCTGAATAAAGTACGAGCCACAGAGGCAGAGAACAGAGCACTTTTCTTCATGAAACCATCAGCTCTATAACTGCAACATGTGAACACAAAGCTCTCACTCAGTACATTTACAACACAATTTTCATGATGAAAAATGCCACTTTGTCTTGCTATGATATTGTTATCAAGAATGAAACCTTACCATCAGAGGATGCCCTTTCATCAGAGACTGTGTCTTCCCAGACTACACAGCCAAGTGCAGGAGACAGTCAAGGTCAGCATCAATACAAACAGTTTCATGCAACTATGGCATAGTATCAAAATCACAGAAGCTATGAAGAGTCTCTTTAGTTGCTCTGGATTTTTGCATTTATTTTATAGTTTTGTTTTTATTTTTATTTTAGTGCGCGTTATCAGTATTGTAGTCGAGTCAATAAACCTCAAGTCCTTGTTGAGCCTTGAGTTTCTAGCAATTCAAGTCCTAGTTCAAGACAGAGTCACCAAGGAAGAGTCTCAGTTGAGTCCCCATTACCTGAGTCAACGAGATGCTCCAGAGCTCCACTCTGGCACAGCCAAAAAATAGTCAACATTAATACAAATTAGACAGCTGTTACCATTTCAAAGTTTATATGCACACAATAAAACTACCAAAAACAATAAAAAAAATGGCAGTGCTCAAGTCCAAGTCATAAAGTCAAACTCATTGTCATGTCACATTGGCTCAGGGACATAGACTAATAAATAAACATATTTTTGTCTGCAACAATGTTCCTCACACATTTTCCTCACAGCAAATACCTAAAAAAAATACTTAAAAAATAAAAATAATGAATGTATCTTCTTTGAGGGGAAACAAGAAACACCACACCGTTTGTCCATGTGGGATCTGAGAGCACCTTCTAGATGCATCCTCTGTGTTTGTGAATGTAAGGGAGAGGACTATCCAATGCACAGAAGATGGATAGTGTGCACACACACAGAACAGGCCTTCAACAAAAAACAGCACACATAGAAAAAGGAGATGGCGGCTGACATGAGTTGAGCACCCAGGTGTTTTTTCTTTCATGTGGCATGTTTCATTGTGTGGACGGCTTCTCCAATTCTTTTAAAGGGGAGATCCATTCCCAAAATAAGAGATGTAAAAGCAAGTACTTGTATTTCATCTTCATCCTCTCAAAATAGTAAATGATCATCTATTAAATATAAGCTGTCATTCATGTGATGTTTTGTTGAAAGAGCGCTTTGAAATGGATAATTTACATCCTATATTCACAAAGGTTTGTGGCAAAAAGTGATACCACATCATCCTGTAATGACATAAGTATATTTCTTTAGTTCTAAGAAAAAACAGCCTATAATCAACCACATTTAAATTGACTTGCAAACATAATCTGCAGGTACATGAATTTAATGTTCCTGAAATAAATTGATGCCTTGGGATTCCCCTCAGTTTTCTTAAATACTATATTGGTCCAAAATGTAGGCTGACATTTTATGTTAAGTTTGTAAAATGGGTAACTTCCATTTGTCTGCCTCCTGTCAAGTGAGGAAGGCTCTCTGAGGTCCATTCAAAGTCCCTGACTGTCCGGGAGGGATTGGAGCGCTGCCTTTCTGCTCTGACTCGTCTTTCATTCTTCAGGCCTTTGACGATGCTTTACACCAACAACTGTAACTGCTTGGTAAAATCAGGACGTACATAGCAGCGAGAGAGCATAAAAAAGAGGAGGATAAATATAGATTCCCGGAGAAAGAGAACCCAACAGAAGCAGTCTTCTCTCTCTCACTGTTAGATTGTACACGTGTGTGTGTGATTACAACAGATAGAGAAATGTAAAGCTCCGTATGCCTCTCTTTCATATTGCAGTTAGCTCTTATGTAAGCCCTGGCACTGGGATGGAGGCTACAGCAAGCTTTGGCAGCCACTTCCCCACCTCTCTCTCACTCTGTCTCTCTCTCTCTGTAGCATATTTGCCATTCTTAGCAGACTGGGGCTCACTATAAATATTTTATATGGTACAGTGCATGTGGGAAAAATGTATTTTTAGACTCTTCCAGTGCTTTCACTTGAAGCCAGCTCTCTGTGAAGCCAGACAGCTTTTTGGTGTGGATTAATTCCACTCTCCTTTTATGTGTGCATGTACATCACAGTCAGCCTCGATTAATTCGATCAATTCTGACCGGCTATCCACTGGCAGCAGTTACAGCATTGATTCTCAGTGAGTTCTTTTAAGGTAGGATACGCTATGTGAGTTTTAAATTCAATAAAGCCCCAGTTTTAAGGACCTTTGTCTCAGTGTATGTGTGATTTTACGCAAGGTGATCCCTCTCTCATAGAGGACAGTTAGAAAGACAAGGGACAGTGATAGTGCAAGACTACAAGGGAGAAAAAAAACAAAGAATAAGAAGAGAGAAAAGCCTGTGCAAATGTCGGTAGTGAGGGATGGGATGTTAAAATGCAAAGCACACCCTTTCCCCGGCCACCAAGAAATGCATGCATGAACATGAGCAACACACTCACAGTTGCAGCATTGCAAATACCCAAGGATGTAGCCTTTTGCATGAATTTAGACATAATAAGAGAATAAAAGAGCATAATAAAAAAGGCCATGACACACTCTTTGTTAGATCAGGCATTAGACATGCCCATATTGGTGATGTAGTTTGAGTTGTGTGCAGACACAGATGAGGATTGGATCAGTTTTTCAATCAAACACAAAATCATGATGAAAATTTTTAGTATGGAAACAATACAGATACAGGGTGATTATGTTTCCCTCTGTCTGTTTTACACCTGCTGTATTTTTGAACAAGGCTACGGGTAACTGGGTTGATTACATGCACACACACATATACACACACACTCCCACCTACAGTGCCCTCAATTTAACCTTGATCAATTCCACAAAGGGTCATCATTGGATGCAAGATGCAACGGCACATCAGGAGGTCTATTGAGCTGCCTTCTTTACTCATTTTATCAGCTCTCCTGTAAGATGCCGGATATAAATCAGTCTCATTAAAATCCACTGTGTAGGTTGGATGTGTACTGTTTGATGGAGCTGCAGTATACCCATCCAAAACAAGCTTCTACAGAGCAAAAATGATAAGTGTAACGGAGCAACAAATGCTATGGCAACAACCTTGATGGATGTTTTTGGTTTTTTTTTTCCAGGAGGATTTCACTGCATTTTCTCTCCTCCGTGTCTACTTTTCCTCCTCTAATTCATTTCTGTCCTCCTGCCTCTCCTCGCCCTCCTTTCCTCGTCGTCTTCCTGACAGGAGGACAGCAGCCATCCTGACTGCTAATGAGGGACAGGATTTTTGCTGTGTGTGTGTGTATGTGCCACAGAGTCTGAGGGAGAGAGACACAGAGAGAGTGTCTTTGTTTGTGTGTGCATGCCTGTGTTGGGATTTTGGAAGAGGGTAAGGCCAGGAGCAGAAAAAAAAAGAATGAAAGATAAAGGGAGATGTGCTCTCCAGCTCTCTTCCCTCGATCTGTTTCCTCTTTGTTACTAGGCAACACCTGCAGGCATGCACTAAATAAAGCTTTGTACCCGCTATTCAACCCCCCCCCCATCTCTAAGTCCAACTCTTACTCTCTGTCTCTCTTCTCATCAACCTCATTCACCCCCCCCCCCCATTAATCCCTTAACTCTCCAGGACTCTTACCCTTCACCCCATCATCCCAGCACCCATGACTTTCCTCTCACACATCCTGTTCTTTCCTGAGTCGTCCTCTTCCTCCTCTATAATCTCCTCCACACAACGGAACAGAAGTTTTTTTAATTATTATTTTGGTGGGGATTGTGGTTTGACACTGAACAGGAACGACAGCGCTCCTTGATTTTAAAAACAAAAAAAGGTTAAGGACATGGACAGCAAGGTAAATCAGATTACAGGTTCCAGTGTTGTGCTTAAGAACCTCTTAAACACAACACTGGAGCTCGACTTCCTCCAACTGCAGGTGTTGAATACAAGTCAAAGACATTTTGCAAACAGATTACAATCTAATATAAAACAAGGAAACTAGCTAAACTAACTGAATGCAACTAAGATACAAGGTTATCAGCTGGATGCAGTTGCTCCAACTATTTATAAATCCAATACCAAAACTGTGGGTAAAGACCTTTCTTTACCATTTCTAGTAACTAGTAGCTAAACTAGCTGGGCTCATGACAGGCTAAACTTAACACTTTTATAAATGTTGTATTCATGTGTGTGGAATTATGCTAACCTAGCTAACAATATCGGCCATTTAGCAAAATTTTACTTGCATAAGATTAGGCAGATGTTGTGTGTTGTTTTGTTGTGAGTGAGTTAAAATCTTCCCAGTTGTGTAATGTTCTCTGTTATGCAAAAACCACTGATGTTAACAAGCTAACGTTAGCTTTGTCATTTAGCACAGTTAGGGAGGCAACAGCTAAACCAGTCAGTTACTGGGTGTAAATATTTTAGTTACAACTAATGTTTACACCAGAACTAGATTAACCCGAGTGTAACCCTTTTGACGTTAATGATTCATAGATTTCCATTTAGTAAATACTTATGTAATAACTAGGTTAAGTTTGAACTTATGAAGAGCTGGTGTATCCGGTTCCTGGTCCATAGAGGTTATTATCAGACCATCTGAGGCATAGCACTTCCACAAGGACTTAATGAAAATCCTACAGTCTTAGACCTGCGTAAGCACATTTAGATTGCCTCTGGGAAGCTGCAGTGAGTGCTTCAAGGCACTTTTGAACCAAAAGGCATAAACTGCTTTATTGAATGGATGATAAAAAAGAAACGCAAGAGTGGTCTTCATCATGGAAAACCTACCTATAAGGAAATGAACTTGTCCAGAGGAGGGTTGATTTTAAATATAAATCTAGAGGTTGTTCTTCTGTAAATAGTCATGTAATAGAGGCTTTCTATTTTATTTAAATATTGCTGCTTTATATTATTATTGTTTTGCATTCAAAGTGCATCAGAACTCCTTCAGAGCACTACTAAAGCAGCATCAACACACCGCCTCCACAGACAGAAACACTCTCCATCCTTTGCTCTTTGAGCTACTGTTCTTTTAATACAGCTGCTATGTGGAGCATATTTCATGCATCCTTAAAGGGGTCTGCAGCGGTAAAAGCCTCCAGTACTATTTTCTGATACTGTACTTGTTGAAGATTGTATTTGCTACCTTTTGAGCAGTGAAATGGAGAAAAGTTGAGTGGTATGAGTTTTATCGGTTAGGTGGCTCTAAATAGAAACTTTGCTGCCAATTCAGAGATTGTTAATCCAATGAACATGCAGTATTACTGGGTAGGGGGAACCGGTGACCTGGCCCTGACCTGGATTCTGCCCCGAACCCTCAATTTATTTACCTTGAGAATACTATTACATATCTTCTGGTGATTTGTCAGCGGAGACAGGATGAGGGCTGAGGAGACACTGAGCAGAGAGGGATAGAAAGGTAGAGGCAGTAGTTAAAGACAGAACAGTTGGGGGGCACTAGCAGGTAAAACTAACCCCAAACTGTCATTCTGACATACATTGCCCATTTTTCTATCCGTTCTACTGAGGAGGATAAATCTTAAGACCATATATGAAATCAGTCAACACAGAGCTTTGCTGTCACAGACAGCAAGTAAGTACAGTTTGACCAACACAAAGGGATTTTGTGCCTTGTGACTACTAAACACTCCTTTTTAAACATCTATAAATAACAATAGTCATAACACACACGTATATTTGTCATGACATTAGTCAAAAAGACTACATTAATATCACAGATTTTTACCAGATTTGACAAATCAAAGTCTCATATGGGCCTGATTAATCTTGATTTTGTTTCCTTTAGCAAAAACCGAGTGATGGATTAGCAGAGATTTGTGTCCTAACATTGGAGTGTACCTCTTGAGGCTCTAATTCGGCCTAATGCAGGAGAGCATGTTAACTCACCTGTGAGATATGATTTTATAACACATTAGAGGTGAATTCAAATTTGAATCCTCGACACAGTCCAAGGAGACAACACATTCAATACAAATGGTGCCATATTAGTGTGCACAGTCGCACACATGCACATACACACACGTTTTAGTACGAGTCAGGGACAGAGGATGAGAGGAAAGAAAGGATTAAAGCCTGTGAAAGCTGCAGCGTCATACGCTAGAGAATAGTGTGTGTATCAAAGATAGAAATAAAAACGCATAGTGTGGAGTGGGAAGGGAGCTGCCTTGAAATTGTTGTATTTGGTGAGTGCACGTGCACACATGGATACAAACAAGCATTGGCTTTGCACAATAACGCTATCAGACAGAGCCAACATCCATAACCAGAGATTTACCAGCGGATTTTTAAAAGGGCAAGCAGTTGTGTGTATGTGTGTGTGTGGAGCTGAGTGGGATTTGATTTAATCCAAACATGAAACACAAGATCCCCCCCCCCCCCCCCCCACACACACACACACACACTACTCCTCCTCTCTGTCACTCTCTCTCTCCCTCTAAGAGTGTGTGTGTGTGTGTGTGTGAGAATTTGCCTCCCTCAGTCTCTTTTAGCGTTGCGTAACAGCTTGATTATATAATCCCAAACATATATGCATGTCCATGAGGCTGAGCACTAGAGGGCATGAAGCATGCAAGAGCATCAGTTGGAGAGAGGGCTGTTTTGGAGCAGCACAAGGAGGAGGAGGAAGGAAAGAAAAGAAAGGGGGGAAGAAGGGACAGCTTCCACAGCTCTGTGGTACTCAGAGTTCACTTCTTGTCAGGATTACAGCACCAATGACATCACACATTTACTGCTGCAAATCCAGTCATGCTGATGTAAGACCTCCTACAGGTGAGCAGAGGAGGCAGCAGGTTTTATATTATTAGTTTCCTTAGACAGTGCAAGATGAGGAGCAAAAGATGATGTAATAAATGGCAAATTACGTAATAGCCTGTCACAATATCATAAATGTCTGATGAACATGTCTGGCTAATACGCCAAATGATATAAAAGATATGCAATTATATTTTAATTTATTAAAAAGTCATACCTCTTTGTGGTCTGTGAAGGTTCTTGGTTGTCCAGATCAGTTCTCTGAGAAAGTTGAATCTAGGACATCTGGACTTGTTTGTAGGTTCGTGAAGGCATTTCACCTTCATCCTAGAGGCTTCTTCAGCTCTTCATGCTTCAGACTTCAGGCTTCTTCAGTTCTTCATACAACCAAGTCTGGTTGCCCTAGATTCAACTTTCTCAGAGATACCTCTTAGTGGTTTAACCTACAAATGCAATTATTGCAGCTTTTCAGCACAACATCGAACGACTTTTTGCATTTAACCTGTGACTCGTTCAGCTGACAAAGGGCAACATCAGCATTTATTTGACGTCATATTTCTGGTCACCCAGCAGTAAATCTGCTGTTCACTTTCCTTTCAGCTCTATTCTGGTCTTAGTGAACTCCTGAGAGAAATATCTAGGTATATATATATATATATATAGCTGAATGTTTGACTTAGCTACTTTGTGCAGTGCATTATATGTACAGTGGGTTTGGTGCCATTGAGGAACTGTACATAATGGCTTCACTAACATTAATAAAGCTATCATTTATACTTTATAATTATCTGTAAGGAAATAATAAGAAGAGCAAGTTTTGGGTTGCAAGGTCGTGAAAAATCTCCAGGCCAATTTTCTGTTTCAAATGTTGTCATAGGTGAGTTTCATCCTTTTCTCATCTGTATTGTTACATCATTGAACTTGTATTTGAACCAAACCGCCAAGCTAAAGAATAACTGAAAGAGCTATTTGTAAGTTTTGCTAATGCTACATAGCTAACATTAGCATGAACAACTACTTACCAGCCTTGACGAGATCTTCAGGTCTCATTGTGTCCAGTATTACAGCTTATAATGTGTCCACTGAGCAGCATTTCCTCAGGTTAGGCTGGACTCTAAAGTGACTTGGCATAAAAATTACAAGACAAGGCCGGGGCTACTGATTAGCATGCTAAGTACAGTAGAAACCAAGTAGAAACTTTAATAAACTCCTTTGAAAGTTGTTTGGTGAGCATTTTTGTGCCGAAAACATCTAGGAGAAGTCTCCAAGCCTCTTCCCCATGAAAACACCAACCTGCTGCTGGAGAGAGGGTCGATAAAGGGGGAATTTATGAGCTGTAAAACCAAATTAAAAAAAAAAAAGTTAAAAGACGGAGACAGATGTATGTTCAGAAGAAGAAAAGAAAGAAGAAGAAAACACAAATTTTACAGGTGTCAGCATTGCATTTACAGCCAGTGTAAATAGATGGAAATTCACCTACAAACTGAGACAGCAAACCTTTGGTGAGAATGGTAAAAATTGAGCTTTGGGGCTTGAGCTATTTGGATCTGCTTGCTGAACATTTAGATAAAAGACCAAAAGGAGGGACTGAGGGGGAAAATGAAACACAAGGAATTGGAATTTCTGGTTAATTCTGACATCAAAAACACACGTGCAGCTAACACGTGCTATTATCTGTGCAGTTGACTGTTCTGTGATAATAAATAATAAATGGACCAAATAACAGAAATGCACCTCAGGTTGTCACTAAAAGTGACACCTTTCAGTTAAATAACATGATTCTGAGCTTTGCTGGGCTGTAAGTGCTTTCAGAAAACTCTTCCTGGGAGAAAGATAATTAAAATGGAAAAAAATAGGTGAGTGGTAGCATGAAGAAAATTAGAGACAAAGCATGGATGGAAATTTAAATAGAACATAAAAGACAGGAAGAGAGTAGAGGCATGAGAGAGGATGAAGGAGAGAGAGGATATAAAGTTAATGTACGTGTCCCTGTGCAGAGTTGATGTCATTACTAGTATGGCAGTAAATGCTGAGGCTAAAAGGCAGAAGGCATCACTCACACTTACAAACCAGTGCACACACACTTTAAACATACAAAGACAGGCATTTCCAAATGCAGGCTAAAGTCTCACACACACACATACACACACACTCCCACGCACAAAGACAGAGCTATGACTCAGTAACAACTTTTGCCTTATCTTCAAACCTTTCCCTATCTGTCCGATTCAATTTATTCATCCCCACCCTCTCTCTCTCTCCATCTAACCCTCCATCCACTCATATCTCCTCATCTGCCTGAGGCTTTTATAATTTTCAACTCCTTCCATTTTCATGTGCTATCCCCTGCTCAGCTTGAAAAAAAAATAGGGCTTTTCTCTCCTCATTCATCCTTGACTAACTCTACAAGCAGCTCACTCCTCTGCTGTGGCTTCACCTTCACTCTGAAATATCTTCTGCACACTTTATAAAAAAATCTCAAAATGCCTGTTTTTCCTCTCCTGCTGATCCTCCTCACCCTTTCCTCCTCACCCTTAGCTGTGTTTTCCAATAATCAGCCATTTAGTCTCTTTTCAATCTGCCTTTATTCTGTGCAGGGATAACATGGCACAAACTGGGTTTACTCTTCCATTCGATCCTAGCATGTAACCCAAACATTGACTCTTTTTGTCCCAGACTTGTCCCCTTCCGCCTCTGCAAACAGCACCGTCACTGGCATACCCACAGCCGAGGGAATTGACATGACAGCCTCTGCTGTGCACTTTAGAGGTCACAGATCAAATTTTTTTTTTTTTTTTTTTTTTTTTTTTTAAAGAAAGGACAGAGGAAAAAGAATAAAAGTGAGGAAGGAGCTGAAAGAAAGAAATGAGAGCAGAGTGGAGGAGTGCAGGATGCTCTCTGTGGTCCCTCTGTCCTCTCCCCGTCACTGGAGAGAGGTGAGGGGGCTGGTTGTCATGACGGCTGTTGTCATGGCAGCTGGAGAGGGTAATAAACAGGAGGTAGAGATAGCCACCCGACCGTCCGTCTGGTGTGATGAAGCCACCGTGGCAACCAATGACAGTAAATATCCTGGGTTCACAGGAGCATCATGTTTTGGTCAACAATAAGAGAAATTTTTGGTTTACACCACAAGAGGGCAAAACAAGAGGTTGCTGCATTATTAGCCATGTTAGCGACTTGCTAGCGACCAGTCTTGTAAAGTCTCTGGAGACTGAATTTGAAAACGCTGCGTCTTGCGCCACCAGCAAGTCAATGCTTTTGCTTGACCACTTAGACGTCTTGACATTTACTTGATGGATTGGCACAAAATTTGATCCACACAGTCATGTTTACCCAGACAAAGATCCTTATGACAGCTTGCGAATTTCTCATATTTGGTGCAGGCATTCATGTTTCCACCAAGATGAAATTTAATTACTTTGATAATCCCTTAACTTTTTATATATAAACATCACCAGGTCACAATTTGAATTTGTCCAGTACTTTGTTTTATGACCAAACATTTCCATTCACCTCAACTGCTAAATGCTAATCAGCAGATGTTAGTATGCTAGCATCAAATTATTCCTTCAGCATTATATGCTGGTTCTCTTTGTCTTTTACTTGTTACTGGAAAACAATGAGACAAAACATGTTTTGTCTTCAAACAGAACATTTCACAGGGTTTTAGTAAGTTGAATATTGATGGGTTTTGTTTGTTTCTTTACATTATTACATGTAATTAAATTAAAGTCACACTGGTTTTTAATGTGTTAATGTAAGAAATTTTGCTTCATTCTTGGCTCATCCGTAATAAACCGTATGGCTGTGCAGGTGTAATTTAGTTCTTGAAAGCTGTGTCAACCCTTAATCAACCCCTGCTGAAGCACTTTTTACACTTCAGCAGGCCCAGAAAGAGCTTTAAGTCAAATGATTTCACCTGTGACACAGTTAACATTTCATGCTTTAATCAACTCTGTATTTCTGTTGAATTACAGGTGTAAAAAATGAGATGGTGGTTAATATAAACCTCTCAAACATGAGCAACTGAGCAAAAAAAAAAAAAGATGCCACTTTATCAGTGGGATAAATTTGTTAAAACATGAAAAACAGCTCTATAAAATAAGACAAGCCTTTAACTAAAAAGCTGACTCCTGGAGGGATCCAAAAATAAAACATCCCAAGGGAGTTCATCTCTGGGAGGGAACACTTCGGCACTGGCAGTGTGATCAACAGAGAAACCCATACAAGCGTATTACCCTCCTCTACCACGTCATGTGGTCTTGGACCTAGTCAACAGCTCTTAGAGCTCTAATATTTCCTCAGTCAATCCTCCGTTCTTTCTCCCGTTTCCTCTATGTTCTCAGCTGCTGGTCCCCTGGTCACTCTTTGGTTCTGATGATCCGTTGTCATCGCCGTTCTGCATGTCCTCTGCCTGTTTTTCTGCCACTTCTTCATCCTCTACGACTTTTTCCACCTCGTCCTCATCCTCCACCACTTCCTTGCCTTCTTTTTCTCCATCTCTCCGTCTCTGCCCCAGGCCCTGTTTGTCTCTGAAGACCTCGACGCCTAACATTCGGAGGTAATGAAATCTCTCGTTGCGGGGGACGAAAGCACGGATGGACGTCTTTCCCCTCCAGCCACACAGCTGGATGGGACACTGAGGCTCCACTGGGTTACTGACAAACAGAGGGAAACAGTAGGTGTCAGAAATCGACAACCAGGTCACCACCTTAAAAGATAGTACAATATACATAGAAGCATCAAAATATAAAAACAGCTTACTTTGGATTGGGAATGTACTTCAACACAATGCTGCCCATTCCTGCGGAGATAAACATGTATCAATAACAGGGAATTGAGGCTACATACCCAGTTTGCAGGAGAACATCACCAGGCTTTCACCTCAGCATAGTTACCTAGATGAATCTAAAAAATTACTCAGTCTAACTACAGCTTTCATTTGCTGGAACTGCTCAGATCCTTCTGTGAACTTTTTGGATCAGTGCTTTGCTCGTGGGCAGCATTAAACATCCACCTCCCTCTTTCATAGCAAGCCAGGAACCTTCAAGTCATGAATTCACTGTTCTAACCCCTGAGCTGCTTCCCAAAGCCAGCATTACACAAGCGGTGCCCTACGTACCCAGTTTCTTGGCCTGGGCGTGAGCGTCATCCTCCAGTTTGCTGAGGAAGGGGTTCTCCTGGGTCAGCAGCACTTTGATGTCCTCCACACTCACTCTGATGATCCTGGAGTGAATATAAGGCTGAAGAGTGTAGATACCCTGGTAGGACAGAGAGGGGCGGTGCGTTACAATCTGCACACCAATGTAATACACTTCTTTACAGTTGCATTGTGCATATAAAAATGAATTAATTATCAGTTTATTTGAGTGTGAACGTCGCCATCTGGCTCCCTTGTTATTCAGCTGTCTGCATCTCTTTGATGGTGGATACAGAAGTGACAGCAAGATGAACTTACTGCATGTTTGAACACACACAGCTTATACAATGAGGTTTGTTATAAAAATCAAAGAATAAGGTGGTTTCTGAAGTCCTAGAAATATAAGCTCCGTATTTTACCATGCATCGCTTCACACTATGGGGTTCATTTACATATGAAAAGAGGATTAGAGAGTGGAAATGTGCAGCTAAGGTTTGGCGATTCACAAAAATGTTAGTTTCACAATAAAACAGTTTTCAATTAATAAAGACACTTCTCAACAAAGACCAAGTATATTTACTGCAAATTATTTTTACTCCACTGAGGATGATTTGATGTGGTTGGCTAAAATCTGCCCCCCTCATTTTCAGGGTGCTGTTGTGATAAATACTGCGTGTGTGTGGGTGTGTTTGTGTTACCTCCTGAGCCAGTCTGAAGGCGCAGCCAAACTCCTCTCCATCACTGTTGCGAGACCACACCTTCACCCCTGTGTTAATGACCTGAGAAATGAAAAAAAATAAATAAATAAATAAAATGACATATGGCTCCATACAAAAACAACACAATGATGCCAGATTCCTCTCATTTAAACCACACTAATTAATGTCTCTGCTAAAATATAATCAAAGCTGGCAATTTAAATTATTCAGATCAAAATAAAGGACTAATTATGTTACTTGTGCTGTGGTAATGTTACTGGTAATGTGTTTATAATCAGTGATGTTCAGCAAACTTTGCTGCTCCAGGCATTTACTGTGCAGGATATTACAAAACTGTGCAGTAAACACAGCGCAGCCTGTCTCTGGTGTCCCAGCAGGAGTCCAACTGTCAGTTATTTGCGTTGTAATATACAACTACACCTCTGATAAATGTGTGCATTGTTATAACCACAGGGAAATTAGGCAAAATTTAATTTTAAGTAATAATTCATTATGAGAATATGAAAGAAGTTGATATAATGGGCTCTAAATGTGAGCCTGAAATCGCCTCATTTCATAGCCTTTCTGAGGAGAAGGGAAGTGAACAGAACAGGCCCCAATTTTCAATCAGAATTTGTAATGATGTGAAAACATGCAACTCACTGTGGTTTAGTCCAATTGAATGAGACTAAAAAGTGAGAAACATCAAAAACATTGTGGAGAACAAAGACACACACAAGTGCCACCTGTGCAGGTGCTACAGGGTGGAGGACTAGAGGGATTTGGGAAAGGAGAGGGTCCCATCTGTTAGCCTGCCTCTCCCTGATGGGCTAGAGCACAGACACACACATACACACACTAGAAAAACAAACTGAGGTATCAGTGTAAAGCCAATATGTCTGCATTCAAACACTAACCAGCCTGTGGAGGTCTACCACTATGAACATAACGCAGCTGACTGCACTGCATAATTAATCAATATTGGATGAACAGCGTCCAGGAAAGAATTGATTATTGATTTGTTGCATCTATTTCTCATCTAATTTCCATGCAAGGAAATCCTTTACCATCATCATCATCAAATCTGGCTTTCAATATATATGATGATCTAAAATGAGAACCACAGACACACACACCTTCATCCGCTCACTGTTGTTCAGCAGCACGTTGCGCAGCTCTTTCGACACCATGTACAAGTGTCTCTTCTTGCCCTCGTGGGTCCTGGTCAGAACATTGAGCTTGGGGAAGTTGGGGGAAAGATCGTAGAAAGATCTAGAGAGACAAGAAATATATATGTTAGTTTTGTGCCATCAAAATCCTGAATATGATCATGTCCACATTTGTACTTACTGTATGGTGGTGAAGACGGGGTCGTCTTCAGTCAAGAACACAAAGGGGTCTTCCTTATACCCAAACAGCTTCATCTTCTTCAAGGGTGGAGGTCTGGAAAACAGAAAAAACATTAAAACTATTTACTCATATTTATCTTGAGGTTTAATGAGGTTGACAATCGTTTGAGGAAATGGCTTAAAATTTGACTTATTTCTTATTCCCTGTTATTTCTTTATGGCTGTAATGGCACAGGAGCCGACAGGTCTCCTTTGTTTATTAGCTCACCAGACCAACATGACTCACCCACACACTCCATCTTGTTTAGCTGTAGTCTCCTGAGCCACGGAAGCTTTAGGTGCCTTCTCCTCTGCCTCCCCACTTACTTTTCCTCCCGGGCCCCCCGCCTCCCCCTCGGCACTCTCAGGGAGGTGGGGAGCATCTGCGGGGGTCGAGGCCGCTGAGCTGGACGACACATCCTTCCTCAGCTGGAGACGACAGGGAGAGGAAGGGGTGGGAGGGAGGATGGGAGGGGGTGAGCAGACAAAGAAAGGAAAGGAAGAAGTCCCCAGCTGTAGTTGGCAAAACTGAACAGGTGAGGGATGCAGCGTATTTACATGGGGGAAATTGTGCTCCATTCCCCTCTTTGAGTAAGACTGACAATCTAATCAACCGTTAAGTATTTGTGTTTGTGAGGGAGGTACCTTGGGATATCTTTTGTTCCATGGCATTGGGGCTTTCTTCACCAGCACAGCCACAAAGAAACCTCCAGTGTTCTGGTGATGTGGCAGAATCCTCATACTGACATTAGCACACACACATACATACATACAGAAACATAAATTACAGTTCTGAGTTTTGTGGTGCCACCTGCTGTGAAGATAAACAAGGATTTTCCCCCCCAACATTAAATGAGAGGTGCTGTGACACCGTGAAACTATAGTTCCCCCTGCTGGTCTGCCAGCATCATGTCAGTCTGAGGATACCTGGAAGATCTGCAACGAACAAATGACATCATTCCCTATAACGTGAGGATGCAGGTGTGTAAATGTATGTGCATTCATGTAGACGGTGTGTGTGTGTGTGTGTGTGTATAAAGCTGTGCCAAGAAATAAATAAATCAGACACATTACTTAGCTAATGAATTTGGCATCATTGAAAAGAGAAATGGTTGCAAAGTGTGTGTTTGTATGTTCTTGTTCCCATGAGAAAAAAATTCTCTCATCAGGATAAAAAGATGAGCTAAATGAAGATCAGGGTTGAGAGGAAAAACGGTTTAAGTGCAAGAAGTTGACCTTTTTCTATACACTAAATAAATTCAGCCAAGGGAAAAAATGTTTTAGATGAGTTCATCATTTTTTATAAAATCACCCTCTTGCCATTGAGCTCACCAACAGAGAACACTGATTGTTTTGGCTCTCACAGGGGAGTCCAACTTTGGCTCTTGCTAAAGAGCCTTTAGTCAGGAGCAAGTCAACCGTATATGGACTTTAAGATGGGTGTCTGGGAGTGAGGAAATTAGTCATCAAAAACAGAATCCTTCACACTTTATTAACAGTACAAACTTTCAGGGTGTGTCTGTGTACATACCATCTCTCCAGATGCATGCCAGCCAGTTTCTCTGGTTCTTTTGGTGGGAACATGGTGGGACGGATCTGTGTGTGTCGATTGCTTGGTACCTCAGACCAGTCCGAGTACCACTGGCCCTCTTTGGTCATCAGCTACAGAGCAAAGCGCATGATCCACAGTCACAACACTGATCTAAAAACATTGGCCTGACTTTGAAGCTGAAACACTTCCATGACCAAAACACTGCCTTCCTTCATGGCTGCAGTCGGCTTGTTGCAATGGCTGCCAATGACCTAACATTCCAGTACCTTCCAGGAAGTGACCCCAGGCATCCACTTCAGCCCTGGCAGGTCGGCTGAGCTGTCGGCCAGCTCCAGCGCTCCTGGCAATGAGGACGGTAGAGACGTTACAACTTGGCAGCAAATGACTGGGGCGTTATATTTAGATCTAATTTTTAACATCATATGATTTTGACACATTTCAGCAATAAGGAAGTGATTCGCCTTTGAAGCAAAATGCTCACATTTAAAATGTAAGATATAGCAAAGCCAGAAAGTGTTGATATTTTCTAATAAAAATATGATATATATGAGAGAAGATCTGAATGTGGTCATCATGGACATTCACTCGTTCATTCACAGCTGCACTATTACATATTTCCATCTGGATCTGATTTGGATTTATACCATCTCACAGGTCTTAATGGAGTTCATTGAATCTGATACAAACATGACCAGTTCAGTTTTCATGACGTGGACTTATCATTGTGTAAATTACTTTATGAAAATGTGTTATACATTAAATTCTTGTGTGAAAAGTTGTGTTAATTATAAATCAGCATTTAAACCAACAAAGAAACAGATGTTTTTACAAATGTGAGAAATCCAGAAAAATGACCATGCATCATCATAAGCTGAAGTTTCCAAGCATAGTAGGCAACATGACCTGATCAGGGCCTGGTAAGTTTGACTTGAGTTTATTATAGCCAGCGATGGCAAACAGAGGCTCAGACACGAAACCCGAAGTGGAACAACTGAAAAGATGAGCCGTCTACATGAAGGCTCACATGTAGTGTCCTTAAAAATTAAAGTCAAAGCTGTCTGCATGAAATAAAACTGAAATTTAACTTGGATTTGAAAAACAAAAGTTGAACACGTATGTGTTAGGTTGTGTTCCCTTCGAGCGTTTGTGTGTGTGTGTTACCTTCGCTCTTCTCCAGCAGTGCTGCTATGACAGCCTCGTCCTCTATAGGGTTGAGTGAACAGGTGGAGTAGACCATCCTCCCTCCCACAGCCAGCTGTTCAACCCCACGCACTGCAATCCGCAGCTGGAGCCTGGGGAACACACACATGCAGACAGACACACACATACATATAAAAACTGTAATACAGCCAACTTTTCTAATTAGCGCCCAAAGAAACACCCTCCATTCCCTTGTTGTTTTGTCAATTTGGTATACCACACAAGTGCATGAATTCCTGTGTTGTCACAGAAACAGGAGCGCACTCTTCCCACTCACCCGTGGAGGTGCAGGCTGTTGCTTGTCGTCCATTTCTTCCACACGTCTATGTTCTTCCTCATGGTGCCATCCCCGCTGCAGAGACAGAGCAGACAGCAGCACCATTCAGACATATTCCCAGTTTGGCTCTAAGTGGTGAAACCAGCAGAGATCCACGACACTTCTCACAGGGCAAAAAAAAAAGTCTGCAGAGCACAAACTGTCTAAATGCCCTGCTTTAGCTGACTCCTAACTTCATTGCTGCCTGCCTCGGTCTTCGTTAATGCCTTTCTTCCTCTCCCTCTGCTGTGTTTGGCAGGGACTCCTGGCTCCAGCACTGCAGCTGGTCAAACTCAGGCTGTAGAACCTGCTGTTCAGAGTTTGCAAGCTGATGCGGTTCTGCTTTGACCACAATATTATGCTAGACTTATATATGCCAGGGTGACACCATGTACCTGTATTCACATTTGCCCACTTATCCTCTAGCAAACCTTGAGGAGAATAAAAACCAAAACATTATTGACAACCATTAATACTCTCCTGCAGCACTGCTACACCCACCAGTGCACACGTGTCCTGCTACGACCGTTTACTGACCTACAAGGCACGTCACACAGAATGCGGTCGTAGAAGAGGATGTCCTTCTTGCCGTCCGAGTCGACCCACAGCGTGGGGATGCAGGAGGCATCGTGGTTGACCACCATGATGCAGGGGCTGTTGAGACGCTTGGCCTGATGCACCAGCAGGTAGCAGCGCTTGTTGTCCACGTCATTTGCAATTACAAAGCCCTCTAGAAGGTGGAGGTGTGGATTAGAATAACATACTGTTAATGCTGTTAAATGACTGCTATATTGCACTGTTTGATTTTTGATTAGTTCACATCCACAGCTGTACTCTTAGCATGTTTTTAAAGAAACTACAATACAAAAACATCAGCAATTATTAGATCTTTTCCAGTTTGAAGTGGGCCTCCTACCTGGAAAGGGCACATCCATGTCAGCATGGAGCATCTCAATCAGTTGGGCTGTTTTTGACCCTGGAGCCGCACACATGTCCAGGATCTGCAAAACAAAACAAAATCACATCAGCACTTCAAGCAAAATTCTTCTTTTTAAAGCACAGCTGTTTCCCAGGAGCACTGACAGATTTAACCTTCAAACAGGGCAGAGCTTTTACCTTGTGGTGGGGCTCAATCTTCAGGAGCAGAGGAGGGATCATACTGACAGCCTCCTGTCGGCTGATGTTACCCTGCAAGGACAAACATAAAAATGATGGTGGCCTCTTTTTTTCCTGTCAACTTCTGACATTTTGTTTTCTTTAAGTTTTTTCTACCCCCTGTCCAGGGTGAACACAGCCAAAATTCAAAACTGCAATTCTCCTCTTATGAGTTAATAGAGTCACAGGAAACCCTTGGAAATTTTGTGTTTGGTTTGTGTCACGCTCACCGACTCTGTCTCGCTGACCAGAAACTGATGGAACTTCTCCAGCAGGGGAGACTTCCTGATGATCTTCCTGCTCATGTTGGTGTGCCAGGCCTGATCATCAGGATACCTGGAGGAGACAGACAGAGTGCCGACTGAGCTCCTGGTTTGAATACCTTTACCTTGTAGTTGTGGCTAAACCATATAAGATCTTACCAGCTCAGAGCCTGTGGAGCCTCAATCTTCTGGCCATCGATCTCCAGCTCCTGTATGTCCTTGAAGTATTTTTCCTTCAGACAGTGGAGGATCTCCTTGGCATGGCTGGGACAAAAATTGAAGGAGCAGAAATTGGGCATGTGGTGGCTACAATTGTTTGTGTCAAGCAGCAGTAGGAGAGCTTAGATCAAGAGACTGCAGGGTTAACAACCTGTAATATATGACAAAGATGAGCAAAGCTGCAGGTTTACTTTTATATGAGGCTTCTCTATGATCACATGATGACATGCCAGCAAAGGCATTGTTCAAATTTAGTTAACAAGTATTAGCTTTTTCATTTCACAGCTAAATTATCACCATAAACCATCTCTAGTGGCCAAACATCTACGTTCAGTCTAAATAAGAGTGCTTTTTTGTGATTATTTGAGTTGAGTGATCTCAATAATTCAGAAGTCTTCCATCTATAAAATGTGTATGCTTACCAGTGAACAGAAACACATTAATTTGACAACCTCTGGCATGATGTTTAGCATGCACAAGACAAAGCATATGAAGCCAGGTTATAAACAGCTGACCTCTTGTATCCAGTAATGCGGATGGTTGCTGGCAGCGGTTCCCTCATTGCCTCCATAAACTCTTCGAACTCTCCCTCGGGCACCAGGCCAAGCTGCTTGTAGTAGTGCTCAAAAAGCTTATTTTCCTTCACAATGTCAGCATAGCCAGCTCCCCAGCCCTGAACACGTGGATACATGGTGATCAGCATGGTGCATAGACACTGAATTGACAGTTTATTAGGTAACCCTGGCAGAAACACTGTAATAATACAGTGTAATACAACAATGCTGTGATAGGTTATGCTGCTGTATTACACTGCGTTAGTTTTAGCTCTGTGTATCTAAAAAACTGGCACCTGAGTGCACAATCGCTATTTTAGCTGCTTTAAAGCACTCACTAAATGGAGATGCAATCATATGTAAGAAACAACTTTTACACTAAATGTCATTCAGAAATGTGTAAATTTAACATTTACTTTCTTCTAGTCAAGGGTAAACAACTTGTAGAACATGACACAAGTCCAGCTGAATTTTAGCATGCTCTAATAATCAATTCGGCCTAAAGTAATACACAAACGCTACTTATTTAAATCACGTTTTGGGGTTTATTTCCAAACGATGAGAAAAGACTAGATTTTGAAAAGGTAAACCAACGTCCGCTTGCGTGAGCGTATAGCCACACAAAATGGACATATTCTGAACGAAGTCTGGGGAAGCCTCACAACCTCGTCAAAGCACGTATCTGGACTGGGATATTAAAGGTGGTCACAGCTGAGTTAAGGGTGGCTAACAGTAAATCTCTGGTGTGTTGATGCAGGCTGTAGCAGTGTCAGTGTTTGCAAAAAAAATAACCACGCAGAACAAATCCATGTTTGGACCTCGACTCCCTTCCATTAACTACATTTAAATACAGGTACTAATATGTGGCCTGGCTGAGAAACTCATACTAGCCAGAGTTGGAGCAGCAGAAGAGCGGATCTTACAGCGTTGTCTCTGCTGTCCCTGTCGGCAGACTGGTTTTTCTGCCGCTGCCTGCTTCTTTTCCCCATCTTGGAAAAGCACACAACTCTGGAGAAAAGTCTGCGGAACGACGTGGTAGGTGGATGGACAGAACCGTGACCTGAAACTCCAATAAAATGTGAATCTACTGAGCGTTTCGGGTTGATGTGCAATGCTGTGTATCCTCGAAACGTGTTACCTCTGACGCACGTGAATCAGGACCTTTTAAAGGTGGCCACGAAATCCGCCTGACATAAAATAAAACATCTTCGGGATATTTCCTGCCAAGTGTGAAACATTATTACTCTAAAATATAATTCTGAGTTCAATACACATGTATTACACTCTGGGCAAAATTCACGTTTATTCAAGTTTCGTTTATTTCTTTTCTTTTTTTTTTTTTTTTTTTACATTATATAGAATAGCGTTTATTTCACCTTGAATGTAACATGTGTCAGTGTGTGCCACCAGGTAACCAGGTCATAGTTTACAGCAGGTAATATATGCTAATTTAAGAATATTTATTAGTGACATCAGAAGCACACAACGTTCATGTTAAACCGTGAAGCATTTTGATTGGCTGATAAGATTCGCTGCCATATCAGTCCAGGGGCTGTGATTGGTCCGAGCTCCCATGGATGGGAATGTCTGTCGCATGCGCGTTCTTTACACCGTCCGTTGCGGTGTTAGCTAGCGATACATCAATCTGCTGCAATTAGCTGCATTCACACTGTTTGTATTTTTTTTTCTGTATTTTTAACCCTCCCGTCGTCATGGACGCACTTCTTTCCAGTCTCTTCTCGTCGGAGGAGGAGGAACTGTACATCTTGGACCTTATGGCTTACTTCATGGTTTTCATGGCAGCCTGCACTTTGGTTACGTTGCTCTTCGAAAATGTCCCATACGGACGATATGCCAGCAGCAGATTTGGATTTCCAGTTAATGTCAGGTTTGCCTGGTTCGTTCAGGAGATGCCTGCTCTCCTTGTGCCCCTGTGTCTGGTATTTTGGACCTCCTCTGCGAAAGCATCACTGTTGCCTAATCAGCTGCTGATTGTCATGTATTTCTGCCACTATGTCCAGAGGTACGTAACTAGCAGCAGTCCAACCTCACACCTGGCTGTACATTGCTGTATATGAGTGTTAGGTAATGTTTAGCTAATGATCAACGGGCTGCAGCTCCTCCACAGCCCTGTCAGGACAGGTCCGACTCTGTGAGCCTCATGACCAACTACTGTTAACAGCATGCACAGTGAAGATCTTCAGCCCCTCCCATTCAATAATCCAGGAATATTTGAATGTTATTTAATGATGAACACAGTGTCAGTCAGAGAGGATAATCTGAAATGGTGCATTGTATTGTGTGCTACAACTCTACTACTAGCTATCTAATCCATGTCAATATTTCAAAGCATGTATTTAAAGTAATAGTTTGTCCAAATTGCTTTTTTTTTGTTCTGCTGCAGATCCCTTATTTATCCATTTTTGATCAGAGGAGGTAAATCAACACCATTTGCCGCATTCGCCTTGGCCTTTGTTTTCTGCTCGTACAATGGATACATGCAGATCAGGTACTTGAGCCATTATGCTGACTATCCTGCAGATTGGGTTACACATCCATTCTTCATCGCTGGTAGGTGTTGTGTGTCTTCTACTCCACTTTATACCAGTGAAATATGACAACAATTATTTTGTTTTAACAGGAACATAGTAAAGGTTTGAGGTGAGGGTTAATCCAAATACCTACATTTTGCAGTATGAAATAGATCTGGTTTGGCATAAACACTCACAACATAGATTTTACGTTTAATGAATTTTTTATATGGCTGCTGGAGTCTTCAATGTAGTGTACAAGGAAAAATAAGCTGCAATCATTTACATTTGAAAAAATTATAAACATTTAAAAAATAGTTAGTACTACTCAAAGTACAAGTAACTAAATAATAAATAACAATTTGAAGAAGGAACACTGGATAAAATGTGTTGATGAATAATTTACTGGTTTTCATGGCTGTCTGTACTTTTGTTACAGGGTAAACTGCATCAGATGCTCAATTCACCCTTTCTCCTCCTCTTATCTCCCGTACCCCTCTCTTTTTCTCCAATGAAATGACTTTAAAACAAACCAGATTATCAAACTCTTTATTCTGTCTTTTCATTTTCCTCTTTTAGCTTTTACTCGACTTTTGTTAGCACTTTTCAAATTCACCAAAGTGGTCAGCAGTTTTTTGATTCCTCATGCTGTTCATAATAACAAGACTTTATGTTTGTCCTCTGTTGCTGTTCCTCCACTCTCAAACCCCCTATCACTCAATGCATCCACAGAGACAAGTGTAACAAACTTTCAAATAATTCCAGCAGAATGAATTGATAAATTAAATTAATTTTTTAAGAATATATATATATATATAAGACTAGAATAAATAAACCTTTTTCTTTTTCAACATTTTACAACCCTTGACAGTACAAGGTACTCTAAGATTGGTATTACACTTATATATACATATAAAACATTGTTAACTTAATGGTGTTGAGAATTTTGTGCAAACTGAGGAGTATTTCATCTGTAAGATGGATATTGAGCCAAATATATTTCTTAGTGATTCAATTTATATCTCAATTTTCTATGAGAAGGATGTTAAAGTGCATTTTAAAGCCCCAGAAAAACTGGTTTCAAAGCTTTAAAGTATTCAAATAATTAATCAAATCAAAGTATTTCTCTATTAAGGTTATGACTAAATTAATAAAGTTAAGGCTTTGATATTTTATAAAAGTGCGTGTTACTTAGTTTAACACTCATAAATTTTGCTAAATTTCCATGTGTGGGTGTGGTTCCACCAGATTTGATTGACAGAGGCCTGACAAAGTAAACAGCTATCAGTAATCAGTCATCAGATTTGATTCCAACAGCTACATCAGCATGAAGCTTGTTGAGAAAAGAGGCTCTTTAGCTCACAGCAGCAAAACTCCATGTGAATACTGTCAAGATGCTGTAGCTTTTAAAAATACAGCCTCTGTCTGTCTGTCTGTCTGTTGGTCGGTCAAATCTCATGCTAAAGCAGCTTTTGCTTGGTTCATCTCCAGGGGCTGTACTGTGGTTGGTTGGCTGGCTGGTGAATATGCACTCTGACCACATCCTGAGGAACCTGAGAAAGCCTGGAGAGACGGGTTACAAGATTCCCAAAGGTAAGCTCTTTAGTCATGAAAACACTTGAACAAATTCGTTTTCTCACCACAGTGAACAAGTACAGTATATCTAACTTTCAAAGACTTAAAAGACATATTTAACTTAATACTTTTATTCCACTACATGTTAACACTATAACACTTATATGTAGTGTATTTGAAGGCTGCAGTCATCAGTCACTGCCAGGAATTAAAAACACTTACATCTAACCCTCTGAAAGGAACTATCCTTCAGGGTAAGTATATTGACAGCATATTTACTGTAAAAGGCACATTTTACAGCATGTTGTTATTTTTACTGAGCTCTACGGTTTGAATACTTTTTCTGCCACTGCTGTGGGGTGACAAGAAAGTCACGAAAGCAGTAATCACATCATGGCACAGGACACCGCGGTCTCTGTGCACAGCGCTAGATGCTAATTTTCCAGTGTGGTCACATGATTATACAGGATCCCACTGTAAGCAGAATCACAGGTTGTCACTAGTTATCTTTTCCTCTCTGCCTTGCCCTCTGTGAGCCCTTACATTAGTGTATAAAATGATCCTTTTGACTCTAATATGGTCCAAACTTAGCTTGTGTGTAAGTCACCCACAATACATGTAGTGTTGGTGTGTGTAGTTTAGCTTTAGCTTTAGCTGACACAGAAATTTTCTCAACCGCACAGCGTTGATAGTAATCATGTTAGACAGCAAACCAAGTCTACACTGGAGCATGTACATGGAGCATGTACATTATTTTTCTCTAATAGTGTTCAAGAGTCATGCTGAACAAAGCATTCAGCTTGTAGACTGTAAAATGTATTGATGTTATTACTTTACCTTTCAGTAGAAAATTCCTTTTTTTCATTGTCCAGGTGAATGTGTGTAATTCTGGTATGTAAATAATTTCAAAACTAGTGTCAATACTGAGAAAAGACTAAAATGCATTCTCCTTATTGAAAGACAGAGAGATTGAAAGATCATTACCTCTTACCTATCTGTACATTAGGTATGAAGCAGGAGTCAGCAGGCCTTTAGCTTAGTTTAACATTCAGACTGACAACAGGGGGGCTAAAGCTAGCAGGGCACTAAAAATGGCAATTTATGGTTTCGTGGGCTGGACTGTGTCTTGGCTGTGAGCAGTAACTTCATAGAGACTTGTCAGCTGCCAGGCTGAGTTGGTGCCAAGATGTTTTTTTTTGTACAGATTAGAGCACTAGAGGTTTTTGTAGATGGAATTTTATTACTTTCAAGCCAGACTAGCTGTTTCCACTTGTTTTCTAGTCTTTTCTAGTCTTTATCTAACTTGCCTGATCCATCCTTGAACTGACAGATGTGAGATATGAAAAAGCAAAATGTCAAACCGTTTAAAACAAGTAACAATAGGGTGTATTACTCTGTATATAGCTAGAAATGAAAAATATTGCAACAGGCTGATCAACAATGGTCAATGTAGATATTTAGAAACATAAGGGAAAAGTTTCAAGGTTTAGGTCAATTATTTATTTGAATTTAGTTCTAATGTGACAGAAAATTCACTAAACATAATGTTTTAACTGTGGTAATTTTTTACAGTGTATGACCTTTACTGTGTGAAAATGGATGCACATTCTGTGAAATGTTACATGTAAGCAGGGGGTTGGGTAAGTAAGGTTTTGGCCTATTTCCAAATCTTTTTGACAAATAGCCTTGAGGGCAGTATGGAAAAGTGAAGTAAAATCCCCACTGCTGCTTTTTTTTTAGGTCACTTAATTGGCTAATTCAAACCATACATTGGATTTTTACTTTGCTAAATCAATCAGCAATCATAAGAGAGTGGCTCCCCTGACTAAGAACATAGTCACAACAATAGCACCTTGAGCTTGAACTTGCATTGAACCTGTTGAAACAATCCATCCCAGGTTCCTAAGGAAAATAAAGTGGAGAAGGCGAAGCAGGAGGAAGCTGTGAGCTGTGTTGCTCCAAATGAACTTCCAGGCACGTCTGTAACCCCATCAGCCAAGAATCTGCCATTTTCACATAGAGGGTAGCAGCACTACGGTGCTCATGGCCTGGAGTCAAATAGTGAGTGCTCAGCCATCTATGGTCAGTGTGGAGAGAGTTATGCTGTTGCCCTTTGAATTTTTTAGCAGCATGTAGGCTCAAAATGACACTAAGAGATAGTGGAAATGTCAGGACTCGCTCAGTTAAGTGTTGAATTGCAATTGGTGAAAATTCAACAATTTTTCATTTTGGTCCAGAGTAGGAAAAAAGGGTTGTTTTTGCTTCAGTGAACACTTAAAAGGTTAAGCATACCTGTCCTGATGCCTGTGTCTTCCACCCACAGGTGGAATGTTTGAATATGTGTCTGGAGCCAACTTCTTAGGAGAGATAACAGAGTGGGCAGGATTTGCTCTGGCTGGCCACTCTGTTCACAGCTCAGCCTTCGCCATCTTTACCACAGTGGTCCTCGCCAGCAGGGCTGTGGCCCACCACAAGTAAGAAAAATAACACTCAAGCAAAGTAAGCAGATTTGCACTGAGTGTATTGTGTATCGTATTAATAGGCTCTTCCCTTTTCCTCTTTCTGTAGATGGTACCATGCTAAGTTTGAAGACTACCCAAAAAGCAAGAAGGCCTTGATTCCATTTTTATTCTAGCAAACACTTTGATTACTTGGAGCCAGAAAAGGGACTGTATTTGCTTAAATCAGCTGAGAACAACATTCTCATCATTTTTTCTCATTGAGGAAAGCTCTGATGAGTGAACAAACCTTGACAATACTATTTCTTTCACTGTCAACAGAATGAAGCACAGGTTGTGTCATATGCTTGTGAATGACCTCATCTGAGCTGCGAGCAAGCAACAGTTAAAAGCCATCATCTTAAAAAGATTTTTATTGTTGCCATTACGTTTGTAATAATGTCCATAAAGCAACAAGGAACTTGAACATTCATGAACTAAATATACTGGAAGTGTTGTGCTTGCAAAAGAGGCAACGTTTAGCGCTCCTCCAGAGGAAATAAGACAGTGATTAGAGCATAGCTCAACAGCAATACAGTGGATATATAACACTCTGTGCCAGCAGTCAACAGTTTTAAGACTTCTCTGCTGATCTGCATATTCTCCCAGATGACACATAAACTAGGAAATGCAAAGCAGACATTTAAAGTTTTCATTCGTCCTCAAGAGTCATCTGTTGCAAATCTATCTATTTAACATCCATTTGATTTAAATAGATGAAAAATGAGCCTTGGATTATCTCAAACACATTTTCCTGTCTGGGTGTCATCAGAGAGGATTTTATACCTAACTCATCATCTGAAACTCTGATAGAGAAGCCACTCGGGAATAAAAGTTAACTGCAACTCTCTCCTGAAAAGGCGGAGACAGTAGCAGGCCTGTCCCCATCTACTAGGCTGTAGGGAAATCAAATGAAGATCAAGCATGGCCCCTCAATAACTCACCCATGCCTGAAATGAGAACAGGAGAGTGTTGCCTCAACACGTTACTCCTGTCAGCGTTTCTTAGAAAAAGAGTAAAGAAGATGAGACCTGCCTTACATTCACAAAAGGTTTACACTGCAAACAAGTGCAATTATCACTTCACTTAAAATCTTTCACAACTTACACTCATATACAAGTGAAAATACTGACACACTAATGTACCTTTTTCTTAAAGTGCTGCAGTTTCTTCTCAAAATTTATCAGCGCTCTGTCCCAGCTGAGGACATTTCTCCAACACCAATCATGACCATGGTCATGTCATCGCAAATTTAAAAAATGTGTTGCATTGAAAATAAATGTATTTTGTCATCATTTTTACACATGGTGTCATCAATAAATAGTAGGGCCGCTGTGTGTGAGTGTGATGAAAAATGAAGGCTGTGTGTTGCTGAAGGCCACGCAGAGTGACATCCCTCATGTTGAAGATCCACGCTGTCTCTCTCGCTCTCTCTTTCAGGCTGTTTGCTCTCTGTATCTTCTTTATCCACGCTTTGTGTAATTGCATCACTATATTACACAGCAAGTATTTACTGAGGCTGCCATGTGACTTCAGAACTGTTCATCTTCAGGCAGACACCACTGGATCTTTTTATGTGCAAAGCAACTCAATGAAATGGCTTGTAATTCAGACTTGCATGTTCATTCATGTAGACAGCAGACACTCCACAAGGGAAGTTGTGCTTTAAGATTATACCTATGCCATATGAAGGAAATCAATACGACCGTTAAAGCCTGCAATATCTCCTCCTACAGGCAAAGATGGGACTAGCCGCTTCAATTTCAACACTTGCACCACCTTCAGACAAAGAGTCGCAGCTGCAGTTTTATTGTTCTTTTTTTAAATTCCTGCTGTCAAAGACATGGGAGCTCAAGGTTTTGAGAATTCGCTTTGTAAATGAGTGTATTTAATTTTTTATCTAAACATACATGCATGTTTTTAGGCAGTGACCAACAGACAATTGACTGGGGAAAAAATCAGACAAGTACATGAATAACACCAATATTTATATTTTGAATATGAAGCATGCGATAACACAACTTTGCAGAAATTATAATGCTACTTTTTGTTTTTATCTTTATCTTTTATTTTTACTTTTCTTTGGCCATATATGCTTCATTTAACATAACTTATCTTTTACTGGTTAAAAATATGTAATAAGTGATGCATGAAAAACAAGCAAAGCCTCAAACATTCTCACAAATAGCATCTGTTAAAAAATACTGTTGTAGCTTTTTATTCAGTCATCAGACATAATGCAGTAAATATAAACAATATACAAAGCAAAAAAAAAAAACAAAGTCAATGGTATTTGTATTGGATACTACTACATGTATGTAGTGATTGAAGAGAATCGGGCCTATTGCCCTGCAGTTGGATGACATTCACTTGGTCCATTGTAGCTGTGTCCTCATTATACTGTACTCAACCCTACAGAGAGGTTGATGCACCACAGGCAATATTCTCATGTGTAGAAATGTGGAATAGCTGTTGATGTAACAGTGTAAGTGCAGCTTCCCTCTAATGTGGGTTAAATATCTAGAAAATGCTGCGGCCTCATTACCATTCAACATGCAGCCTCAGACAACTGCTTGCTCCCTTAATATTATCCACTATTACTGTTATGCCTGTGAGCGTACTGTTGACTTTTCCAGCCCTGTCTCTGTTTATGAGTGTGTGTGTGTGTGTGTGTGTGTGTGTGTGTGTGTGTGTGTGTGTGTTATGCGTCTGTCAGCCATGGTCCAGTCGTCACCAATGTGGTAATCCCATAAAAGCTGACAATGAGGCAAACCAGCCTTGAAATCACAAACACATTGCACTGGCACACAGTCAGTGTCAGCGTTTGGCTTGAACCTACACTGTGACATGAGAGATGAGAGGAATAACCTATTCAGTGTGGGTTGTCACTCAAAAGCCTGTGTTTCATACAGTGGGTGATAGAGAGAAGAGCATGCATTTCTACAGGCATACAGTGGGAGTGAGCAGCTGTGTGTATGCCTGAGTGTGTTACACAAAGAGCTGCATATCCTATCTGACACATTTTGCTCTGGGGGGTTTTCCTTGACTCTGTCACATGCCGCACGTGAGTAGCAGGGGTAGGGGGTGGGCATTATGCAAGAAGCACTCTCCCTTCACTCTCTTTTCTACATGCATATGCATCCCAGAAGGTGCTGGTTATGCCTTATCCAACCTGCCTCCAAACCATCATAGAGTTTAATGGGCTGGGAGATTGCTGTTACTGGGGCTGGGGCGGCACATGGAGCCTGGGATGATCAACACCACCTGCTGTGTATTGCCTCCTGAAAATGAGCTTTTGGATTCAGCAGCCACAGCGTACATCTGAAATAATAAACAGAAAACAAAGGCATTTAGACTTAGGTGGTTAAAACTGTTTCCCTGTGGAGTGTAGAGTGGATGTTTTCTGCTGTCTGCATGTATGTGAGCAGCATTTCAAGGGCCAGAGGTTGTGATTATGGCCCCCGCAGTGTTTCAGATGCCAACTGACAATACAGTGTGCTCTATGGGAATTATGTTTTGATTGAGTTATTTTGCTCTATTTTCTCATTTTCAAGGATTTCTGATGTTTACAGTGGGTCTTTTCCAGCCAGTTTTCCAAGGCAGAAGCTGAGCATCTATGCTTGGATAACCCACAGAGACAGATACACAGATCGCCCAGGGGCACCGGACTATTAATTGCCCGCAAATCCACATTTTTGCCTCTAAATAAATGTGTAACATTATTCTAGTTTCAGTTTAAATATGTGGCCGATTCCAGACAGTTGTCTGAAGCTGGGATGTTTTCATTCCTGCACGATTCAGCCCCTGACCAGCCTCATATTAATGGGGATACCCTATGAACCCACCCACTCATCCCCCCACCCAGTGGCGATGGCCGGGAGGTGGAGATAGACTACATGGACCTCTGAGTTCCCAGGCCTGTCTTCACGAGCCGCAGACCACAGGACCTGTGTTCATTATTGGCGTCTCACGGTTATTTCATTTGTTGTTCAATCAAATATTTATAAGATAAAAATTCAAATGTTTATTCTATGCAATTCATCAGCTGGCCGGAGTGATGAAGGAGTGGGCGGATGGGGGGCGCAGTCATCGTTTAAGAAACCCCTCGTAGAGCGCATGCGCATGGATTTGAAGAGAATACGCCATATTGAATTCTCGTAGAAATCGGCTAGCATTTTTTTTTTCCAGCTAGCGGTGTAAAGGGGCCACTTTATCAATGGTCCTAATTCGGTTTAATGTTTAAATACTTCTCCTTTCGTAACCCCGGACAGCGTAGCGACCTTTCATAGGTCCAGGAAGCGGCGGAGATTCACAACGGGCTCGCTAGCTTTAGTTAGACACTAGTAGGGGGGTTACCAGAGAAAGAAGTTGAATGGATCCGAGGGTAGCTTGGATTCAGCCCGAACAGAAAGGACCTGCGAACGCCTTGTGGATGCACGTCTGGGAGACCTCTCAGGGAGTACGGACGCTCTCCGCTCAGCAGCAGCTCCACAATCAAAACCACAACCAGTGTGTCAATTACGCTGCGTTGGATGTTTTAAAAAATGTGGCGACCGCGGTGGCATCGAGCAAGAGCATTTGCAGCAGCAACGGTAACGTTACTGCCAGTCGGAGCAACGGCAGCAGCCATCACAGCATCATGAACGGCACTACTAGTATTAACGGCACTGCGATTTCCTCGCTGGGGATAACTCTGTCCAACGGGAACGTCCATAACGCGTTCACCACGGCAAACACCGCGGAACCAGGTGAGGGAAAAATCCTGCCTCAGAAAACGGGATCTGTCTCCTCCTCGTCGTCCTCTTCACATGAATCTGGGACGGACAGTCCCCCCAGCTGCTCACTTGAGAGGACTATAGGTGGAAATGTTTCGGGCAACATTAATAAAAACGTCGGGGGTGCCAATCTGCTCTTCGGCTTGAGCGACAGCATGGACCATAATGTCAACCTTTACCACAACCATCAGCACCGTCACCTACAGGAGCACCCGGCTTTCAATTTACAGCAGATCTGCGTGAAGCGTCACCAGGTTCACCCGTCTGTACCTCTAAATCACACACACAATCACCACCCGGGCCGAAGGAAAAGTGACAACAAGGCGAGCACTTATGGGATGAATTACTTGCTTTCAAACTGCACTAATGGCAATTATGCGAGCACTTGGACTCCCTGGAAGACGAGGAAGTACAACCCTGGGGTCATCGGGTGAGTGGCTGAACACACTCGCTGCTCTAGGATTTAAGAGCTAACGTTAACGTCCGCCCGTGGCCGCTGCTTTGAATCGTTGAACCACGTTGATTTTTGCATGTGTGTAGAGTATTGTGGTGCAAATAAGGCCATGTATTCGTCTCCCCAATGCAATTAACACGACCGTTTGGGCAGTGTGGGCAGGAGTCGGGCTGTTTGCTGGTGTAGCTCTAAAAGCTGCCGTTAGATCTTTGCGTAAAGGCAGCGGTAGATAGAGCGAGACCGGAAGTGCTGTGATTTTTCTTTCGAAGTTTGAAACGGGCCGTTAAAAAAAAAAAAGGATTACAATCAAACTACAGACAAATATGGTTAGAAAACATATATAATGTTGTAGTGTATTTTAGTATAGCATACAACCGAAATGTGTTTTAGTGTGTGTCAGTGGGTGATTTATTTAGAAGATTTTCACCGGATATGTTGTCTTCAAATGTAGCCGTTTGTTAGCGGATAGAGGAGCTTGTAGCTAACTTAGCTTAAGGGTTTTCCCATTTGACTCCTCATAAAAGTTTGGAAACCAGCAGCTTAACAGTAAAATTCATATTTTTGCTCGCGTCGATGTAACAAAATTTAAGACAAATCATAGCGCAGTTGAAAATCTCAGTAACTTGCCCGAGGGACTGGCTAAGTAGGTTGGATAACGCTGAACTTGTGTAATGCTGAGTGAAGTAACTGATCTGTTCATTCACCCCCGGGAAATAGTCAAAGTGCCGTGAACTGTTACTAACTGCAGGATCACATATGTAGTCTGTATGTTTACAATCGGAGTATTGTAGACGTTTGGGTTTAAAGGAGCAATCACGATGTTGTATAATTCAATAGTTTTCACCACATTTCATTACAATAATATGAATAAGAGTTAAGTAAAACTATAAATCAGTACGTTGGGGAATTTACATCCTTACTCCATTGTCTTCACTTCTAGATAACTGGCTTTTGTACCCAAGTTTTTCTCTGGGTGCAGTCACAGTTAACTCTCTTTTTCCAGGGGGTTCTTCATAGTGATCTCTGTCAGAGTGACATAACAGACTGGGGTGTGACTACAGCAAAACTTAAGTAACGTTAACAATATGGCCACAGTTTGAGGAGAGTTTAGCTTGAGTGTGTATACTCACATTTTTGCAGTTTGTTATTTATGAATCGATAGTAGATGTTGCATAAAGGTATGACATCAACATTGCTGGTGTATCAAGAGCTGTCTAACTGAATGTATTGTGATATATATAATTTATGTTTTAAGTGTAGTAATTTTTTCCTCAAACAGATGCCCCCTTAAAAAACAAATGACCAAAGAACTTCCAAATGTGTTGCAGGAACTTGTGATATTTGTAAGGACTGGTTGCACCCATCTGGGAATTTTCTCTATAACGACTTGGTGTTTGTCATGAAAGCAGTTCCCAAACCTTCATGCCAAGTTTGCCACTATCCCTAAACCTCACTTATGTGGAAATTTACGTTATCCACTGATGTTTTGTTTGGCAAATAATAACTGAATGATATATTTAACTTTCTACTGGTATTTTTGTTTCTGCAAGTTTTCAGATACAAGTTTTGTCTTGTGCACTGACTAGTCTTGCAGTGGTTTGCCTTCAGGGGTGACCTTTGAAGTATCATGTAGAGGGATTTGCACTTCAAATTGAAAATAGAAATAATTGTGTAGTTATGCATTGTAATTGTGATGATCAGAGATTACATTAATAGAAAACTGTGTTGTTGATCCCATAGTAGGCTACATGGCTGTCATGGCAATATAATTATAGACTGCAGCAGTGAACACCATTGATTACTTTTATACTGGGCCCTAAAGATGTTGAAGAGAGATGTTTGACTCTAAACTTGCATGTCAGGGATGGCTGTGATTGTGGAGGGCCCAACAATAACTATGGCCTCTGTCAGTGGTGGACTATTGGCATGGATACGCCCTGGCCTGAGTGGCCTGCTAGCAGAGAGTTTTCACCAAGGAGTGGGCACATGGACTGCCTGCATTTTCTCCAGTGCCCTGGTAATTGATTGTGACAGTCTCCCTGTTCTGTATTTCACACTGACATCATGGCATGCATTCCTAGAAAAATGAATGGCCACTGCGTTGAACAGAGTTCCACTGTTCTGAGGCATTTGAGTGGTTAGATGTCTTTACATTAAATGTGTCACTCTCCTGCCAAACACAGAACCATATCAGCAATAACTAAGACAAACTCTGAATGATTTGTCCCTCAGTGTTTTGCAAACCCCTCTTTTCACATCACTCTCATAACCTTAAAGATGTGTGTTATTGTACTTGTGTGGCATTTACTGTCAGTGAGATTAGAAGACCTCAGAAAAGTCTCCTTCCCTCGTTACTATGACCACTTTGGTTGCGGCTTATTTCTGGGTGGTTATATTAAGGGATAGGGTTACAGTTGCTGTCTGGCATAGGGCTTAGTCTAGTATTGAGGTCAGGTTAGGGGAATTAAAAAAAAAAAAAAAAAAAAAAAAAGTCAAGTATGATTGAAAACAGTTAAATGTATTTATTATGCAAGTGAAGTCATTTGATTTTCTGGGGGTTTCATTGTTGTTAATGTTACTTTTTTAGATTAATAAAATTGTGTTTTTCCATTTTATAATGAAATTGTATTTAATGTTGATTGGTGTTATCTGCTTGATACTTGATCTATTCAGTAAGGACAGTAAATAGAAGTGATGTCAATGATATACGCTGTATTCCTGATACCCGAGCCCCAAATTTGGTAGAAAATTTGGAAATTGAAAATAAACAACACTTTGCACATCTGGTTCTTGGCTGGTATGATAAGGGTTAACTAGAACAATGATTAAGAAGCATATCTTGGCCCATCTGGAGAGGGTTTTTGTTTTTTGTTCCCCCCCCCAAAATCTTAGGCCAAATCTGGTATGTGTGTAATTTTTAGAAGATACCCTCACATGGTTGTTAGTTATATCCACACCACATTTGCAGCAAGAAGAACATAAAAACAAAGGCCATATTTCACATCATGCACTTGGGGCAGATTTCATTCTGCTCTGCTTGTTATACAAGTGTTGATGTGGTGAGAAAAAACTTTTCCTATCAATTTCCTCTCCCTACAGACTTCACGAGGAGGTGATGGACTTCTACAACTTCATGTCTCCTCGGCCAGAGGAAGCAGCTATGAGGAAGGAGGTGGTGAACCGGATAGAGATGATCATCAAGGAGCTGTGGCCCACTGCAGATGTAAGATACACACGTGCATATGTAATTACAACGCATATTGCTCAGTTATTTGTATGCTGTGCTTACAAATAACAAATTACACTACAGTGATGCAGCATTGGCACAAGACGACAACTTATTGTATATTTTTACTGTTTACAAGTCTTTATTTTAGCATAAGTTTAGGTGAATGGGCAAGAACTTGCAAAAACGCATGAACATTTATTATTAGTTATCTTAATGAGAATTGATGAGTTCAGTCAAAATGACAAGTAAATCAATCAACAGTAATTAGAAGTTAGTGTGATTTTAAAATCTGAATGGGGTATTTGCACTGTATATGTGCAGAAATGTTGAGAGGAGCCTCTTGCAGCTGGTTGAGGGCTGCACTGAGGTAGGGTTGATGTAATGCCCCTCTCATTACTTAATCATGTAAAACACGTGCAGCAGTGATTTGTTGGCTGCCAGTCTTCCCCACTTCCACTGTGAGCCAGATTGTCAGGTAAATGGATCAAGCCTCTGATTTGTACCAGCCTCCCCTTTCATTTCAACCTATTAATCCTGGCTTGTCTTTGTGCCATTGCCTTGTCGTATTTACCAGACGGAAAGGGAAAGAACTCCATTCTGTTTCCTTTGGAGAGCGTTTGCTTGTGGTCCCCAAACACAGCATTTTTTTCTAACTATTGTATACTTAACTTGGCAGCACACTACACTTGGCAGCATTTACCGTCTCTGAAGTGGAACCCGGAAATACCTAGTTCCTGGTAGTTTGCAAACATTTGAATTGGATATGTACATCAACACAAACGAGCTGGATACAGGAGTAGTTGTTCAAAAGCATATTGTGAAGCCTATTATGGTTCCACTATGACAGGGGAGGCTTTGAAATGTCAGCCTGTTTATTTCCTTAAATAGCCCTCCTTTAGCTTATTGATATATGTTGTCTTTAACAGCTGAACCGCGGTGGACTTTTTCATCATTGTAATAAATTTTAAACGTTGTTTTTCAAGGTCCAAATATTTGGCAGCTTCAGCACAGGACTCTACCTTCCAACAAGGCAAGATATATTATTCATGATTAAAGAAAAGCTTTTTATACACGCTGTGTTTTGCTTCCAAGATATTTAACTCTGACCTTTTTTTTTGTTTTTGACCTCAGTGACATTGACCTGGTGGTGTTCGGGAAGTGGGAGCGCCCGCCACTACAAGAGCTAGAGCAAGCTCTTCGCAAACATAATGTGGCAGAACCTTTCTCCATCAAAGTGCTGGACAAGGCTACAGTGAGTAGTGGCATTCAGGCCGTGTGTCCCAACTCTGTGTCATCCTGTGTTCATGTTTTGTTCCTAAATAAATCCAAACTAGTTTGAAATTATGCAGAAACCCATCAAATAGAATAGCTTTGAATAAAATTGTGATTCATTATTCCATGTAGTCTGATGCATTGATAAATGATCCGTATAAGAGAATTATTTGCCGGTTAATTTCACTCTTAGTCTTGGTTTTATTCTTCACAGTAAGTAATAAAACATTACAGCCTCAATAAATGGGGAAATGAAGAAGAGATTTGGAGTAAACCAAGCCAAATAAAAAAATTGGCAGAACTTTTTACATTCCTAGAAAAGTTCTTCAGGACTTCAAACAGTCAGTTAAAAGTATCCTTCACTTTTTTATCTCTGTGCAAAAATGAGGGAGAAAGAAGAGGTGAACTCACCTGTGAGGCTCAATTAGTGTCCTCCATCTGTTTGCATGATCTATGCCACAGTCTGCCATGTGGTGGTCTTTTCCCCCTGATAAACGGTGAATGTACAGAATCTTGTTTTTTGTATATCGCTGTAATGTGAATATGAGATGTATATGGAAGCTTTAGTTCTCTCAAAATAAAAATTCAGCCCAGATCAGCGATTCTTCACTGTTTCAGTTCAGTCCTATCAGAAATTCTTGTTATTGTGTCAAAGTTGAGCTGTTATTCTTCAGCTCAGTATCATGAGGGCCAATTCTGTGGTGTTTACAGCTACAATCCCACAGTGGGATTCTTGGGGTGTGTACAACATCATCCTGTGGGGTGTGCACACGACCAGGCAAACCACTGCATGATAATGAGAGGCTAATGGCTGAATTTTCATTTGCGGATCATCTTTTCCCTCTGAAAGGCTGTCATTTCGAACAGATGCTCCTTTTTTTATGATTTCACCACCACACAGCGAGTGCCTTTTTTTTTTTTTTTTTTTTTTTTTTTCCAGATCATGATGCCACTGGAATGTTTGCTAATATATGTCACTTTGTCTCTTTTCAGGTGCCAATCATCAAGCTGACGGACCAAGAGACTGACGTGAAGGTGGACATCAGTTTCAATGTGGAAACTGGAGTCAAAGCAGCAAGCTTCATTAAAGATTATGTGAAGGTGAGATAAACCTTCCACAGGTGGCAGATGCACATTATTTTATAATGACTTTGACTGTAAAATCTAATCAGATCAGGTGGCAGCAAATGACACAGAAGTGAATGTGGGTCCATTGCTACTGCATTTTAAATTTAAATGGGGATTGTGAATTGAAGTGTTCACAGGCTAAATGAAATCACTACGGGCAGCACATACAGATTGAGGAAGGGAGCAGGAGAAGGTCATGTAGACATGTTTAAATAAAAACCACCAGAGGAGTCACATAATTACCATTTTACATTGGGGTCTAAATACAGACATTCGGAAATTCCCTCTGTGAATCAGGCAAGCCAGCATTTTAAAGCATTACACTTCACTCCAATCTTGTACTGGCTCAACTCATTTCCAAAGTGAAGTTGGAATGAACCCCAGCAACCGTGCTCAGTATACTCTCCACCTAACTTGAACAGGGTGTGAGTGTGTGTTGCTGAAGACTGTGCTGCCAAATCCTCCTCAGCTGAGGTGAATTTCACCCCATGGCACTGACAGAATTCTTGCTGAAGGTGGATCTCTGCTGGATTTAGTCACGGTTGTAGTAGCTAATGCAAGGGAGGAATTCCAGGTGCTTATATTCCAGGGATCTGTCAGGTTTTGGCTTTTGTCCTTGTTGTTGTTGCGTATTTGTGTTATGGCTTTCTGGAAATACAAGTCGCAGCTTGAAAGGCTGCCGTTGACAACCTCATTCAGTGTCAGTCTGCTGATGGTTGATGTTGTTCATGCATGGGTGTGACACCCTCCTGTCATTGAGAGGTCACCACAGAGTTAATTGTAATAGGTCAGGTTGGAGCACCGTACCTTGCAGTCTTGTTCTCACTTCTTAAAAGCATATTTGAAATGTCAAGCCCCAAGCCCTGCTGCTCCACTGGCACAGATATGCATGCACACACACTGCCAGGAGGTTATGCTGCCTTTTCAATTGGAAAATGAACATATTTGTAATTCCCATTCCCAGGCCCTCCGGGGTTTCAGCACATTATCAAGTCATAGGCTCTAGGAAGCCTCATTTAATACCTTTCTGGAAATTTGGCCCAGTTGGAAGCTAGATAGAGCTAGATAGATAGCTAGATAGAGCTTCCAAGTGTTTAATTGGTAAGTAGGGGGTGTAACAATTCATATGTTACACTGATTACTAGTTATGATTATTCAACTCCCTCTTACTAAAACAATGACACTGAATCGCTGTGGTTTCAGCAGTGATCGTGGTTTCAGCAGGGAGTGTCACTGCTTGGCAGTGTCATAAAAGAAAAACAGACAGTTCAGTCAGATAGAATGGGAACAGTTTGCAATAATGTATCCAAGTTACTGTGGAAATGTCGCCAATGTACACTGTTTATACTGTAGGTAGTGCTGGTCTATCTAATTTGTTTGACCAGAAGACTGTCAGTCAGCATTGATCTTGATTTGCATGGATATACAGTCAGTCTGTCTGGTGGTTGTAGCTGCTGAATCAAATCAGTTTACTGAGCTGACTCCAGTTTAAGAGGAAGTGGTCAATGCTCTTGAATCACACTCCCAGCCACTGAATCACAATCAACCCAAATTGGTTTTTAGCAAAAATTGACACTCCTGATGGTACGTGATGTACTATAATTATTTGCAGTCATGTGTGAAAGGTTTCTTCTTTAAATGGAGTCTAGTCCTGTCCCAGAGATTCACACTTCTCCTTAGTCATGAAGATCAAACCTGAGTCTGTTTTTCATTTGCCTCTTTTTTTTCTTCCTCAACTTGGCTCCTCTGACTGAACACACAGTTTGACTGAATCAACCATTATCATTCCACTTTCAGAAGTATCCAGTGCTGCCTTACCTGATCTTTGTACTGAAGCAGTTTCTGCTGCAGAGAGATCTGAACGAAGTCTTCACCGGGGGCATCAGCTCCTACAGCCTCATCCTCATGGTCATCAGCTTCCTACAGGTACAGAAACACAATGGTAAAGCATGTAAGAATGAGAAATCCCAGTACATGTTGTGGTAGCAGTGATTTACATAAAACAGTACACCTATAGTACAATCATAGTAGCAGTGTTGTAGTTTGGTGTTGTACACTTTAATTATAATCTTGATGGGTGCACAATAATACTTAAAATACATAATAGTTAAATCACCCCTTCTTTCTTGGCAGCTCCATCCTCGTATCGATGCCAGGAACCCTAATGAGAACTTGGGGGTCTTGCTGATTGAGTTCTTTGAGTTGTACGGCCGCCATTTCAACTACTTGAAAACAGGGATTCGCATCAAAAACGGAGGCGCATACATAGCCAAAGAGGAGATCATGAAGGCCATGACAAATGGATACAGGCCATCCATGCTCTGCATAGAGGACCCACTACTTCCAGGTGTGTGTTTCACTGGTGTAAAATGATTTAGGGTTAGGAATAGAAATATTGGAAGTGGAAGTTATAGCTGGCTATTTTTTACAGTCACAGTTGATTTGACAAAACTGAACGTTGTAACTGAAGCTTTCTCATTTTGGCACCATCCGGTGGTGGCATCAAGACTGACATGGTCAAAGAAATCAGCTGTACACAGAGAGAATTAAAACACACGCTCAGTTCACCAGTTTCACCTGTGCTGTCTCATTGTTTTCGACAAAGACTACACAGGCAACTAGAATCATTTTAAAGTCACTACAATCATACAGAAAATTACACATGGTGGTTTTAAGGTCCACAGTTCATATGGTTTGGCACATGTTGGCTTTTACCCGTCAGCCTCCAATATAAGAGACTCATATAAGCATGTAATAGGTGCACGAAATGTCACAACCAGTGGTGAGTTTAGAAAAAGTATGGGTTGAAATCAACTCATAACTTTTATTGTTGTGTTTGTAGGTAATGATGTGGGGAGAGGTTCTTATGGTGCCATGCATGTCAAGCAGGTGTTTGATTATGCCTACACCGTCCTGAGTCACGCTGTGTCGCCACTTGCACGGTCGTATCCCAACAAAGACTGTGAAAGGTCAGAGTTCAGTCCATTCATCAGTAATAAAGATACCCTGGGTAAAACTGACGTTCTGAGAAAAAAACCTCTCTCCCTCTCTCCCTCCTGCAGCACCTTGGGCAGGATAATCAGGTTGACCCAGGAAGTGATCGACTACAGGGAATGGATCATTAAGAAGTGGGGGGGCAGGGATCTGGCACGAACAGACAACAGAGGTACCATTCTTCAGCTTTGAAAAGTACAGTGATAATGTCTGGAGTCTGAGGCTGTAACAACAGACTGGATAAAGTGATTCATTTCATAAATAGGAAACACCTGCTTCATTACCTTTTTATCATACACACCAGAGTTTGTTTATTGAATATCTCAAGAAACAAAACTCTGGGTCTTATTTGAACAATTGAGATTTTAGTGTTTTGTAGTCTATCAAAAAGGAAAACAGAAAGGAAATTGTTTTGTGTAAAATTTATAATAAATTAAAATTATCCACTGAATAACCCTTGTAGAATTTGTCTTTAACTTTTTATATGTGGTGGTGAAGGATCCATCCATCCTTAGCTCTCATTTATTCTTCTCTAGTTTCACCTCCTAAGGAGCCAGTGTCGGAGCCAGAACCCAGCTGTGTGCTGGGTGGCGGTGTCGGGTCAGAGGAGCAGCAGAGGGACTCGGTGTCACCCCACAGCGCAGACTCCCCCATGTCCATCTCTAGCCCTCAGCAGCACTCGTCAGCCTCCTCGGTCTCCTCACTGTCGGGATCAGACAACGTATGAAAATGCACACTGAATTCTGAACTCATGCATGCTTCCATGCTATCTGCATTTGACACTCACTGGTTTGTAATGCCCATGACAAACTGGTAAATTGAACTGGTAAATTGCAGCAGACCACCATCCATTTTCCTCTGTAAATGATATATTGCACAGCTTCAATTTCTCATGATTATATCATTGACATCCAGCATAATGGTGTCATATTGACACCGACCTCATATAACCACATGCTGCATTTTATTGTGTATAACCCAGCTGATGGACACATGCTAACATTCAGTAGCTTACGAGTGGCATACACTATGCTCATAACCTCTTCCTGTGATCTGATCTTCCAGGACTCTGATTCAACGCTGCCATGTCCCATCCCTCCGCCAGCCCTGCCACCATACCCATCATTCCCACATCTGGGCCTAGCTTTGCCACCAGGACTCAATATAGGCACCGGCAAGCCCGGCATGGGAGGACACCATCTGCTCATGCCTCCAGGCTCACAGGTGGGCAAGCAGCGATGGCAGCAGATGCTAAATCATGTGTAGAAATTTAGAAACAATGTAATCATTATGTAAAGCAAAAGAATTTGGACTGAAAATCTAGAGCAACCAAATGTTGTTGCTCTTACTGTACCCGTCATTAATTATTATTCCTTTCCTCCTTCAGGCTCGCGTCTCACTGCCCGGTGGTCTAGCAATGCACTCCATACCTGGCAGACAGGTGTGTATAGACACCGGGCTCCCCCCCTTCTTCCACATGCCCCCCCCAGCCCATGCTCATGCCCCTGCCCCCTCCAGCCCCCAGCCTTCGCCCAGCCCCCACTCCAGCCACACACACAAGGTAGGCGCCAGATGTCACACAAACACTCAAACACACTGTCAAGACAAACATGTCTCATTCACACACAAGTTTACACTCTTTCAAACATCCCATATTTTGTATGTCTATTGAGCAGCCTCCGTTCTCTGTCCAGTGTCTGTCTCTCACTCACTCCTGTCTTTCCTTGCTTGCTCTCTTCAGACTAGTCTTGTAGACTGGGCTACATAAAAAAGTTAAATGCAAGTCTGTAATCCATAATGATGAGTAAACAACAACAATCACTGAGCCTGATGTTCCTGTTGCTGTTGGAAATGGGATAAACAGGGAGATGATGCAAAACAGTCATTCAGTTTTTTAGTTCCAGCTGGATTATTAAAGGAGTCGTTTTTGGGCAAATATTCACTTTCCAGTCGAGAGTTGATGGAAGTGTCAAAATGAAAAATGGGTCGTTATCTTAAACACATCAGGACTAACTCACCAGGCTAACACCCTGTGTTAAACTACAGCTTGTTGTTTTTACACTTAACACTTTTTATGGTTTAGACAGATGCAATATAACCATGTAATTCATAAGTTTTAAAGTTACTTGTATGGAGATTTTTTTTTTTTAACAGATCCAGGCCAGCTGTGTCCCCCAGTTTCCTACTAACTATTAGCTACTGGCTGTAGTTACATATTTATACACCCACAAGAGTGGTATTGATCTTCTCAGATAAATTTCAGTAAACCAGATAATAAGCATTATCTACCAGACTGTCAAATTATTAATTTATGCAGCTCAGTAAATATGGTATGGTATTTGATTTCAGCTTTTTACTGGATGTTTTTGCTGTGCTGTTTAACACAGTGCTGCAGCCATCTTGTTTGAATTTTTAGTAAACTAATAGAAAAAGATTAACCTATAGGATTCAGTTTTGTCCCAAAAAGATAAATAAACAAGTTAATCAAATTACATAATTTCCTTTTTGATTTATCATCACTAATTCAATTTTTGTTTACATATTTTCTCTCTATCTCTCCTGTCTCTCCACTCCTCCTCAGAACGGAACCAAGTTCAATGTGAAGGGCTTCCACAACCCGCCGCTGGTCAACAGCCCTGTTCTGGCTAACCGTGGACACACACACACTCACACGCATACACAGTATCACCGCAACACTTGGCGGCGCAGAAAGAGGGACAGTCTACCGGTTAGCCTCAGCAGATAGAAACCACTCCTCTTCCCATAACTTTTCCTCCTTCACCTCCTCTCTGGCTGCGAACCCTGGCTCTTCATTCATCTCGAAGGAGGATGGACAGGCAGACAGAGGACCAGAGACCAGCAGTTTTCATTCTGGGGCTGCCACGACATGGAACAACAGCCCTCAGCTCTGCATCTTCCTCCTACTATCGCTACTTTTCCATTTCTGCATGACTTCTGTTCACAGTTTTGTAGTTTCAGTATTATGTTACTTTCAGTATTTTATTTCTCTCATCTCTGTTTCAGGTCTATCCCCGTTTTCTTGTTTATCGCTACTGGACTTGGTGGTAATGCTGTCGCCAAGTTCACTTGACCTCGCCACGACCCTTGCAGCCAAGCTGCCTGAGGTTCAGTGTTACTTTTTTTTAACAGTTTATACACTTAAGAACAAACTGGTTTTCATTTTGTGCAATAATGTTGTATTTCTTTTTTTGAACTTAAGTAAATGCTTATTTAATTTTGTGTGTGTATGTAAAGGCATTTTTATACTGTTATTTTATTTTTGTAGAGTTTTAAATTTTGTTTACGAAAACCTTTCCCCAGGCAGCATCTCTGGAGTGTGCGTGTTCATCTGTTGGTGTGTGAGCGTGTGTGTGAGCGTGTGTGTGTGTGTGTGTGTGTGTGTGTGTGTGTGTTGGGAGTGTGCACTCCTGTCTGTCATCAGGTTGAGATGGAGCCCAGTTTGCAGGCCCCCCTCTTCCTCTTCTTCTCCCCTCTTTACTTGTGTTTTTCTGGTTGATAAAGAGAAGTGGAACAGAAACAGATACCAAGCTCTTATCTCAATATTCCTTCCATTTTTCTTCATGTGTCTTGTAAAAACGGGCGAGGTTAACATGAAATTCCCTAAGGAATTTTTGTTCCTCAGTCTCGTTAGTCTAAGGCATCCTGGAGGGAAGTGGAGGAAAGAAATTTCACCCTGGGATATCCTGAGAACTAGGAGAGGATGTTCTTCTGTTTTGGCCTTAAAGAGGTAGCTCCTAAACAGATAAGAGCTTTAGCAGAACCATCTTGAGGATTGTGAGTATTTGTACACTTCTGTATGTGTGTGTATGTCCTTTATGGGACTGTGCTGTTGCCATATTTTGTCAGTCAGGAAGGCTGGCAGTGGCCTGCTAGTTTTCTCTTGGCCATCTCTCTGTCCACTGAAGGTGATTTGAAAAATGCTTCCAGTTGGTGCAGGACTTTGGCCTGAGAGAGCCTGTTCTGTTAAACATATATGCTAGTGTGTTTCATTTTTGTGCTTGTCTCTATTTTATTACATGTTGTAGGAGGAGTTGAGGCCAAGAAGGCAACTGTGTATCTGACTTGAATTTGAAGATCAAGATTAGGGTAAGAGGGCAGAAAGCCACTGATTCCAGGTCAGAGAACTCCTCAGATGCTTACTCTCCCTAATTGAGGGACATGGTTTCAGGAAATCTGATCCCAGGGCTGAGGTCAACTCTTGCCTGCAGCTGTAAATCGGTGAAGACCAACACTAAGATGCTCAGCGATAAGGTTTTCTCCTTTGTGGTCCTGGACAAAGGAGAGGGAGGGAGGGGTGAGGGTGGGGATGGGGATGGGGGTGTGGGTGGGGTCTTCCTGAACTAAGGACCCTAGTGAAAGGGAATTATATTTTGATTCCATTCAGGAATCTTGTGTATATTTGATTGCCAGGTACTTCCTCTAATTGTTTGCAATGCCTTTCTTTGTGTTTACTTGGAGTGTGTGTACGTCGTATTCCGCGAGCACACCGTGTCACACAAATACACACACTCACAGACAGGACTGTCAAAGGCTGTGACTCGCCCAGAACACTACACATGCCGGTGTTACTACTATGCAAGTGGATTATTCTAATTATTGTGTCAATTCTTTCTCTTTTCCGTTTGGGGTTGTTTTCTAATGACAAACACTGCTTGTAGGACTGGAGTAATGTTACTGTCAGACTCTCAAGCCAACTCATGTGAACTGCAACCCCATCCCCTGACCCTTCTCTCCCGTATTTGTACGAAGGTCCTGATATGTTTGCAAAGTCTAGTTTTCTACATATATCAGTCAAATGTAAGGAATGGGGGATGTTAATGTCAATGGTTGGGTGTGGGTCTGTGTAGTGTGTGACATAGTGAAATGTGTGTGAGAAAGTATCGAGACTCATGACTTGCCACCACATGTTTTTAATCAGGCGCCCGACCGTTCGTGCACCCAGAGAGCGACTTGCACTCTGCAGGTGCACTTCACGAAGGGACCAAAGTTTCCACCAACAATTCTTTACCTTTTACTGAGACTCTGTTCAGAAATGTTACTCTATTATTCATTTTCTTTAAGCTGTGGCAACTCTGACCCGTCAGTCAAAACATCACCCATCATCAATTCAAGGCAAAGCAGATTATGAGCTAAGCATCACCTCCACTTAGAGAAATTCCTCTCGCATTTTAATGATTTGACAAACAAATTTCATCATGGATGCCTTAGACTGCCAGTTTTTCGGAGATATGCCGAGTCCCACTATCATACCTGGTCACCCTATTATTCTCTATGGATGAATAATTACTTCCATTTGAAGGGAGGTGGTCACGGTGGCTTATGAAATGCTCAGTTATATGTAATCCTAGCCCAATATAAATTGGATAACAGGGTGGATGTTAAACCCTGTCTAACTATCCCTGATAGCCATGTCTGCGTTTGGAGATTAGAACCAGCATTTATGAGGAGCTGATAATGAAACTGGTGATGGAGGGTTGTTGACTGGGTTGGAGTTGCCTGCATCTTGACAGCATTGACTGACATGCAGTATCTTAAAAAGTCTGTATGGATTAAAATCTGTGTGCATCTCAGAGGTCCAATGTAGCTCAAGCTTTCTGTTCTGGCTTTTCTCTCATCAGATGGTGATGGGCATGCTTAATTAAAGGTTATTGTGTCGCTCTGCCACATCGCCTTCACTTACTAAGATTGGTGTTAAAGTGAGGGAGGGAACAGGAAGCACGGAGAGTGGTTTGGACCACTGAGATTTTGGCGTACACATGTACATGTAGATGCAATGTAATATTACCCCCATTGCAATAAAATGAGGGATTTTAAACTGATGGCTGCTGTTCAGAGAAAGGTGGCGGCCCCTATTTGTCCTGGCTGATTCATGTGAGCAGTAGCCCTCAAAATGGACACCTAGCTATCGGTGACCAGAGGGAACCACTGCCCAGCTTGTTTTTTTTTTTTGTTTGTTTTGTTTTTTTTTTTTGACATTTTTATGTAAATATATTTTTTTCTATTTTATTTTTTAATAAACATTTTAAAACTGCAAGTCAATGAGTTTGTTTTTTGTTGTTTTTTTTTTTTTAGTGACGATGTCAAGTTGTCATGGCAAAAATGTTAGCAAACAGTTGTGTGAGCACAGTGGGGACCAAATGTGTGAGACCACTTTCCAATTCACAGGAAAGTGTTCACTTGAAAGGTATAAGCATTTTTCAGCAGATGTAGAAATATTAGCATCAATTTATCAGGTTTCTAACCGCAGGACAAATGCAAGTCCAATATTCAGTCTCCTAGCTTTGTTTTTGGTCTCCACCAAGCTCTGAGGTAAATATTTAGCTAATATTGGTGCTCCAATATGTTTATTGGCTGGGTGCTTTGTTGTACAGTGGATTAATCAGTTTTATTTGTTAAAAACAGGGTGACTGGAAACAACAAACAGGAGAAGCTAATGTGGAAAAAAACATATATATATATATATATAACCAGAACAATGAGCTAAACATAATGATAAATCACTCTGTCAACTCCTAATAACACATAATTTGAACTATTGTTCATATCAAACATTGATTGGTGCAGCTTTCTCTTGACATATTTTCTTGAACCAACTTGTTTTTAATTATTACGGTTGGTCAGTGTCAGACTCCGGCTGTGGCAGTTTTCAACATGTGATTCTTCTCCTCAACACTAGGTGGTGCACATGCACTGCCTGTTGGTTCTGATTTTGGTGAACCTCTCAAACGCAACACTGCTCCACATTGCTGAGCTCCCTGATCTCTTCAGTACGCCTAAACCCCTAAACCAAATATAGAAGCGTTAACTCCACATTGCCAGACTTTGTCCACAAGCTTCACATTCAGTTATACTGGGCCTTCAGTGGCTGTCAGGTGTGAGGTATGTGTGTGGTTTTGTCCAGGATTAGGTGTACTATCTGTGCTGGCAGTGGTGCGTCTCGTGATGGGACAGAATCAGTCAGGCCGACTCCGAAGCACCCTCCCAGGCATCTTCATGACCGTCCTTATCTATTCTTCTTCACCTCCCTGATATGACCTCTGAGCAGCAATAAAGCTAAGTTACAGAGGAACCTTGAAAAGATTAGACTTGAAGCTTTTGGCTGAAGGAGGTGAAAGGGGGCAAAAATAAGAGCATTTGAATTGTAAAACAACCTCTTCAAAGGTGAGACATATAGATTTTTGCTCCAAGCACCACAGACAAAGTTGACAGGAAGAATTTGGGAGATGAGAATCAGAGAGACGAGTCAGTCTTTTAAGAAAGTTAACAACAGAGACAGGGAAGGTGCTTATCTTTGTGATGCTGCCAACATATTGAACCTGTCTCCTCAGCTTAAAAGGTGCTGCGTTTTCACAGAAAACAAACAAATAGGAAAATGTCCACAATAAACAAGCTGGGGAGGAGTCTGTCCAATGAACAGATCGCTTGCTTGGGTATGTCTGGCAGTGCCAGTTGAACAGCCTGATGAACCAGGCCAGCAGCTATTCCTCAGCCAGCGACGAATTAAAAAGGCTTTGAGTGGAACAGCTTCAGGCATGGCCAAATGGACAAGTTTTTGCGAAGCCATTGATCAGCTTCATCCACACTTGGTTAGATTTCTATATTAAAGACAGAGAGAGGGGATTAAAGGCAGGTTCTCAAAAGGTTTTTTAATTTTGGCAAGAATATCAAAACTAGATTGAGTTATAAGTTGGTATTTGACATTTCAAATAAAACAATATCTCCTTGCAACCTCTGTCCTCACAGTTTCCCTATATTTATGACTGTGAGGTATTTAAGGCAGATATTATCGTGGGGGGGTGGCGGCACTTCCAGGAAAGTTTGGGCATCAAAGACTTAGTTACCTGCTGAATCTTTATGCACCAATTTTGAGCCTGCATCAGTTTATGGTGGAAACCCCTTCACATACTTTATCTAAACTGTTTACATTGTATCTCTACTGCCCTCCAGTGGCCAAAAATCTGTTAAGTCCAGTATGTCCGTCTGTCCCATACTTGAGGCAATAATATCTTGAGGGAACGTCTTGAGGGAATTCAACTTTAGGGGATTATCTCAAATTCCCTTAAATTTTGCACAAACTTTCAGTTGGAATCCAGGATGAACTAATTAGATTTTGGTGGTCAAAGGTCAAAGGTTAAGCCCATGCGACCTCACAAACTATGTTTAGGGCTTGTTAAAGCAATATCGCAGGAATACCTCTGTCCCTTCCAGACGAGGGTTCAATTTGTGAGTCCAGTTAAATTTTTTAAGGAGGACTTTAAGGAGTCCACACAAGTCTTCATGTCCTCTCTCTGAATAACAACCAGGACAGGTAAGCGGAGCACTGTTTTTCTGGTAGCACACAACAAGCTCATTGGTTTTGATGATATTGAGCTTCAGGTCTCCTCTGACATATCCTGGCTTCCTATCTTGTGACCTCTTGGGTATCCTGACCCTCATGTTGGGAACCACTACTGTAAATGTTAAATGATGAGCCAAGTTTATCATAATGTGTAGTACAGGTGGTTAATATGATACATTATATGACAACAGTGGTAAGATAAAGTAGATATATCATGGGCATATCTTATATGCTATTTTTCCTTCATGACAGTTATAAAGGAACAGGAGGTCAGATTTATTTACAGCTGTATTTACAGCTTCAGTGCAGAAAGACCATCCTCTGTTGTATTTAATGATGTTTTGAGGCTCCTGTGTTTATCCAGGGAGTCTTCAAACTCATCGATCATCCACTTCTCCAGATTTTCTCCTGCAGCAAACAGAGCCAAACAGCATTTTAACAAACCTCGTAAGATTCCCCCAAACAACAGCGATCAAAGGTAATTAAAAGCCTGATTAGTTTAGTATTTTGTCAATTCTCAGATACTTGTATCTTTCAAATAAAGCATCATCGTCAAGGGATCAAATGCAAAACAGGCTGAGTTCACAGCGTGGTTTAAATCACTACGTTTGATTGAGAAAAAACACTGTGCATCATCCTTAATGAATCCCACAGTGTTCATCTTAAACGTGGAATCAGGAGTTCTCTGTGCGTGGGGGTGGTATCTCTGCCTCCCTTCTTCTCTCTTCTTCTCTTTCCCACCTTCCCACCTTGATTGCAACTTATCTAGGTCACCTCAGTGTGTTTTAATCACCGTTGGGTTGAGAGGGAGACCCAGTTAGGTGATGAAGCCCACTTTCCTCTCATCAAAGTGGGAGATCTGCTTGATTTCTGTAATTATTGCTGCTCAATTCTCAGCTACATCTGCAATCTTATCCAATTTTTATCAATAATTCAGTATTCACAAGATATTTTTTAACCTAGATGATATTAGCCCTCACTTCATAAGATTTAGAAGATCAGATTCTGTTTTGACCTTTTTGTGCTTGAGCCCCTCAGTGAAGCCATAAGACATAGTTGATCTCTGTCGCTGTTTATTTCCCATATGAGTGACAGTGGATGTGCGATACCAAGCAGACACAAAAAAGATTGTCTATATGCTGATCTCTGACAACTCTGGTGGGTGTATGGGTGTGTTTTTGCTGTTACTGGTGTACTTAAAACGTCAACACACAGAGGGTATTGTGCAAGAATCTGATTGTTCTTCCTGAGCTCATGCTGCTCTTTGTTTTAAGAGTGACTGCAGATTTGTCTCAGCAGACCAGTGAGCATCATGTATCCCAATTATTCATTTGATTACCCAAGACAAGCTAAAAAAACACAGAGGAAACATCTTGGAATATGCATCAAAATTGCATGATAACGTGCAATATAGATAAACACACAAAGCGCCTTTATCTCAGCCAAAAAGCGATTTATGTTGGTCAGATGTTGCTGTTGCTGGGCACCTCAGGCTCCGGGTTTTTCCCTACACTTCCCAATATGTAAATGCAACAACATGTCAATTAATAAAGAATAGACCATATTCAATAGGCCATATGTATCAAAAACTGATCCTGTGACTGTCATTCTTGGTATTTTAGTGGTTGTTTAGATCAGCTGACAGAGACATTTGGCCATTTATCTTTTGATGATGTCTTTACTTAGTTAAAGTTATGTTGATTTTGAATATTTATTTATTTTATCATGATTTATATAGTCAAGATCAATAATGGTAAACCAAAAGAAAATTATAAACTGCTCTACCTGCCCAGCACCAAATAGTGGATATGTAACAAGGCTAAAAGACTGTTAGCTAACATATTAACAAAGTTAATAAACTCATATTGTATCTGCGGCACAAATACACACATATAAAACATCTTTATAACAACATTCCTAATGGCATTTTCTTTTGGCATACATAACTAAACATAATGCTTTTAACCATATATTTCACAAAGCAGGATATGAATAAATCAAAGTGTGACAAAGTCTAAATTTGTAAATCTAACAGTAGGAAAGCAGACATGCTTGGCTATTCATTTTTTGTTTATTATTCATTTCTGGGACGGATCAGGAGATAAAACATCAGATTGTGTTTTCGGTTTGTTCAACTGCCCCAAAAGTTCATACGTGTACTATGTGCAACTATTTCCCCATCTTGCACTTCTGTCAAGGTGACTAACCCTGAAACAGCTTTAAGGCCATTAAGAGGTGATAAAACTCTACAAAAGATGATAATATTTCCGCTACTTGTTGTAAGAGACCTCAGTTTTGCCCTTCACATTGGTATATACCACTGTCTGAAGGGTCATTTCTGTGTGCTCATCTCAAATTTTCAATATTTCCAACAGTACATGAAGTAAGCCTCTGTCCTCTCCCCATCTGCTTGTGTTGCCTCTTCTCCTATCATGACACTGTGCCTCTCTCTGTATGTGGGAGGGTGTTGATGCAGAATTAGTGTGTTAAGGCCACTCTTCCTCAATGTGCTCTCATTCTGTCACTGCCTTTAGCACTGTATGTGTATGTGTGTGTGTGTGTGTGTGTGTGTGTGTGTGTGTGTGTGTGTGTGTGCGTGTGCATATGGAGTGGGTAGCAGGTGGTCAGCACAGCCACACCTGTTGTTAATGTGATGGAGTATAAGCTTATATAGAATAGTCCATTTATAGCAAAACAGACACATGAGTTATGATGAATGAGATGTGGTTTGACAAGAGGGTAAAAACAGGTGTCATAGTATATTGTCTGTCGCTGTCTGTGTTTCACACGCACTCATCCACTGATATCTCAGTCAGTGTGTGTGTGTGTGTGTGTGTGTGTGTGTGTGTGTTTGACTTAATTTTTGGGGATGTTCCTTCATGTTTTCTCTCCCGCCTCCTCTTCCTCCTCACAGTCTAAATTGCACTTCACAGATTGGCTCCACAGGGGAAGTTTGTGTGTGTGTGTGTGTCTGTGTGTGCATGTGTTTGTCCGGTATAGTGTTAAAGAGTGGGAGTTCCCTTATTTGAGTAACATAACTGAAATACAAATAAAAAAATAAAATAAAAAAAAAATTTATCTTAGTCAATGAAGGACAATTTGAGTAAAGGAAAACGGCTCATAGTTCAAGCTGTCTCTCACTTGTATAATTATACACACCTAAACACTGCTAAACTGTCATAAGGTTGTGTGTGTGTGTGCGTATAAGGAGCTCAGCTCAGTTCATTAATCTTGTCTTTGTTGTGTCAAGTCAGACCTAATTAGATTACATTATACATGCTTATTCAAGGCAACCAAGCAGGAAGCGTATGATAAGTTGCAATATGGTAAGAGCGCTCACACACACTCACACACACACACACACACACACACACACACACACACACACACACACGCACACACACTGTAATAAAACAGACAGACACCAAGCACTGCAGATTAAGACCCCATCACATGTTTGCCAAATGCTCTGTCACCACCAGAAGGGAGATCAGATGTGACAATGAAACTCATGGGGGGTGATTCATGGGGGCAAAAAGCTGCCCGGACGACACAAGACTCACAGTTAGAAAGGCAGAGTGAGCAACACTGCAAGACATGATGTAAATACATCACACGTCATGTCATGCAGCTATCAGCATGTTGAGGGGAATCTGGGTTATTATCATGCGTGACTCCCAGCATCAATCATCTCCCTCCTATCTCACTGCCGTCGTTCCAGTTACTAAAATAAATATTTGGGTTTTCTGCTCTTCCAGAGGGCTTTTACAGCAGCATCCTGCTTTACATTCAGGAGGTCACTGAACCTCATCTTCTTGTTTTGATCAATCCACTGGAGCAGCTGACAAATTCAGACAAACCAAATCTTGCAACTGTAGTTAGGTGTCATTGAACTGGAGCAAAATTAATTTACCTTCTGTTATCAAATTAAGATGGATGATGCACTGTGGTAAACACTTTCATGTGGAATAATTCCACACTATTAATTTGGACCATTGCAGAGTTTATTTATTTTTTTACCATCACTCCAGTATAATTCCTCACAATGATTAGTATTGCTGTAGATGTGTAGCTGCTCATTCATGCTTTTGCCTTAGTGTAATTTTACTTACTACTTGCTGATCAGTGTCTTACTGTTTCTCTGTAATAGTATTAAAGTGAAGGCCACTTAATATCTACAGTCCAGAGTAACTGGGCTAAAGGAAGCATTAAGAATTCAGTGTTGAAAACACATAAGAAAATACACTTTACTTCACTTCATGTGAAAAATAATATATCTATATTTTTTTTACTTTATTAAAACTACATTAAGTGCCATTTTTTCGATAGATAGATAGATAGATAGATAGATAGATAGATAGATAGATAGATAGATACTTTTTTACTCCTTTGGGGAACTTCAATTAAGTTAAATGCTTAGATGTTTAGATTTTAGGCCATGATCGTGACATTAATGTCAGGGAGCTTAATAGCTGATCTCTCTCTAAAGACATACATATTTAATTAAGTTAATCTTCTGCCTTTATTGTGACAGAGAGACGGGACAGTAAAAGAGCAAATGGCCCTAGTTGGACTTTAACTTGTATCGGGTTTAAATAGGTGACTCAATAAGGTGTTGGAGGCTGCAGGCCTACACACACCAGACTAAATAACCAGCAGCCATTTTCTTAAAATTGTGCTTCCTGTCCTGACAGTGGGAGGGGAGCGTCAGACACCAATATCCGACAAGAAGAAGACCAGGATACCAGAGCTAGTGTTGTGTTACAGTTGTTACAGGCTGTAAACTCTGCTAATATTGCTGTGTGTTAAAAGCGGATATGTAGACAACTGCTGGCTAATATTAGCTAAGTTAATGATAACATCCAGTAGCTACATCAGGACACACTAATGTAATATACAGTTCTTCACAGTAAACAGGCAGCTAGCGTTAGCATACAGGATCTCTGGTCTTTACTATGAACACACTGGTTACAAACCTATTGAACCGATCCAAAATAGTCAGATTTAACCCTAATTAAATCACAGTTCTATGGCAATTTACTGATTACTGAATTGTAGTTAAGTAATAGGTAATTCAGCATTTTACTGACCTGCAGGGAGTTTTCTTTTTGTAACATGATTAAAAAGTGAAACTTTAAATAGAAGTTATGGTGATAGAAATAACAGAATATATATAAAATGTATATTAATGGTTATTTGATGAAACTACATGTTTTTTGTGTTTAATTGTACAGAGCTCCCCCAGCTCTTGTGTCTGACTTGGAGAATAATTAGTTGGTTACTTTAGCGCTGATGTGCAGCAGGACATGATGATGTGGGAATCATTATTACTGTCATTATCGCCATTACTTTAGCCGACTGGATGGTGATTTTCTATGAATTTATCACCATGTCCCTTCCTCCACTGTGATTGATTTCCCTGCTCTTCACTCCGTATCTGAAAATTGCAATAAAATGTTCCTTTTCTGTTTTTCTTGTTCTCCAGTGACACGAACATTGAACGGCCACAACTGCTTTGTACCTGAACCAAACCTCAATATCCTCCACAAACTAATAAGAGCCTATGAATCCTGAGTGAGTCTATCTCTTTCATGTGATTTCATACATATTGCTAATCTGATTTGTGTGTGTGTGTGTGTGTGTGTGTCCTAAGTGGTAGTAGTGAGAGTTGGAATACAATGAAACCCTAATGTCCTTGTTGTAATGATCTGCCCTCCAGACCATCAATGTGCCATTTCATTTATGTGCTGACTATATCATGTGAGCAATCAATCAAAAACAAGGCAGCACAAGTCCTTTACGCAGGCTGCCAAAATGCCTTTGCGTTGCCATGCTCGCTGCAGGGGTGTAGGAATGATCACGTCTATTGATGTTTCCGGCAATAACTCAAGGATTCACACACTAATAATGATAAAATACACTTAATACCCTTTATTGAATTCCTTCTAAGTCTGCAGTGCATGTGTTAAATGGCGTAATTCACTGGGGATGGCAGGTTTGTTGCTTCGCTTATGGCTGCATATAATTTTTTGGCGCTCTGGGACAGAAGCACTTCCCTTTCACTAAGATCAAGACTCTGATTGTATGATCTAAAAATGTAAATCCTTCAGTTTTTTAAAAATTTAAATTTTATGCATCGTATTTATCATTATCAGCCTTTGAGTAGAAAGTCTGCCTCTCTCTCCCTGGTTAGTCTGCTAAAAGGAAAGTATGTGGATATGACACACTGAAGTGGCACGGCCATTTTCACACTTCACAGAGCATCACATGTGGCGTGGCAAGAGAGGGAGCGAGAGTCGAAATGAAAGAGACAGAAATGAAAGCTGGGAGGAGGAGAGGAATATTGGGATTTTGTTTCATCAGATTTTACTCCCACCACACACACACAGACACACACGCACACACACGCACACAGACACACATGCACACACATACAGACACACACACACACACACACGCACACACACACCCACTCAAACTTTCACTCATTACCAGCTATTTTCCCTCTCCTTCCCCCCTGTTTGAAGCACCAATCTCTCTTCCTCCCACACTCTCTCTGTCTCCTGAGGTTTTTTCCTTCCTGACTTTGTTCCTTCTCCCTCTTCCTTCCAATCCTTCCGCCTTCTGTGTGTTTTTCTTACCCATCTTTTTATCTCGTCACCGGCTGCTGGATGCCATTTTATTCTCTTTCCCTCCACGCTCTGCTGCTGTTTCTGGTTTAGCACAGCTGTTAAAACCTGTCTCACTCACTCACTTTTTGCTCTGCTTTTCACACACACATCCTAACAAACACACACACACACATGCTGACGAACACACACACACACACACACACACACACACAAACACACACAGTTCTTCTTTTCCTTCTTCTCTTCTTCTAACTTCACACTGTCCTCGGGTTCTCTCTTATGTAAATTTCTAAGTATCTTCCTTTTTCTGCACCTTGCAAACACACTGACACACAGAGACACACACACAAACACACACAGTCTTGAGTCATATACCAGTTTCTTCACATTAGCTAATCGTGCACATCACCATTCACACATTTCCACTCAGCACACACACATACACTTTTACCCACTAGCTCTCCCCAGCACACATACTGGTGCACACCCTCTCTCCTCTTGCTCTCTTTTCCTCCCTCCCAGCTATACACATTCTCTCTCTCCCTCTGCTCTCTCTCTCTCTCTCAGTCCTCATCTGCACCTCAGCAGAGTAACATGTTGCCTCATCGCAGACACGGTGCTGAGCGGTAAGCAGAGGCTGCCTGCTCTCTGTCGGACTGACCAAACATCAAGAGCAAACAGGAGGGAGAAACAGGAGGAAGAGAAGTGAAGTCTCATTTCTCTCTTTGGTGTCCGGCAACCTGCTCTGGGAGGAGGAGGAGGAGGAAGATCTGCTTTCACACAGTCCTTAGTCAGTTTGTCACCTCAAGCAGGAGGAGTGGCAGAGGATGCAAGGGAAAGTGGAGGAGCTGAAAAGTTGGTTCTCTTTCAGTCAGCTGTCCATCCATCAGCTGTCCAAACTTTTTTAAAAGAACAAGAGGAGGAGGTAGACTTTCCAACGGAGGAAGGGGAGTGACAGTTTCCCTCACCACTGTCACTTCAGTGTGCACGTGTTTTGGTCAATAAGAAAGCAGGACCATCCTTCCAGAGGCAGCTACCCATGTGGCAGGAGGCTCTGTGGACCCGCGGACGTTACCTGCTGGAGAAGAGCGATGGAGGAGAGGTTGCCGAGGGGCCCGAGAGCCTTGGGGATGGGTGCCCGGGGTTCCAGGGGGAGGTGTATGTGGAGGGTGAGAAGCCCCAGGACTGGCTGTATGACTCGTACTACAGAATGAGCCAGCAGCATCCGCTGATCGTGTTCCTGCTGCTGATCGTCATGGGAACCTGCCTCGCTCTGCTGGCGGTGTTCTTTGCTTCAGGACTGGTGAGTGAGAGTGTGCGTCTATGTTACCAGTGTGTGTGTGTGTGCAGAGATGAAGTGTTTAGAGGTGTGGGTATGTTAATCCAGCCAGATGGAGCTGATTAGAAACAGTTTATCTTCAATAGAAATGCCACACACCAGTGTCAATCAACAGGAAATAGTGTTCATTTTCACTATGGTAACAGTTTACTCTGCGGCTCATTCACATTTTACATGTTAGATGTGCTCTTCAGTCATCAGAAATAAGTTTTGAGTTTTTGGTATAAACTGAAGAACTTAAAGTCGACATGTTAAGAAATATGCTTGTTCTTTTTTGTGTGTGTAGTGTTAGATGTGAAGATTTATGCCACTCACATGTCTGTGAAATGAATAAATATGGAGCGAGAGCCAGCAGCTAGTTCGCTTAGCTCCCCCTATTTTGAGTGTAGCTGGGCTCTAACCAGCATCTCTAAAGCTAATAAATAACATGTCACATCTTTTTTGTTTAATCAGCACAAAAACCAAAGTCTGAACATAATTTTGTGTTTCCGGGGATTATGCATTGGACCATTTCCTGCTCAGAAGTAAACAAATTGTCGTTTTTACTCTTGAACAACAATATGTAGTTTGCTAAAGCTTTTGAGGTGGTAGGAGGCAGCTGTTACCTTAGGACAGAGTCAAGCCAGCTGTTTTCTCTTGTTTCTATTGCTAAACTAATGACTTCTGAGCTCCAGCAGCTTCCACTCAGATATAAGAGCAGCATCATTCTTAATTAAGCTTAATTTTTAAGTTTTAAAGTTAAAGTTTTATTGCTCTGAACCCTAGAAAGTAGATTTATGAATGAAATGTTTCACCATAAAAATTCCAAAAAGCCACATTATTTTGTTTTCTGCCCAAAAACGAGAAAGAAAAAGAGCATAGTTACATTTCCTATATATTTTTCTTAAAGTTGAGTTGTCAGAGTCGAGGTCACTGCGTTTTTAATGTTGAAGAATGCTGTGCACTTTATTAAAGTGCCACCACAAGCTATATATACTATTTTTGAGTATTAGATAGTAGCTTTCTTGTTAGGATCACAGAGGAGTGTCCAAATGAAGAGGTTTGGTTTTAGCACGAGACTGAATGAGGTGGGGAGGCCGTCATGCATGTGTGTGATTATATGTGACAACACGAGGGGCCGTGAAGCGGCACTTTAAACCTCAACGTCGGTTTGCAGAGTGGATCGAGAGCGAGATGAGAGTTTAGTTTGCGGCTGTGTGGGCGTTGGTGCTTTTGTCAAGAGAAAAGTGTTGTTTTGGCCACAAACACTCAACCACAAACACAAGCTATTGTTTTCTCGAGTGCAGCTTTTCTGTTTTTATGAAATAGCAGCACAAAAGGAAGCCCACTCATTGCTGTGGTTGTTGTTGTTTCAAATTGATTGTTTTGCTGCTGTACGTATGTTCAGGACACACCGTGGACTCTTCTCTGTGTGCGTGCGTGCGTGTGTGTGCGTCATGTGCTCCTGCGCCTGGACACTGTCACTGAGGTTCTGTAACATTCAATTGAGCCCCATAACGTGGTCATTCTGGGGAGGACCTCCTTCTAAATCAATCCCTTTACTTCTATTTAAGGCAAATCAATAGATCTTATTACCCGGCTGGTTGATGTAATTCTCCATGCTCTCCTCTTCTTCTGGGGCTGCACACTTGTCTGTTCACAGGTTAAATTACAATCTCCCCTAATAATTTTCCATTACTCTCAGTATCCATCAATTTTTTTCTATTGTGTGTTTCTATTAAACAACAGACAAACTTGTCTATAGCTATGTGGTGGTTGTGAAGTGAGGCTTGTATATTTTGTTACTGCTGGACACAGAAGAATGGCAGGAATAAATAGAGGGTGGGTTTTGAGCTGGGGGGCTGCGGAGAGGGAGGGGAGGATGTTGTTGTAAGTGTTCTGGCTTTATCAGTGAGCTGACAGAAACCAAACCAAAGCAGCATTAATGCTCCAAAAATGACTGCTCACTTTAATCTTTTCCCCCAAGGGCTGGAGTGGGAGAATGTGGTGTTTTTAAGACAGAGGCTCCTCCACCCATATTGTACCAAGTATGTGGGTATGTAAATGTGTATGCTTGACATGTGTGATCATGTTTGTGTGTTGTTTGGGTGTGCTTATCTAAGGGAAGTCTCTCATTTCCCTCGCTAGGTTATCTACAATTCTTTCTAGAGAAGATCAGTCGTCTTGTTCTTTCTTGTTGCCTGGAATTGTATTGACTGGAATGTGTGTAGGTATGTGCGTGTACATGTGTGCGTTTGCATGCCCAAACGTGTGTAAGTCCATACAGACCCAGCAATTACATGGCAGTAGGCTCACCTAATGACATTTAAAACACCATTTGACAGTTTAATAGAGATCAATGTTACATCTAGTAATGGAACATTGGAAATCTATAAATTGGACAAAGCACCTCACATTATTTTCATGATTTACTTCACTGATTCGATCAGGATTGTTTATTATTGACCGCAGTGTTGATTTCAGTTGTGATTATTAGCAACATACTTTTAGTCTTTGCAGTTTCAGAATTTGTTGATATTACATTAATAGCATCTGCAAACACTGATTTATTTGTGTCTCATTGAGAGTTGTGTAGATGCAGGGCTGTGAGAGCAGGGTATTTTTGTAATGACGGATCACCAATCTGTTACTTGGGGACAGGAAGGCGAATGAATGAGGTGAAGCAGAGCCACAAATAGTGTTCTACATGCAGATATATGACTTCATATATAAAAAAAAAGTTTAGGAACAAGGGACACATTCTGTTTTCATCATTTAATTCAGATTGTAGGGATAGGTTTAATGTATTACAATGAATAATTTCACTTTTTGCTTCCAGATCTGCTGCCTTGTATTTGCTGTGTAAAAATAGAAAAGTCTTGATCTCCTTACGTGATATCACATTAGCTTCACTTTTGAATGATACCTCCCTTAGTTACATCAAATGTAACTGCATGTAATGTAATATAATGTCATTTAACAGGAAGATATGTATTATGTTAAAGGCCCGCTACTTCATTTATTACTGTATTGCATAAGTTTGAGAGTATTAAACAAACTAAACACATTAAAGAAAACATTGAGGCAACAGATTTTCTGACTTTTACTTCATTGTATAGGACAAACTGGACACTAAGCTACATGAAGCAACTCAATAGGATCTTTTTGTTCATCCTCATTCCCTGCTGTTGTGTTTCTTTGCAGTTGTACTGTGTCTGTTTGTGGTTGACGTTTACTAATTTTGCAGATGCTTTTATCCAAAGTGAGAGACATAACTAAAGCTTCAGTGCAGTAAAAAACCTCAGTGTAAATACTAATTGCTACTTTAATCTAATCAATAAGTGCATAGGGATCAGGCAAAGACGTGGACCAAAGTGCTAATTAGGCACGTTCAAGTGTTAGAGGTGTTAGGAGGGGAGGTGTTCGAAGTCTTCCCTCTTGAAGATAGAGGGACACCCCTGCTCTGATAGCAGGTGCTTGTTCCACCATCAAGGAACCACAGACGAGAACAGTGTGGACTGCGATTGCCTTGTGTGCAGGGATGGCAAAAATTACTTGGAGGAACATAGTGGCAAAGAGGGAGTATAAGTCTGTATGATTGAGTTTAAGTGGACCCAGAAGTCACTTTGAAGGAAACTATTCGTGACTTGAAATTGATTCAGGCAGCAATGGGTCGCATTTGGCTTTGCATCCCATTGTGGTCATTTTGTGTTCCTATCAGACATTGTCCAGGTGTAGCCCAGAAATCGGCCCACTCAGTGATCCATCCATTGGTGAACACCCATGTCTTTCCATTGCACCCAGTTTGTTTAAGATAAAATAACTGTGACGACATCATCAGGGGTTATTTCTAATTTTAATAAGAGCAGCAGATGTACAACTGTTTTTACAGGGCAGGTAGTACTAACATGACAACCAAACACCCTCTATAATGACACAGACATGTTTTCCAATCTGATGCCACGATTGGCACAATAACTACAAAAGTTGAAAATAATGTGGTATATTTAGGTTTAGGCACAAAAACAACTTGCTTTGAGTGAAAATAAGAAAATGTTATGGCCAGAGAAACATTGTTTGGGTTATAATGTATGTTTCTTTGTTAAAGGGACTTTCTTCAGTATAGATATCATAATAATTGATGATTGCGCTTTCACTTCAAAATAATGAAATTACTGTTGGCTGTAAATGTAGAACAAACTTCGGTCAAAGTCTGGTTAAATTTTCTTGAAATTCTTACTATTCATAGTTCAACTACATCCTTGTTCACAACTTCATAAAGGCCCATATCACCATATTTCCATGGCCTGTCCTTCACGTGTATGTAATTTATTATTTGGATAGTGGGAGCCTTTGCTCGCACAAATGCTCTCAGCAGTGCCGTCCTACTGATGCACCCTCTGGGATATTTTTTGTGATTGTGAAACAACTGTTTCTTTACCCTGTGCTGAGAAAGTCCTCCCCTGGGGTGCTGTGGTGAATAGATGTATTATCACACAGTTGAAGGAGCAAAATTTCTCAAGATCGTAATACTAAATAAAGCAAATTTTTGCATTTTAACATTAACATTTTATGTATGTGTTTTTAGTCACAGCTGATGTAAAAATATCTGCAGGATATTCATAAGCAATGGAAACAGTGTAAAGTTTTTCCTTTCTTGACAACAGGTCCTCTTTAAAAGTGAAAAGGACTTTATATAAACTACCTTAATGCTTTGAACTAGTTTTAAAAATTTCTATTATAATCTTGTCAAATATATGGCCACTCTGCCACCTTTGACCTGTTTTAGCAAAGTCTATCGATGTTCATCCACACTGCGAATAAAGCACTCAAGGAAATGTTTATTTAATTGATGATTTTCATAACCAGGCTGAGGGCAGATTGAGGAAAATCTGCCACCAGTGCTGCTTCATCAGGAAGAATAAATATTCAACAGGCACTAAAACATGGAAATTGCATATACACCGTCAAGATTGCAACACACCCTCCTCCTTGTGCCACCTCTCCTCCTCTCTTGTCACTGTCTGACATAATGCTTTTGGTGTGTTTGTGTCATTTCGCTGCTGAGTAATTACATTACTGCATCTCTTTCTGTCTCCTTCTGACTGCTGTGTCTCCATGTTCCCCCCTTTTCCTCCCAGTATAATAGCTGGATAAGCCAGACTGGGTTAAAAAAGGAAATAATTGTTCTGGGTGACAATGCAGTACATTATGGCAGCAGGCACGACTCCCTCCCTCTATGCCAAGTTGAGGGAAATGGCCTTAAATGGTTTCATAGAGGTTTTAACAGGATTAGATGGCCCACAATCAGAAATGTGCAAAGTGTGGATGCTTCTTTTTTCTTAGTGAGCTCCGTCTGCTCTAACATCTGTGTGCACGTTTGTGTGTGAGCATATAGTTTGTGCAAAATTCATTTTGACACCAAAGGACAGGTCTCTGACAGTGAGGTACCCCTCTGGTATTTGTGTGAGTTTGCAGTCTTGCTTACATTCTCATTGGGATTCAACCCGTGCTTCAGGCTTACTGTATAGTTGGTGTGGCGTCAGCAGCCAGGTCCCATGGGAACCCTCTGCCAGACCCTGACTCATACTACCTCTGCTACATCACGCTGCTATATTAATACACAGCAAAACGCTCTCTTCCTGCGTTTGCTCTGGCCAAATCGCTTCTGCTATTTCAACAAGCAGCTCCAGTCAATTAACTGTCAAATCAGCCACAAATTCAAGGGTGAGCCTGTGGCATCTTTTCATTCTGTTACATAAAAGCTGCTCCAGTGAATTGCATGTTAAGAGAGTCAAGCACATTTCTATGCCCACACCGATGTTCATTTTACTGTAAAATTGGTGACAACTAATCGTACTAGCTTGCTTATTTAACGTTTACAGCTGCTGGACCTGTCAGTGCAATCATGACTTTGGAGTTACTTAAAATGGTTTTCGTGGGGGTGGGTAGGATCAAGTCTGTGAGAGTGTGCTGTGTGTCTGCGTGTTCACAGTCTCTTTGAGCAAATGATGGTGATTTTGCTCACTGTTCCATAATTTAACACTGGCTGAAGAGGGAAAAAGGTCTAAGAGAGTACTTTATTCATTCCATGGCTACATTTGAGTTTTAATGTGTGATTTTTTTTTTTTTTTTTCACTGTGAAATGTTTACCAGTCAAAAACAAAAGAGGTGCTTCTGACCAGGAATGTATTAGAAATTTGATTAGGACACATGCACACACAGAGGTTATGGGCAGGTCAAAGAGGTGCCAGAAAAGAGGGACTGAACGGTGTTGCAATAATTCATCAGGTTCAGATGAAAAAGTCACCAAATAGCTGAAGAAACATTGGTTAATATGTCTCTTTATATTCAGAATCTTTACTCCAGAACCATCCATCCTTCCATGAAAGTGTGTTGAGGATAATAGTAGTGATAGTGAGAATGATGGAAATACTGTTTCAGCTGTCATTTTCTCATATATGAAATCATTTTCTTGGAGCAGATAAAAAATTCAGACAGCTATGTGATTCAGAAAGTTTCAAGCAACAAGAATCAATATCCTCTCAAGGCAGAGAGAAAGAAAACTGTCTTGTAAGAAAAAGTGCTGCAGCACTTGTTCCTTTTTTGAGCCAACTGAGCTGTAAGGACAGACCGTTTTGTTCAGTGTGCATCCTCCTGGAGTGTAAACAAGACTTTGGACTTAGTTTTGGAAGAGGCTGTCTGCTGGAGATGGTGGGTTAGGGAGGTCTGGTTGAAGTCAAAGCAAAAGAGAGAGTGTATATGTATATGTGTGTGTGTTGACAGCCTCTAAATGCTGACTTTGACAGTGTGCGTGCAGAAGTGATGTTGTAGCACATTCTCTGGGCTCAGACTGTCTGTCTGCTGATCTGCGTGCCGTCTGTTCATCTGTTTGTGCGTGTGTGTTATGTCCTGCCTCTGACCCCCTGAGCGAATAATGTCCTCATTAAGATACAAACATAGGGAGAGTTTTCCTAAAGTATGAACATATTTGGTTATTTTGACCATATCTATTGGTTTTAAGGCTAAAGTTGGGGTAAACTGATCTGTAGTCAATACTTAAACCACACCCAGGACTTATTAAAGGAGCTATTTGTTTTGCTATTGCAACATAGCCAGTGTTAGCATCATTAGCTGTTAACTTGCCAGTCTAGAAAGGTGGCAAGTTCAGCATCAAAATTTATGCTGTTTTCAGTGACAGCAGTGAAAAGCAACATTAACTCTTGTCTCTATCACATCTTTTCTTCAACTGAAGTTAGCACACTAACCATCACTCTTTGGGGGTGACCCAACTGTAGCCTTCAATCTGTCCTGAAGATGTAGTGCTGCTCAGAGGATGTATTATAACCTGTTGTCTTGTAAAGGCAATGATGGCTCAAGCTCTTCCTGAACAACAATCACCACCACTTGCTTCCGGCAAGAGACAATGTTTGGCGGCAGAGAAAACTTAACAAATAGCCCTTACAGTCTCTGGTAACAATTTGCTGCTGCCGGCCATGCTACCTCAGTTGAAGGTCTACACCAGTACATTCCACTACATTAAAAAGGTCCTATTATGCTTGTCTGAGTTTTGCCTTTTCTTATAGTGTTGTATGTTTTTTGTGCTATACACCAAAGGGAGGAAAAACCCAATTTTCTCTTTTGTATGAAACACTTTATATGGGGTCCAGACCTGGTGACATCAATATGTGCTGCCCACCTGCTAAAAATGAAGAGTTTTGTTTAGTTTTACAGCTAAAATGATGCTATTCTCAGTTGCCTGCAGAAATCTACTTGACTGTTACCAGTTTCCCTCCACAGCACCAAAAATTATACTGTGAATGCACCACTTCAAGGAGGACTGCTTCAGAAACCATGCACTATTAGGCACATTATTTTCACAATGGGGCAGTTCACACTTAATGTGGCCCAATGGGACACTCAGACTCACAGCCTGTCAGCCTGCATTGTTATTGTGGATCCATGATGTGTGATGTGAAAAGCAGTGTAGCAACACACACAAAAATATAATTGCTTAAATGTTTGTTAGTATAAAGATGCTACCCTACCCTATTATCTTGAATAAATTATCCACAATTCAACCACTCAGTTCATTTTTCAGTAACCATGAGCACAGAAGTATAGTTCATTTAGATTTAGCAGCACTGTAAACCAGTAGGATGCCGGAGACTCCCTATCTGTCTGTTCCCCCAGTATTTATATTTATTTCGTCCCAAAGTGTCATATTATAGACTGTAGAGCGACTTGATTGGCAGCATTTTTGTGTATATTTCTGATATTTCCCTCCTTCCTGCCTGACAGTGGGTACCCTTGGTTTCCTGGTTCAGTCCAGCTTTTGGAGGTGGATTGGGTTATTTGTCTTTTTGTTCAGGACCGGATTCATGCTCAAACCGATAAGACAGAGGATCATTATAGCACAATAAAAAATGTACAGAAGAAAAATAATGTCTTTTTGCAACATTGAAGCATGTAAATCTATTTTAGAAGACACCAAGAATAAAATAATGAACACCAAAAATTGCTATAATTGCTCTTTAATAGAAATTGTATGTGTGTGTAGACTGCTGAAGATGCATACGGGCATGTACTGAAAATCACTTTCCAATCACTTTCACCTGCAGCTGTCTAATCTAATGACACCCCCCTTCTCTCTCTCTTTCTCTTTCTCTCTCTCTCTCTCTCTCTCTCCAGAAAACAGAGGACCACTTGACATTCCTGATCACGGTACCAGCTGCTCTTTTCCTCTTCCTGTCCATCTTCATCCTGGTCTGCATTGAGTCGGTCTTCAAGCGGATGCTCCGCCTCTTCTCTCTCCTTATATGGGCCTGTCTGGTTACCATGGGTTACCTGTTCATGTTCTCAGGAGGGATACTCAGCCCGTGGGACCAGGTATTTAGAGTTATAATGTTTTATGAAAAAGATAAATAAACACACTATTATTTTGTTGTATCAAAGCTTATGACCAACACACACTATGCCAGCCCTGTACAACAATTTAGGAGAGATTTAAACATGTTGTCCTCCCAGTGAGTTTCCTGAGAAAACATGCAGTCTCTGCTGTTTGTATGCACTGTATCACTGCATTATTTTTTATTTGTGTATTTATGTTCCTGCACCATTTTGCACCATGTTGACTAAGCTGCCTGGGACAGCAGTTGACTGAGTCTCATAACAAGTAGTGTACCACTTCTACATTACCAGATCAGATCAGCTACAGAATTTATTTAGAAATAATAAGCCCTCTGAGCTTTGGGTGTGGTCTGGGCGAGTTTGTCAAATGGGATATAAAGGCATGCACAATATAAAAATCATCATACAATATGCGCTTTCATAGTATGTATGTGACATGTATAAGTATGTGCTGTCTGAAGAGGGAGACAAATACAAAATACGGGTACATTTTAAAGAAATAAACACAGTCTAGACTCCAACGTTAGTAGGTGGGAAATAACCAAATAAAAAGACACACAAGGGAGCTGGGACCCTTCAGTGCCTTCATCTTCACACCTGAAGATATCTGTCTTGCATCACTGGAACACAGCCACAGGGAATTCAGTCTGTTAGCACCCAAACTGTATTTAGTTCAGAGACATAATCGCACAGAGCAGCTCAAATATATTTTACAATTTTAAAAACAGCCCCTGAGTGTATGTTAGCTAACCACTGTTAAATCCTACTATATTCCCAACATTAGTTTCCATGCTAACTATTACAAAGTGACACAGCTTCAGTTGCTCCCTCAATTTAGAGCCTTACAGCCTAGGAAAGACATATCCACCACTCATTATTTATTTATTCTTAATTATTTGAATGTTTTGTTTATTTTGTTTTATGAGTTGATTATATTTTTTAATATAAAACATTAATTAGTCTCTAAAACTACTCTTTAGATGAGATTGTGTTTTTTTGGATGTGAGAATTGTGCATAATCATTCCACACTGCTCAGGAGTTACTGCCCTTCCTTTTCCTCGTTTGCAGTATTTTGTGTAACCAATCAATTAGTAGACAATCTGCTTCCTATTTACAATTCTCACCGTACATTAATGGTCGTGTATGTATGAGTTTCCAGGTGTATTACTATGGACGTATTCTGATATGGAGCAAAAGACATAGTGCGGACGTACCCAAAGTCACACGTGTGAGATAAGGGATTGTGTCTAATTTTAAACCGCTTCTGCTTAAGGTCCTGTTTACATCTACAGTAAATATGAATAAATATACAGTTGAAGATATAATTGTGAAGCTGCACAGAAACAGCAGATATACTGTTAAACAGCTAACAGACACTAACGTTAACCAACACTCTGAAGAGCAAAAGCAAGTCATTTTTTCATGTAAACTGCAAACCCACAAAGTAATGTATTATGAAAGTCCAGTGGCCTCTGAAGTAATACTGGGTGAATGTTAGGTCCCTACTGTAATAAGCCAGAGAGCCGGACACATTACAGCAGACCAATACACTGTTCTTTTTTTTTTTTTTTTTTCAGTGAAGGTAAGACAAAAGAAACAAAGATCCAAACTCTTTATAAAGTACCATTAGTACTACTGTTCCCCGCACTCTGCTCCAACATGCAGAGAAATCTAAAGTATGTCAGGCCTGTCCAGCCTAGTTATAGCTGCTGAGCTGTGACTTCATAACAGTGGGAGGGGCTTGGTGAAGGTTCAAGTAAGAGTCAGGGATATGGTATGAACCACAGGGTACAGTAAAACAGTACTGGTCAAAGTCATGAGTCTCACATGAGACAGATTGAAATAGGAAGCAACAACACAACAAGACATCCTAACTTTTCTTCAAACGCAAAAAAAAAAAAAAAACAGTTGTTGCTTTGTGCCATGTGAGTCTCTGCCCCTTTGAAGCCACAGCACATGAATGCATGACTAGGAATGAAAAAACCTGATTAATGTCTTTCCTTTTGACCAAGGCATGTGCATTAATGATTGTTCATATGATTGTACATAGGTGTATGTAACAATGTTTATACATCTGCCCAGCAGTTTAGGTGTATATGTGTGTCTGAGTGAGTGTTTGAGTGAGTGTGTGTTTGCAGGCAAGATTGTGGAATTAATTCCACGTGTGACAAGTGTTAATGAGCCCTGATGAGAGCTGGAGGTGAGCGGACCAGCAGGCAGACACATTAGTTTTCAGTGCCAGACTCCTTCTCTCTCTCTTTGTCTCAGGAATCCTATTTTCTCATGCTAGCGCCCTGTCTCCCCCTATTCATCAAATCCCATTTTTCTCTCCCCAGCTTCTCCACCTGCCTCCTCCTCTCCTGTTAAGACTCCTTCCCCCCCTCCACCCTCCATCCCACGCCATGCCCAAATTTCCTCTCTCCCCTCTTTCCTCCCCTTCACTCCCTCCCTGCCTCCACTGGGATGGAGATATTTTTATCATCAGCCACCTGTGACAGCATAATCACTCTGCATTATTAATCACACTGTTCTGCTTTCATGACTCTCCCACTTATACCCCATCTATCTATCTATCTATCTATCTATCTATCTATCTATCTATCTATCTACTAACTAACTAACTAACTACCTGTCTGTCTGTCTGTTCTATTCTATATAAAGGCTGAAATGCATGAAAGGAACTTGTTGGAGAAGCAGAAATCTGGCGAAAAGAGAACAGTTGGAATTGCAGCCCGCTCTCGGTGGGTTGGACTGATTGTGATTACTGAGAGAACAGTGTGTGTGATGGAGCACACAGAGCTAATAACAGTAAAGGCCTCAAAAGAGAGAGGGGAGGGGGAGACAGAATGGGAGAGAGACTGGTGCTTTGCTTGGTCATTCACTTTTAACCCCTCCACAAATACCCCAGACATGCTTGTCTGCTCACACACACACAAAAAAAATATCTTGTCCGCATACAATCCAAACCACCATCTAGCTGCGTTAGTCTGGGCTTTATTTGATTTCTATGAAATGGCCACACCTCTTTCCAGAAGGCAGATTGAACATGGCCACCACACCTGGTACCCCCTGAATCAGGACACAGTCACACTGACCTGTGTGTGAGTCATAGACTGTATATATAGATGGATGTAGTCTCCATGATGTCCCCCACAGGTTTCTGAAGAGCAGTTTTGAAGTTCAGAGCTGGCTGCTCTGCCGTTGCCATCTTGGCAGTGCAGTGCCAAACTCCCAGCTAATGCAAAAATGGGTAAAATGCATGTGTGGAGCATTGCATGCTAGTTTGTGACATACACACACTCACTCACCTGTCACTCAACAAAGACACGCCCTCAAGATTTAAATGGGTGAATTATACAAAAATTAACTCCCTGAGCAGTTGTCATAAAGAAGGAAAATAGCTCTAGAGAACAAAACTGTACTGTAAACATGTTTATTTCTGCTGTAAAGTTGGCCATTTTAACATGGGAGTCTATTGGGATTGACTGACTTTTGGAGCCAGCCTCAAGTGGTTATTCGAAAAACTGTAGTTTTTGGTACTTGTGCGTTGGCCTTATTTTTCAGGCTTGCAGGATGCTGATTGGTGTGATTGTGTGTGTGTATTTCTGTGTGTGAACTGCCACATACTTGCATCCAAAAATGTTGCCGAGCTGCTTATGCTCATCACTGCTACAGTGAGTAGAGAGCAAAACGTTTTTGATGTGGGTATTCAAACATGCCCATCTGTGTGTCTGTGTGCGTGTGTTTATATTAGGAAGGAGGAAGGAGGAAAGAAAGCATCCACTGCTTTTGTGTGAAACACAGGAGGGTTGTGTTGTGTTCTGAACAAAAGAAAGAACAAAAAAAAGGTAATTAAAGAAGTGAAAGTGGGATGATAGCTGCAGCTCCCATCTCGAGGTGTTTGAGGGTGTATTAGGATTCAGGCCGGAGTACTGTGGAGATGGAGTGTGTCTGGCTGCCCCTGCGTCACAGACAGGAGCAGGTGACGCACCTGAAATTGGACTGCCATTCTCAATTCCTGCAGCCGCCCAAACAGACCTGGACGTTGCACACTCCCGCTGCCCTCTGTCCTCTGCTCCTTTATAGAAGTGGGAATTCAGGGTTGGGAGTTGAAGGTGATGGCAAAATATTCAGGATGGAAGAAATGCCACATCTGCTCCGACGTCAGCATCCTTCCCTGTGTTGGTTCCCCTAGCAACAAAAAGTCTGAGCCTTCGCAAACGCCTCTCTCTCTGTTCTCTGTGTTCAGGTCGTCTTCTAGAAGGAACTCGGTCAACCAAATAATCACTTACATCCAATGTTCTCATTGTATTGTTGCTTGATAAAACATCACATTAGTGGTAGAAGTGATAATATCTTTGCAACGCTTCACCAAGTAACTCTTCACTGCAAATAATGTTTATAATGTTGATGTCATAAACACTGTGAGTAGCATGTGAAGGGCTCCTCCTGCATAGTGCGTTCTCCAGAGAAACCAGCGTCAGAAATTTAAACATTGTATATCTGATACCAGCAAAAATTTATTTTCAGGGAGAATTAGTGACTTCAAGTTGTGAGTCTCTCTAGATTCCTGTTTGCAGACAAACTCTTTCAACCTGATAGACACAGGACATAAACAGACAGGCAGGAAGGTCAGAGTTCCTCTGGTATCCCAGTCGAAAACCGTGACCCGTTCACACTGGTCACCACCATGGCCACCATAACAGGAAGGGGTGGACTGACAGCAGGGGAAGTGGACAAGGACAAAGCAGGAGGTTAAGGCAAAAGGTATTAACGAACAACACAGGAGGAAATACACATCTATACATACACACAACATACAACAACATGCACACACGCATTCAAAGTCAGAGCAGATGGGAAGGTGGAGTCGAAGACCAGGAAAGAGAAATAACTGATGACAGTAAAGGAAACTGCATCTAAATATTTTATATTATATTTATATTATTTTATATAAGTTACTACACAGTAACTACAGATCAGTGTGTTTGTGATGCACTGATGTGTTGTATTTGGATCTTAAAAACTGTTCACATTATTTCATTTTCTTTCTTTCTTTTTTTTTTTTTTTTTTTTTTGTAAAACTAAGTGAACAGCCCACTTATCCCTGATAATTTATCACAGGATCAGCAGTTTGTGGTTGGATGGTTTTGTGAGGAAGAGTGGGCAGTTATCTCAACTCTGGACTCACCGTGTTCTGTATTTAGACAAAAAGCAGACAAAGAGGGAAGACGCAGAATAAAAATCTCTGGCGGGATTCATTTATGTGATCTGTGTTTGGGCACTGGTGGTCATTCCTAGCATCACTGCAGCACTCCTTTGATGATTGATGTTAAATTAGGTAATGTCAGGGGATGCATTTACTCTCCTTAATTTGTAAATCAGAAATATGGATTATAAAATATTGCAAAAACATCAAGTGCTTTGAACAGATCTGCTTTATTTGGGATAAACACCCCTCTTTTTCTTGCTGACATCCTCATGTTTCCAATTCCCAGGTGTCCTTCTTCCTGTTCATCGTGTTTGTCGTCTACACCATGCTGCCTTTCTCCATGAGAGGGGCCATTATCGCCAGTGCCATCACCTGCTTCTCCCACACCGTCACCCTCAGCATCTGTCTGGCCAACACCGTCCCAGATCTGGAGCCTCTGGTCTGGCAGGTAAACACAGATGACTGTCCAAGCTCAAACCACCAACCATGCACTTGAATGTATATGGGACTGGAGAAAACCACATTTTACACAACATCCTGCTTTTGATGCAACTCTGCTGTGAGCTTCCCATTTTAGTGTAGTTCATTGCACTGTTTGCTGCAGTTTATCAAAATTAAATTTGTAAGGTTGTTCCATGCACAATTAAAAATGATGAGGTACAACATTTTAATAAGGTTAGGGCTATAAAACCATGAACCCGTCCTGTATCAATGTGACTTAGCAAATTCAATAAAGCCTCTTGAGTCAAATGAACTGTCTTTTAATGTACTTAGGAAACAGCTTAAAACACTGGCTCGAACTGAATGGAGCCTTGATACAGCCACACAGAAAGTCTCACCACAAAACAGAAACCTCCTAATAAAGTGCCTCTATTAATACAGAAAACAACAAATAACAATGACCCATAACAAAAGAATATCATCTGTAATTTTCACCCAAAATACACAAGCACAAACATGCAGCGACTATTTCTAATCAAGCATCAAACTCACTGATAATTCTCTCATCATGATGTCGTCCCTTTTTTCTCTGCCTCTCTCACATACACAGTGGAAAAGCACACCAACAATAAAACATGCTCTGAGACGCTCATTGTCCTTGGATACAGCACCAAGGACGACCCATTGATATGCAAGGCCACAGTTTTAAGAGCTTGAGGTTGACATAGTGGTGGAAAAGTGCAGCTCAAGTGTGTGCTCTGGCCTGGTTTTATGAGGCGGTAATAGAGGCTTAAGTGGAAGGAGGCAGATAGAGGGGAAATTGAATATACATACACCTCCTAACATTATTTTAAAATTCTGGTTCTTTGTGTTTGTGCGTGCACATGTTTGTGCTATATGTGGCAGATCTTAGCCAACGTGATCATCTTCACCTGTGGTAACCTGGCCGGGGCGTACCACAAACATCTGATGGACCTGGCTCTCAAACAGACCTACCAAGACACCTGCAACTGCATCAAGTCGCCCATTAAACTGGAGTTTGAGAAACACCAACAGGTACATGTTTACATTCATGAGCAAGATTAAACTAACGTGAGTTAAGTCTAATTCATGTGTGGATGCATGTCTTGCCTTTATGCCTTTTTTCTTGAATAGAAGACAAATAACTAACTTACTAACTAACTTAGTTATAACTACATGAGACGTTCATTTGTCAGTGTCTCTGTATTCTCAATACAACTATGCAGTTTTTTAGCCTCACTAGCAGTGTGGCTCTAACAGTGGTTAGCACTAGCATGTAGCTCTGTCACTTCATTTCAGACTGAAATATCTCAACAACTGTTTTTATGGTTTTCCATTAAACTTAGTACAGCTATTTATCATTCCCAGAGGATGAAGTCTACTGGCTTTGAAGATGCCTTTTGTCTACACCACAATGAGGCTGGCATCTTTTTGTTGAAATGGGTCAGACCTGGTACTGATATGGTGACCCCTGACTTCTACTCTAGTGCTGTTATCAGGTCAAAACATTTTCTTTTAAAAATTCAAGTCCCTGTGAATGTCAGGGGATGCAAATGTTAGCATGCTAACATGCTAAATAAATGTGGTGAACTTGGTGAATTACACTTAGTAAAAATGAGTATATCAACTGTTTCTGACAGCATGTTAGCCTGTAGGCATTAGCATTTAGCTCATAGCACCACGGCTGCACAACTAATTGAAATATAATCGAAATCGCAACATGGCAAAGTGTAATATCCAGGTGCTACAATCTTTTTGTTAAATGTAAAATGTGGACAATACACAGAAGACAACACAACATTGTTGTTCACTGTTAGCACCATAAGTGTTGTTGTATTACCTTGGCCCTACAAATCCTATTCTTCAGATGTGAAGGAGCATGTTTGTTTGGTACAAGATCCAGGAAAGATCACATCATCACCAATTCACCAATTTTGCATATTGTAACTGCAATATCTGGCAAGATAATAACAATATGATTTTTTTTTTTTTTTTTTTTTTACATATCATGCAGCTCTTTTCATTACACAGGTTCATTTACTGCCAGTCAGCAATGTTTCCCTGCTTTTTTATGGCCACTTGTAATTTGTGGTGTCTAAAAATGTAAAGCCTGTAGTGAAGTTGCTAGCATAGCAATGGGCTCTTAACTTTTGACATTAGAGCCACACACACTTGGTGAGTGCCCAATTGAAATTCAAACTTTTGTCAGGGCTGATGAGTTGGTAAGTCGATCATGTCTAAAGAGGCATTATGCAGTGACATTTGCTTGACATTAGTGCCTTTGCCCTGACATTAGCCTTTCTCTCCAACCAGGGAAATGACACATGAAATTACACATTAATAACTGGTGGTCCACACAGTGAGGATTTTTTTGGAATTGTAAAATGTGTATTTCCACATAAATGGTTAAATATATAATTCATCATGAATATATTATTGTAAAATGCACGTCTCTGTAGAATTAATACAACTAACCCACGTTAGACACAAATATAGTTACATTTGTTATTACTTTATTTATAAATTGTTATCTATGTCATTTACTCTACAGGCGGGCATAACAATCTTGTGAGAAAATATATTTGTTGATTTTATTTTTTTTTTATTCATTTTTTTCATCATGTAAACATGGTTGTAGATTTTTTGTTTGCCATAAATGGTATTTTAGTGATTGAAAGCATTTGCATTCGCAACTATCTTCATATGTTCACGGTCAAATGTTTCTCTCTGTGTGTGTGTGTAAAGATGCAACACAAATGTATGCGTAACTAAACACAACCAAATTCTTTCAATGGCTGAATACAGATTGCTTTAGTTCATTAATCAAACACATGATTAACAAAGCTACATCTCTTCAGGCTATTATACCCCCCTCTGCATACTCACAGTGGAGTGCTCATATTGCTCCAGTGCTGAATAAGTAAATAAGTGCGGGTGGTGTGGGTTTCTATTTTTAGAGTACCCCCCCCCCAACCCCTCTTTCTACTTAATTTGCTGCTGTGTTTTAGGAAATGAGCCCGTGGTGTGTGAACAATGTAATGACCCTCTCTGCTGAGAGCCGCATTTATGAGTCACACCCCCTCAGGCAGCTATTCACTCTTTCTAACATGCACACACTCCCACACTTTTGCCCACACACACACGCACGCGCACCATAATCACCCTCAAACAACCCTCCATCTGATGTGCATGGTGCTAAATCAAAGCAAAAAAAAAAAAAAAACACACAACTTACATGGTTACACAACAATTCTTCACTTTTCTCATTCCCCCAGATAACTGACTACACAATGACACGTCTTGTTAAGATTTCCAGTGCTGTTTCATTGGAGCTAGACTGGAAAGAATATGTCAACTTTCCAAATCATCAACAATAGCCATCAAACTCTGATGCCAACATCTCAGGGTCAAACAGCATCTTTGTATAGTCAGAAATTTGTAACAATGCAGCCCAACACATGCAAAGAGAAATCCACTGAAGTAGATGTGGTAATGAGACACGTGCTTTCCTGCAAGTGTAGTTGTGCTCTTCTTACCCGCTGGTTCATATGTTTATGTGCAACCTTTGACTGAAAGGTTTGCACCTTTTCAGGGATTAATGATTCAAGACATGTGAGATAGGCCTGTTAATTATCAACAACAGGTTTCATTTAGTTTTCACCTCAATCTCCTCATAATAATCTAATATTTACAGTAAATATTGTGGACAATAAACAAATTTACAAACATGCTCCATCATTTCACACTGCCATGCAGTGTATCTAAAAATGAAGATACTTTATGAGCCTCCTTTGCTCTTCTCTTCCTGACTTTGGCTTCCTGTGTTCAGTGCTGAAAAATTAGCCTCAATGAACCATCATTAAGACGATGAAGAAATCTATTTAGGCAGTTAAATATTAGCTGTGGATGACAATGGATATATTTATATAGAGTATAGGAGGAGAAGAATGGAACAGATCAGATACAATGAAATATAATGGGACAGATTACAACAGCACACAATAGAAAATAGTAGAATAGAATTGAATATACATAGTACATAGTAATAGAACATATTACTTTACAGTAGACAAGAGCTGAATAGAGTGAAATAGATTAGTACAGAAGAGCACACAATAGAAAAGCAGAGAATAAAAAGAACAGAAAACAGCAACAAAACAGAACTGGACAGAGCTGTACATAATAGAATAACACACAATAGAGAAAAGGAGTTTCTCTTATCACACAGTTTATCTTCCACACAGACACATAAACACCTGTGGAATTATTCAAAACTGCTTCAGTGGTAGTTCCTGCTAGTCTAGGTGTCTCCAGGACCACATTTTGCAATATTGCAACACACACACACAAAAACATGTCCAGTCACATTGAATAAAAAAAATCATTGGTTCTGCATAAACACGTTACCCTCTGTGAATCTAAATTTTGACTGACCAATATATGAACCAAATATAATTTCATTCTCTTTTTCTAGTTGTTTGACTCTGCCTCGCCTGGTTTTTGCCCCTGCCCTCCTCTCTCTGTCTCTGCAGGAACGTTTACTGTTGTCCTTATTGCCAGCTCATATAGCCCGAGTGATGAAAGCCGAGATCATTCAGAGGCTGCAGGGGCCCAACTTTGGCAGAACTGAGAGCACCAACAACTTCCACAATCTCTATGTGCAGCGACACACCAATGTCAGGTAAGGTTCCCTTACCATAGCAAAGGTTATTATTTTCAGCTCTCATATTGAAGGTTGATTGCTCTTGTACCATCCTGTCCTCCCCCCATCGCTGCCCATCCTTTCCCTTGTCGTATCTGAATTGCTCCTATGCTCTGTGCTCCTCTCATCCCCCAATCATCCCCTTTAATTTCCTCTCCTTGTCTCCCCTCCTTTCCTTTCTCGTCATCTTCTCTGCAGCCCATCTCCTTGTCCCTTTTTCAATGTAATGGCCAAATTCAATTCAGAGTTAATCCACCTCCATTGTACTCTGAGGTCACTTTGCCAAATGAAGAGAAGCCCATGTCTTCGTTTCTCAATGACATCCTCCTGTATATTGTGGGAGTTCATAGAAACATAGCGGAGTACACAAATCCAGGCTAAGCACAAGAGCCTCTCCAGAGAATTTCCTCTAAAAACCTATTTTTCTATCATGCTGGAGCATCACAGAAGAAACAATATCACTGTGGTCCTTTTAAGAGGGCCTCAGGTATATGTGTGTTTGTGTGTGGGTAAGTGTGCACCTGTCTGTGTGTGCATCCTCATGTTGATCCACCTGTTATCCGTCCAATAATAACAAATACTCACATGGTCTAGCTCCAGTGAAGAGGGCAATCTGTCCAGAACAAAGAACTGACACTCGAGGACAGGTGGAAGTGTGCCTCTGCTGGGATCCTCTGACACCAGACAGTGGCGAGCGAGACACCAGCTACTGACTCCACCATGTCTCCTGCTGTAATAATGGGTGTTCGTGAACAGAAACTGACTACATTGTTGTTTCTGTCATAGACTGTAAAGATGAAACTAGTCTCTGTGACGTCACCCATAGGTCTCTGAATAGCAGTTTTGAAGCTCAGAGTGGGCTGCTGCTCTGTCACCATCTTGGCAGCCCCTCAAAGAGATGCCTAAAAGAGGTGGGGCGTGTGTGGAGCCGAGACTTTGGTGAATGCCGGTTTGTGGCAAGGATATGCTCATCTGACTATCGCCACACTGTCAATTATGCAAAAGTTCAATAAAATTTGAATGGGTGAGTAAAAAAATTCACCCTACGTACAGTTGTCATGAAGGAGGAAGTTTGCATCAGGAAAAAAACCCAAAACCCATTTAATGCATCAGACTGTAACCATGTTTATTTTTTCTGATGTTTTAACATGGCAGTCTATGAGGACTGACAAAGCCTCAAGTGGTCATTCATGGAGCTGCAGTTTTGATACTTCTGTGTTGACTTAATTGTTCAGTCCCGGAGGTTGATGCTTGGTTTCTCTGAAAAGCCATTTCTTCTCTTTGGGAAATATTCTGTAATATTTGTAGAAGCTCTGTTAATTTGTCACCTTCACTGGAGACATAATGCATCAACTGCTATTTGTTTCAGAAAAAAATTTTTTTTCAGTCTTCCATAATGTTGCTTTGATGGAGATGGAAACAACATGTTAGTTGCATGGGCCAGATACACTAGATATATAAACTGGAGTGTTACCAAATACGACACTGAACATTTAATGGTTACCACCAAAGTAAAAGTGCTCATCAAAAACTCTTGTGATGAGGAGAACAACACAAGTTAAATCAAAGCAATCACATCAAGTACAGCAAATATCGACATGCTCCTCACACATGTTGCTTGACTAACTAGAATAATTGCCTCATGGTTGTTTCCCTTTGCCAAACAGCCAGGTTGCAGAAAATATGGTCACAATCTCCCCTTCCTGTTATAGCACCAGCTACAGCCATGAATAATGAACAGCCAGATGTGTTTTTGCAGACCATCATGATGTCACAGTGAACTTGACAAGTCAACAGAGCTTCTACAAATATTACAGAATATTTCCCAAAGAGAAGAAATGATTTGACCTTCCTGAGATAATAACTGGTGTGTGAATATGTCAGCTATAGCCAAAAATGTGTGGCCTTGACCTTTGACCCCCAGATTCTAATCAGTTTATCTTTGAATCCAAGTGAATGTTGGACATACAGAATGGGAGACATACAGAACATTACACCTCTAGCTTTTCTCAGAGAAAAGCTTAATGCCTCTCTCCTAATAGAGGATAATGAAGTGTGTTATTCCATGGTTGTGTTATTCAGCCTTGTAATATTATTGTCCCATTTGTCCATTTGTCCCTGCAGCATTCTGTACGCAGACATCGTGGGCTTCACCAGGCTGGCCAGTGACTGCTCTCCAGGCGAACTGGTGCATATGCTGAACGAACTCTTTGGCAAGTTTGACCAGATCGCAAAGGTAAAGTCAAGGCAACTTCACTCATACATCACATCTCATACAGAGGGCCGCCGTGTGCGTGTCACAGGAGAAATGAATAAAAGAGCAGTGATACACTGTCATATCATGATGTTCGCCTCGTTTCTAGTCCAGGGTTGGCCTCATTCTCTCAGGAAAAAATATTTCATTACATCCTTTAACAATCCCTCCATGGTAGAGAGGTCTTGATTCAATTCTGCTGTAATTTACAAGGCTTGATTTTGTTGAGTTCTTGTATTGGATTGCAATATCCCACACTGTCCCTGTACAGTATGTGAATGAGGTGGAGAAAATATTGAAAACACTTCCTAGGACAATGCCACCACAGGCTGCAGCCTCTGAAAAGAATGAACAAATCAAGGAGACCAGAATTTGCTCTTTAAACCACATTGTGGTTTAGAGAGACTGACTTTATGGACTGTGAATAAATAAACCACTAATGCCCCTGTAAACCATGCAATGAAAATACTTTAGTTTCTATATCTGACATTGATACTGTTTCTGTCTGAGTGCTGTTTTTCATGGAGATTTCACTTGCTTGAGATTGAGAAAGTGTGAAAGTTATTAACATGCAAGAATATTTTTTCTCAATTAAATTTCTTTCAGCTCATGTTAGCTGAAGTCTTTCAGAGCTGATCTGATTTGAATAGTGTACACAGATAAGTTAATGACAAAACAAGCAGGAAGAGAGTTATGCTGTCGATCATCTGAGGCTCGACCTTGAAACAAGCGTTCACTCTGTCCTGCGGTCTCAGTCGGCCTCCGCAGCCGTAACCTCCACAGCTGCAGGTTGTAGCGGTGTGGGCCGGTCAGACTGAATCTCACTGTCTCCTGGGCGCTCAGCTATTCAGGTCTAAACAGTTGAGTCAGGCTCGCTCTCTCTCGCTCTTTCTCTCTCTCTGCATTGTGTCCAGGAGCACTGTCCTTCTGCTTGATGAAGCTACCATTACATAAACCTGGTCAAATGATGAGCTGTTACACATCCCACATGTGGAATAAGTGCTAATGTGTTATGTGTGTGGGTGTATGATTTTTGGGCTTGATGGATGTGACTGTGTGCTTGTGTGTGCAAGGGTTGTGTGGAGGTGAAAAGAGCATGAGAAACATCATTTTTTAAAATAAAGTGCTTAAACCTTATTAAAGATATTGATACTTACTCACAGCTTATGAATCAGGAGGTTTGCTGATAAATGCCCAAATCTCACCACTTCATTCTTTCTTTCTCTTAGGAAAACGAGTGCATGCGAATCAAGATATTGGGAGATTGCTACTACTGTGTGTCTGGTCTGCCTGAGTCTCTGCCTCACCACGCCAGGAACTGCGTGAAGATGGGCTTGGATATGTGTGAGGCCATCAAGTAAAATACCAGACCCCTCCCTCTTTTTTTCTCTCTCTCTCATACAAACAGAAACACAAACACAAACAAACACACGCCTGTCAAACAGATTGAGCAGAAGGAATGCCAGACTTGATTTCAGCTCTGTTTGAATTCCCGAGTAAACACAATGTGAATGCAACATGATAAGCCTCCCAGCTGAACAAATAACAATTTCAAACAAATGAAAAAAATTCTCTCGCAGCTCCCCGCCCTTCTGCTCTCTGTGTCTTTCACTCATGCCTGAACACACACACACACACACACACACACACACACACACACACACACACACACACACACACACACACACGCACACACTGGTTTTATGGACCAATATATTGGCTTGCCACTACTGACCTTTAATCACAATCAGATTAAAGATGCCATCCACCTCAGATGTCGCACACCTCTGACATGATGAAGCGGAGTGTGTTTGCTGTAGCCGGTTTTCTTTCCTAGAATTAAATTGTTGAAGAAACACTGAATCATTCTGTGAATCAGCAGCATTTGCAATGTCAGTCTGGAAATAATCCAAAAAATATCCCCACAAATCAAAACATTTTGATAAAGCCACATGATTCACAAGAAATAGTTACATAAAAAGTAACACAGATTTTACATAAACAAGATACAGTGTTTTATTTATAAATTAAAAAAATATTTATTTGTGTTTTCCATTGTGTTTTATTGTGTATTGTGATTTTTAGACTTCAGAAAGAGCTGCGTTAACTGTTTGCCTTTGCTTTCAGTATTTATGCTAAACGGACCATAAACTAACCGCCCACCATAGTTAATGTGCTAGTGCTAGTCAGTCTTTTTCATCTTGTCAACATCTTTAATGTTATCAGAAGTTTTTAGTTTTGGCTGGTGTTCAGTGATGCTTTCTCCAGCACTAAACAGGAAGCAGCAAATAGAGTTTCTAGTGAGCATGGAGGAGACTCTAGGGAGGCGCCAGAATGTGAGTCATTTTCGTCTAAGGCCGGCGTTAAATACAGAGGAAGGAGGGTGAGAAGGAAAATAATTTCAAAATAAAACTCATAAATCATAAATACAGTCACTTTAGGGGGCCAGCATAACAAACATAGTGTTGAGTTACTGACTTTGTTATTATTAATGAAATTATTATTAATGAAACAGTGGAATGATGGGAAATGATCTCAAAGGAATTTAATCTTGTTAGATAGTAACCCTGCAAGATCCCCAATCTGTTTTATGAGTTATGTCTTTAGATATGAGTTGGTTGTAAACTTTAGTCTTTTAATCCCCTTCTTCTAGTGTTTGTGTTCTATTTGAGATATAAACCAAATTCCCTGAAGGAAAATGTATTTTATGTTACTTTGCATTCATCCATCAGAACATCATTACTTGTCTGTCTATGTAGATGGAGAACTTGTTTCATTAATGCCAACGTTGAACAACAACCCATTTTCACTTTCCCGCTAAAGCTTCTTCTCATGTAACTAACAAACAGGAGCACACATCTTCTCCTGCTCATCAGTTTGTTGAATGAGTCACCAAACAAACATTTATCAGAGAAAAGTGTGATAGTTGATTGAATTCAGTTTGAATAAGATTCCTTCTTCTATCCTCTCCACAGGAAGGTCCGAGATGCAACTGGAGTTGACATCAACATGCGCGTAGGTGTACATTCTGGCAATGTCCTTTGCGGTGTGATTGGCCTCCGCAAGTGGCAGTACGATGTGTGGTCACACGATGTAACACTAGCCAATCACATGGAAGCAGGAGGCGTGCCAGGGTGAGACATAACTAATGATATAAAGAAGGTTTAAGTTGATGTTGCTGCTGCAACAGTGCTGCTTTGCAAATCCTAGTAATTATTGTGTGGTTGACAAACCAGAGACCTGTACTAGCAACAGTGCCAGTTTCAGTTAGTGAACCATACAGGAAGCTATGCTTTGGGAATTCACTAACACTTCCTGCTCTTTTAGTGATTAATGTTGAATTGCACTTTAGCAAGTCAATGAATTTCCATCTGTTCCGCTGCTGCTCCATGTGGCCTCAAGTAGAAGTCATCAAGTCCCAGTGGTCAGCAGCACCAAAGTATCATTATCTGAGTTTCAGTGAAGAGTCTGTATCTCAAGGAGGCTGTTCTGGAAGTTCCTTCACTCTTAACAGAAAAAACACAGTCTTTGCATTTTTCATTAGATTTTTTTAGGTGCATATTTCTTAAATAATGCCAGGAAATATGACAACCATGTCATATTTCCTGGCATTATTTAAGAAAGAAAGGGAAGAATTGAAGCTATTTATGTGTTTAAAGAACAAAAAACGTATATTTATTTATAATAAATATATGACATATATATATATACAGTCAAGCCCGAAATTATTCATACCCCTGGCAATTTTTGACGAAGTTATTTTTACTCAACCAGCAAGTTTTTTCTTGATTGGAAATGACACATGCGTCTCCCAGAAGATAATAAGACGATTTACAAGAGGCATTATTGTGGAAAAAATTATTTCTCAGCTTTTATTTACATTTGAACATGTATGTCCAAAATATTTCATACCCTTTGCAAACTGTCACAGTCTTTGGGAAAATCCAAAGTTCTATACCATCCAAACAGTCCGAGCTGATCTGAACATCCTTATTAGCCTGATTCATTGGGAACAGCTGTTTTAATGAAAAACAGCAGCTCTCTGCAGTTGGTTTGTGGACGGCCATGGCTAAGACAAAGGAGCTCACTGAGGACCTGTGGCTGCACATTGTGGCTGCTCACGAGTCAGGAAAGGTCTATAAGGACATATCTAAATGTTTTCAAATTCCAGTGGCTACAGTGTTAAGTATTATTAAAAAATACAAGATGTTCCGCACTGTGGAAAATCTCAGAGGACGTGGTTGGAAACCAAAAGTGACACCTGTGCTGGCCAGGAGGACAGTGAGAGAGGTGAAAAAGAATCCAAGGATCACCACCAAGGCCATCCTGGTGAGTCTGGGCTCTGCTGGTGGCAACGTCTCAAGGTGGACAGTCCAACAGACACTGCACACTGCTAGGTTCCACGGACATAGACCAAGGAGGACACCACTTCTCCAGATAAGGCACACAAAAGCCTGCTTGGCCTTTGCAAATGCTCATCTGGACAAGAAGACTTTTGATCTTTTTATGGTCAGATGAAACAAAAATTGAATTGTTTGGCCACAATGATGTATCTTTTATTTGGTGTTTTTTTTTTTTTTTTTTTAAGCCTTCAACCCTAAGAACACCATTCCCACTGTCAAACATGGTGGGAACCTAATGCTTTGGGGGTGTTTTTCAGCCAATAGACCAGAGAATCACACTAATCACAGTAAACTGCACCATGAAAAAAAGAGCAATACATCAAGATTCTCAACAACAACATCAAGCGGTCTGTAGAGAAACTTGGCCTTGGGCACCAGGACATTTCAGCTCGACAACGACCAAAAACACACAGCAAAAGTGGTGAGGAAATGGTTAGCGGACAAAAACATTAACGTTTTGCAGAGGCCCAGCCAGAGTCCTGACTTGAATCCAATGAGAATCTGTGGAGGGAGCTAAAGATCAGGGTGATGGCAAGGAGACCCTCCAACCTGAAAGAGTTGGAGCTCATCACTAAAGATGAGACATACCAGTGGAGACATGCAAAAAGCTGGTCAGCAAATATAGGAAGCATTTGATTGTTGTAATAGCCAATAAAGGCTTTTCTATTGATTATTGAAGGGTATAAATAATTTTGGACATGCCACTTTTTGTTCAAATGTAAATAAAAGCTGCGGAATAATTTTTTTTCCACAAAAATGCCTCTTGTACATCGTCTTATCTTTTGGGAGACGCCTGTGTCATTTCCAATCAAGAAAAAAACTTGCTGGTTGAGTAAAAGTAACTAAGTCAAAATTTGCCAGGGGTATGAATAATTTTGGGTGTGTGTGTATATATCATTTCACCTCAAGAGATGCACACGTATACAGACGTGAACATGGAAAATAAATGCTCTAATTCTGCTTGTTATCAGTATTTTAGTCAATTAAAGCTGCCTCATGTGACCAATCAGCCCTTCATGTGTTTTAAAGCTGTTGGGTCTGCCACCATAGCTCTGTAACAAAAAGGGGGAAAATGGTGGTTGTGTGTGTGCTACACTGAAAGTAAGCTCTCCATTGCTACCACGTTTTCTCACTGGGCCGCTAATGGTTTGTCTCCTCTTATGCCCAGTGAAAGGCATCTGTAAAATATGTCATCTGGAAAAAAAGCAAATTTCTCTCTGTCCATGTCTGTTTGGAGGGGTAGCAAACAAACCTGAAAGGGGAGAATTGCAGGTTAGAGTAGTTGCAAAGCTGGAAAATAAATAATACGTTTGATAGAGCTGTTAATGGTGCAATGACACAAGCGCTTAACCTCTCATCATCTGTCCATTTATCGCCTTCCTGTTTCGTCTCTAGGAGGGTCCACATCTCCTCTGTGACACTGGAGCATCTGAAGGGCTCATACAAGGTGGAGCCTGGAGACGGACAGAGCCGAGACTCCTACCTGAAAGAACACGGAGTGGTCACTTACCTGGTCATCAACCCCAAGGTCAGAAACCATCACTGACGTGGTTCCCTACAGTCAAGCACAGTCAGAAATGACTGTTTGAGATAATACTGAGGACTGTCACATAGTGGGTAATTAGTATTTATTAGTTTGCTTAGTTTTTCATCACTGCTTTGAAAAATTGTTCTACGCTTGCTTTTATTTGCCCCAGCTTCCTTTTCCACAATTCACTTTGTTGAGTTAATGTATAATTTGTCAGTTTTGAAGTGGCTGTGTGTCAGACTATAAAATGTCATTCCCATTATCAGATTTGTAAAAACATAAAGATTGTGGCCCCCTCATAGCTCACAGGTGTACAACCATACAAATAACAAGCTTGCATCCTCACTGCAGTGGCTATGGTTTAGATCCTCTGCTACACATCATCCTCTCTCTGTCCCTGTCCTTTCCTGTTACTGTCTCCTAGCGCTACCAAATAAAGACAAAAGGCTGAAAAAAAGATGATAGAAATAGCAAAGTACAATCTTGTAATAGTAGTGTAGATATGAAATTGATGCAGGAAAATACACTTGACATACAGTGCAGAGGAATGTCTGAAGTTACAGTGTGTCCCAGTGTAGCAGGACTTGAAGCTAAATCTAATACGAGTGTACTAACATGCTCACAATGACATGCTAACATGTTGATGTTCAGCATGTCCACTGCATTAGTTTGATATGTTAATATTTTAACATTTGCTAATCAGCATCAAACACAAAGTACAGCTGAGGCTGATGGGAATGTCATTAGTTTTACAGGCATATGGCCATAAATCAAAGTGTTGTACTAGTTCAGACTTTAATCTGATGATGCTTCTGGTTTAATACATTTTTACAGGGGGATCATGAATGTGTGTGTCAAATGTAATCACAATGCATCCAATAGGTATTGCAATAACAAACAAAATGGTCAGTTTAAATTGGGATGTTACAAATTTCACTGCTGACCACCCAATTGTCAAAATTGGCAATCTGATCCACTAATATCAACCTCATGTTGGTACTAAAGAAAAGTCAGGGAATTGCCAAAGTGACCAAGCTTCATCCTCTGGGTACCATGAATGGATGTTTCTGTCCAATAGTTGCTGAGCAAGCTAGAGCTGTGTGGCTAACATCACTAAGTGTCAGATAACAAGGCTGACATTTGGAGATGGACGTGTAAAATCATTATATTCATTTCACCAGTATATGTCATCAGACATGATCCAGTTTCAATATTCACATACAGTAATTGTCAGTTTGCAGCAGGAGTAACAAAGTGCAAAACTGCGAAGGTTGACTTTCAGCACCATGGACAACACCACTGTTTCACCAACACTTGGTGCACTGGTCAGGTTTACACCGACAACAACACAGAGGGCTGAACAATTTAGACAATGTCAAGTGTAGGAAAATAATACAGTTGTGTAGAAATGGCAGCCTGTTCTCAAATGAACAGCATCTGGGCCAGTGTTTGGTTATTTGAATGACTGCCTGAGACACTGCAGCTCCTCCTGTCAAACCAGGACAGGAGCTGGTTCAGGACTTTTATGAGATCTGACTCCTTTGTGAACTTTCTGTTGAGAACATCTCTATATAGAATATACTGTTGGCATCCACTCAGCAAACAACCACGCTTAACTGCCTTCCTAATCCCCTCATAACTTGGCTAAGATGCACCCACCCCCATAAATATCTGCAGTTAGACCTTTCCTTTTCCTGTTTAAGATATCCTCCCCTCATAGACGTTCAGTACAACAGCAGCATCTCATCTAAAGAATGAATGCCTTAACACTTTCCAGTGCATTTTTTGGCCATCAGTGACACAAAAGACATGGTCTCTTTTCAGGACTGATTCCTCCAAATCCGCAGCTTTTGGCTCCTTTCAGGATTCTTTTTTACATCTTCTGATTCATCTGCTAAGAGCCTGGCCAGTCATTTGTAGCCTTCACATAAAGTCATCACCTGACTTCAAACAGTCAGTGTCACATCTCAGCAAAATGATCCAGTTTAGAATATGCAAGAAAACACATAAAAGTGTGTCAGATGTCCACACTTGCACTGAAAGAAAAGGTTCATCAAACATTAATGTACTCCATTTAATTTCTTTATTTTTTTTATTTGGATACCCACAGTGGTCACCAGTCTCCCCGGGGTTCACACACAATAACATCAAAACCAACAATAATTAAAATTACACTATATCAATAGAATAAAACAAGCCAAATCACAGAAAATAATTACAATAAGTTTACATGTAAACCAAGTCGAACCAGTTCTCTAAAGGACAGTCGTCTTCATATAATTTCCTCCTGGACCAGTGCTCACTTATACTTATGACAAAAGCCTGTTTTATAATATTAATAATATTATTCTATTTTGCATAAATAACTGAAGACAGGACATTTTGTCTGCACAGTTGGCCATGATAGTCGTGTATGACAAAAAAAACACACATGATGGAGCAGATCGAGCTCTGAATGTCAGAAAAAGAGGAAGCCAGCTGTCTGTTCTGAACATATTTCAACACACTTCATCGCAGTATTCTGTTGAAACTCCACCAGCTGTTGTTCAGTTTTGAAATGAGACGTTATTTTGGCAACAGCACAAGCTGTGTGTCATCAGCCACCTTTTTAACAGCGCTGTCTGTTTACCGCAGCGACTGTCATGGGGGTTTGGTACTTACACTGTTTGCATATTTTTCTTTTAATGTTTTTCTAGTATCCTAGTTATAAATGCAGGGTAACAACATTTGAGAGACCTAATTTATTCTTGCTCCATGTGACTTTACAGTAATGAACCAAACCAGCATTCTTCGGTCTAACTGGAACCTATGGGTATTTTTAGTGTGGTAACTTTCTTTTTTTTCTACAATGTAATATTATCCCCTTGTAGAAAGTCGACATAAGAATAATTGTTAAATTTCTGCTGTGTAACCTTTATTTACTTTAATGGAGATAGATTTCCAATAACATCAGATATTGGAAAAAGGGCTGTGGGTGCTCTGTGACATTTTCAAGAAGCCCTGACTGGATCAAGGCCAAATATGGAGCATGGATCACAGGAGGTGTCATCTCCACTGTCATTGTCATTGATCGTCACTGTCAGAGCTGTTCAGCACACCCGCTGAAAATGAACACAGTCACTGTCTATTTCAATTCTTATAGACTTTCATGCCATGTACCTGTCGCTATCAGAAGTTCAAGTAAATCACGGGAGGTATGGGACTTGTTGCTGAGAAATATCCTCTCCATTTTGGCAAAAATGTTGGAAAAGGAGAAAAGCTTTTACTTTCACTGGTTTATGGCGTTACAGTGCAGCATTTGTTTGTTTGTCAGAGAGAAGCACTTAGTTTAGCACACCTGCCAAAATATAAGGAGAACTTCATCATTCGTCACTTTAAGTGTTGTAAGTAGCTTCAAACACCGACAGGCAGGCCACGGCGGTCAAGAGCCGTCATTTGATCGCTGTTCCCAAAGCACCTCGTCCTTCTTACCTCACACCCACTGAGTGTGAGTCGAGTACATGGATCAAAGTGGCCCCTGCAACTACTGTGTTTTTTTTTTCCTGCGTTTTGAAGATCAGCTTTGTTGAGTTTTTACATGCTGTTTTTGTCATTCATATTGGCTTGAAGTGATAGTTCGGGTTATTTGATGTGGGGTTGTGGGAGGTAGTTATCTATAGTCTGTGTGTTACCTGCAGTTGATCTGGTGTGTTAAGAGCACTGCCAGTTTAGAGAAGCAGCAGGAGCACAGGCACAGAGGCTGAGTGCTATGTGCTGTTGTGGATGGGGCCATTTACAAAAATATGTTTTAGCCACTTTAAAAAAAAAAAAAAGGCCACAGAAAAACGCTCATTTCAGTTGTATGCTTTATTTTGAATATTTTAAACATTTTATCATGCTGACAAACAGCATGTTGGAACTACACTTTGTCAACTACCATCCAACAGACAACTACCATATTCCTACATACTAGTAATACAGTGCACAACATCAGTGTGAAGGAATACGATCGTTCAGCGGCCACTGTGAAACTGTCTGAACATACTGCAGGTGATACACTGACGATAGATAACTACCTCATGCAACCCCATGTCAAATAACTACCATCTGAATAGAGCTGGGATGGTAACTCACATGGTTTCTGTCTCTCCTCAAAAGTATCAATCAGTGTTTTAGTTATTGTTATTGTGTTCACTTCACTCAAATGCCACATTATTTCATTTCAAAAACATGGCGTCAGAATGAATTAACCACGGGTTAAAGGATTGGCACAGTTTCACACGTACTGACAGTAAAATCCCTTCAGTTAGTTAAAGGTCACTTGTCTCTTTTTCTTTGTAATTGTTGGTTTTCTCAGACTGAGAGGCACAGCCCTTTGCTGGGTGTGCGCTCTCGTCCAAGTCTGGACGGCGGGAAGATGAGGGCGTCTGTCAGGATGACCCGATACCTGGAGTCCTGGGGAGCTGCCAAACCCTTTGCCAACCTCCACCATCGAGACAGCATGACCACAGACAATGGCATGATCAACACCACTGTGAGTACAATGCAGTGCTCTCTGTTTTATGTCACATACATCCACACACACATATGCAGGTGTCCTTTATCAATAGATCAATGCTGTGACTCATGTTTCAGGATGTTCCAATGGGGCAGTATCACTTCCAACGACGAGAAAGGTGAGTCAGTGTAATAATCATGACACACATATTCTGTCCTTACAAGATTTCATAAAAGAATGTTTTTTAATTTTTGTCCATATGTGAATGTCTCCTCTTCTTTCTTTTAACTTAAGGTCAAAATCTCAGAGGAGGAGGTTTGAGGAGGAACTCAATGAGCGAATGATTCGTACCATTGACGGCATCAACTCGCAGAAGTAAGAGTCATTCATGTCTTCTTCACTTCATATTTCTGCATCACCTTTCATGATCACAGGTCACCTCCCAGTCACATCAACACCAAGTCAGCATCAAAACCAAGAGGAGGCACCTTCAGGCATCAGTCAAAGAAATGTGGTGGTTCAAAGGAAAAAGAGAAAGAGAAAAGCATGTGGAACAAAACCCAATGATGTTTAATAGACAATGCAGATGAAATTTTACACACGCAAAAGAAAACACTAATAAATGCTTGTTGAGCTGACTTCAGCAGATCAATATTCACAAGAGACCACTCACATTTAAAGCACCTTAAGTCCAGCCCCCCCGACACCCACCCTATTTCAGATCATGACCAGGTCCCAGGCTCGGTGACCTCAACCTGGCAATTGAACAAGGATGACACAAAATAATCATAGCAACCAAAACAGAACATCTGGTCACGGTTCACCAGGACAGGTTGAGACGGAGACGCACTTCCTCCTAAAATCAACTAAATGAGTCACGTTTACCTTCACCATCTCAGTCCTGTAATATATATATCAACCCAAATCAAACAGGCCCAGGAGAAGGAGACAAGGTAGATCTTGCTGCTTGAGGGGGCAGTGTGTTACCTAAACACAGACACACACAAACAATGTGCTATAAATATATAATTTATATTGTGATGTTGTTCATTATTTAGAAAATCATATTTTGATGTTTCAGCGATATTGTTTTTCTCAAACTGTCCTGCCAATAAAACACCTTTGAACTGAACAAGTAAAGACTAAAATGATCATGTTTATATTCAACCCATACATTTTGGTATTTGGCTTGTTATGGCGCCATGAAGACTGATAGACCTGCTCCCTCTGTACCCTCTGAATCTGTTTGTCTCACTTGTGTCTCCAGACAGTGGCTGAAGTCTGAGGACATTCAGAGGATCTCATTGTTCTTTCACAACAAAGCTCTGGAGAAAGAGGTAGGTGAATGCATACAAAACACCAGCCAGCATTGTTCATCTGGGAGAACAGATCAATCAAATTGTATAGATGTCAGGGAAACAGAAGTCATTAGGGGCCTGTTCAACCTGCAGTATGTAGGACACAGGTTTGTCCACTATATGTTGTATGATAAAACAGTTACATTTTATTATTTTTGTGCGTCAGACTTTATGTAATCCAGATAGAAGTCTGGTATATTTTTAGCTCAGTGTCATTGACTCTGTTTTGCTGCTGCCTCAAAATGTTGCATCCAATTTTCCAATATTTTTTTTGCCTTATCTTCTCTCAACAGTACAGATCCACAACATTACCAGCCTTCAAGTACTATGTCACCTGCGCCTGCCTCATATTCTGCTGTATATTCATAGTGCAGGTCCTCGTCTTACCCAAGTAAGTCTGCGCCCCCTTCATGGGATTTATACGGTGCACTCCCCGTAGCGTCAGCAAACTCCATCTGTGGCAGCGGGTTGATGTTAAAAAGCCATTTGACGCCAGCTGTCTCATCAACAAGACCATGCTGAAATGAAAGAGGCAGGGGAGCAAGAGGCAGCATGCTAAAAAGCAGATGGAGATGAAAGGGCACCATGTCTGCTAGTGATTATAGATCAGGTGAATCAAAGTGTGGCGTCTCTTTAACGGCGAGGAGAGAAATTCACGCTCATGCTAATTTACGGCTTCTTGGAGCCAAAGGTGTAATTCGGCATCTGAGGGGCCATTGATTTTCTAATTCTCCCTTCTCTCTCTCTCTCTCTCTCTCTCAGTCTCTATCTATACTCGTTTTGACGCAGCATCTCTCTGCACATTTAGACATGACATCATCTGTTTTATGGCACGGATCATTAAATCCGATGAGCCATGTTCCTCTTTAGAAAAACTGATACATGAACGTAACTTCATCATGACACACACACACACACTATGTACCATCCACTGTTATGCTTGCTCAATGTAAATGGATTGCAGGTCTGAGGTAGAATACATTAAGACCTTCATTACATTTATTTCCCTGGATGGCACTGCAGAGGGCCAAGAGGTGCCAAGAGGGTTAAGAGTAATGTGTGTGTGTGTGTGTGTGTGTGTGTGTCTGTATTGCAGAACTGCTGTGCTGGGGATCTCCTTCGGTCTGGCATTCCTGCTGTTGGCTTTGATCCTGCTCCTTTGCTTTGCTGGTCACATTCTGGTGGGTTTGCATGGATTTATCAGTGACTACACACATAGATACAGACACGCACAAATGTGTACACATTCTTGTCAAATCTGTGTTTGAGACAAAGATGTGGAGGGTAAAGTAAGTGAGTAAAAAAGTGTTAAACTCACTTACATCTTTGCCAGACAGGCTTTTCAAAGTGTCAAATGCATTATAGCCTCTATCTTTTGTATAGAAATTCAATTTGCACTTCTCTCAAGAGCACTTTAAAAAGTTTCATGTTGAACTGACTGAAACTTAATTACTTAACCATTAACATAATATGTACAGTTGAGTTGAGATGTACTGTACTTTTAAGAAACAAGGCCTTGTTACAGTGTTTGTGCCAAATCTGGCATTTAATTGAATCTATTCAGCCTCCCAGCATAAGCTAAAAAAGTTTTCCATCTTATAGTTTGCATTAAAAAAATGCATAATTTTCCACAAATTGACAGTAACGTTATGTAGTGACTTTCTAACATCTAATTAGCATCTCAGGCACAAATAGGTGGCTGTGTGTTGATTAAAAAAATCTCTGAAGGCAACAGCAGTAGTAGTAGTACTCTCATTCAACTATAAATATGACATTTATCTAAATAAGCCTTTTTTCTGAATTTTAATATTCACTGCTGTGAAAATGAAACATGCCTTTGGATACCATGTTAAATCAACCAGGTTTATAAGTCTATATATCTATAAAAAATAACTAAAACTGGTGTTGTCTATCTATCCAACAACTTACCCCACTGATGAACCTACCAACCGACTCTGATGCTTCATATAAATAAGGGAATGCAGTAAATATGACATTTCTCCTCAATTTGCCACAAAATAGCCTGCAAACTTCATTCAGAAACCCAACATATACAGAAGTAAAGAGTGTCTGACTTTTATTTGAGATCCCCTGGTCTGGTTTCGTTAGACTTTGGAGATGATTGATATGGTAGCAAGCAGCTCACAAGATTCAAGTCAAACTCAGCCTGTGGATAAATCACAGCACTGACGAGCAGTGTCTTGACCTCATGAACTATTTTGCCAACTTTAAAACTATTGTAAAGAGAAGGAAATTATTCCCATCCTATCTTTTATATATTTTTATTTCTTTAATTATATATAATATATAATTATAATTTAATCTTTCTTTTTTTATTTTATTATTTTTTTTTATTTGTATTCTCTGTATTTTGTCTTTACTAATGTGCTAATGGACTCTGGTGTTAACCAGACAACACTTAAACTTTAAAGCTAGGACAACTTAATTTCTCACTAAGACACAATCCAACAGGACAGAAAAGCACCATTCTCCTGAAAGTGGGCACACAAATAGACACTTTTCACTTTTCTAGTTTCTGTGTTGGTCAGTCCTGGTTTTGTGTTGAGGTCTTTGTACATGGAATCAATGTGTCCATTTGGATTATTTTAGTAAAATGAGTTTGAAATGAGTGGCTCAGTAAACTGTATAATGTCACCTTTGCTGAGGGGCAAATCCTCACATGCATTTTGTTGCAACAGTTGGAACATGGTATCGGCTGCAGTTGTTATACATGAGATTTATATGAGCTTCGTTGTCCTCGTCCATCCAGTCACAGCTGTTGTTTGTTATCCAGCAACCAAGTAGAGGGATGGGCTGCTCCAACTACCTGTCACAGGTGTTTTATGGACAATCAATAAATGACTGCTCCCACAAGATCCCATTTTCCTTCTTCTTCCCTCTCAAGAAAGTATTATCACCCCATAAGTGGGTCACTTGTGATTAATTGGAGGTTATCAGTAACCTTGGGTCTGTCCTGACCCACATATCAGCTCAATACAAAATGAAAGAGCTTATGTTTGATGGGTTTGTATTAACCATCAATTTAACACTCTAGATGTAGCTAACATGCTCTACCTGTGTGTGCTTTGGCTCCATGCAAATGGTTGGATGCTGTTATGCCTCGGCTCATTTAGGAACATAACCAAGAAGGGCAGTCGACACTGCAACCGCTGAAGTAAACAAACCATTTATTAAAGAAAACCCAGTGTAGTGAAGTGTGGATGGTGTAATGGAGTAGCGAACATTTAGTTAACCAATAGTTTAACTACATTTTGCAGTGGCTTGCATAGTGATTCAATTGGTTATTAGTATTAGTCACTTTTTTCATTTATGTAACTACTGAAACTATAATTTGAGACAGTAAAATTAAAGGAAGGTTTCTTCTTATTGTTATTTCACCGTGGATTCTTTCTCTTTCATCCTGATGGCTGAGAGGGCATGCCTAAGCAATGCATTTGTCGGACAGCCATCAACACACATTTGACCTTTCTGTAGTAAATGCGCAGAAGCCATGGGTGTTGCTCAATGCACACACAGTGACAATATGGAGGGACTTCCTCAAACTCAGCCTGACGAGTAATCAGCATGGCCATAGTTAAGCAGCTATTGTTTGCAAACCAAAGCTGACGTTCTTTGCACTTTCCAATGAATACTGAGCTGGTCTTGGTTGGCTCATGTTATTACCTTTGAAGTCGGCACTTTTTGCCAAAACTTTTTGTTATATTTTGTTAAATTCTTCTATCACATATACTGTACATTGTTATTGTAGTTTGAACTACTTTTATAACTTAAACTAAACACAATCCTATCCAAACCACATCAAGTGGCTGAACAGCACCTGTCTTTAAGGGGGGAGGGAGAGAGACATCTCAAAACCACCCAGCTCACATAGGCTCTGAGTAGGTGAGGTCAAAGCATGTGCTATCATGTGGCCAAGGGAAATCAATTTGTCTGAGTCGTCATTAAAGAAGCATCTTGCTGAACCGACATGCTGTGTTGATCTGTGAAAGAGTGCATTACAGTTATTGTGATCAAACACATTCCTTGGGAGATGTCTTTTCAAGTCAGATGAGAGACAGAACTGCTAGACTAGAAATCTGTGAGACTTCAAGAAAGATGTAAAATTCACTCTGACTCTGTTAATCAAGAATCAGAGGGAAATATCCTATTCATGTCTGGATGAATTCTTTCAGTTTGGCAAACAAAAGTGTTACTTGTTGGTTTTTTTTTTTTTCATATAGAAAGTACTACTCTAGTGTCACAACACGAGACTCATTCGAAGTGTGAGGTCCCACTAGAGCTCATACCAAAGTATGAGCACATTGTTGTGAAATGTGAGAGAAAACTGTCACAATAAACTTTAAAATAATTTTGAATAAGAACATGAACAGACACAATATCGAAGATAAAAGAAAAGAGTTTTAAATTGAAATTCTTGCATAAAAGTAAAAAAGCTAGATAGTTAATGAACATCCTGCCAGTATGTAGCCTGCATGTGGTAGATGAGCCTTGAGCTCATATTTTCTGTCTTTGTTCTGATTTGCTGAGATATAGTAAGATCGGCTGAACTGCCCTGAGCTACATGAATAACAAATGTGACTTTCCACCATGCCAATATCTTGGCATTAATTTGAGTCAGAACGGACCCCAGTGAGGTCCCCAGAGGCTGAGTTGTACATTATTTTTTGTTCAGCAGTTCAGTCTAGTATCCACTGCTTCTCCCTCTGTCTAATCATCCCTCTGTTTTTTTCTATCCTCAGCAGGGAAGGAAGGGGTTGTTCTGTTCTCTTTCCTGGTTCCCCACCTCCTCCCGCATCATCGTCACCAATAACCCCTGGCTGCGATTGGTCCTCACCATGACGACTACTGCTCTCATACTGGTGATGGCTGTCTTCAATATGGTGAGAGGTGAAAATGTGGTTCATATAGAGCTGAGTGGGGAACAGTACAGGTCACTGCAGGTCACATTAGCAGCTGCGGCAGTAAAGGGGGCATCATTTGAGTTCTGATTAATTCATTTAATTTGACTAGGTTGTACATACTGTACAGCAAATATATATTGTTATGGCGAACCTAAGCATCCTGAGGCATAGACTGCTCGAGCAAAAAATTGAAACCAGTTCAACTTTTAAAGATAACTTATACATTAACATCATGGGTTGAGTTAAACGTTGGTCAAATTCCTCTTAAATACATTGCTGTTGCAGGACTTTAATACAAAGATTAACATTTTCTGTGGGTTCCATTCCAGTGCTCACGTATAATGCATTAACAGAATGGCTAACAGCATAATGCATTATATTGTTTTATAACAAGGCATTAAAAGCATGATGCTCATACTTCTCTGAGGTTATTGAGCATTGCATTCATTTGTAATTGCTCCACCAATTTAGCATGAAAAATCATAGTCTTATGATCACCATGGTGCTTTCTGTTTCCACCATTTGTGCCACAACGGTAAAGTCATTTAGTGTTTATTGGATATTCTGTTGTGATACTAAAGCAGTAACATGCTCAATGTACATTCAGAATAATATGGATTCATTAGGGAGGCCTACAGCTCTGCTACATTTAGATCATATAAAACTCACTAATTTGTCCTCTGGGTGGATCTTTACACTCTAAATCCCACTGCTCTCCAGTGCACCCGGTGGCCCAGTAGCTGAGTTAGCCACACTACATTAGCCACATCGTCCATGGTTAAATTCCTGGCTGGACGACCCTTGATGTTCGTCATGTAGCATGTTTCTCTATAGGCTGTTAACTATCAGAGAATGGCTGCTGGCCAAAGAGATCAAACCACTTTCCTCCATCCTTTCTGCATTGTTTGTTAGTTCTTTGTGGAGGATCCTGGAGGACATCCTGACATCCTGACAACTACGCCAGCTGAGGTCCTGGTAACTACTCCACCTGAAGTACTGATCATTACGCCACTTGTGAATCTCAGTAATGGCAGCCTGTCCGGGGTCAAAGAGGAAAACAAATTTTATCTGCCAGTAAGTACAGCAGTGAGATGGACTTGAAAGACTAAATGTGTAAATCACTGACCACAGGGATCCAAAAGCAACTTAGATCACATGGCATTTATCTAAAGCTATTATACTGCTGGTAGTAATTTAGCTTTCTTTTCAACATATGCCATTAGTTTCAGGGAAATGTTCCTGATGAACTTTAAAAGCACATATTCTGCTCACATGTTGATGTAAACATGAGAATGAACTTGCTGCTTGATATACACTGAAAACAAAATGTCTTATTCCACGGCTCTGTCTCTATACCATAAAAGTCAAATCATTCAAAGAGACAGCCCTGACAATTTTATTAAGTTTCACAAAGAAACTTCTGTGCAGCTGTTTCAAATCTGTTAAATTGATGATATAATTTCACACCAAACAAGAGAAAGCAGTCACTCCAGAGAAGCCAAGATGTTTATTCTAGTCATCAGTGGCGCCAGGTTGTCAGACATATAAATCTTAAAGCTTTCATTCACCACCCTGTTGTGGTGGTAGACACCTTCTCACACACACACACACACACACAAGCACACGCACACTACAGACCATGAATTGTCTGTGAAGATTTTCAGTCATCCAGGTTTAACTTCTTCAAGTTTCACCTAATATCTGAAAGGCTTCCTCGGGACCTCCCATTTTGTGGGGTCGTTAATGGTGGAGAACTGAGAACATGTGAGTCACTGACCCAACAGTCGTCATGTGAGTGATTGGTGTAAATGGGTGTTAATCTGACTGTGGACAGATCTCAAGACTGCATTAAGAGTGGATGATAAATGGTGTAGACCTCCTCTTCTGTTTAGTGACGGTTGCTCCTGATCAGACCTTGTATTAGCATCTGTCTCAGATGATCCGATCACAAGTGGTCAGCTCTGAGTTCAGGTCTGAACGTACTGAAGATGCATTGAGGACAGATTTGAGATCTGATCACTCAGACCACATTCAGAGGTGGTCTGAGCCACATGTGGCCACACTCTTTCAGCGGTGTGAACGCAAATGTGTCCAGGACCACAATAAACTTTCACCTCCTCTACTGATGATCTCTGAAACTATCTAGTCTATTTATAATGAACTGAACTTTATAAAACCTTATTTCATTATAGAGCTGTGAGCAGAGAAAAGATTCACTTAACACCTCTGTGTTCCCACTCTCTGTCTCACACGCACACGAACACACAAAGGGCTTCACAATGACAAAGGACCAATCCATCAGATTGGCTAAAAACAACACTGCATACCTGCGTATTTGCATATAAAGCAGGGAGGTGAGATCTCATCACAAGTGGTCATATGAGACGCACTCCTCTTTTAAGTCATTGGCCTGAAGGAGCCATTCAGATGACAGGTGAAACACACACCACAACAAGCTCAAACAAGTTCAGAAAACAAGTTACCCTTAAGTTTCATTCTTTGGTATTACATAAACAATTACATAAATGTGTTTGTTGTATAAGAATATTGACTTACTCTGCCAGGATGCTTCTTCTTGTTGGGCAACTATATGTTGGGTGACTCACCGCTGTATATTTACTGAAACCACGTTACACCCAACACTTTTTTCTTTGCTTGATACAAACACATTAAGGGGTCACACAGTGTGTCTCCTCTACAGACCATGTTTTTCTTTCTCTCCGTCTCCAGTACTTCATCTACTGTTGTATTCTGGGCCTGGTGTCATGCTCAGTGTTCCTGAGGATCAACTATGAGCTGAAGATGGTGGTGATGCTGGTTGCCGTGGTGATCTACAACATCATCATCCTACAGACACATGCCTCTCTGCTGGACCAATTTGTGCCAAACCGCAAAAATGAAATGCATAGGTAACTGCAAAATGCACGCACACACATGCACACACACACACACACAGACGCTGTACACCATCTCCTTCCTAATCTAAGCAATAATGAAACAGTTATCAGGCCGACTTAATGTTAGCGCTCTATGTCGCTCTGCACCTTCTGACCCTCTAGCTCGTGTCAGTTGAGAAGAGTCTATTGAAATGACATAAAAGACTGGACCCCAATTTTTAGGGAAAGGCCACTGCTGAGGTGACAACATCCCATATGACTGTTGACCGAGTTGCATCCCTGAAGAGGAGGATGATGAGTGACAGAATGAGACACAGCCGTGTGTGTTGATGGAGCTGAATTCAGTTTTCACATTTGACTGACAGCTGGAGTGTCGCTGCTGAAAAAATCCCATTATGCAAAAAGTTTTCAGAGCACCTAGAGAGACTGCTGAAAATACTTTTTTCTCACTCTAATATTTCTGTCTTTGTTTTTTTTTTCTCACCAGGCTTTATTGGCAGGAAGGGTACATTTCTATTATCACCAAACCGAACCAACCACCAACCCAATGATCTTATAAGTAGAATCTTACAGGTCCTAAAGCAGATTCCATAACATTTCTTGTAATTTTAATGATCCCTTTTCTTTACATCTACATCAATAAACTGTTCTCCTGAACTCCAGGAAGTGATTTTGTTTGTATTTTTGCTGCATAGCCAGTGTTAGCATAAAGAGGTACAACATGTATCTTCAAAGGATGAGGCGAGTGTTATATTTGTTAACTGCCAACAAATCCCATCAAAAAACATAAAACAAATTGTGTCAGTCTGTCTCCTCCCTGCCCTCTCTGTGGCACTAAGCCCCAGGCTTGATTATTCCCACTGAAGATCTATGTCTTTTAAAACAGGTCAGGAATAGATGATGTTTTTTAAGAAAGCCAAGTAATCCCATAAAGCAGCAAAGCACTCAAACAGGAGGGCATCGTGCTTTAGTCTGGGACTATTTTCATCACATATACATATACTGTTGATACTGATCTGTGCAACAGCGTGGCTCACTGATGTGTTGGCTTTATGTCACAGAGGACAAAGATCAGATCAGGCTACACACACAATACATCTTAGTCAGTTAGTTGGATCAATTCCTTGTTTTTTGTTTTTGTTTTTTTTTAATAGGATTTGTTGATTATATAAAATCACCAGACTTTGCAGACAGCAGATGATCAACATTGTATGAATCACATTTTCTCTCTCTCTTCTCTACAGACCAGGAGTCCTGAAGGATCTGAAGACAATGGGCTCTGTGTCTCTTTTCATCTTCTTTATCACCCTGCTGGTGTTGGCCAGGCAGGTCAGTATTCCTATTGGCCACTACAATGACATAACTAGACATCGCTATGTAATACTGACATATTCTGTAGTTATAGCCTAGATTTTCTAGCCTATAGCCTGTAGATTAGAGGTTTATCTGGGTCATTCATTTTAGCTGTTCCCATTTTATTAGGCCATTCAGCACCATTTAGTGAAAACCTCTGCCTGAGGAGGAGAGATTATCTTCACTCCTTTCCAGAACAAAATTTAGAAGCTATTGAACCTGTCTTCAAGGATTTGGCTCAATGTGCTAGAAGATCAAAATAGTTGTTTGTGTGGCACACCGCCTCCATCTCCTCTGTGTCCACCATCCTCACTTCATGTGAGATCTAACTCAGCTGACACACATTTGCTGTTTTATCTTTTTTTTGGGTACCATCCATCATCTCTGACCCCAAAACAGATGTTCTGGACAGAAAGACTCCCCTCAGAGTCTATGCACCAAACTGGGCTCCCCTGAGAACCACATTGGTCCAAACAGATTCATATGTTGTTCTCATTCTGGGCCACTGTCATCAGAAGAGAGGGGGGCTTCTGTTTGGGAAACGCAACTTTGCTGCACAAATCTCTCAGTTACTGTCATATTGTGGTCCAGGATGTGCACAAATCAAGGTTGTTCAGGGGTAATTGGGTTCATCCTTCCAGAGGCTGTTTGGGTATAAATTAGCGCAGTAAAATGCTTCATCAGAATAATTCAGGAAAGAGGTCAAAAGGTGTTGAGAGTGACGTCAACCAAGGCTCTTGACACAGAAGTGCATAAACTGGCATCAGAAATGAGAGTTCAGGGGCTACAGGCATCCATTTTTACATGCTTTTAGCCCAATGTTAGTAAATCTGCCTTGCAAAAATTTTCATCATCAGCCCTAATGAGCCCATTCCCAGCCATTTAGTCAGAGGGAGGAGAAAGCAGGTTATGAGGAAGAAGGCATCTGTAATTCATCCCTCAAGAAGAGATGCGCGATGGAGCAAAGCTCATTTACAAGCTTGTTAGCTGGTTTCTAAACGGCGCCTGGAATTAGCTCAGCTTTTTCTGGCCTAGTTTCTAGACTCCTGAAGGTACAGGAGCTCCTCTCTTTGCAAGTGGAGCAAGTGCTCAAACTCCAGATGTATACTTACACAAATGGTTCAGGCGACAATCCTACTCTAAGGCTGGAGGCTCGTCTATATTTTTATGTCAGCCTCGGGATATTGACTCTGCAGCACCGGATCTTAGCACAGTGTGGTACAGGCCTTTTCTGTTGGAGGCTTCTAAATTAGCACCATACTTTGATCCCATGGGAAGAAATATTCAGTGCACATATATATATCATCCAGACTGCTACCTACACACATGAAATATATGTCACAGGAGACTGAAAATGCTCCCACACACACACTGCAGGGGCCAGCCCACAGGTCGCCTGGAGCTCTCAGAAATATATGAACATAATGATGCTGTGTGCAGGGGGACACTGTCTTATGCACAAACACACACTTCTGGGATGGTTTGACCCCAATAGATGAGTCTTGCTGACATATTTAGATGTGTTCAAAACTCCCTCAAGCATGAATAACCAAAACATAAAAAAGACGCGGTGGCTATCTTTTATGCAAAACAGTCCTGTCTGCACGCTATTTCCTCCAGCAATGACAATGGAGCTCCTTGCATTGTATCACTGTCGTCTTATTGGGACATTAATTTTCTATGAATACCAAGCGTGCCTTTTAGTTTCCGTTGGTTAGGCTTTCCTAGAAATCCATTTGGTGGTAACGATTAGAAGAGGGCACAGGCAGCCTATTTCTTGGAAACGCTCTCCTATCATGGACAAATTTCTGTCGCTGGGAGACGACACGGGCGCGGGTGCAGATGCATTTGCAGCTTGTCTGACCAACCTCCAAATCAAGCGTCAGAACTTGACTCTGAGTTGATAATGACAATATTTCCATTTCTCCTGTTGACTTTGGTGTCGGTTTCTTCTGTTGCCTGTAGCTTTGCAGCAGAGTGCTCGGTGTGAATGACACAGGTGTCTCTTTACTCTGTGTCCTCCTGTAACAGAATGAATATTACTGTAGGTTGGACTTTCTGTGGAGGGACAAGTTCAAGAGGGAGTGCGAGGAGATCGAAACCATGGAGAACCTCAACCGGGTTCTGCTGGAGAACGTCTTACCTGCTCACGTCGCCGAACACTTCCTGGGACGCAACTGGAAAAATGAGGTGAATTACCAGGAAAGGACTTAAATTTTATTAAATTCATGATGAAAATTCTCTTACATGTATTAAACATATCTTTACAACATAGTCTGTCTTGAAGATATATCTCAGTGTGTAGCTGGAGCCTGGCTCTGTCCAGAGGCAACAACCTGTCTACTGACAAGAAACCGAGTTTGGCAGGAAAGAAAACTTAGAAATAATCCCTTTAAATAAAGAACAGGGTTTCAGGGTTCAGAGTTTTACAAATAAAAAAAAAAAACATTGTATTTCAATGTTGTCAAATTTACATATCTCTATGTAAACTTAATGACACTAGACCTTTGAAATCAGTCTGAACTTCACGAAGCAGGACCATGCAATACACTGACAGAAAAAAGAGCAGATGAGATCAGTACTGGAAGTACTCGAAGTTGATTTCATAGTTTATTAAGAGGAATTGGGAGGAATGTCTGTCAGTGAGGCAGGAAAATCACATAAGTCATGTGACAAGTGCGTAGATAATAGTAAAGAGGTACAACAAGTATCTTTAATGGTTAAGGCTAGTGCCAACAAATCCCAACATAAAACCAAACAAAATGTATCAGCCTGTCTCCTCCCTCTCCTCTCTGTGGCACTCAGCCCCAGGCTTGATTATTCCCACTGAAGATATATGTCTTTTAAAACAGGTCAGGAATATATGATGTTTTTTTAAAGGCAACAAAACCTCGCTACCACCGTTAACACTCACCAATTAACACATTATACCATAAAAGATAGCTACACCTGCACACCCACCTGCACACCTACTTATATTTATATGTCAGTAATTTTAAAATGATCTAGTAGCAGTTAGTGTTTGTAGTGTACCCGTGGGTGTACAGACAACAGTCAACTGGATTACTTTAATACTGGGAAAAAAAGAGTTATATCTAAGCGGAATTATTAACATTTATTCACATAGGTAGCCATATCTTCTGGAAGTCACACTGAATCCAAAAATAAGCGGATCTTTGCTCACATTTGACAATTATGACTCAGAGGAGGAATATGAGTCCTGATCATAGACTGTATATAAAGACGGACTTAGCCTCTGTGACCTCATCCGTAGGTTTTTCTGAAGAGTGGTTTTGAAGCTCAGAGTGGGCTGCTCCGCTGTTGCCATCTTGGCATTGCTTGACTCCACCTAACTCCTGGCTTGTCCACCTGCCAGTCAAAGTGACCACGGCCTATACAGAGTTTAAATGTTAATAAAATGTAAATGGGCAAATTATATAGAAACTAACCCCCCTACAGTTGTCATGAAAGGAGAAATGTTTATTTTTTTAACATGGGAGTCTAAGCCAGACTAAATCTACATATATTATATGTTATATGTTAATTCACATCTTTTGTCCTCATATTATTCTATTTTCTAATTTAATAAATACATTAATTGTTTGTCACAGTCTTGTTGTCCCTGTATACCTGCTGCCATTAATGTAGCCTACATACTTTCCCTCCCGATATTTCTTCTTGTTGTAAAGTGGGTTCCCTCATTTACTCTATTTTTGTTATGGTCTTTCCTGTGATAAATGCTGTTACTATTTTGAAGCTGTGGTGAGACCCAGTGTCTCCACAGAAATAAGTAAAGTTTGTTCTTTTTTATTTAAAAACTGTGTCATTGTTTAGCGTGGGAACATTCAGCTCGTAAATTTTCTCTCTGTGGTGACCGTTCGTCTTCATCTTTCCTTCACCGCTGCTTGATCAGTACAACACACCCAGCTGTTATTTTCTTCTTGTTTGTTATCAGGACCTTTATCATCAGTCGTATGAGTCAGTGTGTGTGATGTTCGCCTCCATCCCAGACTTCAAAGAGTTTTATACAGAGTCTGATGTGAATAAGGAAGGACTTGAGTGCCTCCGTCTTCTCAACGAGATCATAGCAGACTTTGATGAGGTAAACTCTTCTCCTATTGATAATCCTGGCTGCCAGTCAATGTGAAAAAAAATACATGTCCTTCTGGTTTTTTGAGAGGAAATCACACTTGGTTGTTATGCTGCAGAGTAGTAAGAGATGATGCCAGAATTTTGCTGAAAGCTGGTGTTATGTGCTGCTCCTCTTCATCACTTGTCATGACCTGTCTTCCTCACGTGTCCTCAGCTGCTGTCCAAGCCAAAGTTCAGTGGAGTGGAGAAGATAAAGACCATTGGCAGCACCTACATGGCTGCGACTGGACTTAATGTGACGCCAGGACCAGAGTGCACACAGGCATGATTTTACACGCATGCACCCATTTTCTCTCTCACACACACACACACACACACACACAGACACACACACACACAGACACACACACACACACACACACACACACACAGATATGACCTCATGGTGTCACACATTGAGTGGACAGCCACACAGAGTTTAATGTCTTGAGGTCAAAGCTCCTGCAGTCAGCTTGACTCTGAACTCATATTTGATCATAGAAGATGAGGCAAATAAGATAAAATAGCTGTTTTGCACTGAGCCATCTCATTTCAGAATGTCAGAACAGTTTTGGCAGGCTGAGCTCATTTTCAGTAAACTTGTCATTTTTCATTTATGGTCACAAAACAGGATGAAGCTTAAGAGTCAAAATATTTGTCGCTGTCCAAATACATTTGGAAGCTCGGTGTGTGTTGCTCCTTAAAATGTGCCACACAAAACATTCAGGCATCAGTGATTCATTACTGAACTCATTTGAATGCACGAGTGTAATCACTGGAAGCAAATGAGATCATCAGTCAGAAATGTGGCAGCACATTGTGTTGTGAAAACAAATCTGCTGGATTGGTAGGAAATCTGCTTAATTGGCTGCTCACTAAGTCCAGGAGAAGGCTCCTCATCCTAGACGAGCATTTTATTCACTGAAACAACAGCGACTGGCTGATTTATTAGCTGTAGCTAGCTAGTTAAATAATGCTTATTCAAGTTTTAAAAAAAAAAAACAAAAAAAAAACAAAGAGCAACACAAGGGTTAGATTTTTTTTTTTATTGATCATAGTTTTGAAACTATCACTTTTCACTTTTTTTATGAGTTTGGAAAACACAACACACTCTGGCTGTCTAAACTTGCCAACATACAATAAATACTTAAGCTGATTTAGCAGCATCCTATGTCCTAGTCACCACCCGCCAAACTCACACATCACTTTGACATCTGACAAATCCACAGGTTGACAGGCCTGCTGTGCCTGTTGGACAAGCAGGAGAGAGGAAAAATATATTAATTCACAGAACAAAAAGAAAGAAAGAAATGCTCCTGTCAGTTATTTTAAAGCCACAAACCTCAGCTCTAAATTGTAAACGTCCTCCTCTGAACCAAAGAGGAAAGTTGACAAAAGAGGCGCCAGGATGTAAGTTTTAATAGTATAGACAAAAATAATGATTCCAGTCCATGAAACTGAGATCATAGTCGTATATACACACACGTATTTACTGTTCATTTGACAGTGACACATTGTTCAGAAAGCACTTTGCACTTCTCTTATTCCCCTCTGTATTTCCCTGCAGGAACATGACAGACAGTACATGCACATAGGCACCATGGTGGAGTTTGCTTTCGCCCTTGTGGGGAAATTAGACGTTATCAACAAACACTCCTTCAACGACTTCAGACTCAGAATCGGTGAGAACTGCTTTTTCACTGCAGAAGATTGTTCACAATGTTGATTATTTTTCTTAAACAGATTAAAACTTAACATTAGAGGTTATTCAGTGTAATGTTTTGGTTTTTTTTTTGCTAGGGATAAACCACGGCCCAGTGATTGCAGGAGTAATTGGGGCCCAGAAACCTCAGTATGATATCTGGGGAAACAGTGTAAATGTGGCCAGCAGGATGGAGACCACTGGGGTACTGGGGAAAATACAGGTGAGACGTTGACATGTCTCACAAAACACATGTGCGCATTTCACAGTGTGGCAGTGAACTAATCACATCTTCCTGTCCATACAGGTGACAGAGGAGACGAGTCACATCTTGTCAGCGTTAGGGTACATGTGTTCATGTCGTGGCATCATCAACGTGAAGGGCAAAGGAGAGCTGAAGACCTACTTTGTTCACACAGAGATGACCCGATCTCTGTCGCAAGGGACCGTGATGCCTTGAACGTGCCACACTTGACAAACAAACAGACTCCAGAACACTATCACACACACCAAGTGGCCGTAGGAATGAATTGTCATGCTCCATAACTAAAACCCATTACCAGCAGCCAGCAGTGCAACGAGAACTTTTGTCCTTAGGACCACAGGATAGAGCAGAGCTGAGGCGCAACCACCACGGTCCTTCAGCGCTGCACGTCAGAGGGTTTTCACATCTGTAAGGAGGACTTGGCTGTGAGGAGTCTCTTCACTGTCTGAAGGAGCGCCTGACTGAAGTGGGGTTGGTAAATTAGCGCAGCCCTCAAGGACCGCAGTCACCCGTCTGTACAATAGTAGTGGTGTGGAGCTAATTACCCAATTGCCAGTGTTGCAGTGCTTCAGAGCCTTATACTTGAGCAAACTCAGCTGCCTGCCGAGCTGTGTGTTTTGTTTTTTTTTTGTTTGTTTTTTTAATATCTGCCTGGCACCGTGAGCCAGTTTTGTTCCATTTCATTTCAAATGGATGTTACAATAGTTTATTGTCATATAGAGCAGTTGATGCCAACAAATTGCCAGCGTGATGATTAGTTTGCCAAAACCTGTGAATTGTATTTAAAGCTTTAGAGCTGCGTTTGTGTCCCACTGAAGAGTAGGTGGACTCAGGATTCAAGAGGAAAGTAGAGGTTTCTTTTTTTATCATCCACCTGGAACCAAACCAACAGCAATGTGTGTAAATGTTCACTGCCATCCTTTTGTTATTCATTAAACATTTGTATATAAATGACAATGATTTGTCTTTGTTTTAGTGCTTTAAAAACACGAGCACCATGACAATTACACTGTGTATAGACATTCACATGTTAATACAATAGAGCTGAGATCATTAGTTTAAATGAATACAAACAGATTTTGTTTTTGTAATTGTTATTTATTGCAGCCATTAAAGAATGTTTCAGAAATCTCTCTCTCTATTTTTACAGTGGTTCTATTGTGAAGTATCTCCTCAGGGCAATCGTTCATCGTTTTGTGAAATGCACTTGATTCACTCACATTTAATTTGTTCACATTCTGAAGGAGTGTTAGATGAGCAGATTGATACCACTCTCATATTTGTCTGTTCAGTATGAGTTTAACAAGGACGAATGAAGAATCAGGGGCCAACAGCACAACAGATTAAACAAACAGCACAGAATGTGTTCATTAGCGAGGTTTAGAGGCGCTGGTCAGAGGTTAATTGACTCAGGCTAGCTGTTTTCAGCCTTTGTGCTAAGCTAATCAGCTACTGGCTATGGCTTTATATTTGGTTGCCAGATATGAGTGTGGTATCAGAGTTTGTCTTTGAACTGTTCCTTTAAATATAAAATAATGCCTTGCAAGTAACAACTGTAAGAAAGAAAGCAAATGTGCACAGAATACATCAATGCTTTTTCTTGTCAAATAAACATAACATGAACAAAAATGATTCTTATGGAAAATAAAAGAAGCGCTTAGTGACAGAAACCTCTGACAGAGTCTAATGTTTGAGTTGTGAAATCGTACTTTTATGAAGGTTTCGGTGACCAAACATTATCTCACACGACAACATTTTCATTTAGCTCAGCAACTTTTCTCCACCATTTATTTATGTTCAAATAAACACTGCCGTTATAGCACCAAACAGAGTGAAATGCTGTAACCTTTCTAAGAATGAAAGGTCTATTTCTGCCAGAGTACACAGGCAAATGAGAGATGTTTGTGCTCAAAAAAAAATTATGTAAGAGGTTGGTCTCAGTTGCGTGGGATCAGGATTTATACACAAAAAGAATCCAGGAACTGGCAAATCAGAAAGGTCAGGAATACACAAAAAGAACAGTACATGAGGCAGAGGAGAGATTAAATATGAGGAAGCTATAGTGGACAAAGTCTTCTTTCTTTTTATTACTATCTTCACTGAATTAGAAGCAAAGCAATCTGAGCTAAGTCTGTCATAAGGAAACAGTTTCAAAGGAACAGGTGGTTGAGGTGTTCACACTTCAACCACCTGCTCCTGAGACTGAAACGGACAACGATTTCATTATCAGTGTTCAACATTTCAAACATGTATTTTCAAATAGAAAGAAGCAGTAGGTTAAGAATTCACATTATTCCCATCATCTTTAACAATCTTTATACTGAAGGCAGAGGCACCAAGTCTCTGATCTTTGATGTCATTTGAAATATTGAGCTGCAGTAACTGGGGGACATCATTTGATTTACAGAATGTGTACCACCTGAACCTTAACATGATGTTCCTTGATGGAGTGATTTCAGCCTAAAACTAGAAAATGCAGCCTGAGCTTCTAAGAAAATATCACCGTCTCTATATTTTCTCATTTATTCCTCAAAGTCTTTCTACAGATACTGTCACTTAAAATTTGAGTTGTGATTTACCAGTTCATAATAGATATATATCAGAATTAAATGTCAATGGGTTCAATGATAGGACCCATCAAGTATCTAGACACTACAACACTTGTTTATTATTTAATGCTTTCACAGAGAGGACACTGTGATTTCATGCTGAGATCCTTCAGGTTTTCACAGGGGGCCCACTGATCCATATCCTTCTGCCACATTCCAGATGATCCCATTTTTCATGAAAAATTCAGCTTTTATGCAAGCCACACGTGCGTACTGCCGGCCTGTTTCATAGAGGACGGGAACAGGACGATGGCCGTACTCTGACGAGGAGAGCACTGGCACAGCTCGGGACTTCTCCTGGGAGGGAGTGAGCGGGACAACAGCAGCCAGATATTGAGTAAATATAAAAGCTGATCTTTATGTTGCACTCTTTCATGTTCCACATAAAGCTACTGATAAAACCTGTTTTCACAAATTAAAGAGTCAGGTTTCATGAATAAATAAAGACGGCCTCTTACCAGCTGACATTTTTACAGGGGAAAGCACAGGAGTTACTGATAATATTAATGTTTGCTACGAACAGGTTGTGCATGTTCCCATCAAACAGAACATTATTAGCAGAATTACCAATAATGTGATTGTGGTTTCAACTGCAATTATTTTTTATAATTTAAACTGAAAACATTTTTGTCGTCACCATAGTATTAAACATGACAGGTTTATGCCAGTAATCACAAACTTACATTTGTCTTAACAGCAGAGAAATGAGAAAATATTGTTCAGGTCAGTTGAAGCAACGTCTAATAATGTTCTGTAGAAACCAGACTAAGTCAACAGCAATACCAGCAGCTGTGTGAGGCTGCACTGCGACACAGCAGTGCTTTCAGCTAAACGCTAACGTCAGCACCATAGCATTCACCATGACAGTGCTAATGTTCACCAATTTAGCTACGTATATTTAGCATATAGTATTTTAACATTCGCTAACTAGCGCTAAATGTAAAAACTAGCTTAGTGTGATGGCAACATCATTGATCCTGCAGGTATTGGACCCAATGATGGTACTAGTAAAAGTCAAAAATCACTTCTTTTTTATGGAGGGGTATGAAAGTTGGTGCAAAATTTCTGTAGCAGTCCATTCAATAGATGTCAATCTGCTAGCAGTGCTAGAGGAAAAACCACAGGAACGCCAATCAGATCTGTTCACCATGGACCGTGAATGATCCAATCAGACCATTGCCATCCCAGGCCATGTTAGCCAAAAATGTTAAATTAAAGCTAAGATAAATAGATTGATGGTTTAGTAAAACAATTCAAAATTCAATATCATTAGGGTTGGGGTTAGTATCAGTTTGTTCCACAGTCGCAGTCACCAAAACTTTCAGCTTTTATCATTTTTGAAGAGATAATGAATAAAATCACAGTCTTTCACTTGAAAATTGCTCCCACGTAAAATCACAACTTGATTTTGATATAAAAATGTGACGCTTTCAGCTCTTGTCTCTGTATATCTAAATGACAGTCACAGTAGAGGCTATTCTGTTGTGGCCATGTCACATGTAGCCTGCATGCTATATGATGATAAACTCTATAAACCTCTGTACAGGTGCAGATGCTACGCCATGCCACACCATGTACCATGCAGGCAATGGGTGGTGTGCAGTTTCATTTGCTATACTCTATTATTACATTTAACCAGAGACTCTCATGCTATAATCATTTTTGTTACCTGAGTTCACAAAAATGTAATAAACTTAGAATCACTGCAAAGTTATTTTGTCACAACTGAAATAAATAGATGACTTCTCTGTCTAAAGGCTCCTTTTGTCTCTTCATTGCCAATACATGTAATAGGCAGAAGTGGAAACAATTTCATCAAATGAAACTATTAATGACCGTAATGTCATACTGGGAAAACTGAAATACATGCATTGCTCAGTGTTACCCAGAGCAGCAGAGTGCCTCTGACTTTAGACAGTACAGACAGTACCTGCTGCTGGCTGCAGTAGTTTCATATGCTGAATGAACTTAAGTGGAAACTGGAACAAAAAAGTAACAGACTGCCATTATCCTATGAATAGTTTATGCAACACATAGTTTTTAATTCATATTTAAATGTGAATACTGGAACAGAAACGTCCTAATTCAGCAGGAGCTGACAGCCAACCACTCAACTCACTGTAATTATTAACTCAGCAGTGTGTGAGTGGCTGCTTTGTTCAGCACCCGCTCTGCCTTCAGTGACCCAGAAAGTCACTGTGAGCTACTTTTCTTGACATTAATAATTACTATATAGAGATCAAATAGCTTTGAAATGAGCGATAAACAAATGTCATGAAAGTTAGAGATATATGTCAGCTGCGACATGGTACAAAAAAAAAAAAAAACAGACATATAAATATGGAACAGCTTTAAATGTATGCTCTTTTAGAAATCATGACCTGCATAATATACAATAGTTTCCATTCATGAAACACTCCAAAAGCAGGATTGACAGTATTATCTAAAGCTTGGAAGATTCTGTGTTTGTAAGAATAAGCAGGAGGTTCAGGAAATGACGATGGTGAATTATCAGCTCAGTAGAGTGATAGTGCTTAAGACGTACTGGTCTGTGGTCCATGTGCCAAGTGTGCAGGAGATCAGTGCTCTAACATACACTGAAATCACAACTGCAAAAGGGGAAAGGAACAGTGACATATTAGTTTAACAACTCATTACATTAGTTTGCATCTCCCCATAAAACAACTGTGCAAACTTGTGCCTGTGCACTACACATGTAATGTAATTGAAGGAAAATGTCTTACCCCCACAAGGGAAGAGAATTTAAAAGTGAGCTGTGGCCTAGAAGTAAGAGAGAAGGGCTGGTGACTGAAAGGTTGCTGAATTGATTCCCTGGGTGAACAGGAGAATATGTGGGGTGGGAGAGAATGAATAGAGCTTTTCCCTCCCTCAATATCTGTGGCTGAAGGGCACCTAAACAACAACTGCTCCCTGGGTGCTGCAGCTGTGGCTGCCCACTGGGTTAAATGGGTTAAATACAGAGGTCAAACTCCTGTGTGTGTAAAAACACACTTGACAAATAAGAGATTGGTGTTCTTGAAAGACATCCCTGATAGCATTCAGTACAAATGGTTCACTGGTGGGTCAACTCAAAAGGAAGGGATGATTTTAATGAGAACCTTTTACACATATTTTGTGGTGAATTTGTCTGTACATTGTTTTAGTCTATACTGGTTAGAAGATCAACTCCCATTTTTTTACTAATTAGTCGCAGAAAACACACACACACCTTTGTGTTCTAACACAAAGATCCAACAGAGTTTGTAATTGATTAGATTAGAAGATTTGGATGGTTAGTTTCTACTTTTTTATTGAGTTTATTTTACAGACATAGACATTGTTGAAGCCTGCATCATTTGTTTGAAATTAGAGTAAGGTTTCTCCAGCAACAAAGTTTTTGTTAGTCCATACTGGATGCTGTTGACTTTGGTTTCCTAACAGAACTAAATTTTTTTGAGTAATCGGCTGCGATTTCTTAACACACAAAAAGCAGATTCTTGTTAAGTCAGCACAGTCCTTTAGTGTAACTCTGGGGTCTGGGATAGGTATAATGTTGCCAAGTCAAAGATTAAATAACCTTAAGGTCATCATCATGAGATTTTTAACAGGCCAAAGCAGTTACAAGATATTCCTGAGAAGCAAAATAGTCAGTAAAGTGTGGTCAGTACCTCCTCATTTATATTTAGTCCTCTTCCTTTATGGTGTTTTCTATCATCCCTGTGCAGTTTCACATCATAACCCTCAGCCTGGTGGTACACTAGGTCATACATGAAGACTTCTGGGGCCTAACAGTTGGGAGGAAAAAAAACAAGTGTTGAGCTTGTCCTCACACAGAATAAGATCATGTTTGCCAATGTGGGCATGGTGAAGGGAATATCTCTTCTCCAGAGTGGTTTAGGTTGGTCTGATGGTTCAGTCACAAGTGCTCCTTTAATGGATCATTTAAAAGTGCTGTATTATGTGTTAGGGCTTACTTACAGAAAGCCACAAAAGGTCAAGCTACACTAACTTTATGAATTACAATTACAATACAATTATTCTCTAACAGACCTTTGATGTTCCTTGAAGCAAGTGAAAAAAAAAACTTGGGTTAAAAAATGGGTTACACTTACACTCAACTGACACAGTTGTATCTAACTACATAACAGGGATATTCAGTTAGCATTAGCATTAAGTCTGCTAATTACCCTGAATTGCTTTGTTTTTTTGTTTTGATATTGTCACGTTGTCATGAATATTTTCACACAAGTACCTTTAGCTAGCGAGTTAGTCACATCAGCAGCGAGATTATTTTAGCTGCTCTTCTGTTCCCACGACTTACCTTTGAGTCTCTGTTAAAGTAGGACATTTCTTTAGGCTCCTTTCGTCGTGGTGGGATGTAACTGAAGGCGGACAAAGTGGAAAGTGGTTTGGTTTGTGCCTGGAGTGATACGTCCATTTTACAGGCTACAAAACACCCAGTAAAGGTTATGAGACCTCGGGGAAGTCGGGTTCTTCAGTTAGGCCAAACAGAGCGCTGGTGTCTGTGGTTGCTAGGATACCGACCCGCTGCACAAGGAGTTCATGCTGCCTTCACTTACTTTTCTGTTTACCTGTACTTCTGAGTTTCTGAGTGACTCAATGTTGATGTCATCCCCTAAAAATAAAGTTAATTTTTGCATTGGCGAGCGCAACACATGACACATTCAGATGCTTTCTTTTTCTTTTTTTTTTCTTTTTTTTCTTTTTTTTTTTTTTTTACCAAACTATCAGATAAGAGAGAATATTTCCCTTTGCTCCCGTTTGCCCCTGGATATCTCTGTGGATTTATTTTTCTGTTGCTCTTTTATATAATTAAATCTCAGCTAGTTTTGCTGAAAGCCACACTTTACTGAATGACCTGGAGGGATAATATTACTACTGCACCCTTTTTGTGGAGGCGCAGAGCTAAGTCCGAAAATAATAAGAAGGAAAGCCGCAGGGCGAATTATTACTCTAAGTGTTGCAATTTGCATAACTTTTACCATTAATTATTGATAAAGCTTATCCTTTTTTTACTTGTGGAAAATTGGGGGATGCTAATATGATTCTTATATTACCATATATACTGTATATGTGAAACTGGTTTGAATCGGCTTACTGTGCTCCAGATCAATGACTACATCCAAATATACCAATTTCTCTGTGGGTGCTTAATTGTTAATATTAATTTATCTTCGACTAAAGTTACAGACAGTAAATTTACCCAAATTCTGTAACTGATTCAATACATGGTGATATTCAAAGACAAATACTCATCAAATGGACTGTCAGCTGATACTGTACACAGCTGAATTACTGCAATAAGATTGTTGAGAATCAACAGCAGACTATCAAAATAAAGTGATAGTACATCCCTGCATAGTTGCAACCAGTGTCTTCCTCTATGCTAATAACACTTGTCCCTTCAAGCCTCTTTGAAAGCCTCTCACTTCATCTGCTGTGTAACTCAGGCAGCAGAATCGATTTATTACATTGGACAGACTATGCCTTGAGCACTGTGTGGAATATGTCATTCAGTTATGGGTGACAAGAAAGTGCAATTGCAGAGGCTTCAGATAAAGTATAAATAATCTCCCCTTGCAGTATGTAGAGATACAGATGGTGCACCTCCACTTACTGTTGGCAAACTGAATCTGATGGGGAAACAGGAAAAGCTGCTACAATATTTTAACCATTTGGGTTTATTTTGTGCCAAGAGTTTGATGAACAGATTGATGCCACACACATCTGTACAACAAATATGGATGGTTAAAAACACTGCTTTAATCTTTAGTTCAAAAAGAAAGGCCAGAGAGGAGTGATGTTCCCAACAAATAAAATGCAAATAGATGTATTGTCAAATCACACAAAATAGGGGAATATGCACTTTAGAGGCTGTGTAGACTGTATATGTGCCTGCCTCTATTGCCTGTGAGTGTCTTGCACAGTGATAGTCACCTAAAAGAAAACATACATTGTCCATACACCAATCCATAGTCCATTTAACCTTCAAACCTTTTCATTTAGGAGACTTCAGCAGTAACATTGTGACACATCTTATTTTCTGTGTGTGTGTATGTGTATGTGTGTGTGTGAGTCCCACCTGCTGTTATTATTCTCTCCCTCCAGGTAATTATGACAGACCAGCAGCAGGGGGTGGCCAATAAGAGGACACTCACTGTGCTGTGAGCTGGCTCAGACCACAACACACACACATACATAGAGCCACAATAGAAAGCTCTGAACCTCAGTGAGATCAGGGGAGCATAGATTCTGACTCTCCTGCCAACAAATCAGCAATGGGGCTATATGGACAAAGGGAGAGGCAGAAGAGAGAGGAGCATGATCACCAGCTGCTTTTTTTCATTTTAGAGGTTGTCTCAGCGCACAGGAGTAATTACAGCTGACATTTCAGAGGGGTATATTGCTATTTGGCAGGAGTCACTGTGGGAATTCAGTCACCTGAAGGCCAGGGTCAGTCATTCAATGGTCCTGAGTTATTAAAAGCAGCTAGTAGTGTTACTAAGCTTTGTCTTCATCATTCCACTGCTTTAGATCATGCTTTATTAATATGGAATTATATGTTATGTGCTGTCTTCTTTGCATATATTTTATGTCATTCAGAGTAGCAGAGTATTTGAAGCCAGACTCTCAGCATCCACTGAAAATGAGATTCATGACACAAAAATCTAATCAATTGTTTAACAAATTAACCATTAATCCCACCTACCCAAACAACAAATGACTCATTAGAAGCTAATTAAAGATAATATTACCATTCAGATGGGATCCATCCTGAGGGGAAATCAACTTGCAATATCAGAGGAAAAACTTTATTTTGAAAAGAAACACAGGACCCATGAAACTCATCAGGCCTATTAAAGGTACTGACCTATTTTCTCAATCGGCTTCTTACTGTGAGCAGCAAGAGGTCCAACTGGAAGAGGGAAGAGGGAATATTCTGCACAAGTCAAAGCAATTTTGGTTCTTTTACACATGAGATTTTTGTACGTGTATTATTGCCCTTTCTTTATGCATTGATATGACATGAGTAGGCCTCAGTTCCTCAGAGGACGTGTATTTCTGAGTTGGACAACATTTGAATCAAAATGTGATGATGTGTGGCTTTGTGCTTGTGTTGCTACCATTTCTCAGTTAGATCTGATTAAACCACACAACACAGAGGAAGCTGTTCAGATTTTGGTGGTAAATGGTCAAAAATCGCAGTGACCTCCAAGAATTTATATGCTTATTCCGACAAAATACACTTAAACCACTACCCATAAATCTGTGCATCTGTGCATCGCCATGCTTGTGAAAGTGTTATCTCAGGAACACTTTAAGGGGAATTTCTCTTTTGTGGCTAAAGGTCAAAGGTTGAAGTCACTATGACTTCACAAGTTTTGGCCATAACTCAAAAATCCATAGGCTAAATATGGTAAAATACCTTTCATGAAATTCCTTTCAAGACCAATGGACATATGTCATATGAGTCTGGACAGACGTGGCTGTAAACTGCAACTTGACTCATTAGAGGCAAACAACTGTGAGATGGTAAATCTAGTTGGGACAGTGATATATAAGCAGGGGAAGAGGAGAGGAGAGATTTTTCTCATTCTCCCACTACACCAAAGATACCCCTCTGTGGAAAGCCACTTGATCACTAGTATCAGTCTCCCCCCTGCTGGACACGACAGGTATCAGCATGAAATGAAGACAAGTAATTTACAAGTAAAGCAGATGATGAACTTCATTTGAAAATCAAAACATGGGAAGCAAAGCAACAAATCACCTAATGTCCAGTGCCTTCCTGATACTGAGGAGGAGGTGGTTTCATAAAGATGGAGCTGAAACAATAACAGCTTCAGATCAGGGAGTCTCAGATGTCTTAGAAAGAAAGGTAAGAAATTATGGTAACAAAGTGTCACACTGACCACTGACTGTAAATATATGGGAACCTTATTTGACTAGGAGAGGTCATGCATAATTGCAGTGGCACAAGTAAAGACAATCAACTATAGTGTATGTATGTAACAGTGAGCACAGTTTGCATTTTTGCCTTCTCCAAGCCATCATTATCGTCATCATTTCTTTTTGAATGATCAATTCAAAGTTTCAAATGCTTATTGTATGTATAGGTGTGTATGTGTGATATGAGCTGATCTCTGTGTTGAATCAGTCCAGCTGAACAGCTGAATAGATCTGCAGTGCTTGACTGACTGTAATGAATACATTACAGCTAAAGGTCACTTTCCATGCTGAGTCCCAGTTGTAAAATGGCAGTGTAATGTCATCGCATCAGTAAATCCCTTCACTATCTGAGGCTGTTTCCCCAACAGTTAATCAATATCAACATTTTCACTGACTGGAAATCATTTGGAACATTTTGAGCAGTATGTGTTTGTGTGTGTGTGTGTGTATGTGTGTGTGTTACTTGCCAAAGCACTTTGATCATGCAGCCATGTTGTCAGGTTCTCATTACTAGACGGACTTACTGTTCCCAAAATGTTTACTTCCTCAAATCCTCAAACTAGCAGCATCATTATCCCGATCACCTAAAAGACGACAGTGTAAACTCTGCTCTGACTCAGGGCTTCAATCAGTGTGGAACTGACTGACCCCACAAACCTTTTCACGCACATGCACACATGCACACAATAGTAAATTCTTCTTTAGTTGTGGGGATTAATGGAGGCGCATGTTCGAAAAAGGGAAAGTATGATATAAACAATCATATGAATAAAAACATACAAACTATATATTACGGCCATAAAATTGTGAAATAATCAAATACATTTTTGGACTTTTCTCAGTATTAGGACATTATTTGTTTATTTATACATTATTTAACCTGGCTTCAATTCAAAATAATTGCTTTATTTCATTTTTTTTGTCTCTTTTTATTTTCCCTTTTTTGAAAACATAATTACAATTGCAAGATACTGTATATTTTTTACTCATTCAGATTAATACAACAGCACTGCAACTGCTATGAATGCTACTTTTAAGCTGATTTAGAAAGGTTTGGATTCCTAATTTAGATTCTTTTTTTTTTTTTGGTTTAACTTATTTAGCGTTATACTAAAATCTCTGATTACAGACTTGATTGATATACTGATTAAAATATATGAGATACAGTAGTTAATGTAGCAGCAAATAGTTGGGTGATTTATCAGTGAGATAACATTACACTCTCCTTTTATGAGTGTTATTTTGAAAAGAAGCAGAATTTAAAAATATTTGAGCACTGTTTTTAAAATAAGTATTGGATTGGAAAGATTTATGTTCTATATTACACATCATGTCTGCATGTGTTGATTAGAGTATTCATTTCACAGTGTCTTATTTATTTAAATATTTAATACTGGGAACATCAGGTCTCCGATGGGATTCACTAATTGAGTCTTCAGAAAGCTGGATAGTTTCTAATGTAAGGTCAAGGATGGTTTCTCCATGATAATAATAATAATAATAATAATAATAATAATAATAAAACTTTTATTGTGAAAAAGAGATTCACAGAAAAATAAACCAGATAAAAGAGGAGACCAAAGAGCCTGAGCATAAGGCTGGTAGGTCGTGGCCAACCAGTGATGAGATTATGAGCTGTGATGAAATGGTGCAGAAGAGTTAATATGATCAACACAAATATGATATATTTGGATTTTCACTGGAAGGAGACGTCGGTTCTCAGTTCCAGCCTGAACCAGCAGATGGCATCAGTGATCCAGCTCAGATCATCCCAGGGAGAGGGAGAGGGCTGATAACCTCCTATGTTTGGACTGTGTCCGGGAGACTGTACCACTCTCACTACTCCTCTTTAAGTATGACTAACTCACATCCACCTACTTTTTATGGAAACACAACAGAAACAATTGACAATAGATGAATCATAGTCTGTCAAACCCCCCAAAACTCGGTGTATTTCCAACAGCGTGTGTCGCACAGACAGCTCAAGTTACACATGGCCTATAAGCTTGTCATTCACTTAATTATCACAACTGACAGCCTTTATATCCCTTGTTATTATCTCTGTGTGTTTTTGTATACGACCCATTGGTTTCAAATGTCCAACATTTCACTATAAGTTGGACACTGACACACACAGACTCAGACACACACACACACACACATATATTGACCGCCGTCGGTCCTTGATGACCCACCGTCTGCTCATTTCCGAAAGCTTACGGAGATTCACCGAGCAGCGACCCGGCCCCTCCCGTCCCCCTCCTCCGCGCTACAGCGACTCTCCCCTCGGCTCCACTCCGAGGAGGAACCCGGTGCCCCCGGCTGATCGTTTCCAATTACGTTACCCCAAGATGGAGGTCTGCAGATGGCATTGCTAGCATTTACGAGTCACCGTAGCCGTCCGTGTGTCTTTAATGACGCTTTTGTCAGGACAGAAGTGATTTGTTGGTGCCATCTTTTTGTCGATTTTTGGGGGGATTTACTCGGGAGATACTGAGGTCCAGGTCCGGGTTGAGGCAGCCATGAGCTCCGGGGAAGGAGCGGAGGAGACGACGAAGGACGCTAGCGACATACCGCCGTTTTTGAAGACCGGTAAGCCCTAAAAAGAGTGGGAGAGGTCGGACTGAGCTCCACTGGGAGCTGCTCCCTTCGGTCCAGCTACGTGAGGGACATTGTTCCCGTCCGTGTAGTCTGTTTGGGGGCTCAGACAGTAAAGGCTTGTGTAGGCTTTAACCAAATAATTTCATAATGGTTGTCATAAACGAAGTACACGACACATAGCAATGACCAGAACAGTTGTGGAAATATCTGAAAATGGGTTTCTTGATGCATTTCTCCTTAGTACATGAGATAGCCCATCTAGACTGTGTAGCCAGGCAACGTTAGCTGGAGCGCTAATTACCACGGTTCCATCTTCGGACACCTCAGAGCTTGGCTAGCTTTCCTCTCCTCCAAATACATCGCTCTGTGTTTTGCCCTTTCGTTGCTTAAACTCTCTCACACCGCTGACTTCTGTCAAACCGGGGATGTGAAGAGTAAGTTGAAACCAGTAAACGTCAGGAGACCGGACAAACATTGAACCCGTACAGTGTATGTTTTCCGTACAGCTACACCATATGGATCATAACGACTCTTTTGTTATTATGATTAATACAGTGTCTAAGTGGGACACTGGCCATCTATATTTGTCCAAATCCGATGGAGTGATTGGATATTTTGTGGAAGTCAGTAAAGAAGCAGGTCAGAGCTGTCCGATAATGGACCTGTGTCTTAACTAACTAGATCCAACATTAGCTTCCGAGGCTAGCCTGTGAGCTAGTGAATCCTGCATCAGATTTGGTGAGTCCTGTCTGCTAACAAATGGTAGCTAGTTTAGCGTTGCTAGCTTGCCAGTGACATGACAAAGCTGGTGTGCACCACAACAGCCTAATGTCGTGTTACTTACAAACACAACTAGTATTTGTCTGTTTTTAAATCCACTGTTCTGTTAACTCGGTCAAAAAATAGCACAAGCGTGGAAGCTATGTAAACAATACATGGCGTGGCACATATAGCCTGGGTGTGCACTGTGCAGGATAAGCTAACTGTTTAACATAGGCCAAAATGCTGCTTTTTAAAAAAAATCACGATCACCATCTGCTGGATGTAGTTGAACCCCACAAAAGTCAGTGACACTGATTTACTCATACACAACTTAACCATTGTAGTTGGACGTTGTTAGATGCTGCACAGCTGCTTGTTCAGATTGCTAACATTAGCTAAGTAGGCTAATTTGTCAGCAAGGACTGTGACTTGAAGTCCCAACACGGGCCTATAGTGATTTCATAACAAAGGCTCATAAACTGTGGACTCCAGGGGTCAAAACAAAGATTTAAGGGGTTGCTGAAATATAATTTTAAGTTTTGTCTCACCCAGCAGACTTTGCAAACAAGAAAACAAATGTAAAGATGGCATGTTTGATATTAATTTCATACCCCCATTTAATGTATAATATAAACATTGTGCAGTTGGTGTAAATGGTAACACTTTTTAAATTGGGTTTACTGAGATTCTTAGAGCTGAATGACATTCTGATCCAAGTGATGAAGGTTTGTCTATTTGTGGGTCTTTGACATGAAAAAGCTGATGAGCCTGTGGGCTGCACATGGATATGCCAAATCCCCTCCAGCTCTGTTCACTGACTGCAGGCAGTGAATTAGATCCAATGCCTGATGTCATGGCTGCTCCACTTGCTTTGGTAGTTTGTATGAATTACTGTTTACATGTATTTGAAACAAGTTTCTCCTTGAACCAATAGCTGCTTGTGTAGTTTATGTATATTGGTAGTTACATGATATTTTTTTCCTGGTGATATGTGCATAGGTGTATGCTATACGCATATTATAAAGTGGCATGTGGCATCACTGTGCGTCCACAGTTCATAAAACCATATTACCGGCTGTTCTAGTAAACTGTCATATGTAGGACCACTGTGGTAGAACTGAGATTCTGAAGTAGAGTTAGAAGCGTGTAAACAAGGAGGAGAATGCAGAGTATTGACATCCAGCCTCTGGCTCCTATGGTTTTGTGTCTAGCGAGATAATAAGCCACAGAGTGAAGTTCAGCATTCGTATTGAGCTGATCTGATGGCTTCCTCTTAGGGAGAGAAGCAAGAGGCATCCTGTAACACTCCACACTTTGTATGTTTCGTTGATGCTGCACAGCTGCAGCCATTCTGCTTCATTGTTAATCAGATCTGTTGCTAATGTGTTGTATAATTAAAAATATATATACCTCCTTCTCTTATTATCATAAGCCCATCTGCTGCAGTTTTAGTTTGTAGTATAGAAATCTCTCTTTATTCACCAGTATTGTGCTGTAACCACATATTAACTTTATTTGTTTGTTTGAGAGAAACAGTGACACAGATAATTAGTTTTTATTGTACTTACATTTTTCTAGCAGTGGTGGGGCTGCCATGGCTGAATGAATAAAAGAGAGAAATTCTGGATACAATGAAAACAAATCTGTGTTTGTAGATGGCAAAAACACATTTGAAGGATCGTGAATGAACATTTCATGCCACTAGCTGCTACTGGCAACGTTAAATCACAAGAATATTTTAACACTGGCTGTCAAAGAGATATCATTTAAATTTCAAGCCAATCTCTGGTTGAGGCATTGACAGCTGTCACAGTGATGGTCCTGGATACATTCAATCTTAATCAACTTTCTCTACTGTTAACCATAATCTTACACTAAGTTTGGTAAATGTCAAGTTTAGGTTGTCTTTTTGAGATTGAGAATTTACTGCTAAACATGACCTACTGGAAGTTAACTGCACTTATTGAAGTTATTTACAAAATGCAACCATAAGCTGCTTTTCATTTGATGATTGTTTGGTAGCACATGCTCTTGTTTTCTTCCCAAGCTACACACATTGTTGAACACAGCTCTTAACCTACACTTAGCACTGATAACTGAGTTGTGTAACCGATTGTTTTGCAGTCACAAACAGCTGGCATTTCTGATAAATATGACCCAGATTTTCTCAGGTGGGGTTGTTGATCTCTGCTTTAGGTTAGATGCTTCTGTAGTGGTGTTGAGCCCCCACCCACCAAGACAGCTCCTGGCACAGTTGGTGATGTGCACAGCTCACTGAGCGCAAAAGGACACTGATTGACAAGACCACCTACTGTATGAGATAATGATAACTATGGATAGATATTTACTCTAAATACAAGATAGGATTTTCAAAACAGGGATTTGGATTTTTTTTTTTTTTTTTTTTTGCTGTTGCAAAGTGCAAGTCTATTATCTTTTTTTCCAAACAATGTGTAGCTACTAGGGACATGAGAACTGCTTCTGGTAACACTTTGGTGCACAGTTGAAGTTTTCTCAACTTCAATTTGCTCAAAAGCAAGTGGAGCATCTGTGTTGAAGGCCTAGTCCCGAACCAGTCACCTCAGTAGTGAAACCAGTTGTGAAACCACTATAGGCCTAAGTATAGATCGCCTACCACTGGCTTTGTACAATAGGATTGTTGGGAGGCTTGAGTGTCACGTTCGGGCTCCCCTCCTCTTTGTTTTGCTCCTGAACTTCCTCCTCATAGATCTGGGAATCTTGTTCTGACATGCACAGGTTTTAGTGTCTTGCCACAGGCTACGCTTTTTTCCCCGCTCCATCCCCAGCTCCATCCTCATCTCTTTTTCCATCCTTCGGCGGTTGCTCTCTTTGTTTTTCCCCTATGTCCTCCCTCTTTTCTTTCTTTGCTCCTCTCTGTCTGCTTGTCTGAACGTTGTTTCATGATGACTGTTTCATGTGTTCCTCCCTCCCCTCACTCTTGTTGCGTCTAGTCGGGCCTTTCTATCCTGATGTGGAATGACAAAATGACAACTAATTAAAAATAAAATAAAAAATAAGCTTCCCCCCCGTCTCTCTCCCCTGTCTCCCAGACTGGAATCATTACCTAGGCCTCAGAGCTGTGAAACAGGGCGTTTTGTTGTGGCATGCTGTCAATCATCAACTAATTCCACGCCAAGCATATCTTTGGCTGCACTGATGACTAAGAGGCAGATATAGTGTTGATTTCATATATTTATTACTTGTTGGTAGTTTGTGGTATTATTCACAATAGCAAAGGCACTGCCAGGCCTCCATGAATGAATGTTTAGAGCTAACAACATGTCGTCCATGAGGTCAGTCTGTATGTTTGAATGAGCATCAGTGTGTACGTGTGTTTGCGGGGGAAAGAGAGTGAACCAGATGAGCAGGACAGAAGGCGAAATCTGATCCAGAGCTCACATTTATGACTCAGGCCCATTCACCCAGGATGATGTCTGAACACACACACATGCATGCACACACACACTCTGAGACTAATGGATATTGATCCAGGAGATGGAGACTGATTGAGGTCCCTCAGTAAAGGTTTCCTCCAGGCTTAAAGCTGCCAAGTCAGATGCAGAGCAGAGACTGAAGCCTATTGCTATACAAAGCAGGTTTCATTTATCGTCCCGTGTCTATGGGATGGATGCAAACAGTGGATTGGTGCATCATAGATCAATAGGAATGAGTGAATGAAGGCTGGGCTTGTAGTGACTTCATTCTGTTGCTGTCTTGAAAACATAGATTTCTGTTCTTGCTTTGCACTTGATAGGTTGTTCAAAACCAACAATCACAGAAAAACAGCAAACAAAACAACTATGAAACATGGTATTTGAACCAAACCCTGAAATTGCCAAACCTCCCTACGACTTTAAAGCAGTTTGCATTTCTATAAAGCTGGGGGGCTTGTGAGAGTCATATATAAAGAAAGTGGCCAAAATTAAAGCAGCAGAGCAATGATATCTATTTAAAGGACATATTCTGGAAAATGAATTGAGAAATCTTTCTATTTTTATTTTGTGTTTTCCTTCTTAAACCTGACAAATTAAATAACTTTGCCATGTCATAAAGTTGTAACATTGCCAAAATAAAAATTAAATTGAAAAAATAACAAAAGGCATAAAAATCTACCTTTTGATGATTGTTATTTATGCAGTAGGTGATTTAACTGTGATTTAGAGGCCAATTATTAAACAAACGTGACACATGACAAACTGAAACTCTGAACTAAACCATGCTAAGTGCTCTTGCATGACGTGTCAATGACTTTTATTAAGCCCAGACTTGTAATAGACAAATTTATATCACCTAACACTGACAGCATATGCTTGTATCACCCACTCTGACATCCAAATGTCTAATATATTCGTCTAGTTACTCATCAGGTAAAAATGAGCAGAATTTAGCAGAAAATTGTCTTCAGAGCACAAAACTCAGTGCATTGAAAAGAGACATTTTTTTTTTAGACGCTCAGGCTGAGTAATGGAGAGAAATGCTTTTCGACACTCAGACATCATGTGGTTCCTTGTACAAGGGGCTTTGTGATATGCAGCCGCTGTTCTCTCTCTCTATTGCTTTTCACACTTACTTACTCTCAAACAAGCATTGTCTCTGATTTGCCGTTCTCTCTGACTTCGTCTCTGTCCTCTCCATCTCGTCTTCTCCCTCTCTTTGTGTTGTTAAGGTCACAGCGTACCACAGCCATTCTTGCTTCCACACAGCCAGTGGCCATTTTTACTCATCCACACATAATATATCCAGCACCACACACACACACACACACACACACACACACACACACACACACACACACACACACCTCTTAATAACGGTGCTATAGTGCAAATAAGTGACGCAAATATCATAAATGTAAGCCAGTTGAAGGGAAAGATGATGGTTATGAGATTTTAGCCTTTTATTTAGCTACACAGCTTCAATCGGGCAAATGGATGGCCGGGTAAAAAGCTTTTTAGAAAGGGCTTGGATTAAGCTAAAACATGGGGATGAAAAACATCCCTTCTACTCGGACTGCTCCTTTTATTGTGGTATTAAAAATGTGATGTTTCATTTAGAAAGGCATTCATCCCTTGAAATGAAGCACAAATAAAACATTGAACACATGGAAACAAGACCAGCAGCTCAGGCACTTGGAATCCATTAGTGGCACAGACAAAAACATCCCATCTATATATTGGAGATAAAAAGTATTCAAAATAATATAACAGTAAAAAATGACAGTCATCTGCTGACGTGTCGTGTCCTGAATAACAACCACTTTCTGTCATAATCTCATATTTTTGCTGAGAAAATTGCAGAAAAATGTTGAAATATCAGATGGTTAGTAAACAGTAAAGAGTAAATTATTTAAATTGCTCTCATTTTCCCATGAGTACTTGTGTAAACACATAATCTTCCTTGGCCCTAGTAACAGGTGCAGGTACATTAAAATTTAAAGGCAGATTACAGCTATCAGACAAAGCCGAACCCCCCCCCCCCCCCCCAAATCTGCTGTGAGGTCAGTTTGCTTGGGAGGATTGTTTGAGTTATAATCTCTTGGAGGCCGTGGCAGTGTGATCAAAGTTTTCTGGTAAATCATTAGCATTTAGATGCAGAGAGCTGCCAGTCTCTTAGATCACTGAGAGGAATGACATTTCAGAACAGGATTAGGACACGCAGTCTGTGACACAGTTGATACAAAATGGGTGTTTGTGCCAGAATGGAAAGAAAAGATCCAAGGTTATGTTTGACAAATCACTATGTGGAATACCCACTGTTACTGCACATCATGTGACTGAAACTCTGTCCACTCGCAAGGCTGGTTATAGTCTGAGAGAGGGATCGCTTTCAGAAGTTGTCACAGACAGGAGACACATCAAAAGCTCCAAATCCCAGACCAGCTGGGAAGTAAATTATAGCTCCTCAGAAAACATTGACAAGGTGCACTGAAGCACCGCCTATTTAGGTATTAGTTTTAGGGGTCGACCGATATGGTTTCTTCAGGGCTGATACTCGTACCAAATATTAGTAATCAAAGAGACCGATAACCAATATTTGGAACCGATATGCTTACACAAAACTACTGCTACATAATGACTTTCGCAGTGGTGTCTGTGGTTTCTGGTATTTTGACCACCCCATTTATATCAATGAAGGCAGGCCAAATAACAGAAACACCTATAAACACCTCTGCATATTGCGATACGGCTCAACAGCTCAATTCACTACATCCTCCTGTAGGGCTGTTGAAACTTCAATGTAGGGCCGAAAGAATAATCAGGGCTTCAATTTTTTTGGATGAAGGTAAAATGTGTGGATTGTTAACACCCAAAATGTAATTGTGCTACAGAAACAACATGGCCTACAAATCAGTTTTCCAGACGTAAAGGAAAATGTTTGTTTGGTATGAGACCCAACAAAAATCATTTTTCTGTTTTGCAAAAAACAACCATCATGAAAACGTATATCGTAATATATGCCAATATTGCATACTGTGCAGCACTACTTCATTGTAGGGGACTGTGATGTTTATTTCAACTTCACTGATATCTTCTGCCTTTGGCACACAGCTCCACTCGCAAGCTGTTGGATATATCTGCATCCACCAGCTAGTTGCTAACTTGCAGAAGGACAAAAGTGTACAGTAAGTGTTCAGAGGCTTTTTCACTGTAAATCACTGCCTGTTGCTGACAAAAGCACTTGTGTTATGAGAGCTGCAAAAGTGAAGTGAAGGTCAGAAAACCAAAACAACGAGCTCAAAGATGCTAAAACGCGATTATAGCAGCTTTAACTTTCTCAGGGGAAAAAAATGGGCTGAACAAATCTGTGGTAAACCTGACGCCAAGCTGGCACAGTAGATCATCTTGCTCGAGGCCTTTGCTGCTGTTCTGCACGTCATATCGCAGGCTTGTAAGGACTGGTCATCTGGGCTAGGTTTACTTTGGCATAACAAAGATGTCTTCCGGTGGGAAAAGTCTTGATTTGCCCGCTTCGTTTTCTTCATCGTTGAATGTGCTGTGCAATTAATGTCACAAGGTGAGCCAAGAGGTAGATACTGTATCTCATGGTGGCTGTATGGTGGTAATAATTTCCTGCCTGAACCACAGTAGGTTTAGTGGTTGTAATCAATCACACAGAGGTGATGAGGAACCTTATGAGGTCTTAAAAACTGATAAGCACACCTATAAATGCAGACCAGTGGAATCAGCTGCAAAATGACCATGCAGCATGTGTATGAGGGTGGTACAGGGTTATTAATGCAAATGGAGAGGTCACTGGTGCAGATTGAAGTTTTTGGGGGACTACCATGGTAACAGGAAAAGAGGGAAAATGTTTCGACCTCATAGACAGGGGTCCACGGTAGAAATGGTCGGAAAACCTAGCCCACAGATGCCTGGCTAGACAAAACACTGTAATTTTTCAATCAGGACACGGTGAGCGAAGCCATCAGAGGCCATGGGGTGAAATGAATGGGAGCACTGGAGTTGTTAGTAGCCCAAAGCATGTATGATGTCAGTGTGAACTTTTAGGCGTACCACAGTAATACAACCCTGAAACCAGAACAAAAACCAGCGGATTGCATTTCACAGGAACCAACGCTCACTTCCCTGTTAGTCAGATGCTTATAAACAAGTTTTGTCTTTTTCTGGATGTACCGTACGTGGCCATGTGAGGAGCGGCCTGAAACATCTTACCAGGGAGGATTTGATTTGAAAAGGTTGATGAATAACATTGGCCCTGTGTGTCTCATTGTGCTGCAGTGAAGTCATTACAGACATGGCTGTAATAGGATTGTCATAGATGCACATGTTGATGGTAAAACGCTTCAAAAATCTATATAAATATCTACAATGTTATGACACCAGAAAGTCAGTATGGTATTAATAATATAGTGAGCAGATTGTAGATCCACTCAGAGAGGGTGTGGAGTGTGTGGGAAAGCAGACTGGCCAAGAACTGTTTTAACAACAAATCTGCTCACTTAAACAGGATGATATACGTGGTATGTTTAAGAGCAGAGCTATGTGACAGCGGTACAAGTCCCTGTCCCTGTTTATGTGTGTGTGTGTTGGTGTGATGTTGTCAGCTCTAACAGCATTAGGCATGTTAGAGGTGAGAGTTCATTGGATTACACATGCTGACCTAATCTGGTGTTTAGTCTCTGGGATTACTCAGTGTGTGTTTTCATACGTAGGCATGGAGATGGAAAGAGGGAAGTAGGTGGGTGAATTTAACAGGTCTGTGAACATGCACACAGAGAAAGACGGACTTTAGAAGTTTAAGTTCCTTTACCAATACCAAAACAATATATATTTTTTTGATAACTTGAAAACAGTGAAACAATTCATTTACAGTTTCTCAAATGTCTTGTTTTGTCCAACCAACAGTCCAACTCCCTCAGGGATTTAATTGACAGTAATATAAATTAGAAAAAAACAGGAAGTCTTTAGACATAAAAGACTAAATTCTGTTTTTTTCATTTTTGCTGGATATTTACTGACATGGTTAATTGATTATAGAAAGAGTTGCAGAATATTTTCTGCAATATTGTCAATATTCTAATCAAATAATAGAATAATCGCTGTAACCCTAGAGTTGTTTATTCACTTTCTTGTTGAATGTTAAATAAATGGTTTGAGGCCCCTCTCATGTCCGTCCTTTACATATGAACCTGGGTTAGGGTTAAAACATGCTGGATTATTTCTCAGTCTTTGGCACTGACTTGCTTTGCCACATAATCCAATTTGAAAACACATGTTTTCATTTTTAAACTTGGGTGTCTCTTGTCTGTAGCTTTATTTTCAATGGGAAGATATGACAGTGGTATTAATCTACTCACTTAAGAAAGTGAATAAGGATATTTCCACAGATGCTGAACTGATAGTCATTTTACTCAAATAAATTATTTTACCAATATAAAACTATTTGATCAAAACTAGAAATCTGACCACACATGTAAATACTGAGTGATTTGGGTAGATACCAAAAAAGTATTGAGGCTAAAACAGTGGTGTAAACATAGATATTTTATTCTTGCACAAAAAATACACCTTTCTGTGCATGTTTTACTCTGCACCACAAAAGGCTGGGTTTTCAATGTCTGTCACCATGGTAACCACAGCTACCACGTCTGTCCGTCTGACCTACGTCAAGTCTTTACCAGCAGGCCTATGTAAACCAGGGCGGCACTGGCCCGTGCTGTCGGTGAGCCATTTCCACTCGCACAAATGAGACACACACAGGTCAGCCACGCACTAGATAAGACCAAAGGCCAGCTGATAAATGCTAACAGCAACAGCCGGTTTCTTTGATCCTGATATGGACCATTGAGTAGATCACAATGCTGCATTTTACCAGAAGTGCAACTCCAGTCCGCTTTAAAAAAAAAAAAAAAAAAAAAATCAAAAAGCAGAAGTTTACTCATGTTAACTGTCAATCAGAATATGTGTTTACAGTCAGGTTCAGGTAATGAGAAGTGAAAGTATGGCTTTCAGTGTCAGCTGGCCTTTGCTAGTGCTGTTTCACCTTGTTGAATAAAAGTTTTTTTAAAAGTCAAATGTAGTCTATTAGTGAATTAGCAAGGGAACTGAAGTATTAGGTTGTTTGTCGGATGTGTGAATGAAAGAGCTTGTTTAAATCCTCTCTTAGGAACAAATGAAACACACATACTGTACACACACGCACACACATGATACCCACATATGCGAACCTCTCGCCTCTCTGTGTGTTTATAAAAAGGAGCTTGTCCCACTTTTTTCTTCTCATCTGCTGTGCTCTCGTTCAGTAATTTCTCCGGCGTGATAGCTAATTGGTGTGAGCTCGGGGAAAATTTGCCGCCCCGCCGCTGCTGTCTTAAAACAAGCTGGAAGCAGAGAGGGAAAAGAGTCGAGGGGGCAAAGAGAAAAATGGAGAGAAGATGGAGATAAAAGAGAAGACAGGAGGTAGGTTGGAGGGAGAGTGGGAGGGGAAGCGCAGGTTGCAAGTGGCCATGAACTCACGTGTGCAGATAACCATTTTCTTTACGCATTCTTGCAAGAGGAGCATAAACAATAAGCCTCAGGAGAGAGTGAATGATTTTATTGTGCTGTTAGAGTGAAATAAGGAAGTCTATTCAGTGCAGGTGGAAGAGAAAGGACAGAAGGAGATGTGAAATTCAAAGATGGTGAGAGAGCAAGACCTTGGAAAGATAATGAGTGTGAGTGTGGATGTGAGTGTCAAGCTGTGCTAACAGAGTTTCTACTGGTTAATGAAAGTGGTCAGTGAAAGAATTGAATTGGCTTGCAATTGATTAGGATCCATGTGAAAGATTTGCCAGAATGGTCCCTGCTCCTATTTTGAGAGCAGAAAGAGACAGAGAGAAAGAGTGAACCAAACTAGGACAAGTCCTGAAAGACCATTGTACTCCTTTTTTCTCTGGGTCTCCAGTGCATTCAAAACTGCTATCTCACTGTTGCCCTCCCCATCTCGCTCACTTTCTCTTTCTGTCTGTCTGTCGCTTCCTCTGACTAGTTTTCACTCCCTTTTTCTCTCCTGCTAAGGGCCGGTGACTGAGAGGAATTGATCCACTGTAAACATCACAGTCAGTGGCCTTTTGTGTGCTAAAGCAAAGGCTACAGGTCCCCAAAGTCCTCAGCAAAAATAAAGAACAGTTTAGAGCAGTGGCCCTCCAGTCCTGATATTTACTGTAGTACAGAGTCTGACTTTTTCATCTTGGCTGTAATATCTAATGGGGACACAGAGTGAGCAGATAGCAAAACGCCAGTCTTGAGCATCAGGACTGAAGAGCACTGGTTGAATGAATAAACAGTTCTACCCTTTGTATATTCGGTCCACTGTCAGTTTAGTTTTGGTTATAGATTTATGGTAGATTCGTGTATCTCAGACAGTTTCGATTCAGCTGGCTTGTATAGGTACTTGGGTGCACAGGTAGTGATTTACTTGAAGTTTAAACTTTGTGTGGAATGAAGAAGAACAGGGTGGGTAGGTAGATAGTTGATCTCTGAACAAAACATTTCATCCAATTGAAGCATTGTGTCACGTCAAACAAGAAGCTGGTGTTAAGGATAAAATGAACAATAGTAAATTAAAGGCTTTAACCTCAAAGGAATGATGGCTGGGATTAGATCAAGGTAAGTCCCTGATTCACTTTGTTTCAATTACCTCAATTACCACAATATCACAATAATAATATAGAGACCTCCCAGAGTGTTGCCATGTCAAGTTATGTTTTTGTTGTGCAAATCTGGTAATTGTCAGGCTATACTTTGAAATCCTCCAGGTACACACTGAGTCGAGGGATGCCCCATACTGGTCTTAGAATACGGTGCTGGAAACCCCTGCATGTCTCATGAGGTCCCGGAAAAAAATACAAAGCAGCAAATAATGGAAACGTGACTGATGCAGTCACTAGAGATATGTTGGCATTCAAAACTGTGGACAACGTGGGACTAAAGACATTGATGCAGAAGATAATTATGATTGTATTGTGTTTTTAAGGGCACCTTGCTCATTGGCTGGTTCACGTTTGGATATTGTTGATGGTACATTTAAAAATTTGGAAGAAAGTTCACAATTCACATCGCACATCTTGATTTTCTGTTGTGCACAATGTTTGAATCTTGATGTAAAAAAAAAAAAAAAAAAAAAATCAGACATATTTATGATCTTGGTATCGATGACAATTTGGCGCAGATCCAGATAATAAACCGAATGTGGTGGAAGAAAACACTGAACCTGCATCACACACAGACAGTATGTAGTTCTCATACTCATAAAGCAGCCTGAAGGAATGCTTAGATCACTATTTCATCCAACATGCAAATATAAACTTGCACAACAACAATAGTGGTTATGACATAACAATGAGACAGTTCATACAAAAGCTGTAGGAATTGTATAATACTGACGTCTTCATTTCAGACAACACTTAATAAAACTACATGGCTGTCTTGCAGGCATTAAAGATAATAAATCCATAAAGCTATTTGAGGACGTGCAGGACTGTTTGGCCTTGGCAGAAGTATACACTCTACTGAGTGTCATGCTAATTCTTTTTTATGTCCTGGTAGGTTGTTACAGACTGTAGAGAAGAGCTTTTGCTCTATTTTATTTTAAGTTCATTCGTGGAGCGGAGCATTAAACTGCTTCTCTTAACAATGAAATCTAGATAAAAGTGACCAGCTCTCATTTGGCAGATTCTCAACTGTGTCAGATGATATTTGCAAAAAGTTTAGCCTTTCTTAACTTTTCCCTTTAGTGAATCTGGGTTTTTTTGGAGACAATCGAGCTCAGCAGGGGCTGCAGGGCAAAGCAAAAGCAGGTCTCAGTCACATTGAATAGTAGCTGTCACCGTCCCAACTTTTTGAAACTATGTATGTACGGCCCACTTGTGGCCTGATGCTACATTAGCTGTTACTGGGATAAGACTGTTGGCTTTTGACTTGAGCATTGTGGGTAATGCTGGACGCAGGTTTTATGGAGTAAAAATGGCGATATCTGGTTCTGCCACATCACTTTCGCTCCTGTTGTTAAACTGTCTATCGTGAGTCTGACAGTGTTGGCGGAGAGCAAAGCTAAATCAGTGCAGTAATCTTTCAGGATCAGAGTAAGAACCTGAAAGGGACTTTGTCTCAACCCGTACCAAAGGCTGGCAGAGCAGTGATGACCACCATGGCTGAACTAACAAAGAAAAGAGCACCAACTGCAGAAACTCTACAGAAATCCACAGACAGCGACGTCACAGTAACGATCACACTGTTTAACTAAGAGGCACTCTCTCTCGCTCTCTCTCGCTCTCTCTCTCTCTCTCTCTCTCTCTCGCTCTCCCTCTCTCGCTCTCCCTCTCTCTCTCTGGGAAGTTCAGTGCAAAAATACCACAGCAATGAGCATTTGGCTCCAGAAACAGAGAACAAGATAACAAAAACACACAACTCTTTTATTAACACTCTAACTTTCGTATTACCATCCACTTGACTACTTTGATCATGAGTTGACACCATGGATCCTACAAGTTTCACTCACCGCCTACAGCTCTGAGCCAACCAACACAAATCCACAGAGATGATCCCTTAGGTAATATATTGTTAAATGTGTTGTCCATGGTTCTTGACATTTAAATGTTTGCTAACCCCTACAAAATATATATATGCATACTGCCACACTCTCTAAAACAACTTTGACAGCAGGGTATAGCTCATTGTTTTGTGCCTCACACCTCACTTCAGTGTGAGCCAGACAATAGGTATTTTTAAATGAAAGGGGGTCTTTCCTATTTGTGTGTGAGTCAAACGATGAGTGTGCCTGCCGAGAAGGGGAAGGCAGGGGCCCACAGAAAGGGTGGTCTTGTGTTAACGTGGTCCTCGTAGACAGAAACTGTGTGTTGGGACAAGAGAGAGCTGTCTGTGGCGGGGGGAGCTCAGTTTAGGATACAGTATGGGCTGTGTTCAACACAGCTGAGGTCGAGGTGAGTCCACTGTAACTGAGTGTTTCAGAGAGAGGGGAGTTTGGATGTTTATGGCATTGGGCATGTTGAATTTATTTACTTTCTCGCTTTGTCATTTCCTCAGCGTCTGTTAGATTTGTGTGTGTGATCTCCTTAACTTTATCCAAACAGCTCAGCTGACGTTTTAGCAGTGGGCTTATCCTACTATGGTCTGTAACAAAGTTGGCTCAGTGTGTATGTATGTCTGTGTGTGGTTGGATTAACCCACTGCTCTAACGGCCACATCTCAGAGGGAAAGCCTCCGTTCATGACTGCATGTGTATTTGTGTCTCTCACAGTTGCATCTGCTGTATTGGACCTCACTGTACATTGCGCTTTATCTCCCTTTTGTCCATGCATGTTTGATTTCGGGCTCAGCTACAAGTCGTATTGTTTAGATTGTGATAAGATGTGGGCAACCACTACTGTAGTCTGGTATGACGTTGATGCACACTGTGGCTTAAGTGGACATCTTTGGCATTGCAAATATGTGAAGTATGTGGGTGTTTGGTCTCCCTCTCTGGCTTCCCTTTTTTCCCTGCTTTCTCCTTCATCTCATTCATTCTCTGTGAAGTATCTCCCAGGTACACAGCTTTAGAGAAAATTCCCTTGAGGTCATTGTGCTTCTCTTCACTGGAGCTCGACTCTGCTTTCCCATGCCATGTCTGTGCGTGAGAGTTTTTTTCTCGTGGATATGAGCCCCTGTGGCAGTGGCAGTTGTTGCCAGCAAGTTTGCTCATGTCTTCTGTGTGTGCTGTGCGTCTATACGTTCAGAAACAGAAACTTCCACCAGCAAAATGTTGCTAAATCACAGCTGTGTGGTGAGGAAGTCGACTACGGAGAGGAACCAGCCGTCACATAGACAATAGTTGTATCATAATGACCAGACCAGCTGATAAATGGAAAGAGGAGCATGGTTTAATATGATACAACTATATTGATTGAAGGTCAGAGGTCTGTTACACATGAAACTACACAGCGATGTGTCTTGCTCAAGGGCTTTTTAGCAAGGCAAACCTATGTCCTCTGTTGACAGACAGGCTCCCTACTTTTGGCCTAGATCAGCCCTACTCTTGTATATTATATTGGTGTGACTGTAAACAGTTGCCTCTAATCACAACTGGGAAACTTTGATTTGGGAGCTAATAATGTGGCAGTGCCTGAAAATGTGATGGCCCTTGTCAGCCTAAGGTGGAGTCCATACACACACAAAAAACCTGCTTCGGCAAATCATGCAAATCATCCGCATCACGTCACATGGACGTGTGTGTGTTAAATGTGATACAGGGTCAAATTTCAAAGTGAATGCTCATGAAAATTAGTTTTAAAAAAAAGTTGAGAGAAGTTGAAAGAAAAAACAAACTAGAAATTCCAGCTTGAGGATCAATCAAACGACAAGCATCTGCAGAGTTGTACGACTGTATTCCTTCATGGTGGAGTTGTATGACTCTGAAAAGGTCATGATGGCGGTGATGACTTTTTGTTTGTAGGTTTCTCGGGTGTAGCAGAATAAAACTGTTCATAATTGTAAACAAGAGTCTTCTTGTGGCTGGTCCTTGGGGTCGGGTCAGTGAAGTGACCCTAGTCCCAGGTTCCAGTGGTCACTCCCTGACCTCACTGAAACACACAGCGAGGTGGCTCATTGTCACTAGCAAGCAAGTCAGCGAGAGGGTTGTTACATTGTTTTCTGTTACAGTCGACTGAAACCCAAAGAGCAGGTCACACTGCTTTGATGAAAACTTTACTCCTGTAGGCGTGACTCAACTTTATTGTGACTCTCAGCTATTACTGCCAAAATATCAAGGTCCACTAGTAATAGTATGACTTTAATAGCAGTAGAGAAATTCGTAGCACTGATGTTGGAGTGAAATTCTGAAAACAGTGATGTAAATCCAGTTAGTTGTTGAATGTGTCACATTGGGGCTTCTTGTGTGAAAGTTTCCTACCTGAACTTTCTCAGAGCGTGTGTTTCTCTTCGGTTCACTTCAGTTTATGGATCGTAGACATCCTAGTGCACATAGTCAGACATTAATACAGCAACCTGTAAGGTTAAACAGGAAGGAGTTAGCCTGAGACAGACAGGGAGAGGGACAGAAAGAGCATGTGTCACTGAGTCAACCAGTCGAGCGTCCAGCCTGTTTACATGTTGACAGCACATGACACTGACCGCATGCTCCTCTCAGTCACAGCAGCAGCTTCTCAGACACAGGCTATAGGCTGGTGGATCAATGGGCCAATTGTTGTGTTGGCTGAGAGACCAGTGGGCCTCGGTCATGAGTTATAGAGTGATGAGAAGATGACTCCTGCATGCACTGGTCCAGCGTAAGCAGAACAAGCTGGAAAAATGTCAAACTGAGGTACCCTGGTATAATAATTAGAAATGAAGGAGAACATGTTGGAGACAAGCGTTCACTTTTTGTCTCACACCGCTGGCATTAGGTGTGCTCAAATTTCTGAAAATGAAGACTGTGTTTGTCATAAACCAAAGTGTTTCCTGTGACTAAGACAATTTTGCTACTTTGGTTTTTCGCTTTACTGAACAAGCGAATGTTGGGGTTTTCCATCAGTCTTGATCTAATGCAGAAACCTGATTCTAAACACTGCAGCTCTGTTTGTGCTTGACAAACGGCACCCTCCTCTCTAAGTTGTTGCTATAACACTTTTACCTTTTTTAGCCACACTTGTGCAAATGATCTGTCCGTTTTTTTTTCTTTTTTTCTTTTGCAAGATTGCAACCACTGTTGGCTGAATTGCCATGACATTTTGTACAGACATTCATGTCTCCCTCAGGATGAGCTGTAATGCGTTGATGACCAATGACATTCCCATCAGCTTGGCTGGACCTCTTTGAGCACCATTTGTTGGCATGTTAACTTGCCAAACTAATATGGTGAGCAGGGTTAAACTTATACCCGTTGAGCATGAGAATGTTTGTTAGAAGCGCAACTGTCCCTTTTCGAAGGCTCCTTCAAATGCAGCCGACAAATGCAGCTCCAACAGCTGGATCCCTTGTGGCCCAACTTCAGCAAATCCCAAGATTCATTGCACACGGGTAATGAAAATAATATGGCAGCAAACAACACAGACAGTCAGCGGATCAAACTTCTAATTGCAGTTCCTGGGTTTCAGCTCAGTTGAACAACCAACAATACAACTTTAGAAGAGCCACACCTTTCTAAACTGGGACACATCTGCTGTGGGCATGTTAGCATGATAATGTTAGCATTTAGCATCACATCACTATAAAATCGCTCCTTTCATAGCACAATTGTAATAAAATATGTTGAATAGTCAATTCAGATGTATAAAGCAGGATCAAATTTTAATTCTATGTTGTTCATACATTTTTCATTTCTTTCTTTGTGTGTCCACAGATGGATCCCTCCCTAAAGAGCCAAAAGGAGATGTATCGAGTCAGATAGCAGGTAAAACAAACACACACACGCAGTTTTTCTGTCCTCACTGTGTCTGTTTTTGTTTGTTGTGCGTTGATGGTGGGAGAAGGGTATGCATTTTAATAATAGTGGAAATAGTGGCTCTCGCGCACGATTAATATTTCAGTGTTCCCAATGACAAAGACAGGTCATTGTCATCATTATTTCTCGCCACCGCATCTGCCCGACCCCCCCACCTTCCCTCCCCGTCTCTATCTTTCCTCCTCACCTCCTCCCTCCCTTCTTTGCGCCATCAGAAACCATGTTCCCCTGTGCCGTGATTGGCTACCTGTGCCTAGCGCCCATCTCTGTAGCGACAGCAGCCTCTTCGTGATGAGTCGAGATGGACGACGCATGTCGCTTTTATTCCTCTTCCTTCTGTTTCTTCCAGCCCTCTGTCTGTTATCATTTGATTTGAGATTTGATATTTCCTGTTGCTATTGTTCTTTCTGCCATGATGATTTATTCTCCCAGTTTGCTTTTCCATCATCCTAAAATGACATTTCTGTTGTTTCCTTTCCTCCCTGTCATTCTTATTCTTCCTTTTTACTGTCACAGTATTGACCAAGCTTAAGAGTATGATATGATGATAGTTTGTTCTGTCATATGAACAAGTTGATATTTGCCAGTCAGTGCTGTCTTCCTCTGATGTGACATTTTGAGGAGACCACTTAGATATTTAAGATTATCACTCCCCTGTGCTTCAGTGGGAGGATTTAATGTTTCATGGACTAAAAATGAGAGGCAGGCACATTCTTGACTTTAAATAGCTTTAAATATTAGTAGTATTGGCCTTGAAAAATCAAAACCCTCGAACCCTTGGTATTAAAGAGGACAGAGAGTTGGCAGGTTGCTCCTAAGCCCCAGGAGCCTCGATGGAGACAGCTCCAGCGCCCACAGAAAAAGGCGATGAAAACAACACGAATGCAGTTATATTGAGACAATACTTGGCTTCGTTGATACTGTTTGGCTTGTCTGTGTGAAGCTGTCAGGGCGGCGTTGCCCTTAAGCATTCTGGTGCTTGCCAGTTATTACTTCCTGGTTTAGGGGAGGGTGTTGGGGATTGGGTCTGTCCATCTGTTGGCCTGGCCTCCTCAACCACTGGTGTGACTGGGCAGCTGAGGAGTGGGTTGCAAAGGAGGCGGCGATGGCCAGTGCTGTTATGTAATAATGTTAATGCCTTTGGATCTTGACAGATGTGCTGTAGAGTACTTTGCAGGGAGCGAGTGTTGTGGGCGTGTCCATTTGATCACTGTGCCTCGTTTTACTTTTTTCCCCCTCTCTCTGTCTCACTTGTCGTTGACTTTGTGTAAATCTTCAGCAATCGGTTTCATTCTGCAGGCTGAGAGTCAGTGTCTGCGTCTCCTCCAGATGGCGTATTGGTGCAGATTGCTGAGTAGCTGAGGCAGAAAAAGGTTTGCAGCAGGCAGAGCTGCGTTGAGCTGCTGACAGTGAACTGCAGCAGGGGTCAACAGCTGAAAACAAGACAACAGTGTCAGATCACTGAGTTGCACCGAATCTCGGTCAGAGACAGGAGGGATGTATGGAAGAAAAAATAGTCTCTCTACTCTCTGTTTTAGTATTCAAATTTTATGTGTGAAACTTGTTAATAACAGTGTTGCCCCGCCGCCTCGTCACGGTTTGTCAGATTGAGATCAGGTGGTGTTAAAAGACCCGGACAAATGAACTCCTGGCACCATTAACAAGCCCTCTTTTCTCTCTCTTCTCTCTCTGTCTGTCTTTTTTTCTCCTCCGTCTCCCCTCCTCCCCTGCTGTGTTTGGGTCGCTGGGGTAACCCTGGCCTGCTTCTCGCTCGGTTAGCCTACCCTGCTATTAGAGGTCTGGACGGACGGAGAGAACAGAAAGAGGCGGAGAGAAAGGAAAGATGGTGCTCTCTCTCGCGCTCTCTCCCAGGCCAAATCTTAGATTTGGGGACAAAAAAGAGGAAAATGGAGGGACACGGAGAGTCCGAGCGGACTGGAAACAAACACCCAGGCTGCACAGTTTTTCTTCGCTTATGCTGTCAGCCTGATGTTACTAGATAGTGATACCCTGTGTTCATCAACGAGGCCCGTTTTTTTTTTTTTAATTAAATGCAGCGTGAAATAAGTACTGTAAAAATGTGTCTCTTGAAAGTTGCACCTTTTAGTCCACACTGTCTCTCGTGGGTCAAACCAGACACTTGGCCTGAGAAGTTGTTCCAGTCGTGTTGCAAAGGTTTTTACTCAACAACTTTAGTGGTGCCAGGCTGCCTCCCACTGCCTCAAAGAGCTAATATTGGAGAGTTGTAGTGTCCCAGATTGATAGTGAATTAGCACAAATGGCAGCTAAAAATACAGGCACACATTGCTCATCAGGTGGAACAATAGGCTGTAATTACATGTTCTTCCTTGTTAACTAGTTACCTACTTGTCTGTGTGAGTACAGTGGCCAAGCCAGTGCCAGCTGTACCCACACTTGTGCATTGTTAGAGTGCCACAGCTGTGTCTGATCACAACAACCAATTGAATCAGCCCTTCTGGCTTCTGTGCTGCAGCCAATCAGAGCTGCTCTGCCAGGAGGGAGAAGCAGGTCGAAGCTCCCAGTCAGAAGTGAAGGAGGCTCATGGCACTTCAGACAGGAGGAGATGGATGAGAGTGTGGCTGCCTGTGAATAACAACACAAAGTATACAAATGGCAACTATAACATAGAGAAAGAAGAAGAGGGAGGTTCATGATATGAAAGAAAGAAAATTGGGAAGTGTCAAACAAAGGAGTCAAGCTGATGAATTGTTGCATTGGCAAGAGACAAAGATAAAGAGGGAAACACTATAATAGAGCTGATGAACAATATAGTGCTACTCTTCCAGCATCCTTAGTGTGTCCCCAGTATGTCTCAAACACAAGAAAAGTGACACCCGCATCACTCATAGAAGTATTTCTCTGTACACCACAACTAGTCTTTAGTATGCAGGGTTTTTTTTAAAGATGCTAAAAATGTGATCTTTCACTTCAGGCTCTTCAAGCTCAGAGCTGAGTGAACAATGTTCGAGCTCTGCTTGAACAAAGGTGATTGTGAACAGTTGCATAGGTTACAGACAGAGGCAACAAGTGTTGTAGCACTGGAGCTGATACATATCCATGACTACTGCAGCCAGATGTGTCCAGTGTGACTTTACTTGTAATGTGAAATGGGATTATGGACTTTTAACTTCAGGCTGGCAGCAACTGACTGTTTGCTAAATGCCTAACCCTAAGAACAATTGTACAATCATAGCTTACTGTCACTAGGCAGGCCTGTCAAGGGTTAGTGTTTTTCCATATGTTACAGTGATGTGCACGAGGCATAGAATTATTATTATCATCAGAAACACAAGCAAAAGTGTTTTAATTTAAACTGTGCTTAATTGCTTTTACATGAGCCACAACTGTTATCTTGTCTAGCTAACTTACTACTGACAGTGATAACTGAGCAGTAATTTCAACACCAAGGAGAATTATGATACATTATTTTCTGGACTATAGATTAGCAGCACTGTTCTGAAAAGCCTGCAAAACTCATTATCCGAGATATTGTTCCCTTTCCTAAACATATAGTCTTCATCCTAAAAGCCCTTGCTCTTATTGTGTTAATATAAAAATAGACTGTTTACATTTGAAAAACATCAATCTAAACACGTCTTTTTTAAGCAGCTAAACAGGACTTTGTTAGACTGAAACTAGATCTGATCTGATGTTTATCATTCACACCTACTATACTAGCTTTATCAAAAGTGATTTCCTTTTCTTCTACAGATCACTGAATGATGAGGATGCTGTCTTTTTGCTTGGGGAATGCATATATATATATCATCTTTAAGCATATATAAGTAGCTGTCAAAAGAATATTTGTAACCTCTTTTGTAGGTTAGATGGAAGCATGAATAAGTTAGCCAGAGAAAATATGTCCAACCTACTAATCAGGTTAACATTAGCTGAACTGTCCAGCTGGATACACCTGATGAAATGCCAGCAACAGTTGATACAGCTGGACTAATTGACGGTTGCTGGCAAAGAAACGATAAACCTGCTTTTTTATAGAGTGAAGTCCACCAGTATGCCAATGTCTGAATTCAAGGATCCATTGTTTCAAGGATGGCTACACGTTCCAGTGGTATATCTGCCACCATCCCTTTGTAAACTGCATATGTGCCAAGTGGAAAGCTTGACAGATTTTGCGAGGTCAGTTTTTTGCCACACTTGAGGCTAATTTAAGATTTTCACAAGATGAATGTATCGTCTGTGTTTTTCACATTGGAGTTGTAAAGAAGGCAATGCCTCTGAAACAACATTCACACCATGGGAAACAGAATATGTTGTATGCATACTTCAGTTAATCAATATAAAATGTCAAAATCAAATAAATTCCATTCCAGTATTTCCCACAGGAAAACACTGTAGGGTTCATGAATAAGACAAGCAAAACTAGGCCGGTATCAATGTTTTTCCAACGAGGCTTCTTAGAGCATTGGCGATCAGGATGTAGGTCAGGAGTCCAAGTCACGGACACCCTATTCCCGTCCACTCCCTCAGCCTCAAGGAATTCCTGCCATTCCCACACATCCCTCAGCAAAGAATGTAAGGCACGCGGTGAATGTGGGAATTCCACAGCTATGCAGGGATGCACACATGTGCATGGTTCTGGTTTCTCTTGACCCGTTACAGCTGGTTCAGGAGCTGTGCGTCCAAGTCCGCTGCGGGCGGCGCCATTATGAGATTATGCCTATATGTAACTGCTCTTTAATCAGATGAGGAAGATGCTGTGAGTGTGTGCTGTGCTCTTTTTGTGGTATGTCAGCAACTTGTCCCCTCCCTGCTCTGACTGACCACCCGCCCCACTGCTACCCGACCCATCTGTCCGGGTCCAGGCAGCTGTTGCATTTTCTCTCTCTCTCTGTCTCTCTCTCTCTCGTGTTTTTTTTTTTTTTTTTTATAAACGCAGAAACAAACTCACTCCCCCTCACTCCCCACCTCCCTGCGCCCCCGCCCTGAGGTATTTGTCACAATCCCTTTGGGGGAGACTTGTAGTTGTTGTTGAGTAAATTGCTTTGTTGTATCAGCCAGTCTAATGCCCACTTGACCTCCGGGAGGCCCCTACAAGCCTCAAGCCTCTAAGGTGTGTGCAAAGTGTTGACATATTTTCACACACACACGCACGCGCACACGCGCACACACACAGGCAAAGGATGATGAACATTTCTGGCATTTCCCTCTCATCCCTTTCAACCCCTTCTCAATGAAGGGTGTAGCAGTGCTGCTGTCTTTCACCATTACCCATCTCACACAGGACTAGTGACCCAGCAAATATTGGGACCGACTTCAGTTTAGGAAAGATTGATCTAGTTAATGGTGCCTTTTTGTCGTATGGGATGGACGAGCTTCCTGGAAAATAATGATCATCTAAGCTTTTGGAGAGTAAATTATTCTTGGGAATTTAGGGCTTGGCAATGGACATTGGTTTCTTTGGATTCCCAAATTTAGACATCATCAACTAGGTAACAACCGCCTCAGCTGTTTCTAATGGTTTATTGATTATAAATAAATGAGGAATGTAATGAAATTGCATATTTAACCACAGTTTGTCATAGAATTATAAATTTCTTGCGTGATGGCACCCAGAATAATTCCAAAACAAAAGACAAAAAGTTATTTGGTGGGCATGATCCACATGGGTCGGCTACCCTCTTATTGTATGTAACTGCGCTGTAGAGATCCAGCTTGGCTCTCCAGTACCTCAACATCATGACTTTGACACATCAGAGAACCAGTGTCTCATCCAAAATTATTAATCTTTTTTCTATCAGAGGATTTGCTACACCATTATCTCCCTACATTAACACTTATTCTTTATTGGATTATTATTCACTTTTTTTTTTTTTTCACTTCTCTGAAGCTGGTGGAGCAAAGTTGGCCTTGAAATATTGTTTTCTTAATGTGGTAAAGAATACATTTTATGAGGAACAGGCAACACTCCTGCAAGGTCCTCACTGATTTCAGTACAGAAAAATTAAATCTTTGTGGTAATCATATCTATGTTTTTTAGCCCCAAACACAATAATTCAGTTATTCAGTTTTCATTATCATCAAGATAAAAACAATATCAGTCGTAATGTGTCTTTCTTTGTTGGACTTATTTGAATGCTGTCTAGAGTAGATACACTGCCTTTAATTACAGTAGAAAGTGATGTGTGAGCAACTATGGTTTCTCCCTCTGTCATTATCAGTTGTGTAAATTAAAGTTTAGATAGTTGCTTAAGCAGCTTAAATGGTCCAGTCAAGTCTGGGAGCTGTATTCTATTAATGAGGCGTTAAATCTTAATCATGAGGGAGTAGTGTATGATTTTTCTCCATGACAACAGAAATACATTGTTTTCTCAGGATAACAGGCTTTTGAACAAAAGTGAACACCATGAAACCATTTTTTGTCTCTTAATAGTGAGACTATTAAGCCTTAATCATTGGAAGTTAATTAAGTTGTGACCTTGAGATAAAAAATTCACAAGCTGCCACGGCAGCTCAGGATTTACACTGTGTTCACTCCTTAGTTTCACGTTTGTGCCCTTTTTACCTTCATGATGAATTCTGGCGTGACACATTTAGACATGTCCAGATGTGTAGGCTCTACAGTGTAATACTGTTGGCCGCTGACTGGCTCCACTGGAGTGATATCAGGGAATGAAAGACTTTGATGTGTGTTTGATTTTATATCTAAGCCTCTGTTGCCCTGTAAGGGTTTCCCCTATCAATCTCCAGTCTCCTAATGCTAAGCAGCTTCCTAGGCCGCATAAATGCAGTGCAGGCATATTATAATCGTTACCCCTCCTACACATTGAGGATTACCTCGCAGGAACCTGCCTTTCCAAAAGACAGGCAGATTAGCAGCTCACCTAATGCCTAATGTGAAGTGCACATCCACACTGTGTGCTAGGGGACACTGAAGTAGTTTGCAGTGATAGTTCTGTTTCTGTTTGGAAATGTTTGCACCAGCTTTTCCATATGGACGTGTAGACTGGACCAAAATGGGTGGTTTTGGTTGTCTGCTGGATTGGAATATCTCCCCTCAGGAATCCCAGGATTAGCCTCAGCTGCTGCGACTGTGCCCACAATGGACTGGGATCCCTTCAGCACATCGGCCCATCAGTCTATCATTAGCTGACGGTAGCAGTGTCTCACGCTAACATCAGCCAGTGAAGCCAAATCCACAGCAATTTATGGATTTTTTTTTTTTTTTTTCACAATTTGTGGAAGAATTATCAAGCATGACTTGCTGGGCAACCAATCACAAGTGGCGGTATGCCCAGGCTGGCTCCGCCCTCATCCATCTGACAGGTACAATACCTTGTATGGCGAGTGTGTGTGGGTGAATGTGTCGCATTTATAGATCCACCATGAGGTTATTTTCCCTATATTCAGCTTTCCACCTTTCCATCTCATCGTTCATCCTTTTCAGTAGGAGGTGAATTAAGTTTTTACGTCTCCTCATCACGCTCAGACAGACAGACAAAGTAGAGGGAGAGAGGAGGGAATGAAATGAGCGACAGGTTTGACTGTGACTGATTGGTTCGTTCATCATTACCATCTATGTCTTTCCCTCGCTGTGTGTGGCTGTCCACCTGTCATTCCTCGCCCGCTCCCCCTGTGGCTTCCTTTTGCATGGTCTTGCTCACTCTCCCTCCCTCACTCTCTACTGTCCCCCTCACTTCACACCCCCCCACCACCACCACCCATATGCACACTCACACTCTCAGCCGAGCAACAATACCTAACACAATCATTATCATGCATGTTTTTTTTAGTGGCTCTTTTCCTCAACCACTTTTTTATTTTTTGCTCATTGTTCCGTGTGTGTGTGTGTGTGTGTGTGTGTGTGTGTGTGTGTGTGTGTGTGTGTGTGTGTGTGTCTGTGTGTGTGTGTGTGTGTGTGTGGTGTCATTCTGTCTGTGTGTGTGTGTGCGTGTGTGCATGTGTTGGGTGGGTGTGACCTGGCCACTCTATATTTAGCTGCTGTGCCACTTTCTCCAGTCCCAGAGCACTGCAGAGCACAGGGAAGTGATGTGTCTGTGTGGTTTTTTTTTAACACCTTTTTTGTTTGGTAGAATAGAAAATCCACCTGGAAACACTTTAACAGTTCAATATATCAACTGGAGTTTTACCATAGTTTCATAGTCAGGATAGTCATACAATAAATGTCACCATGTGTGGATATTTCCCCCAAAAAAATGCCATTTAGATGCACATGTATTCAGTCAGATGGTGGTTGATCTAGAGGGAAAAGAGGGTGTTTGGAAGTAGGGAAAGGTTTTCTGATGGGTGTGTGTGTGTTTGGGGTTTTACAGAGGATCATGTGTGTCTGGGCAGATCGTAATCCAGAGGCCGTTAAATTTTACTGTACAGTAGCGAATTCACAACGTCCTACAAAGTGCTCACTGTGTGCTCTCTCTCTTTACACACACACGCACACACACACACACACACACACACTCAGCTTTCTGCTTGTCATCTTGTCAACATTAGGTTTTTCATTGACCTTTGATTATCCTCCTGCTCAGTGGCAGCCAGCCAACCAGACAGCAAGTTTGTGGGCAACATCAAAGGTAGTCCTTTCAGAAGATGAATCACTGCATTGGTAAAAAAAGATGCTGACTGTTCCATCTGTGTGCATGTTGAAATTCACCCTCAATACATACACTCTTCACATGTTTTGCTTAAAGCTGATAGATATTACACTGCTCCTACGGTATGAGGTAATGTCTAGTTAGCATATGTTGAAATTCTTCTTCTCAAAAGACATTTCAAATGGTTTCCCTTCTAAAGAGAGTTGAGTTCAAATGGTAGATTTTCTTTGCTACTAAATAGTGTATGAAATACACAGCTAGTGCAAAGATAATTTCAGCCATAACTGAGGTCATCATGAAAGCAAAGACACTGGGAGCCAGTAATGTTTCAGTCTATGTGGAGCTGAAAAAACTATTTTCACAATGGACAAATCATTTATCAGGTATAATTACTACATACTCAAACCTGTATTTATATTATACAAAATTAAGTATTTTTGGGGTTTCTAGTGTCAGTTAGAACATATAATCTGAAACTGCCATCTTGACCTGCTTGAATTTACTGTTTTCTGACCTGTTATATATTAATTAATTCATTAATTGAAAAAAAAAAAGAAGCTAGATTTAATAATGAAAATATATGTAAATTATTATTTACTCATTAGTGCCTCATGGATCCATGTAGAAATCTAAGTTAATGTCCTCAAATTGTTTGTTTTGTCCAAAACTGTGAAGATCTTCACTTTTCTATAACTTAAGACAAAAAAAAAAAAAAAAAAAAAGCAGCGGATGCTCAGATTTCTCATCTCAAAAATTTAGAAATGACACCAACAGTTAATTGGTTCTTTGGTTATGGTGGTTTTAAAAGATTTTTTATCTGTTGAAAATAATTAATTGTTTCAGCTCAAGATTCATGCAAATGAATAAATCTGTTTTGAAAACATTTAACATTTAGACTAGTCGCTGTAATTTCCTGTAAACGCGTCGACAGTAATGATACAACAACAAAACCTTTTTGTCAGGGATGCCACGCAGCAGGAAAACTCACAATCTGCATGTTTCTGTTCCTACCAAACACAAGTAGCTGATCACATTTTATTTGTATGATAGTGTTTGATTAAGCTGAAAATTTTAATGGATTATATTGATTCATTAGTTACTCAATAACAATTTACAACAAGTTACAAGTCACACTTTTTAGACAAAACCACTGAACTGAAACTCTCGGAAGTGAGAACCTGTTCAATTTCCTCCCTCTCTCTAACTATAACTTCACTTCCTTTCTGCTCCGAATGGTTTAATTTGAATGACAAAAAAATGTCAAGAAAATTGGCCATCACAACTTCTCTAGGTGAAAACGTGAAAACTGCACATTTTCACTATTTCTTTTACATTTTATCAACAATTAAGCAGTGAATAATTGGTTGACTCATCATTAATGGAACTGATCTTTAGCTGCATCTTTACTCAACACAGCTGCTCTCTCCGAAACCTGGGCCATGTTTTGTTCCCAGAAATACAAGCAGCGCAAGAGCTCTCTGTCTGCATCCCCCTCCCATGTCTCATCTTTAAAGAGCCACAAGCTCACACTGTAGTGCAGTGGGAAATGTAGTTTATCATGCTAAACTGTTTTTTGTGACACCCTGAGGGACATCAGGAGACAAATGATAGGAGGAAAGAAGAGTAAAAATAGAGACACGTTCCTACTATCTACCTCCTCCAGTGGCAGAAAAGAATTAGCATCGCATTAGCATACAGTCATAAATACAGTGACACGCTGAGAGCAGAGACTGGAGAACAATTCACTAAGAGTGCCCGAGAGGTGTGTGTGTGTGTGTGTGTGTGTGTGTGTGTGTGTGTGTGTGTGTGTACGGGTTGGCATCATAACAATAGTAAAAGGCTGACAAAGACGTTACTCCTCCCTTTTTACATTGTACTTATTGTACTGTTATGTAATGCATGCTGTTTGTGTGTTTCTTAGCAGTTCACAACCACACTATAAGACACTGTAGACTTTTAATGTAGGGGAAGGCAGGAATTATGTAACATCATGCCTTTTCTTTTCTCTGATGCTGTTGTGTGAATTGTTCCAATCACACACATCGAACCACGGTATTTGTGATGTACATTGCTCCAACACACCTCAGAGAGAAGCTCATGTCGTAGGGCGACCTGATGCTCAAAGCACAGAGCACATGGGCTCAAATGCTGCATGTTATTCCCTTACTCTCGATCTGAATTTTCTCTGTCTCTACTGGTTCTATGTAATAAAGACTTAAAAGAAAAAAAAAATAGAAGCTCATTTCATTCTCATTTGTGAATGTGGCTCGTGATGCTCAGGATTAAAGAACAGACTATGAGAAAAATCAAAGACAGACAGAGGAAAAGAAAAGAAGACACCTGTCAGGGTCATCACTCACATAAACCAGACCTCTGCCTTGTCTGAAGGACAAAACCTGGGCCCACTCTGTCCACCTGTGTGTGTGTGTGTGTGTGTGTGTGTGTGTGTGTGTGTGTGTGTGTGTGTGTGTGTATTGAAGCTGAGATGTGACTTTAATCACTTGAGGGAATTGTGTATCTATATTTAGGAGTTGTTTGAACAGGTTTTCACTTATTGAATATCTCCAGACACTCATCCATTCACTTCTGACAGAATATGAACAGCACACCTGGGGGCATCTCTGGCACTATCATACCCCTGAGATCCAGTTTGACATTTATAGGGTAATAGTTTATAGTTCAGCTCTGGCTTTTTTTTTTTTTTTAAACGAATTCTCAGGCCAACTATCAACCTCTCCCATTTATTCCAGACAAACCAGTATGTAAAACACATCAGTCCTTGTTAAACCAGGAGATTGTTCCCAAGAAAGAGCTACTGTTATTAGAGAGTCAGTAGTGAGGAAATATTAAATCTTTTATGAAGCAATTGAAGCTTCAGCCACTATTGTGTGATTCATCAGTGAATATGTGCAAATCCTAGAGGTTTATTTATAGGAAAATGTCACAGATTAGTAGTTTAAAAGAGTTGAAGTAACTTTTATTTATATTCATTTTTCCCAACTGACAGCTTGTTGGCCTTCTCTAATAGTGGCATTTAGAAAATCCTCTGACTGTGGTTTGTATAGTAGGTGGAGGGAAATTTTGAAAGCTGAGATGTCTCAATTTCTTTATTGAGAACATGCAGTCAGTTGACAATGCCCAGTATTTATCAATTTACAAGAAAATGTATTGAATAGGGGTAACTGGGGTTGTAATTGTAGGTCCATGGATTGTCAGTCAGTCCATGGTTTTCCATTTTGCACAGACATTTGTCCCAGAGGATGAATCTTAATAAAGTTGCTACTTCCAAGACATTTGTGGTTTTATGTAAAACGTCTCATTAATTATTGGATAGACAGTAATGATATTTGGTGCAGACATTCACAATCTCTGCAAGATGAACTTGAATAACTTTGGTGATTCCCCTGACTTTTTGTCTCGTTCATAAAAACAAAAAAATTCAGTTGGCAATGGTTGGTTTATGTCCTTAAAAACCAACGCATTTCCCATCAGCCTCATTTGTACTGATTGGTGACTAACGTGTCAAACTCATGTGGTTGTCATGGTAAACACACCTGTGAACATGCATCAGCATGTCATTGTTGTAATTGTGAGCATGTTAACATGCTAATGCTATTAGCACAAAAGCACTGATCTCACAGAGGTGTTAGCATGGCCCCATAAATGTAGCATTTTTTCTCCTCTCAACACTTAAATGTGAAAGCTCACCAGATGCTCACCATGTGGAAATCCTCTTTATATTGTCAGTATTTTATGGTGATAAGTTTTAAGCTGAAGTGGTCCATGGTGTGTAATGTTGCTTTACCCTGTTTCACCTCTGTTGCAGCAAGAGCTACAACGGTTCTTTGTTTCCCCCGAACTTCCCCTGAATTTGGCCTCACTTTGTCTCACCATTACTGTTTCTCCAACCACAGCCTCTGTGCTTCCTCTTAGAGCGTGTGTGTGTGTGTGTGTGTGTGTGTGTGTGTGTGTGTGTGTGTGTGTGTGTGTGTGTGTGTGTGTGTGTGTGAGTAAGTGACTGTGTGTGGGAGAGACTTTTTCCTCATGATGCAAGCAAGCCGAAATGGGGCTCAATCCCCTGTGTTTAAAAACTGCAGATCTCAGATTGCAAATGGACAAAATCTGCTCTGTCCCAAATAATCTGCCCTCAAGGAAAAAGACATTCATGGCAGATCAACTGGGAAAGAACAGGCAGAAAAGTGACATATTTTCTGATTGTTTTCTCTTCTTCCCCATTTTTCTCTCCATCCAGGTTTCAGGAGAAATGAGGAGATGAGAGCAATGGAGGTGCTTCCCATCCTCAAAGAAAAAGTTGCCTTTTTGTCAGGTAAGATTATTGGTGTGTATGTGTGTGTGTCTAGTCTCACAAGTCTGCCAACCCCAGCTGTCTGATCATAGTAGACAAGGCTAATGAAACATGAACTTGAGCCCTTAGTTTACATAGACATACAGCTCCCAGGTACTAAACTGTGCACATTCACAGCTTTGTATGCAGCTTCTTTCTCACACAGTCTGTTTCTCTCTCTTTCCCTCTCTCCCTCTCTCTCACACACATACATGCAAACATAATAATAAGACATGTACTTGCCTACAAAAACTCAAGGGGTCACACTGAGGCCCAGACATTTAACCCTGGTCTTTACACTCATAAATGTACACACAGTCCTCACATGGAACTCACACAGACATCAATTGTTAAGTCAGTATCAGAATAGAGAGCTACAGCTGCCTGTGTCTTTGCTCCCTCCAAGGAAAGCTCAACCATGTCCGACACACACACACACACACACATACACACACACACACTCACACTCACACAGACACACGCTTGAGTCATGCCAGGGAAAACTCACAGGAGGTCGAGTTGAAGACATGGACTGCCAAGAACATCCAGCAGGATTATTTGTACAACACACAAAAACATTATTCAGCTTGTGCAAATGTGTCTGTGTGAGTGTGTATTATTATCACATGTATTCATGTGCAGGCAGATGCATTGGAAAAATCTCCATACAGCGAATCGCAGCAAGACCAAATGGAACAAAGTGTAATGTTTGTGTGTGCGTGTGTGCTCCATATGCACACTCCTTTTGGGTCCACTTGTGTACGCGGCAAAGGTCACAGGCAGAAACACAATGATGAGGACGATGACTCAGACAAACAGACAGAAATTGAGAGAGAGGGAGAGACAGAGCGGCGTTACCATGGAGATGACTTACTGTCAGCTGCCGCATCCCATAGTAGTCGCTGGTGGAATAATTGGCTTTGAAATGAAGGAGGGAGGGAGGTAGAGGAGGAACCGCTGTTGAAAAGGAGGCTAAATGAGCTAAGCCTATTATCCCAGATCTGGCCCCTTAATAAATCGGCCATGTTCGTCCGTACTCATGTTTGCCTGCTTGCCACGTGAGCGTTTGATTTTCTCCTCTGAGCAGCCGGGTTGAGCCTACGGGCGCACAGCAACCCGACTGAACTCACTAATTTGTGGCCTCAGCTCAGTCAGCCTGTGTTTACAAGTTCCCACGTGAGTAAAGCAGCTCTGTGCTTCTGCAACTGGTCAGGGACTTTGAGTAAAATATTATTATTATAGTACCAGATATTCATAATTCAGTCTCATGACCATATACTGTAAACGGTAAATGTTACCCAACTACCAATTAAAATGACAAAATAATATTCATATTGTTGGAATCAGGCCATGGAGGCTTTTGAAGGCAGAAATATTGTAAACATGCAAAATGTCAAATATGCAAAAATTGCACACAATACAAGGTTAAGGCAAACAGAAACCATCATTTAGCTCACACGTGTCAGGAACATAGACTGCATTGAAAAATGGACGTAGACTCCAGGGCCAATGCTGAGGAGCCTTAAACCTACAATCTATCTAATGACAATCAGGGGGCAAGTCCACTGGTTGTAAAGAGAAGTCAGGTTGTATTGAAGTCTATGGGAAAATGGCCCTAATTCTCACCAATAAGTGATGTCACGGTGGTTTGCCACATCCCACTGACACCGGTGATCCTCTGACCTTTCATTTAGTGCCACCAGCAGGTCAAAATTATCTAGTAAATTATCTCAACGTCTACACAAGACAAGATTCTCAGATGTCGTCTTTGGAGACCCCCTGACATATGTGCTTCAAGCGATGTCGTGAAATATCTCATAAAAAATCAGATGGGTTTCCACGATATGCAGTGCAGACATTCGTAGTCCCTGCAAGATAAACCGCAATAACTCTGGTGATCCACCACCATTATATCTAGCCCCATAATCAGGTCAGAGTCTGTAATAATGATGGTAAAAAACATTCCCATCAACCTCAGCTGTACTTTGTGTTCAGAGGAAATTAGCAAATGTTGGCATGCAACACTAAACTAAGCTTGTTTCATTATTATATCGTACAAATAGTAAATCAAATCAATTGTACTTGTGTTGCCAACAGCATTTAATTTAGCAGGCTCAGCATCTCATATTGAACCTATCACTCATTTATAGCTAACTTGCTATATATATATATAAGCAAGCAATAAATAAATAAGCAAGAACCTGACTTGAGTAATGATAGACAAATGTGAGATGCTGAGCCTGCTAATTTAAACACCTTTGGCAACACATGTACAATTGATTTGATTTACTATTTGTTCTGTTGAAAGGCTTTTTAACATTACCTCTTTAATATCACACTGAATTGTAAGAGATTAATATTGTGCATATAACGTGTGTTATTATGTTAGGACCCGAGAAGATATAAATACTCATCAGTATTTTCTTTGATGTTCCTAATCAAACACTGTGTGTGTGTGTGTGTGTGTGCGTGCGTGCGTGCGTGCGTGCGTGCGTGTGCATTGCATCAGGTGGCAGAGACAGACGCGGTGGTCCAGTGTTAACGTTTCCATCACGCAGCAACCATGATAGAATACGAACGGATGACCTGAGGAGACTGATCGCCTACCTTGCCGGCATCCCCAGGTTACACATTCATTACTTTTGTTCTGCAATGTGTGTGTAGAGTACAGTAAAGTGTGTGTGTTTGTGTGTGTGTGTTTTCAAAGAGCAGGATAAGCAATGTGTTGAAACGAATGAACAACCAAAGCAAGTGGATGAGGCTCTGTAAGCCAACACGTGAGAGGACTGACACGAGCATGTGAGGAGCCAGAGAGGAATGGGGAGAGAAATGCAAGAGCAGTTAGGCTGCTGCTGCAGCCTCTTCGCTGCCAAAAAATCAGTTTAAGAGACCTAGTGAGATGCTGAGATGTAGAGGGAAAGCCTGGGCTAAGAGAGGGATGCATAACAGAAAAAGAAATGATGGAAGGAGGGATGAGAGAGAAAGCAAAGAGAGGGAGAGGGAGGGTGGATTAAGACTGACAGAGACAGAGAGCGCATGTGTGAGGAGGTGTGTGTGAGCGAGGGAGAAAGCGAGCGAGCGAGTGTGAGTGTGTGTGTGTGTGTGTGTGTGTGTGTGTGTGTGTGTGTGTGAAAGCAAAACAAAGTGTCGCAGTAGCTGAAGCAGTGCAGCAGCAGCAGCAGTTACTGTGGACGAGTAGCTCCTCACCTCGCAGGTAAAGCATCTCTCCTCTCCACCTCTGTTTATTTTTCTTTAATCCTGCACCCGCCTCCTCCCTCAATCCACCTCAACCCATCCTCTCCATCTACTCTCATCTCCTAAGTCTGTCATCACATTGTCTCTGTATGGTTGAAAATGTGAGTAAATTCCCTGTAAATCTCCTTGTTTTGACTTCATCATGTCCCGTAGACGTACAGATCCTCACTGTCATCACTTAATCACAATCTCTCTGAACTGTGTGGTTTTTGGTGACCAAAGGTGTTCTATTTTTGGGAAAGACAACATCTGCACACTGGTGCACGCTGGCCATCTACTGACAGGCTGTTTCAGAGAGAGCGAAAGGATTGGAAAAGGATGGAGGCATTTAAAGATGCAGTGATAGAAAGATGTTAAAACAAGATTTATATTGATTGATTATTGCTCAGAACGTGTGGAGGCGTGTTTTGTATTTTTCTAATGTATAAAATTACTTAAAGAAGCTGTAGTTTTGGTGGGAAAGATTCGACAGATGAAGCCAAGCTGACAGCAAAGATTGTAGTTTCAGGTGTGTCAGTGTAGTTCATTTGTGTGTGTGTTATGTGATAATGATGTCGGCCTGAGCAGAGCACCACAGGGACTTGAGGCTGCTGATGCACAAATGTGCTGATTTGTATTTTATCTTATGCACAGATTTGTGAGTCATTCGTCGCAGGTTTCTGTGTGGGTGTGGGTGTCTGTGAGTGCGTGGGTGGGTGGGTGGTTGTGTTTGCTGCGTAGGCTTCCCACAGTATAGAAAATGCGTCATCTCACTTGTTTTTTTTTTTCCTTCTCTCCATCGTTTTTTTTCTGTTTTCATTTCTATCACCCTCTCCTTTCTCTTTTCTCTCCATCATCCCTCTCTCATCCTTTCCCACGCCTGTCATCTGTCTCCTCTCTCTCTGGATTATACTCTCTCCAATCTCTCTCCGCCCCTCCCTCCCTGTCTCACATCCCCCTCCCTCCCTGCCTCCACCCCTCCTCCTCCCCTCCTCCTCCTCTTCTCTTTAATTCCTCCCACTCTTGCTGACCTCGATCCCCATCCATTCGCAGCGAGGAGGTGTGTAAACATGGCTTCACGGTCATCGTTGATATGCGCGGCTCCAAGTGGGACAGCATCAAGCCTCTGCTGAAGATCCTGCAGGAGTCGTTTCCGTCCTGCATCCACGTCGCACTCATCATCAAACCAGACAACTTCTGGCAGAAGCACAGGACCAACTTTGGCAGCTCCAAGTTTGAATTTGAGGTGAGATGGGGAAAACCTTCAGGTCCTCTACTGTGCTGTGATGCATTTGTTACAATAACAGAAGTCATCTACACTCTTTGGCTGCTGAGTTTAGCAGCTGCCTTGACCCGAAAAGTTGCAGATATGGTGTTAAACCTGTAGATGGACAGGAGCATCATGTGTACAATGATCCTAAATAAAATCCCACAGTAAAGAGGAGAAATGCAGATAAAATTGATGCTTTATAGCCAAAGTAAAGAACTTGTCATATCTGACTTGATAAATGTTCAACATCCTGTACATTTTAGAAGCCCTCAAGTATGGAGAAATTAAGTGCCATTTTTACTTTTGGCACTTTGAAGCCATGTGTTAAAAAAATAGGAAAAAAAATCAACCATTTTCCCTCAATTTGCCGTCAGCTGAGCTGTGATAACGACCACTGTGCCCTCCTCCCTCTCCCCTCATCCCCCTGAGCTGCTCATTGTCGGCACATTTCATTATTTTCCTCTCCCTCCAGCTTCAAATGCGTACATCACCAGCCAGCTGTCTACCATAGGAGAAATTTCATCATACTCAAAAAAAAAACAAACAAAAAAAAAAAAACGGCACACCGATCACGAGGCCGAGTGTTTGTGACGCTGTCAGTCAAGCGTTAGAGCGGGTTTTCACAGCTAATTTAGTGATGTATTCAGAAGCACAGGCTGATTTTAATGCTCTGACTGTTTCATAGTTATAAACTGGAAGAAAAATGCGTAGTAATGTGCTTGCGTTGAAAATACCAGGGCCTGGGTTAAACAGTCTTTTGCTGAGTAAAGAATCCTCCGTCTGATTTGAAGCTTATTTCATAAATGAGGCCTGGATACCTATTTCCCACCTTCCTCGTTCACACAGTGAAACCTGTGCTGGTATAAGCACTGTTATATCCTGTTGGTCTGGGCCTGTTTCCCTGCACAGTACGTTTTTGATAATGTGAGTGTAATTGTTTCCCTTTGGCTCCTGACTATCGCTGTGTGACTGAACACACTGGTGTAGAAATTGCTTTGATTGCTCACATGCCCATACACACATAGTTCCACTGTCTGATGACACCATATTGATTATTAATAGCCAGATGCCATGGGGCTGGCTACGATTATCACCATCTACCCCGCCTTTCCACACAAACATTGATTGGATATATTGCATGTATATTTGTGTGTGTGTCTGCCTTTGCATATCACTACCTGACCTTATACATACTGTATGTGTACATTGTATATTTAAGAAGATTTCTAAAGAGAAAGTTTTCATCTTCATCATCTTAAGTAAATTTGATACAGAACTGTTGCCAAGAACACTTGTAGGGTTTGCCTGTGCACGTGTGCAAAATTTTCCATGTCTGAATAAACTGATCCGCCACGTCCAGCAATCACACAACCGATCAGCTCCCAGCATGTACATTATTGAGTGCTACTGCTGCAGCAATGTGTTTGTCTGTGCATGTGCATCAAGGATTTTCTCCTTGCTTTGTAAAAATGAAAACTGGAGGTCGGGTGTGTTTCTCACTGTTCTCCTCTCTCCTCCCTTCCTGTTGAATTGAGACAGAAAGAAAAGAGGCAGTGAGCCGGGGTTCAGAGAGCCGACTTCTAAACATTACCCAAACCACCCTGACAAATTCTCTCCTCACCATTCAACAGAGCACAAATCAATTAACTTGAACAACAATAGCAAACAACGTGGTATCAGTATTTTCCCCTGGCAAGAGCCACAGTGCTTTTTTACCCAAGGACAACAGAGTGTCTCTGCATTGTTTGGCCTACACAAAGCGATCTAGCTATCGTTCTGTCTCCATCCATCTCTGGACATGTGTGTGGGGGTGTTGTGCGGAGGTGGCTTAGCAGAAACACAGAGGCACTGAAACCAAACAGGGAGACATTTCCTCACTGTATCTCTGAAATTGATATTGTAACATGCAGTTGTTGTGAGGAGAGGATTTTTATTTTTATTTCACTGTAAAGGGAAGAAGACCAGATCAAAGACAATCTGCACCAAGGAGTTTGAGGTGTCTGAGTTCGCAAATCACAGAACACCACACAACCATTTTTTATTGTTCAGTGCAGCTGTGCTGAATTCAGCCAGCGCAAAGGGGATGAAATGTGCTGACGTCCTGTCATTGAAGTGTTAAGTGATCAGTTATACATGGCCTCTGCTAAAAAGTCACATATCTGCAACTAAAAAAATGTATGTTGGTAGCTTTTGGGAGTACTGGCTCAGTCATATCTCTTCTAAATAACAAAATCTTCAACAGCGCAAGAAAGCAAAGAAAGACAGGTGTGGGGAATTACAACAATTTAGCTCTAAAGTGAAGTGAATAAGTGAAATTAACACAAACTTCAATTCCTGTTTTTTTTTTTGTTGTTGTTTTTTTTTTTTTTTTTTTCCTTAAATTAGTTTTTCTGCCTTTTTTTTTTTTGTTTGTTTGCCTGTAGCCACTGAGAGACAGGAGAGTCAATGAGAGACACAAAGAGAGGGGACAATATGCAGTAAATGGCCTTGGGCTGGTTTCCAACCCATGCCTCTGTGGTTAGGACTAAATCCTGATGGTATACAATCTTCGAGGTGTGCTACTGGAATGCCTGTCTTTTTATCCCAGTAATATTTTGCTTTTACCTCCTTCAGACCACCATGGTGTCACTAGAGGGCCTGACAAAGGTTGTGGACCCTTCCCAGCTGACGGCGGACTTTGATGGCAGTCTGGACTACAACCATGAGGAGTGGATAGAGGTCAGATAGCCCACCTATTCTGCCAGTCAAGGCTGTCCACCTGATCTGTAAATCTATCCTGAAATCGCCAACGACATTCAGAAGCAAAGGAGCCATAATCAATAAGCAGATAACAACACTACAGGGCACTAAGAAAGGCTGACTTACTGGACTGTACTAGATTTTTTTGCCATGTCTTTTGGTTTTAGGTGCGTGTGGCGTTCGAGGAGTTCTCTGGTCACGCGACCCAGATGCTGGCTAGATTGGAGGAGATGCAGGAAACTGTGTCAAGGAAAGATTTTCCCCAAGACCTGGAGGGAGCCAGGAGGATGATAGAAGAGCATGCCACCCTGAAGAAGAAAGTCATAAAAGCCCCAATAGAGGAGCTGGATACAGAGGGACAGAGGTGAGCAGGCATTTTGAGCTTTTCTTCACTTATAGAACAGGTAGACGACAGGCTGGATATGTGCACCACCTTCTTGCAAAATTTTTCTTTTTCTGCTATGAAAAAGTAGCATTTCGTCCTTCTTTCCTTGAGCTTTTCTATCTATGTGGCCTTCATGTTGGCTACAGTTATGCAAAAACATTTGCTGTGCAGCCATTTGCTTTTATTTTGTTTTCACTTGCTTAGAGACTTTCGTGTAAAAGAAATTCCTTTTGTGTGCTCATTGGAAATGTCAACTTTAAATGTTAATTCAATTCTGATGAAGATACTTTATTTGTCACATCAAGGGGCAGTCTGAGGAAGATGTGCAGACTTATAAAAACACTTCATTGATATGCATGAAAACAGTCTAAAGGTATAAAATATAATGTAAAATTAAAAGTAATGGCAACAAAAGTAATATTATGAATTTATTGTCTCTTGCTTCTGTTGATGTGATGTCTATCTGTGCTGTATCTCACTACTCATCTCGCATATTTCACACAAAAGAAAACACAAAACTTTGCTCTTAGAGAAAGCAGAACACAGACATGCGTAAATGCAGCCCAAACATTAAACCCCATATTAAATCCACCTCCAGGTTGCTGCAGCGCATCCAGAGCAGCGAGTCCTTCTCCAACCGTAATGGCAGCGGCGGCAGTGGTGGCAGCAGCAGTAGTGGCGGTGGGGTCTGCAATGCCGACACCCAGGGCCTGGTGCCCCGGATTACCCAGCTACTGGACAAGCTGCACTCCACCCGACAACACCTCCACCAGGCATGGCATGTCCGCAAGCTCCAGCTGGACCAGTGCTTCCAGCTCCGCCTGTTCGAACAGGACGCAGAGAAGGTCAGTGCACGGAGGGAACAGGGGCGTCGCTCAGTGCAAGCAGTGATGTAGTGGTAATCTATAACCACAGTTGGCGATCACTGCAGGGCAGATAACTGCCGACAGAAACAAAAACATAATTACACCCAGAGAGAAGCATTGATTTATGCTCTGTTTGAATTCATGTCCTCTTTAATTTGGCCCTCAAACAGGATCTTAAATTTAATTTCACAAATAAAACGGGAGATAAAAACTAAATGGCTTCACCCTCCACCACATCCTTAAGTGGAGGATTACATCTGCAGATACACAGCCACCTAGTCTTGTATCCACCCAGGCAGCTCAGGTGATGACAGCTGCGGCACAAAGTAGAAGGAGACAGGGAGAGAAATTCAGAGATCCATGTTTGAGTGAGTGGAATAAAATAGCAGGTTGCAGCAACAGAGAGAGCTGCAGTCTTGGATACACTGCAGTAGTAGGAGCTTGTTGCTAGGACACCATAGGCCATGAGTTGTTCTCTAGGAGAGCCTGAGAGGATACTCTTAACAGAGGCAGTCCATTTCTCTGTATTCTGGCCTGGAAGGATGACAACTGTGAGCACACTGCAGCAGCACACTCACACACTCTGGTCCATGCACACAGCTAAGTGCCAGCTGTTTGTTTTTACCTGCTCTTGCAATGATCTGTGAAAGTTAACATTGCACCCACACCTTGTGTGTTTTTGTGTTTATTTGGCCAGCTAACTTTTTTTTTTTGGTGTTTTGTTCTCTCTGGGTATTTGTCTGTCTGTTCTGTCATCCCCATGCCTCAGATGTTTGACTGGATCATGCACAACAAGGGTTTGTTCCTGGCAGGCTACACAGAGATTGGCAACAACCACCCCCACGCCATAGAGCTGCAAACCCAGCACAACCACTTCGCTATGAATTGCATGGTAAGACACACACACGGTCATAATGCTTTTCTGTTCACTAGTCCATGCGCTCCACTCTGTTATCATATAGTTAGTGCACTTACCTCCGGTACTGTTGTTTGAAGCTGCCTCTGCTTTCTGCCTGTTAGCACAACCAGGTATTAAGTAATCCTATTCTTTATCTACAGCCAGCCTTACGTAACCATTATGAAACTGTTGTGTTTGTGTCAGCAGATGAGAAATGATGGCGACAGCCCGATAGCCCCTCGCCTCACTACCTCCTCCTCTATTTACAACACTCAATTTCATCCTTTCCTCCCATACCCTCCTCTGTCTGATAATACTTCTTCTTCATATCCTCTTTTTTTTTAACTCATTCTTACCCCCTTCTCCTCTGTGTCCTATATAGAATGTGTACGTAAATATCAACCGCATCATGTCAGTTGGTAACCGGCTGCTGGAGTCGGGCCACTATGCCTCCCAGCAGATCAAGCAAATCTCAGGCCAGCTGGAGCAGGAGTGGAAGGCCTTTGCTGCAGCACTGGACGAACGCAGCACGCTGCTGGAGATGTCCGCTAGCTTCCACCAGAAATGTGACCAGGTGAGTTTAACACAGATGTGCCAATGCAGATTTAAGGCTGCAACTAAAGATTATTAAAGATTAATTATCAAAAAATAGTGAAAAGTGTCTGGTCTCCAGAGCCCCAAAGTGATATTTTTCAATTGCTTGTTTTGCTTGAATAATATTCAGTTTACCAACATATAAGACAGAAGTGCAATAAATCCTGGAAAGTGTTGCTAAGGAGAGGAACGTCTGGACTAATATCTGCTGCTACTGTGACCTAATCTAGGATACACAGCAGAGCATCATCTCCCAATCATTTTATCCCCACATAGATGAATAGGTATATAATCAAGAATTTCCAGCCAACTATGACAAAGACCTTATTTTGCAGCCATTATGATGTGTTATACATAATCTTGCATAATTTTTCACTATTAACCACATTAAAATCATCCAGAAAATCAAACCCAGTCAAGGGTTCCATGCACAGGGCTGTAGGGACACACTGTCCTCTTTTTATCTTGTAAGAACAATGAACCTAATCTGAGATAAGCAGGAATCATGCAATCACAAAATATTGAAGAAAACTACTTTGTAACTGCTCTGCAATGTCCCCCTCATAGTTAAGTTTCACTAATTAAACAAAACTCACTCAGCTCTTAAACTGATTTGAGCCTAAGATTATGTTTCCCAATTCAGACTTGTGTACTAACTGGATTCAGTAAAACTTACAGTGATGTACCTCGTGAACCCGCTGAGGTGCTGACCTTTACTGTTGCTAATGGATGCACATAGACACACATGCACGCCCTTTCCTGGTTGTAAAATACCCATTTGGCTTCATTAAATCTATCAAAGCCTCACATGTGCATTGCCTTAACATATATTTACATAAACATACACACAATGTAAGTAAATCATTTGTTATCTGCTGTTTATTCCTGTCTGTGCTTATTAGTCGGACCACTATGGAATGATTCATGCGCTGAAAAAGCACACAAACAGAATCCCGACGAGGGAACATGGGTGGTACGACTTTTCCGACCTGGAATATTGCCGTCATCAGACCAGCCTTTCATGCTCATGAGCTAAAATAGGAACAGCTTTTTTTCCCCAGAGGTTTCACCCCAGCCTGTTTTTCCTCCACACATACATTGAAACTTGTTTTAAAGCTTTGTTCTAATCTGTATCTTATTCTAGTTATCATGGGAGAGATATTTAAAAAGCAATAATGAGGTGGAGTTCACCACAACTTTTTGATATTTGTTTGAGAGCAGACTCACTGGTTGTTTTGTTTCCCTTCACTCCCACAGGGGGGTACAGATAGTTCTCAGAAGTCACCACAGGCCAATAAACAGCACATTCAGCTGTAGATAATTCCTCTGAAAAAGTCTTAAGAGAGCTCATAACCACACGCAAAGACATTCATGCATGTTTAAGCCCAGAAATAGTTAAGAAAATGTTCCTCGGGCAAATTAATGCACGCTGAGGTATGTTTGACTTACACGTGACTCCTGTGGAAGAGCACAAGGATGTATACACTACCACCGTCTCATGATGCGCCTAATATGAAGTGCTTTACATCTGAGGAGTAGTTTGTGTTAATGTAGTGTGTGTTTCTTCCCCCTGCAGTACATGAGCAATGTGGACTCGTGGTGTAAAGCATGTGGCGAGGTGGATTTGCCCTCCGAGCTACAAGACCTTGAGGACGCCATTCACCATCACCAAGGCTTGTACGAACACATCACTGCTGCTTACTCTGAGGTAAAATCACTCTTACTCCTTATGGAGGTATAAAATGTCAAAATGAATTCAATGTGCGTCCATAGCATCAGGATCAGCAGCAATGTCTCAAAATTCATGTCCTAACTTGAAACATTTGCAGCAACATCCTTGTTATTTAAGTTTTAAAACACCGCAGTTACATTTACTGTTATCAGAACATAATTCACACACAGTAAATGTGGTAATTTTTCTGTTAGTGGAAAATAAACTTTTAAAATTAAGTTAACACATCTTTATACAGCATCAAGTCAAAATGTGAAGCTTTTTCTGGTGCATTTCTGCACAGTTGAACTCTACCTCAAATTTAATTTAAACTACATGACAGCTTTTACACTGACAATATTACTGCACAGTGCAAGATATAACTCTTAAGTGTGTTTCTCACTAATGCCCCCTTTGTGGCATCATTGCTCTTTTTTAGTTTCCAAAAATAATAACAATTCGACCATTCACTTTGTTAGTTGTTTGACTCAAGCTGCAAATATAATCATACAAATACCCATTATTTCTTTGTATTTGTGTAGTAGCTGTAAATGATGAATGCAAATAATTTTCTAACCTCAGGTGAGCCAAGATGGCAAAGCACTGTTGGACAAATTGCAGCGACCTTTGACCCCAGGCAGTGCCGATTCATTGACGGCATCAGCGAACTACTCAAAAGCGGTGCACCACGTCCTTGACATCATCCACGAGGTGTTACACCACCAGAGACAGCTGGAAAACATCTGGCAGCACCGCAAAGTGCGGCTGCACCAACGTCTGCAGCTCTGCGTCTTTCAGCAGGACGTCCAACAGGTACACACACACACACATACGCATTCTGTATATATGTTTGTGTTTATATGCACACGTTCGTTCCACATGTGGTTATTCAAGGTCGAAACTGTTGCCAGTGTTTTTTTCAACATAACATGAGAGGGTCAGACAGTAATTTGAAAATAGCAGGGTAGCTTACTGGGTAGAAGGATTGTACTCTTAATAGAGGGTTTGATCCCAGCAGCAGCCGTGTTTCCTATCAAAATGTCCTTGAGCAAGTTGCTGAAACCTTACGTCTGCACCCATCATGTCTTCCTGTGGAAAGGAACATTGGATAAATGCCTGAAATGTAAATGTTCTCTGCATAATAAAGGCCTGACAGCAAGCGCAATGAGCATGCCATAATGAAATGGTCCAATATGATAATACAGTTGCTGGGCATTCCTAAGAAGGTTGCCATGGCAACGGTTGCTATGGCAATCCAATTGGGTCATATGTCCAAGCAGATGCTGTTTCTATCTATTTATGCTGTGAAGGACATAGAGCAGGGAGAGGATTGTGAGCAGAAAGGCTCAGTGCAACGCCTCCTATGATACTGATCATTGTTTCGGTCACTCCTTTCTCTTTCACACTCCTTTGATTAGCACCAGCACTTGTGGCTCAACTGCCTCCTTAGAGCTCCCCCTTGTGGCTGCTTATTTTCAAGCGTCTGTCTAACTTTCTGGACCTATGGTCTCATTGTACAGGTGCTGGACTGGATAGAAAACCATGGTGAGGCCTTCCTCAGCAAACACACAGGTGTGGGAAAGTCCCTGCACCGAGCCCGAGCTCTGCAGAAACGACATGAAGACTTTGAGGAAGTGGCACAGGTGGATTATTTTAAAATATCACTATATAACAATATATCACTATTGATTTGTTGCGAGACTTATGTGTAATTTATGAAAGAAGAAATAAGACTTTAAAGTTTAGATATAAGAGTCTTTTTCAGTTCAATGCACACAGGCTTGGTGCTTTCATGAGCAGTGGCTCATAACATTTAACATTGTTCTATAATTGACACATGTGGCCGTATTAACTGTTTTTACTGTAAGATAAAGATAAAGTTATATATTCTTGCTAACTTTTTCCCTAAACCTGCCTAAAATCTAATTTAATCTAATCTAATCAGTGTAATGAGTACTTATGTATGTTTGGTTAATTGTACTGCGAGTGCTTAAATTTTATGCTACGTCATACAACCTCTCCACTGCATTTTTGAGAGAAATGTTTTACTTTTCATTCTGCTATATTTATTTGATAAGGGTAGTTACTAGTTACTTTACTGATTAAGATTTTACGTACAATACAGATGACAACTCTATAAAATGTAATGCACTCATTCAGAGGATAAACTACTCAACAATATAAAATATATAAAATGATTTAAATTAGCTTCACCTCAACCAACTACAACAGCAAATAGCATGCCAGATGCAGGATTTTACTTATTGCTCATTTAAGCTTAAGCCAGAGCTGTGTATCAAATACTTCTCCAAAATGTCTGCTCAGCTTTAAGCAGAAGATACCTTTAAATACCCCACATTTGATATAATGATTTGTTTCTGCAGCATCTCTCTCTTCCTCTTCCTCTTTATCTCACCTTCACCCACTCTCTCTCTCTCTCTCTCTCTCTCTTTCTCTTTCTCTCTCTCTCTCTCTCTCTGTGTTTCCTCGTGGTAGTTATCTCTGTACAGCTGTACCATCACTCACCCTATCAGTGTTTGTGTCTTCTGCATATCCTGTTTTTCATCTTCTCCCTGCCTCTGCTTTGTCTCACACTCTGCTTGCCTTCAAAATATAATACATTTTTGCTTGAATTACATTGTCTCCCTGGACCAATCCATCTCTCTCTCTGTCCCCGGCCTCGCTGTAGAACACGTACACCAATGCAGACAAGCTGCTGGAGGCGGCCGAGCAGCTGGCCCAGACGGGAGAGTGTGACCCAGAGGAGATTTACCAGGCCGCCCACCAGCTCGAAGACAGAATCCAAGACTTTGTTCGCCGCGTGGAGCAGCGCAAAGTCCTGCTGGACATGTCTGTCGCCTTCCACACGCACGTCAAAGAGGTAGGCAGGGAGGATGACATAATGCTGAAGTGGATGGTGGGCTGTGTGTTTGTGTGGATGAGAGCTTTCACAGTGCTCTCTGAGCAAGAGGGAAATGATTATCGGATAAAATGAAATATGTATGACTATGTTTTGTTTTGGGTATTTTTTCATTTAGTTCCATAGAAATCAATTTCATTTTCATTTCAATTCCACCTTTTAAAATTTCGGATTGCATTTAGGATTAGGTTTCATCGTTGAGGGCCGTCTTGGAATGTGACCAGAAAGTTTAGGCACGAGATTCAGAATTGATGGGAAAAAAATGGTCCATCATTAAACAGCTTTCATAAATGTGAAAGCAATGGGAAATTGATGTTTACATGTTATGATGCAGTCACAGTTTGTATATTTGTGTCTATTTTGTGATCAGAGAGAGAACAGAGACACAGACGTGCAGACAAGTGTTGGCAAGTCAAACATCATGTGCCACATTTTTTAATGAATGAGATTTCACACCAAGCCTACCTAAATAAGATATGTATGACACTTACAGAACCATTAGCATAGTCTAAGAACACTCTGTGCGGTAACACAAATGAATGAAGTTGCAGTAAAAAATGATTGTTTTGAATAAAAATACAATATTTATAACTGTCCTCCTGTAGCTCTGGACCTGGCTGGAGGAGCTCCAGAAGGAGCTGCTGGATGACGTTTACGCTGAGTCTGTGGAGGCCGTCCAAGATCTGATCAAACGCTTCGGCCAGCAGCAGCAGACCACACTGCAGGTCACCGTCAACGTCATCAAGGAGGGAGAGGACCTCATCCAGCAGCTCAGGTAGAGTGTAATACACCTTACTAATAATTAAGTAATCCTAAAGAAACCCTGTACGATGTAAGAGAGTGGCCAGCAGCAGTGAAAGAAATTAAGATAATAATGCACATGTTGTGTTCAGCAGAAGATGTAGGAACCCTCTAAACTAATTGGTAATGGAAATGTAAAAAGAAAAACTTTTATTTGCTTCATCGTCTCTCTCAGTCTTTGTGTCACTGAATATTGACATTGAATAGAGCTCTGGCAGAGTATATGAGACATGCACAGATTTGGATTTAATGTGTAAACAGTGAAAGGAGCTAAATATAAGCAATGAAATAGTCTGTCAGGGTAATTTTGAAAAGACAGAAATGAGATGCATGAAAACCAAAAAAAAGAAAAAAAAAAAAAGAAAAGAAAACTGAGAGGATGGGAGGAGGTGTTGGAGAGGTAGATGCAATTGACCCTCACTCTCCAACTCTATTTTTACACAGAGGATGTTCCAGTCCCTTCTTCCTCCCGCTTCATCTACCACCCTTTTTTTCCTCCCTCTCTCTCTCTCTCTCTCTCTCTCTGATGTATTGGCTCCACAGTGAATTCTTACATAACTCTGCTTTTAGAAGCTCATGTCTAATTGTGTGGCTCCCCAGGAGGCAGCTGTAACTATACACACCTTTTGCTTGTGTGTTTGTGAGAGACAGAGAGCAGGACTGTACTGTATATGTGTACACATGTGTTCATGAATGTGCATTTGTGTCAGAATCCGTCTGACCTTCGCTGTCTCTGCTTGCTTATGTGAGACTCTGTGGTCATACTGAACATCGGAGTAAGATCCATGTAGCCTTCACTGCGTTGTACATTTTTTAACTGTGTTACTCATCAATATAATATTAATTATAGATATGTACTAGATTTTTAGTATCAAATGATTCTGTTGAAATCTGTGTTTATTTGTGACATATAGTATTTAATACTGGATACAAAAATGTATTAAATCTTTTTCTTTTTTTTTATTTTATATGAAATACATCTTAGAAAATACATAATCTGAGGGATATTTCAAAACATGTAATGGAAAATAAAACAAGTAACGCTCTTTAATATCTCGATCAATATTGAATACAAAATTAAATCCATTCAATAAAATGAATATGCGTTTACAGGAGGATTCAGCCACACTTTTGATACAGGCAATAGAAGTAATGCTATAAAAAATCTGGTCTAATATAAGGTTTTTTTGCTCCTATTTCTGAGAGGAAGTAAAGGTTGTAATAGAAACAGTCCTAAATATAGACTATTGTTGACTGTATTAGGTTGTTTTCCCAGTGAAAGTAAAAAAGGAAACTAATAGATCCAACACAAGACAACAGGTTTAAAAAGGAGGAAGGGTTTAAAGGTGCATGTAGTGCTCCTTTAAAGTGAACAACATACTATGAAGTTAACATCTATGTACAGTACAAATTGTACTGTGTATAATTTGCTGCTTCACTGACACACCCAATGTACACTATATGAAAATCTAAATCCAATAAAAAGATCTTTGAGAAAAATTAAATTAAAGTTTTAAAATTAAAAAGGTGATATTGTGTTAATTTTCTTCAAAGATACCTTTCATCATTTCACTCCAATCAGCCACTCTTCTCTAATCTGGTTTGCTCTACTACAGTTAAATAAGCCACTGCAGGCTGAGCTAAGCAGCAGATTTAAGTTCACTTGGCGTCAAGCCCAATGGTATCTTTATAGATGTTTTGCTATAGTGCACTGCTCTGCCTCTCACAGCTTATTTCTTAATTGAATGTTTCTGTTCCAGGGACTCTGCCATCTCCAGCAACAAGACGCCCCACAACAGCTCCATCAACCACATCGAGAGCGTCCTGCAGCAGCTGGATGAGGCCCAGGCCCAGATGGAGGAACTCTTCCAGGAGAGGAAGATCAAACTGGAGCTCTTCCTGCAGCTCCGCATCTTTGAGAGGGACGCCATTGATGTGAGTCTGCTTGGGATGAAGGGCTAGTGTCTCTGTTGTGTTAGTGTACATATATAATGACTCTGTGTTTGGGTGACCGATGATAAAGTTAAGACGTTTTGATTAAACCATTGTAATGAAATTATATTTTTATGTTGAGATCGGTACAAGGCCTGAAAACAGAAACAAAACATGAACTTACATTCAGACTTGATGTTTTGGTGATATATCATTTTGTTGTATTGTTTGATACAATGTTACAAAATGTATTATGCCCAAGCAAAACTACCTGTTAGTACTGCATTCTCCAACAGTGACAATGACTTTTCTGTGACTATAATTTAAAAAAAAAAATCTGTTCCATTTCCCCACAGCATTGTCCATAAATATTCAAGGTGTGTATAACCTTTGACAAATACAATCTTTTTGTCCTTTCCTCAGATCATCTCTGACCTAGAGTCGTGGAATGAGGAGCTGACGGGTCAGATGAATGATTTTGACACTGAGGACCTGACGCTGGCTGAGCAGCGGCTGCAGCACCACGCTGACAAGGCTCTGACCATGAACAACCTCACCTTTGATGTCATCCACCAGGGACAGGAGCTGCTGCAGTACGTTAATGAAGTCCAGGCCTCTGGTGAGTTCACTGCCCTGACTCTGTAAAGCAGTACTGTGCCATCCAGGGTGGCCACCGCTCTTTTCAAAGAACAACTTTGTTTGCTAAACAGTGTACAGTCACCTTGCCCCAGTATTCTCTCTTTGTTTTCTACACACGTTCTTCTGTTTTTTGAGCTGCTTTGCATCCACCCTCCTATGATGCTGCTCTGTCAGAATCCATTATATCTCAAGTGCAGTGTGAGGGTTGATGTGGTGAAGTGAAGAGATGTTTGACTGTCGTTTGTTGCCACATCAGTCATCATCCAGCTGAGGGTGATCACAGTATACAGCTCATGTTCACTGCTGCTGCACAGATTTCTGTGTTGGCTACATTAGTTTAATATTGATAGTGTGTAGGTGTCGGGGGTCAGATTCAGTCAGTGTTTGTGATGAGAGGCGCCCACTCACTAACCATAATAACTCACCTGTGATCTCACATGCTAATAGGTGCTCTCTAAAGCCTCACAAGGAACGGTTACATCACATCACGTGTATCAGAGCATACTGATATTATTCACAAAGCAGTTATTAGAATGGATAAAAGTATTTCAAGTTTTCAAGTTACAAGATATTTGGCAGGTAGGCAGAAGTTAGCTGTATGTATGCATCCAGAGCTAATGTGATTGTTTGTCCTTCCTCCAGGTGTGGAGCTGCTGTGTGACCGGGATGTCGACATGGCCACGAGAGTTCAGGACCTGTTGGAGTTCCTTCATGAAAAACAGCAAGAGCTGGACTTGGCTGCTGAGCAGCACCGCAGGCACCTGGAGCAGTGCGTCCAGCTTAGACACCTGCAGGCTGAGGTCAAACAGGTAGGACAGCAAGGCGCCGCCTGCAGGCCGAGATGTTGTAACTACAGAACACCGGGATATCTGCAGATTCTATGAAGTCCTATGAAGTCTAAACTTGGAGACATGATTAAACCTCTCCATCGTTTCTCCAGGTTCTGGGTTGGATCCGTAATGGCGAGTCAATGCTGAATGCTGGTCTAATAACAGCCAGCTCCCTGCAGGAAGCTGAACAACTGCAGAGAGAACATGAACAGTTTCAACATGCCATTGAGGTGAGACAGTGTTTGTTTGACCTATGAGTTTCTCCCCCAATTATGTTTTCTGTCCAGAGCCTGAAGCTAGATTTTATTCTTTTAATTGCTCATTATTTTTGATCATTTTAACCTCCTCTTTTCTCCACCCCTTCCATCTCTGCAGAAAACCCACCAGAGTGCTCTGCAGGTTCAGCAGAAGGCAGAGGCTCTGCTCCAGGCCAACCACTATGACATGGACCTGATCAGAGACTGTGCTGAGAGCGTGGCCTCCCACTGGCAGCAGCTCATGCTGAAGATGGAGGACAGACTCAAACTGGTCAATGCCTCTGTGGCCTTTTATAAGACATCTGAACAGGTAGGAGACCACATTCAATTTGACTGTGTCTGAAAGAAAAGCATATTTAAGTGTGTTCCTCAGAAAACTGACTGAGTGTGTTGGTTCGCTCAGGTGTGTAGTGTGTTGGAGAGTCTGGAGCAGGAGTATAAGAGAGAGGAGGACTGGTGTGGAGGAGCTGACAAACTGGGACCCAACTGTGAAACGGACCATGTCACCCCCATGATCAGTAAGCACCTGGAGCAGAAGGAGGCCTTCCTCAAGGTAACACACACACTAAAATCCAGGATCAAACGAAGCAAAGGTTGAGGTTCCATGTCTGACTTCAGTGTGTGTTAATCTTTGAATCAGGCGTGCACTCTGGCCAGACGAAATGCAGATGTCTTTCTCAAGTACATGCACAGGAACTCTGTCAACATGCCCGGGATGCTGAGCCACGTCAAAGCACCTGAACAGCAGGTTAAAAGTGAGTATCTGAAAACACCTCTGCTGTAACTCCTGAATTGAGAACTAACTTGCAGTTAGTTGGCAAATTTGACCTAATGACCTGAACACTGAGATTTCCAAAGAGCTAACACAACAAAGATTTATTTAACATGGTTGTATTACGTCTGACAAAATAGTTTTGTAACCTATAGCACTATAGTTCATAGAGTTGCTAAGAAGCAAGAGATATTTGTGTATATGATATTTCTGAACCAATGCATATAAACAGTATTGAAGAGGGTAATATTCAAGTATGGTAAAAATGAGGAGAAAGAGGAGCAGGCAGATGCAGAGGGAGAGCCAGTAGGAGTTCCCGACTCAGACAACAACTGATCAGGAGGTTCAGTGGTTGTGATATGATGGCAGTGCTATGTTATGTGCATAATGTAAGCATTGCAGGCAAAGTTAGTGTGGAGGCCTGTTTCTAAAGAAGCTACAAAGCGCGTAGTGTGGGACAGTGACATACTATAAATGACCAATAAGACATTTATGTTGTTTGCAGACTTCTTCTCTTGCCAACATGTCCAGAGGCAAAAAATCTATGTGCAGTACAAGGTTGTCTGTATTGTGACTGTTTTCTGTGTTTATCTCGTGTTCAGACATCCTCAATGAGCTGCTGCAGAGAGAGAATCGTGTTCTCCACTTCTGGACCATGAGGAAACGACGACTGGACCAGTGCCAGCAATATGTGGTCTTTGAACGCAGCGCCAAACAGGTGAGAAAAAACACACATGCATACAATTATGAATGCCCAGTTCAGTTCACATTGAAACTAGACAGTTGAATCTGTATTTATTGTGTGTCCTAAGGCTCTGGAGTGGATTCATGACACCGGGGAGTTTTACCTGTCCACACACACCTCCACTGGTTCGAGTATCCACCACACACAGGAACTGCTGAAGGAGCATGAGGACTTCCACATCACAGCCAAGGTTAGGCTCACACATACAACAATCACATTTGTGTATGTGTTTATATAACTTTGTATGCAAGTAAACACTTTCTCTGCTGCTGTTCTTCAGCAAACTAAGGAGCGCGTGAAGCTGCTCATCCAGCTGGCTGACGGCTTCTGTGAGAAAGGCCACAGTCACGCTGGTGAGATCAAAAAATGGGTGACAGCTGTGGACAAACGCTACAGAGACTTCTCCTTGCGCATGGATAAGTACCGCTGCAGCCTGGAGAAAGCCCTGGGCATCTCCTCGGACTCTAACAAGGCAGTAAGTGGTCATGTGTTTGACAGTGCAGTTTACAGGTGCAGATTACCAACCAATTCACATTGTCTCTTCCTTCATCTATGTCTCTTTAAATCACTTTTACTTTTTCTCCTCTGTGTCAGAGCAAAGATCTCCAGCTAGACATCATCCCAGCCACAGCTCCAGGGTCAGAGGTCAAGCTGAGGGATGCCGCCCATGAGCTAAATGAGGAGAAACGCAAGTCAGCCCGCAGAAAGGAGTATGTTCCCACTTTCTGTTAATTTTACAGTTTATAAAATATGTCTTTTTCAAGCAGCTATAAAATTGCTGGTTCAGAATAATTTAGCAGATTAAAGTGGTTGTGCCCAATAAAACAGTTTAGTGAAAAGCTGCACTTGTGAGCAGTAGCTACGTGCTACGCCTGCAGATTAAACAAATAGAAGCAAGCCAGCATTTTCACAGCATTTAACCTCCTGTTGGAAATGTTTTATTTCCCCGGGGCATAACAAATTAAACAATTGGCTACGTAGTTACTAAAATGTTCTCAGGTTCAGTCATTGTGCTCGTCAGTGTCCTTGTCAACAACAATGTCAGCGCTGAAGCCCCACTTTCTGAATAGATGTAAGTGGCGTTCAGTGTAAATGTACATACATAATGGATTTGTGTGATTTAAACTTCCTCTTCCACATACACTGCTCTCTGCTGTGTCAGCACGAGAACTGCAGACGCAACAGTCGAGCTTCAGTAGAGAACAAATGAATCTACATGTAAGTCTACAGCAAAAGGAGGCTGTGTCATTTTATAGGAGCAGCACAAATCATCAGTGTGATTTCCTTCATTCATGGCTGGTTTATGACCAAGTTTTATGGCCTGTAACTCCTTCATTATTCATTAGCCTAAATGGATGGAGGAGACAGGCTGTAAGGCAGCTATTGGCATTTTGATTTATGACTATGTGGATGAGGACAGTATGACAGTTGCGAATACTGTGTGTGTGTGTGTGTGTGTGTGTGTGTGTGTGTGTGTGTGTGTGTGTGTGTGTCTAGGTTCATCATGGCAGAGCTGATTCAGACAGAAAAAGCCTACGTGCGAGACCTGCGGGAGTGCATGGATGTGAGTTCAGCCTCACAACCCACCACTGTTAACCTGTTTCATGTGCAAGTTGTGCAACAATCACATAAAAATCTGAAAATGCATTAGAAGTTTTTTATTCATTATTTAATCTCGTCTTCTCTCCATGGAGACCTACCTGTGGGAGATGACCAGTGGAGTTGAGGAGATTCCCCCAGGTATCATCAACAAGGAGCACATCATCTTTGGAAACATGCAGGACCTCTATGAATTCCACCACAAGTAAGAAACACGCTTTTGGTGCTTACTCACTGTTCTTTATATCAAATTAAGTTTCAAACCTCGCTGGTATCACAGGGCCCCAAACCAGATACAAATCACTCCTAAAGATTAAAGTAAAATCTAATTTTAAAAGAAAGGGCTTTACTATAGGCTTTACTTTTTATTTAATATAGCTTTCATGACTTTGCTGTATTTTACATTTCACTTTCCTTGTTTTGTCAGCATCTTTCTCAAAGAGTTGGAGAAATATGAGCAGCTACCAGAGGACGTTGGCCATTGCTTTGTCACATGGGTATGTGTCGTGTGTATCCATGGAGTGTTAGGCCAAAAACGTCTCGCATACTAAGCTCACACGTTGTAGTTTTTAAGTATAATTAAATTCCTGTTTACTCATAAAAGATGCTTGAACGCTCCATCGCTTTCAACTGTCATCATGTTTCAGTCAAAGTCATTGTAAAAGTTTCTCTCGTCCTTCAGGCTGATAAATTCCAGATGTATGTGAACTACTGCAAGAACAAGCCCGACTCCACCCAGCTCATCCTGGAGCATGCTGGGAACTACTTTGATGTGAGTATCTCCAGAGATCAATAAAAACGAAACTGGATTTGTCATTGTTGGTTGAGTCTGACCATCTCGCGTCTCTGTTTGGCTGTCAACAGGAAATTCAACAGAGGCACCGACTGGCCAACTCCATTTCTTCTTACCTGATCAAGCCTGTGCAGAGAATCACCAAGTATCAGCTCTTGCTGAAGGTAACCCACCGGACCACGTCACACTGCTGTGGCTGCCGTCTCCATGGTTCCTGTTGTCATGGTTTCTGTGTGTATGTCTATTTAGGAGCTGCTGACTTGCTGTGAAGAAGGTAAAGGAGAGATCAAGGACGGCCTCGAGGTGATGCTCAGTGTTCCTAAGAAAGCCAACGATGCGATGCACCTCTCTATGCTGGAAGGTAATTAACGCATGCTGCTCGTTATTTATGGTGTGATCTGTCACTGTTAGTGCTGTCAAATTACAACTATTCACTAATCAGATAAGATGTTTTTTTTTAAAGAATTTCCCAGCTAATACCCCCTCCTTCCTCCAGGTTTTGATGAAAATATCGAGTCCCAGGGTGAGCTCATTCTCCAGGAGTCCTTCCAGGTGTGGGATCCAAAGACCCTGATCCGTAAGGGTCGAGAGCGCCACCTCTTCCTCTTTGAGATGTCTCTCGTCTTCAGCAAGGAGGTCAAAGACTCGAATGGCAGGAGTAAATACATCTATAAGAGCAAACTCTTTGTAAGTAGATGAGAGTAAAATAAACTTAATGAAGTTTGACTTTGCTTTAACTGAATTAAGAGCAGTGTGTTTAAAGGGTCAGTCAGGCTTTTGAAAAGTTTAATTAGTGGATGACACAATTTGCATTTTTTTTTGTTTCTGCCTTATATCTTTAAATGCATTACTTGTACTTTACAAAACCAAGTTAATTGCCGCGACTTGAATCAACACTTGAGACAGTCTAAATCCTCCATTGTCTCAAGAAATTACTCTTTAGTTGGAGTGAGATCATTTCAGATGGCCATTGTACTTAAGTGAAGACAACCTGGCTGTACCATCTTGTTGACATCTTCTCATATTATTATCTCCCTCTCCAGACATCAGAGTTGGGGGTGACAGAGCATGTTGAAGGTGACCCCTGTAAATTTGCTTTATGGGTGGGACGCACACCAACGTCTGACAACAAGATTGTGCTCAAGGTAAAACACAGCTGATCTCTCTGATTCCTTTCTCAAATATCCTTCAAGGTTTGACCGATATGAGTTTACAAAGGAAGAGCCCTGAAATCACTGTGGACAGAAACAATTGAAGCCAAAAATAGTGACACTGGAAATACTAATATTTTAGATAGGATTTAATCAAACAAATCTCCATATTACTGTGGTGGATGACGGATTGATATCTCCAACACAATATCTCAAAAGGGCTAATTCTGAAATCTTCATATTTGTCTAACCCAGCTTTTACTCACCTTTCTTCTTATTCAACCCTCTCCTGCCTCTCTTCTTATATTCTCAGCTTTCCTTTTATCTTGTTCAGTTGCATGAGCAGCTTCAAGGTGTCCAAGAAGCTTCCTGTAGTCACACACTCCTCTATCTCCTTGATTTCTTTCTTTATCTCGCTCTGTCTTCTACCAGCCTCTGTCTTCTGGTTAGATTCTGCTTTGTTCCATCTGTTAACAAACAGGCACATCTGTATATCTGGGGCTGTGTTTTCTGTGGATGTTTGTATCTCTAATTCTTTCTGTGGGCTGACATGCTTCCACCAACGCTGCTGACACCGTTTCAACTCCTGAACACCCACAATCATCCATCCTGGCTCAGTGCCAAAGTCACAAGTAGCCATGTTTCTCTAACAGAAAACAAAGATTTTAATGATTTAAACGTCATTTTAGAAGGAAGAAATTACATTTATTTAGCTACATTTAGAAACTTTTTGTGAGCATTTTCCTGTTGAATGCCTTCATGGATGAAGTAATGTTTGTGTGTCAGCCGTTGGAACAGCATGGTACTAAAATCCTAACATTTAATTTTGATCAATGACTGCTAAACTAACCACTGAGAACCAGTCATGTGGTATGTTCATTGTAAATTAAGTGTGTCTCATTACTAACTACACGTTCACACACACACACACACACGCACACCGTCCATTACAATCTGCTACACATTTAATTGGCCGTCAGAACACAAATTCAGTGTTGTACGTTTCTATCATGTCAACCCGTTTTGTCAGCATAAGAAATGTCATGTAAACATCTTCTCAAACCAAACCAGTGAAATTCTCTATTTTATATCTTAAATTCAAAGCTAAGTCAGGGATCCAAACATGGAGCAATGGTGAGTACAAACTATCCCACAACACAGCCCTCAGCCACTTCTCACAAGTCTGAAACACAAACTCTTAGCACTTCTTATCTTCGCTCTTTATGAACAGGAGCTTAGGAACATTATATCCATGGTAGAAACCCTCTTAGACCAATTAACCATCAGTGTGGGGCTGAAAGGTTTTAAAATAATTTAGGGCAGTGATTCCCAACCGAGGGCTGGTATGTGTCAGGGGGCACCTTTGTTCTGAAGAAAGATTACATTGCGGTACACACAAAAATCAAAACAAATTAAAATTTCTTTTCAATACTATTTCATTAAAATATCTTCATGTATTGATTGAATTTGCCATAACATTGTTTTTTGATTCAGTGTGCATGAAAACTCGTTAGCTAAAAGTAAATACTTAAAGTTACAAACAGTTTAAAATAAAATACTTCATTATTAGTTTGTTAATGGATAAATTGATTAAATTAACAGCTAAAAGTAATAAACAGTTGAAATAGCTTATGCTAGCTAAAAACAGATCGATAGCTAAAAGTGATGGATAAATGGCCAAGATGTCCAACTTCTACCACTCCAAGTGGTAGCTAGCACAAATGCAATCTTTACCAAACTGACCTAAATACTAACATTATTGTGAGAAAATCCATTTTTATGTAGCTAATGTGTTAAATAACATTTGTTGAAGAGGTTCTTAAGTTAATCTGAGGGCTCTGGGGGAACAGCTGACACAGAAGGTTGGGAACCACTGTTCTAGACTTCCAGAGCTGGAGGGGACTCATGTGGAAGGAAATTAAACAGTAAAATGACTTTAGTTGATAAGAGATGACAAAGGGTAAATTCAGACTTGTGTGAACCGCACAGAGTGAAACAACATTTCCAAAGGATTTTAATTTTCTAAAAACTCTAACTCTTGACTTCTTGAACTCCCTCCATCATTGATCTTTAACAGGCGTCGAGCATCGAGAACAAGCAGGACTGGATCAAACACATCAGGGAGGTGATCCAGGAGCGCACCATTCACCTGAGAGGAGCACTCAAGGAGCCCATTCATATTCCAAAAGCAACTACAGCCAAGCACCACAAGGGACGAAGGTAAACAAGCGTCATCTGCAATTAAAGATTTTCTAAGGGGGTAGAGAGCAGTTGACATGAGGAGATACACATTGAAGTTTATTTACACCCACTTTCAGAAATAATTCCAATTTTAACTGATGATGTGTGTTTGTTAGGGATGGAGAGGACTTGGATAGTCAGGGTGAAGGCAGTAGCCAACCAGACACCATCTCCCTGGCATCACGCACCTCTCAGAACACACTGGACAGCGACAAGGTGGGAATGCGCACACACACTGATGATGCTGTAAACTGAGCATGTCTCACATGTTGTCACACCCTGTGTCTGGGATAAGTGTCACATGGACACCAGGTGTTAATGATTTTCCTGTCTCCCTCAGCTCTCTGGTGGCTGTGAGCTGACTGTGGTGATACATGACTTTATGGCCAGCAACAGCAATGAGCTGACTGTGCGGCGCGGCCAGACAGTGGAGGTTCTGGAGCGCTGTCACGACAAGCCAGACTGGTGCCTGGTCAGGACCACAGACCGCTCGCCAGCCCAGGAGGGCCTGGTGCCCTGCTCCATGCTCTGTATCGCCCACTCCAGGTCCTCCATGGAGATGGAGGGCATCTTCAACCACAAAGGTCAGTGCTCTAGGTGTAAGGGAGGAGGGTGGATGTAATGTGCATTTAAGGAATTTGAGCTGAAAAGTTGATACTATGTGGATGTTTGCATCATATGAAAAACACAACGCACTACAACTTAAGAAAACAAATAGACAAAACAAAACCAAAGCCAGATAACATCTTCATCCATTTGACAATACATGTGCTGCGTAGCACATGAAGATGGAGATGTTTTCTGAACTTGTTTGCAGCACGTTGAGTTCTCAAGGCCACTGTAAAAAAAAAAGTATTTCAACAATAGCTTTGTGTGTCACAGACACTCTGTCAGTGTGCAGCAATGACTCCATCATGCCCGGCTCGTCTGCCACGCTTCAGCCTGGTCACGGCATTGGCTCCCACACCTCACCTGGGCCAAAACGACCAGGTATGGCTCCTGTACCGTATTATGTCTGCCTGGTATAAGATTCCATGAAATGAATGACACTGACAGCTTAATCACAAATTACACACACACACACTTTCTATGCAAGTAACAGAACTCCTGTAGCATCTACAAAATTTCGATGGAGCTCTCTCACATGGTAGAGATGCATGACACAAAGTAGACAAAGTGTCGTTGAAATTTTGGCATGTTACTGTATGGTGTGGTTTTAAAACTAATGCTCCATACTGCAGCAAACTGAGTGTTGTGTCTGGGGTGTGTCCTAGGTAACACCCTGCGGAAGTGGCTTACCAGCCCAGTGCGTCGACTAAGCAGTGGCAAGGCAGATGGCCACGTGAAGAAGCTGGCACACAAGCACAAGAAGAGCCGCGAGATGAGGAAGAGCGGGGAGATGACAATGGGCTCCCAGAAAGACTCGGATGACAGTGCCGCTACGCCCCAGGACGAGACTGTGGAGGAGGTGGGTGGATACACCTCTGTCCATTGAGCAGTTCTTGTGCAGTTCTACACATTACTGTGTATTGTGTATTAATCTCTGCTTTTGTAACCCGTGTGTTTTGCAGAGGGTTCGTAATGAAGGCCTGTCGAGCGGCACATTGTCTAAGTCCAGTTCCTCAGGCATGCAGAGCTGTGGGGAGGAGGAGGGTGAGGAAGGTGCTGACTCAGTACCACTGCCTCCACCCATGGCCATCCAGCAGCACAGCCTGCTACAGCCAGACTCGCAGGATGACAAGGTGAGGAGGGGGAGAACGTTACAGTGGGGACAGAAGAGAGGGGTCACAGAAAAGGGACACGGGCAGAGCAGAGGAGTCAGGGGGGAAAAATGACGACAGAACAGTATCTAAGTGAGAGAAAGGTTCACTGACTCTACCTGTTTTGTCATCATACAAAACATGACAAATTTTGTCTATTTCTCATGTTGAGACTTGGATGGTTGAACCTTTTAAAAGTTGAGAAACGGGCATCAGATTTTTTTTGTCTAGTTTTCAAGTCAAATCAGTGAATAAAACCTAAATCTATGAGGTCTGATATGAAGAACTGAAGCGGTAAATCTCCATAAGACAATACGTTATATTGTTATATATATAACGTATATGTTATGTTATATGTCTATTTTTTTAGATGTATGAGTGGGGTAACATCTGTTTTTCACAATGATGATTATCTTAAGATAAATCCAGCACTTAAACTGCTCATTGCTGATTTTTATTTCTTGAAGGTTACATTTTTGTTTATTTCAAGTCTTATTCTCCCATGTTCCCCCAAAAAGGAACATCTCCTGACACAGTTTTAAGGGACTTCTCAATTTTTGTTATGCATAACATTTATATCTTGGCATGTTGCATCATATTCTCCCCTCTCTTCTAAAGCATAAGTGCTGAAAAGTTTTAGGCAGGTCCAAGTCTCCTCTTCGACTTAAGCGGAGACTCCTCTGACACTAATTTCTGTTTCTCTTTTGTTTTGTTTCCTGGTTGTATCGTTTGCTGTTTGCCATGCTGTAGCATTACCTTGATTTATGTCCTGTCTTTGCTTTGTCTCAGTTTCCATACCTCTCCATCTGAAATGCCCCGCTCTCCCCCCTCTGTCTCTTCCCTCAGTCAATTCTTCAATTCTCTCTTTTTTTTCCCCCTACTAAATGCTACTTACTGAAGTCTTTTTTCCTTGGTTACTACACACTTTCTAGATTGAAAGGAAAAGAAGCTAGCAGCCTTTTTTTTTTTTTTTAAATACAACCCTTTCTTGTCCCCTAAAAGTCACTCTTCCTAACTTTTGTATTTTTCTGAACTCTTAAACATTCCTGCATTTCTTTAGTGCAGATTTTTTTTCCTTTCATCTTTTTTTAGTTTCACTTCTTTTGACTCTGACTTTCTGCCCTGTTTCCTCAACACACCGCTGTAATGGAGTGTCACCTGGCAGATGAGCAAGGGCTTGAAGGGAAACTGTAGATAAAGTTCGAGGGCAGTGTCAGTGCATATCAGAAGGCTATGATGCTATAAACTTATGTCAACTTCTATGAATTTTGAGGAAATTTAGCTTTTCACGATGCCTTGCTAGAAAAACACAAGATGCAGCTTTTTCCCCGCATGTTTGTCGTTCATAGGATGGGAGGAGGTTGGTAAGTGAGCTTTAAAAGAAACAAATAGTCAATATCAACACAAGGGAGAGTCGGTTTGATTCCCTGTCAGCTGAGCAGGCAGCTCCCCTGAATAATAATCTAAATATGACTCCACACTGAGGTGAAAATTCAAAAGCCCTCCTGTTCCCATCATCCCCCGACCCCCTCACTACCCCCCTCCTTCACCCACCCTGCCCACTCGTCCTCATCTCCCTTTTACCCTCTGTGCGTTAACCTCATTACCCATGCGAGTAATTGGCATCTCTAAACGCTGGCGAGGCCAGAAGGGCACACACAGCCTCACCCAGAAAACCTAATTGGGGAAAGTCTTGAAGCACAGCACAGCAAGGGTGAGAGTCTCCTGAACTATATCTCCATACATACATACATATACCTCTTTCATTCTCGCTCTGTTAGCATCCTTTCTATCTCAGAGGCTGCTCATCATTACCCGAAAAAGCACCGGAAACATCCTCCATCACTTTTGTTTTTCTGACCTTCTCCCCATCACTATTCTCTGACATTTCATCTTCTCAACTTCAGCCCATTCACCTCACTCTCAGCCTCATGTTTTTACCTTCTCATTTTTAACCTTTAGCTTTAAACCCCCAGCACTGGGGGGTTTCACTAGTGGAAGCAACTTTTTGGATTTCTCTTTAAATTGCAGCATTCAACATTTAACAAACATTTTCACTAAGTCATTGCTCGTACAAACGAAGTAACACATTCAGTTATAATAAAACTGATAAAGCTACTAACAAAACCTAATTAGTCTTAATCAAAATGTAAGCATGACCTTTAACCATAAAGTAATATTAAGATACTTCTTTTTCATGTATGCTCACATTCATGGGTTCAATCAGCCTTGACGTTTTCCCTTTCCAGCAGGTCATGAGCGTATTTATCTCTGCTGAAGAGATGAAGAATTTGCTGTTTAATTCAAGACCCCTTTGAATGACCTGTGTTCTATTAATTAAGTAAAGCTTGTATCAATCTAAATTATAGTCTGGCTACTTTTAATCGCCACGTTTTCTCTATAGGAACAGTTGTATTGACACCAGCCAAAGAGCAGAATTAGTGTTAGCAGAACAGGTTCTTGTGTTTCACGGATTATTAGGTTCTTATGCTTGTGTCTTTTTGTTCCTCCTCTCATCTCTCCGTTTTTGTCCCAGACCTCCTCACGGCTGTCGGTCCGTCCATCCAGTTCAGAGACACCCAGTGCTGCTGAGTTAGTGAGCGCCATTGAGGAGCTGGTCAAAAGCAAGATGGTAGGATGACGGTGGAGGACAAGAATGCATCTGTAATTTGTATCAGCTTCAGTACAGTGAAACATTAGAAATTTAATATACATTTAATATACATCAATTCTTTGATTTTTATTTTGATTTGATTAGATATAATACAGATTTTTTATTAAGCTTAAATTGAGAAATATATTCTCTGATTTCTGATTTCAGAATCAGTCTCATATTTCATCATCAATTTCCAAATGCTTTTCATAGTTTTACATTAATGTCACTCTTCTATGAAAACAGAGAAACCTTTGACACACATCAGTTAACCTTTTTGTCCTGGTGCAGGCTCTGGAGGACCGACCCAGCTCTCTGTCAGTAGAACAAGGCGACAGCAGCTCTCCCTCCTTCAACCCTTCTGACAACTCCCTTCTCTCCTCCTCCTCCCCCATTGAAGAGATGGACGAACGCAGGACCAGCATCCTGAAGAAGAGGCAGTATGTTTGTGCACCTTTAAACTGTACAGTAACAGATTGAGAGTTTACATTTACAACATACATACAACTTTTATTTCTTTCTTTCTTTCTTTGCTGTAGTTACATTCTGCTGGAGTTGGTGGAGACAGAGAGGGATTATGTCAGAGACCTTGGCCTGGTGGTGGAGGTGGGTTGATGCTTTCTGAGTAGTGGAACTACTTAATTAGTTTTAGGTTATTGTGCTTCTACAAACGTTTAAAAGTTCTGTAGTAAGTCAAGCTGCACTCAGCTTTTTGTTCTACTTGGCATTTTAAAATGTCTCAGAAAGTTTTGAATTTAAGTTGCCAAACTTGGTAGACTGTCGGCTGTTATTTATGTTTGTTTTTGTCTCCATCATAAGGGCTACATGAGCCGGATGAAGGAGGAGGGTGTCCCCGATGATATGAAAGGGAAAGACAAAATCGTGTTTGGCAACATCCACCAGATCTACGACTGGCACAAAGAGTATGTGTTGCACACATCGAGGTGATACAAAGCTTCCTCAAATCAGATTCAATTGTGCAGCAGCTCACTTTCTTCTCTTTCCTCTCCCTGTCCTGCTCAGCTTCTTCCTTGGGGAGCTGGAGAAATGTTTGGAGGACCCTGACAGACTGGGGCCACTCTTTCTCAAACAGGTTTGTCCACAGTGAATTTGCAGCTTCTTCTTTACTTGTATACATTCGATCACATTGTAATTGTGTGTGCTCTCTATACCTAGGAACGGAGACTGAACATGTATGTTGTGTACTGTCAAAACAAGCCCAAATCGGAGCATATCGTTTCAGAGTACATTGACACCTACTTTGAGGTAGGAGCCCATTGTTTTGATGATTTTACCCTCTGAAACACATCAAATACTACAAACCACCATCTCCCTTTCAATAAGGCAATTAACCTTTTACTCTGTAGGACCTGAAGCAGCGACTGGGACACAGACTGCAGATTACAGACCTGCTCATCAAACCAGTCCAGAGGATCATGAAGTACCAGCTGCTGCTCAAGGTTGGTGTGTTACAGAACAGCAGGGGGTGCCAGAGCTCCAGCTGCTGCTTGTGCTTCTCTTTCTCTTGTAATCCATGTTATTGTACAGTTTGTCCTCGTCTCCTTTAAATACATACATATCTCTGTTATCTGAAAGCTATTTTTTAACCCACCTTTATTTTCCTGTCTCAGGACTTTCTGAAACACTCTAAAAAGGCTGGGCTAGAGTCCATGGAGTTGGAGGTAAAATAACATTTTAACATTAAGCTTTTTAAATGTTGAAAATTGATATTCAGGAACCTCATCAACTCTTGTGTCTTGTCACATCTTACTCTTACAGAAAGCAGTGGAGGTCATGTGCATTGTGCCAAAAAGGTGTAATGACATGATGAATGTAGGTCGTCTTCAGGGATTTGATGTAAGAAATTACATTATATTGTGATGATATACACTAATACAGGATTCTCTTTAGCACAGACCTTCTCAGTCACATTGTCCCGTTTTCTCTCTTACAACTGATCTTTCTACCTTCCCACCTTGTTCATCTCCCTCTTCAGGGGAAGATTGTTGCTCAGGGCCGCCTTTTGCTGCAGGACACATTCATGGTGTCTGACCCAGAGGGCAGTCTGCTCGGCCGGATGAAGGAGAGGAGAGTCTTCCTCTTTGAGCAGCTGGTCATCTTCAGTGAGCCCCTTGACAAAAAGAAAGGGTTCTCCCTGCCTGGCTTCCTCTACAAGAACAGCATTAAGGTAATGAATATATAATGTGGCTACAGCTCACCTCACCAATGATTAGGCCTACAAGCTCTGAGATGAAACACTTGCTGCTCGCTCCTGTGGAGAAACTTCAGCCTGTGAGAACTTAATCAGTTAGTGAGTCTTACAAGTTTTATTGGTAAAAGTTTCCCCTCACAAAACATGTGCAAATGTAGATATACATTTTTACAATTTTTTTTGAACTTGTATGGCATTTCTCATTTGAGAAAAAGGCTTTAATGTTAGAAACATAGAAACATAGTTAGAATCTCCATTGCTGTTTGTGGGAGCTTTTATTTTGGCAGTTGAGGAAAGAGAATAAAAGTGAAAATGCAGTTTAAGAGATGAATCATTTTTTTTAAAAATGGCACAAATTTACTCTTTGCCACGATTAAATCTCAGTAATCACCTGATGCATCTTGTGCAGGTGAGCTGTCTGGGTCTGGAGGACAATGTGGAAGGTGACCCCTGTAAGTTCATTCTCACTTCTCGGTCGACCAACGGCGCTGTGGAGTCCTTCGTGCTTCATTCCTCCCATCCAGGGGTGCGTGAGGTCTGGACCCTTCAGATCAGCCAGATACTCGAGAGCCAGCGCAACTTCCTCAATGGTACACTGACCCACAAATACACACGCACACACACAGGACATAAGTCATAGTAGGAAGTGTTTGCTACATGTGTCCGTCTCTTTTATACCTCATCCCAGCTCTGACCTCACCAATAGAGTATCAGAGGAACCATGTAGGGGCGAGTGGTGGGTCATGTGTATCCAGCATGGTGGCGCCAGGTGGAGGCAGCAGTGGGTCCAGTGCACCCCCAGGAGTTGGAAGCTCTCAGGGCAGTTCCATCCCTTCAGGACCCCAGGGTGGTTCTCGTCGGCCCTCCAGAATTCCCCAGCCTTCCCGCCTGCCCCAGCCCCTACGCCACCACCCCGGGGCCGACAGTGACGGCCCCAACAAGATGTCAGGTATGGAACCTCATTCTGTATTTGTGAAGTTTGTTTTGTATGGCAAAATGAAAGATGTGACTGAGGTGTGAGTTTTGCTCACTTATGGTCCAGGTTCATCCCCTCGTCCTGTCCCTCCTCCCCTGCTACCTCCAGGGGGTAGCCCACAGGGCAAACGCCCCAGCCAGACCCCAGAGGACCAAGCACAGAACAACCCCACTCCTGCCAGTGTTGTAGCCCCTATTCCCCGCGCCACAGTCGGGCCCCTGCCCTCCACACCCACTTCCAAACCAAGGCCTGGAGCCGTGCCCCCTATGGCCTCCCCCCTGGCCACTCCCAGCTTTGGCAAAGACATCCTCCCTCCTCCCCCTCCCAGCCCTGGCCAGAAGTCCGGATCTGGATTCTGGAGCTCTATGCCAGGCTCTCCAGCCAGCCGGCCTGGCTCATTCACCTTCCCCGGGGAGGCCGGAGAGAGTCCAGTCCGCCAGAACTCAAACCAAATCCAGACTGGCTCTGGATCTGGAAACCAAACCCACAGGCACTCCACACACAGCAAGGAGGCAGACCGCATGAGTACATGCTCATCGGCCAGCGAGCAGTCCATCCAGTCCACCCAGAGTAATGGGGTAAGACCACTACCTGCTGCCCAGTGCTGCTCCGACTAACACCAAGGCAGAGGGAGGCCTGGTCTGTCCTGTCTGCCTGCTGTCTCCTGTCCTGCTGCAGCCAGCGCTACTAATCTGTCCCTTACTACGCATCTCTGACAACCTTCACTGCTCTTCAACATCATCCTCTCTAGAAAAAGTTTGTCAACATGTTTTCAGGTTCAAAACCTCTCTAGTGGACCTCGTTCAGCTCTTCAGTGATTCACTTTCAAGGCTGTTTTCTAGATTTCTTACTTCTAACAAAGCTTATACTAACACCTGACTTCCTCTTGGCCGTCCTTCACCTCACGCTGTCTTCATGGTGTGTCACTCAAATCTACTTTTCCTTAAACTAACCTCCAACGTTTGTGGTTCACCTACAAACGTACTCGACCAAGGTCCTCTCATTCAAGCTAATGTTCCTCCTCTCGTCTTTGCCTGGAGCTGCAGAGCAAAGACGAGCAAAATGGAAATCTTCATCTCTTTCCTGCCTCTCTTCATCCAGTTTACTTTTTTCAAGAAGAAACTATTGAATTGCTGTGTTTTGTCTTTCTCGCGCTTCAATTTGATCTTTTTCGAAGACTGTGTTCATCCTCTTTGTTTTTCAACTTCTTTTACCCTATTGCTACTTCTCTCAATATATCTCACCAAAACTAGTGTTTTTCTTGAGATTTTCATCCTATAATTTAGAATTAAAAAATTGTTGACCTTTAAGGTTCGCTGCAGGTGAAAATGTACTTACTCTTCCTAATGTTCTTGCTTCCTCCCCCTGGTGCAGAGTGAAAGTAGCAGCAGCAGTAGCGTATCCACCATGTTGGTGACCCAGGACTACATGGCTGTGAAGGAGGATGAGATCAGCGTCAGTCAGGGCGAGGTGGTCCAGATCTTGGCCAGCAACCAGCAAAACATGTTCTTGGTGTTCAGGGCGGCTACCGAGCAGGGCCCCGCCGCCGAGGGCTGGATCCCCGGATTTGTGCTTGGACATACCTCAGCCATGGTCCCCGATTGTCCCGAGGGGTCCATCAAGTAAGAGCTCTGAAAAACTGTGCCAACATGAATTATTTTTATTGTTATCTGCAGATAGGAGAGGTTATTTTTACACATCTTGCAAATGCTTGTTCAAATAAACCCTTTCATATGACTTGAGTCTGTTTGTTGTCCCAGCAGGAAGTCTTCATCCTGGCACACGTCCCTGCGCATCCGTAAAAAGTCAGAGAAGAAGGAGAAGGAGGCAAAGAAGGAGACAAAGCTGGAAAACGGTTACAGGAAGTCCAGAGATGGCCTGGCAAATAAAGTTTCTGTAAAGGTGAGTTGATCGGTGCATCCTTCAAGTCATGCCAATGCTCCACAGTGGATTTTTTACTAACACTTTTTTTTTCCTTTTCAGCTTCTAAACCCGAACTACATCTATGATGGTAAGAGTGAACTGTTATAATACATAACCAAAAACACTATTAGTTTTTAAAGCTTATCTCAGCATTTGACAGGATTTTACCTCTTTTTCTCTCTTTCAGTCCCCCCAGAGTTCCTCGTACCCCTGAGTGATGTCACGTGTGACAGTGGAGAGAGCGTCACCCTTAGGTGTAAGGTCTGTGGTCGACCCCGGGCCGCCGTGACCTGGAAGGGCCCCAACCAGAGCAACCTCACCAGCAATGGACACTTCAGTATCGCCTACAGGTAAGAAAACACAGTGTGACTATCACTGTGTTTTATTTTGTGCTCAGACTGCAGCTCAGATTGTCTTTGGGGTTTATTGCATGACACTGAGCAAAAGGACTGCCCCTTGTTAGTGGAGGCACAGTTGAAGTTTGTTGTTTTAAAACGTGTGTGTTTGTTGCAGTGACACAGGTGAAGCAACGCTGCGGATACTCAGCGTAGCCTCTGAGGATGATGGCATTTACACGTGTGTTGCCACGAATGAGCTAGGCAGTGTCACGTCATCAGCTAGCCTCAGAGTTTTGGGTAAGACAGACATTTATCGTTTCTGTCGCAGAGGTCTGACAGTGCTGGTGCTTATAGACATGAACTGACTTTTTGCTGTGTTATTTGTCTCAGCCTTGTCCACTGATGGGATCAGAGTGAGCTGGAAGGACAACTTCGAGTCTCACTACACCGAGGTGGTTGAACTGGGAAGGTAACATAATCTTACTTATACGAGCCTTACTACACTTGCACTCACAAAGTGAGACCCATGTATAGCTTTTATCAACACACTCCATCAAATTAGCTTTTTGTCACACATGGAGCTCCCAACTTTTAGCTTTGTCTGTGACAGTAGCATGTGTGACGTACATGAACTGACTGCTGAAGGTCTGTCCCCCGTTTCTCTTCGCCAGGGGTCGTTTCTCTGTTGTCAAGCGTTGTGATCACCAGGGCACCAAACGTACGGTGGCGGTCAAACACGTGAACAAGAAGTTGATGAGGAGGGACCGGGTGACTCAGGAACTCAATCTACTCCAGAGGCTCCAACACCCCCACATAGTCAGTTTGATAGACACATATGAAACCTCCAGCAGCTACGTCCTCGTCCTGGAGATGTGAGTAAAAAACAATCACATGAAGAATTAAAATGTGTAAGTCATGAGTATGGTGGCAGTGTGGTAATACAGTGGTTACCACTGTCACCTTTCACTGTCTTTTATTTGATGATTATTGTGTGCGTTTCAGGGCTGACCAAGGTCGTCTGCTGGACTACGTCGTGAGCTGGGGGAATCTGACAGAGGAGAAAGTGGCCTGTTACCTACGGGATGTTTTAGAAGCTTTACTCTATCTGCACAACTGCAGGATAGCACATCTGGATGTAAAAGTAAGTGCTTCCCCCTGTGGCATGCTCTTACTGCTGGACTAGTGTTAAAGGATTTGTTCAGCATTTTGTGAAATACACTTAATCACCTTCTTGCTAAGGATTGGATGAGAAAAGTGACATCTCTCATGTATCTGTGTGACATGAAGCAACAGCCAGTGGGATTCATTTAGCACAAAGAGTCTGGTACTCTCCCATAAAACCACAACACTTCACTTCAGGTCTGTACAGATCAAACATATACGATGGAACACGTTAATCACCGAGCTTTAGTGTTGCAGGTAGGTGGATTTTGTCACCTGCAGACAGAGCCAGGCTTCTCCAGTTTCCAGTCTTAATGCTAAGTTAACCGTCTCCTGGTTGTTGCAGCGTATTTTAATGGACAGACATGAGAGTGGTATAAATATTCCCGTGGCGAGAAAACAACTAAGCTGATTACTCAAAATATGAAACTATCTTATCAAGATTGGATATGGATGGAGTCTGGATATGGATCTGTAAAAATAATGAGTGTTTTGCCTACATAATGAAAAGTCGTCTGTCAGCACTTCACCTGACCAAGCACCTACCTTAAACCTAGTTACCTATCATGGTGGTTGAAGTCCACACAGTCTACTTTTAGACCTAGTTGAATCCTTGTTTCTCTTTGTATTTGTATCATGTTTCACCTGTAAAAGACTGACTGATGGAATGAATCTATAATAATAAGAGTCAAGTAAACAAGACTAAGGGAGCTACTTGACTTTTTCTTTGCTCTTGTTCCAGCCTGAAAACCTGCTGGTGGCTCACAGCTCCAGTGGCCAGCCAACAGTCAAACTCACAGACTTTGGTGATGCTGTCCAGCTAAACAGTGCCCACTACGTTCACCCTCTGCTGGGCAGTCCGGAGTTTGCCTCCCCAGAGTTGGTCCTTGGAGAGCCGGTCTCGCTGACCTCTGACCTGTGGAGCTTGGGCGTGGTGACCTATGTGCTGCTGAGCGGCGCCTCCCCCTTCCTTGACGAGAGTGCCGAGGAGACCTGCCTTAACATCTGCCGGCTGGACTTCAGCTTCCCCAGGGATTACTTCCAGGGCGTCAGCCAGGCAGCCAGAGACTTTGTCTGCCTGCTTCTGAGGACTGACCCCAGCAGGAGGCCTCCGGCAGAGCTCTGCCTGCAGGAGCCATGGCTGCAGGCTGGTCTGGCTGACGGCCGGGCCAGAGCAGAGGGCTGCCTGGATACCTCCCGCCTCATCTCCTTCATGGACAGGAGGAAACACCAGACTGATGCCCGGCCCATCGGAGGAGTCAGGAGCTTCATCCAAAGTCGCCTTCAGCCCCGAGTGTGAGGCCTGAGTGAAGATACACAATTCCAAACCATCTTCCAGCCCCACACCACCAACAGTCTGACCAGACCAGACCACAGGAGGAGAAACTGGACACACTACAGCTTGTTGTCCACCAGGCCTGTAGATTCCTTTGGAATTGAGCATCTTGATGGTCTAGATGTAAAAGAAGGAGAAACAATGAATGCTGATCTTATCCTCTTTCACAGAATGTTAATTTACTAAAGTCCTGTCGTCCTTTTCTCAATTAAACAGACCTGTTCGGGTCTTTAGCCAATCGGAGCCCTAGAGAACAGAGTTCTCACTTAACACCTAAATTAAAGGATGCCCTTGTCTACTGCTGCTTGCTGGATTCAACTCAACAGATTTTGTAGTTAAGTGAACAAAAATTTAAAAAAACAAAAAAACAAAAAAAAAAAAAAAAAAAAAAACTTTATGAAGTAATTTATTTTCCTTTGCAAGAGTTAAAGCTGATCAGAAGAGCCAGTTGATCGAGCCTTGACACCACTGCACAGACGCAAAGCTTTCAGGAGAAAGTGATGCCAACAAAGCTAGTGATAGCGCTGAGAGCAAGCTGCCCTCCCTCCTGCTGCTAGAGAGGGACACAGACGTGCGTTTCTGCTCTTTTACACTAAACTGTCAACTCAAAGACATTTGAGAAGCAGCCCTTTCTTATAGAAACAATGTATAGAAAGGAAAAGTACAGTCTCTACATTTCCAAGAAGAAAAAAAAAATAACTGTAGAAAATGCTCATCAGTTGAAAGTTGCTGTACTACTTTGGACTCTGTAGACAGCGACTGAGCTTCTTGACTTTACTGAGACATTTATACGTGCGATCAGAGCTTTTTGATGGCTGCGCTTACATAATGTACCTAATCTTAAAATACCATGATGACCATGTTGCGAGTAACAATGCTGCACTGTCCAATCTGAAGAAACACTAGACATCCATTGTTTGCTTTTCCTAGAACAAACTTGTGTTGCGCAGATATGAGATGTTTAAGCCTTACCTTGTATATAGACTTCTGCCTTCTTCCCCCTCACATTCACAGTGGACTCCTGCTATTGGACGGCAGGATGAGGCACTGTCGGAGCCTCAGCGGGAGCGCTGGTTGCCAGTCAGATGGGAGTGAATGTGGAGGCAGAGGAAGACAAATTACTGTAAATGCACTCATTGTATGTTATGTTTGATTATCATGTGCAATGTTGCGGCTTTAACATTTTATGCAACTATTTATGAAGACATCTGTTGTATCTGTAATAAATCTAGAGAAAAGCATGTACTTGGTACTGCAAGCACTGCTGGTAGTTTGTGTTTTTTTTATCTTTGTGTGTTACGACTTCCAGGCCAGGCCGTGTTAGAGGTCACAATCTACAATCATGGTTTGATCAAAAATTATTTAACACTTTTTGTACTGTATGCCTCTGTAGTATTGGTACACCAAAGTTGCTCTAGCTTTATAGTACTTAATAAAATGTTTATTGTGATTATGTTTCACTTGAGTTAGATAATCTCTGACTACGTCAAATGATTGTTTACACTACTTAAAAATATTACATTGGAGGAACAATTAGTTTATTTTATCTCCTGTGCCCTTTAATATAAAGGAAGGGGATTATAAATGTTCTAGACATTAATGCTGAAGGGGAGATTGTGCTGCATCATTTACTAAATGATGCTCTAACAGATAACTTTGTTGCCAAATTATTTCTTCCATAAATTCCTGTTTAAAAAAACAAAAACAAAACAAGTACCCTAAAAACAGCGACTAACAAATGGTTTGTATGTTTGATTAGTTTAATTTCCTGGAAGTGAAAACACAATGTAGCCATGGTCTAACAACCCAACTACACATGAATCCAATATGGAGGTGAGGATGTGTCAAGTTTAAATGGATTCTACCAGGAACAGACGCAGTCGCAGTCCTCTGTTACCTTTTTATTTATTTTAATGGTTCACACACACCGTTAGAAACAAGGAAACTTGGACTGGATACCTCAGTTTAGGGTTGTTGTTTTTTTGTTCATTTGTTCATTGTTTGTTCGTCTTTTTTTTCTTCTTCTTCTTTTTGCCACATTTGTGTCCTGTTTCATAATTTACATGTTTGCTATTTGTTTTTATGTTTTTTTTATCTTTGCATGTATATGTCTTTGTACAGATCATACATATTTTCACATGTAAATATTCAAATTTTTTGCCATCAGTTATTTGAAAATTAAACACAATGAACACACATATCCTGTTTGATATTTTGTTTCTTTTTTTTTTAGTTTGTGTTCATTTTTTTTATTTTATATAAACAGTTACATTTTTCACAGGTTTCACTAAAGCTGAAATGGAAAAGTAGCATAAGCAGGAAGCTGAATTTTTCAGATTAAAGCCATTTTCACCTACACCTTTGATGACGAGGTGACATCGCTGCTGAGAAACATTTTCCTTTATTCAATGATCCAATGAGGCATCAGGGAATTAGAGATCACGTATACCTGTGACTGATACTGCACTTTTAAGGGGTCTACAAAAAAAAAAAAACAACAACTTTGGCAAAAGTCTAACGCCGCTCTGCTGAGTGAAGGCTTGCATCAGATACTGTACGACTTGCATCATTTTCAACTTTTTTTTCTCACTCCTCTATATCTTAGTCACCTGTTCTCAGACCATATTCAAAGGACCCCATTAGAAACTGTTTATGCCAAAACATTAACAGTGGCTCATCCATCATCCGGCTAATATGGTTGACTTTACTGTTGCTACTGCTGTGTCAGGTGGTGGTGAAACAGCCTGATACTCAGGAACATCAAAGAATATTTTTAAAGAAGGTCCTTCATCATGATGTGTTTAGGTTCTGGTCTAAACTATGTAATAAACACTGCCATCAAGTGGTTCTTCACTTATAGTAAGAGAAGATGACTGATCCTCGTGTGTCTAATAGAGACTTTTATATTTACATATTATTGTATAGTTGCAAGCTTTTATCTAATGTCCAGTCGTCATCATCATCATCATCATCTGTCTGTCTTGTCTATCATAACTCTTCTTCTTCATCACAACCAATTAAAGCTTCCTTGTGTGTAAAACTGACAAAGGGGAGAAGGGTAAAGTCGTAACACTTTTTGCTTCAGCACCTGTAAGTAACAGTTCTCCGACTTTTACACAGTGTCCACATTTGTTGACTACAAATGGCACCAATGCAAACATGCAAGAATATCACAGTCTTCATGGGCCATGTTTATGTGCTACAAAAAGAGGTTGATTCTGATTAAAGAACCATCCAGAACAATGTCTCCTTGAACCAGTCGGATCCCACCATCTGCCTCTTGTCCCACACGCGTTCCAAAACCAGGGTATTTTGGTGATGTTGCAGCGTTCCCCGTGTGCTGCAGAATTCAAGTCTCTGAAGCTGATCCGACTCTGATCCATGGCTCTGATCTGACTGACTCACCTTCTTTGGGATCACTGCTTTGTGTAAAACCTATCAGCCAGTGTTTACTTGTCTACATAATGGTTTGAAATTAGCAGTGGAGGAATCACATTTTGTCAGAAATGACCAAGTGATGACGACATCATCTGTTAGTTAACCAACCACACTTTGGCAGGAAACAAAATTCTGTGAGCAGCAGATCAAAGGCAGCTTTACCTTCATCTATGAATCAACTGGAGACTGGTCTGAACAACTGTCCAACTCCCAGTCAACCACATTTCTACAGAGGACTGGCCCGATCAAACAGTGCAAAAGAAGCATTTTAAATAGCGATGACACGAAATGTTTACTCTTCATTTTTTACTTTTGCAATTGAAATCCAAAATCAAAGGCCTAATATTTTCATATTAGTATAGTATTAATTTATGTTAAGCAGAGATCTAATTTGTGAGAGTGCAAACCATTTCCTTGGCACCCATTTCCAGATTTAATCTTTTGTTGAATGAATATGATATGATCTGAAATAAAGAAACGTTTGGGTACACTCAAAGATGCACAACCCCCAAACCCTCTTTATGTTAGGTGCACTTGTTTTTTTTGTTTTGTTTTTATTAACAAGGCATTAACAATTTTCCATTTGTTGATATTCATGACATTCACACACGTTTTAGTTCGTCTAATAATGAAGCTTTGAAATCTAAAAGCTTGATTTCAGTGTAGTCAGCTCTGAAAACTCTGGGGGAGAATAACACATCAACACTTCACACAGGTTTGGTTTATAGCAATGTTGTCTTTTATTCTAATTTCCAATAAACACAGAATATATCAGTCCCTTATTTGTACAAAAATACCTGAACAGGATACAATGTAGATCCAGGAGCCATACAGACATAATGAAGCAAAGCACAGTGGGGAGGATCTGAGAAAAAAAAGCAAAAAAAAAAAAAAAAAAAAAAAAAATTACGGTTCACTTGTTCTTTTTTTTTTCTTTCCCTGAAATTTTTATTTGCCTTCAACTTATGATGACGTCAACCCAAGAATAAAACACAGCCAACACTGGGTCAGTTTTACTTGCACCTACACTGCCAGTCACCAAAGTCAATGGGACTTGTACACAATGTTGACCTGACATTAGGGTTTAGATCCAGTAGGATTATGTTTCACAGTCATAACTAACTGTAAATAAACGTAGTGAGTGGACGGATGGCAACTAAGGAATTGTTACTGAAACAAGAGGCACCTGCTGCAAGAATAGGCTTAGCTCAAAAAAAACTTTTGTTATGCACCTTAAAATCAGAGTAAATGGACATAGTGAAATGCACAATCCTCTTGCGCTACAGCGTATGACAGCACTACTTGTGATGAAAGGTACAAAAGCTGCTAAGAATAACCCCAAGGGTTAAGTGTTGGTGTGTGTGCTCTCCATGAAAACCCACTTGTGTGTGCATGTGTGTGCAAAGGTGCTATGTATAAGTTGTCTCTGGTCCATGGTTTCCTGCCAGGAGAGGGTGGTGGTTGTGGTGGTGGTGGTGGTGGTGATGGTAGTGGTGATAATGGTTGCTTGCCAAGAGCTTCAGCCATGTTGCATTTACAAGAAAAGAAGTTAGATTACGTCCTCTGATCAGTGCTCCTTCATCATCCTCTCATGCTGAACTGAGGGGGGACTGGACCCTGCAGTGACTCCACATATCACAAAGTCGCATGATGCACGATGTGTCAGGACGGGCCTGGGATAGCTCATTAGCTTGCTAACAACGGGCAAAAGCAAAACACTTTTTTTCCACTGCTAGTGAGTAAAGTTTGATTCTAAACCTGCAATGTTTCCTCTAGACTGGTAACTAAACAGCTCTAGATGTTGGCCTTGGCTATGTAGCAACAGCAAAAACTTACATATAGCACCTTTAAGGTTAATAGCCATCCAGACATTTACTGGGGAGTTTTCTTGAAAGTAAATGAGTGGACTCAGATGTGACAGACATACAGAGGGGGATATTCATTCAAAAGATGGAGTTTTGAAGCAAAATGGCATCAGAATTGGATGCTGCCAGAGTTAAAGACTCTGTCAGCCTGTCAGCTTATATGCACAACTGAAATCCAGTTTGATCTCTTAAAAAAAAACAGCTTAATTTAATACTGTATATACTGTGGTATATTCTTATATATATATATATATATATATATATATATATTAAAAAGGTAATTTGTGGCAAACCAAAAAAAATACACAAAAATGTCAATATACACACAATCAAATAATGGAAAAAAAGGACAAAATAAATCATTCTTCATTTTACATGGAGTTATGAGCAAAAGCATAACGCCCCATACATAGTGATCTGTGACCTAGGTACAGTGTTAGATCTACGTCTTCTCCATAGCTTCACATACTTAGAAAACAAATGATACTGTACACTGGTATAGTCTTATACTTGAACTTATATATAGGATTGCATTGTAGCACAGTGATTAAAAATGGAGAGAGGAGGAGAGGATGGTGATTCGTTCCCCACTGACCCATAGTGATGTGTCTTTGCATCCCTCTCTGACAGACAGGAAAGAATCCACAACTGAGGACTGGGAATGCTGGGATACCTCCAGCCAAACTCCTGTCTCCTCTAAATCCACAGCTGAGCTTGACTTTACCCAGACAACAAGCAACCTTCCTCTTACTGTCTCTGAAAGGCAAGTATGATAACCAGCAGAGTTAACAATCCTGAATAGTGAATATAACAGTCTGGCCATCCATGCACACACATACACACACACTTAATTCGCCACGGGGTCATAGCTTACAGGCTGGACACAGGTGGGACAGGGGGCGGGGGGTTCAAGCATTATCCAATCCCTGGAGAAGAGTCTGCCCTGGCTGACTAGAAAAGGCCTGACTGGTGGAGCGCAGAGCTGGTGAGTCGGTCAAGTCACGCAGTTAGTGGACTGGTGGCGGCAGTGGCATGCGTGTCAATGACAGTACTTAAGAGAGTTTTATTTCACTTGGCAGAGAGTCTGATGGCCTCGCGCTAACCCTGTTTACTGTGAATCTGGTACAGGAAGGGTAGGGTTGGGGGGATGCAGGTGAGGGCAGGAAGGGTGGGGTCTGTTAGCATGACTATGTAGGGAGTTTATTATGTGAATGTAGCACATGAAAATAGTTATTCTGATGGAATAATGTTTTGTTTGTAGATAAATGAGCCCATTCTGCTGAAATTCACAGCTGCTTTCATCCAGCTCAGTCTCTGAATCTGCTACAGTGTCTTTTTTGATGCCACCACTTGGTGGCACCAAAGATCCTCTAAATACTGACTTTAAGATGGATGTTTTCATTCAGCGATAAAGCGCCTCCATCTACTTTTATGATGGACCATCTTTTCTAGGGTACCCATTTGTCTCCTTTTCACTCGATCTCCCAGAATGCTTTTCAACAACTACTAGAAACAGGTTATTTTCAATCAAATATTGGTCTGTGGGCAAAGAAATTGAGCTACCTTGACAAAATACTGTATGAAAGGCTACAACAAGAGATATTTTGGTTGTTGATTGATTTGTCAGTTTTCTTAATAAATGGATGGATTATTTGGTCTATGAAATATTAAAAAATTGTAAAAAAATGTCACAATTTCCTAAAGCCCAGTGTGACGTCATTTTTTTTTTTTTTTTTTAGTCGGAAACCCAGAAAGATTTGTCATCATAATGTAAGACGAATAAAAGCAACCAACCCTAACATTTGAGAAGATGGAATCAATGCATAAATGATTGATTACCAATTATCCAAACAGTTGCCATCTAATGTTCTGTTGACAAATCAGCAAATCATCTGCTCTCTCTAATTCAGGAGCACCGGCAGAGTATCTTACTCCTAGCAACATATCTGATGGCTGCGATGCATTCTGGGCTATTGAGGCTGCTGCCGGTGTGGAAACCGCTTTCTCACGTCCACCACAGCTAATTTCTCTTGTTGCAAAAAAAATTTTTAAAAATCTGTTCAAGAAAGAAGCCCTTACTGTTTTGACTCGTGAGGGACTGATACCACAACCCAATTTTAACCACTGAAGCTACCAAAGTCCCACACAGCTGCTGGAAATATCTGGACATGACGTCACATTTTAGCCAGTTACATGCAGATGTAATACACCAACAAACAGGAAAATGGAGCCCAGGGATATAACGTTGCACCACCAGCACCTGTTTTCTGAATCATGTTCAAGTTGATTTCTTGTCTTGTAGGAACAGTTTGACATTTTTGGGGAAAACACTCATTCACTTTCTTGTTGAGAGTCAGATATATACCACTCTCTGTATGTGAAGTATGAGGCTACAATCAGCAGCTAGTTAGCTTAGCTTAGAAATAGAAATTGTTTTTACATTTAAGGTTTTAAAGGATTAAACATGTGACATGAGCTTCACCATTAGTGTTCAGAGTGGTATCCATCTTCTCATTTAACTCTTGGTAAGTGATAAAGAGTATTTCCACAAATGTTTAACTGATCTTTTAACATCTTAAATGTGTTTTTTGTATGTGCATGTTAATACAGCTTTGATTTCATACACAAGGCTCACAATTTTCACTTAAGGCGAGTGAAGCTCATTCGACTGTGTTGACACAGTCGGCTGAGTTCACGTTTCAAGTCATTTGTTCAATTCCATGTGTAAAAAATAACAACAAAAAAAAGTAATGGGAGTGCTTTTGTTGATTTGTCTTTTCTGGAGTGAGGGAACAGTGGTCAGAATCCGAACATGACAGCTCCAACCCATCAGTATCGAATCAGAATTGTTAAAATGTGCAAGCAGTGAGCTCAAAACAGACTTAAGAAGAAGAAAATGACATTCAAAGACAACAGATTAAACCCTTCGATTGAAAAAAAAAAAAAGACTGAAATGGTAGAAGCTTTAGGGTGAACACACTTCTCTGGAGTGTATTAAACAGTCTTCCTCTTCCTCCTCACAGTCTTGAGACGGTGCAGCCTGTTCAAGAGCACATTCGTTTTTTTTTTGTTTTTTTTGTTTGCCGTAGTGTGGTCATGCTGGTACAAGCCACACATACGTCCAAAATGTCCCCAAACCTTTCTGAAAGGCACTGCATAATCAGCCATGACTCTCTTTTCACTCCCACACCACTGTAATCCAATCAGAGCTGGTGGAAATTCACATGCATGCTATTCAGAAGGAGGGGAGGGAGGGGTGAAGGAGGAAGAGGAGAGCGACGAACGGAGAGCAGGCAGCTTCATTTAGCTAGAGAGAACAGCTGTTGTCTGTCTGCCCGGGAGTGCAAAGCTAGTTCTGCATTGAATCAACAGTAATCAAACAGCATTAAAATGACATCAAGTAATCAACTCTACAAGAGAGGCTTGTTACAGCCTTCCTGATAAACATTCCTCTGTCCTTTCAGCAAACCCTTGCCACTGCTCTGTTCATCCTGCCTTTAGCTACTTCTCTTTTATCTTCCACGTTTTCTTTTTCTCTGAGCTTGTGTGAAGGTTAGCTCGGGGGTCGCACCAGGGCATTGTAGGATAGGACACCGCAGAGACACTACGTCAGGTCCACTTGGGTGTTGGGGGGGGGCAGGGTGTCAGCTTATCCAGACTGGAACTGCACAGGTTGAGAAAACTCCTGGATCGAGTTTGATAAGACCCAGAGAGGTTCCCGTCCATCCCTGATGATCGATGAGGAAGTCAGAGGGTGGCGCTCCCCGCCTGCCTCGGTATTGAGGGGGCGAGGGTGGGGCTGGCACCACAGCTTATCAGGCCTGGAGGATGGGGGAGGTCAAGGCGTGGAAGGGTGAAGGACTTTAAAGGAGGGATCCATCCGAGAGACCCGCAGCTCCTGATGAACAGATCTTAGCTCTCTTGTGTTTTCACAATGAATGTTCTCTCTCTCGAGGGTCAAAACAGCAATGACAAAACAACCGAGTCTCCATTACAACATCGAAAGAGTTGTCATCGCAGAGCAACTGCCAGGTCCACAATCTGCAATGCTTGGACTGTCCAAGTGATTCCCATTCAAACATCCTAACAGCGGTAAGGCGGAGAACAGCACGGCACATCAAACCTGCAAAGTCAGCTCCTGTTGTTCATGTCCACAAAACCTGACTTAACTTTTCTCTATCTCCTCGACCTCATTGCGTTGCTGAGAGAGGGGCAGATTGAGGGGCAGGGTCTCAGGGTGAAAGGTGTGCAAAAAAAGGAAGGAGGTGTGTGTGTGTGTGTGTATATGTAGGGGGGGTGGAGTGTCACAAGGCCACGGCGGTGCAAGGGTGTTTGAGCTTGCAGGGCAGCACTCCTCTGTTGAGCTGGTAGAACTCCACCAGGTGGATCAGGTCGGTGAACTTGGTGGCGCCGTCGTCCAGGCTGAAGAACACCTGACCATCCTCCTCACACTTCATACGGCAGCCAGAGGGATGAGAAAAGACAGTCAGCCATCACAACACCACATCTATATGATTATCAAAATGAGCCACTATTTGCTCTGCCATCAGCAGAGCAGATAGTGGCTTATAACAATTAAACTTGAGTTTAATTTTTCATTTAGTGCCACCATCAAAATGCCAATATGTTGGTTTATGCCCAAATAACAGCAAAACTAATGACATTCACATCAGCCATCTTTGTAGTTTGTACAATTTAGTGCGATAATGAATTTTACTAGCTAAACATCAGCAATTTAGCATCCCTGTATGCAGATGTTTAAATTTAGCTCAAATCTAAATACAGTCTCATAGAGCTGCTAGCAGGGCTGTAGACTCTTGTATTCTATTCCATTATGGTTGAAACCTTTTTCAACCATTGTCCAGTGTTTGCCTGTAGATATATATTCACAGTGTTAGAAATCTCATATCAAGCAGATGTCCCAAAACATCATCAGATAAAGCCAAATGTTGGACTGTGATTACATACCTCTGGGGCAAACGACAAAATATGTTTGTTGTAATTTGGGTGAACTCACCCTTTAAAGTATTTCAACTTGATTTGTGTACTGTGACAAAATAAATGCAAACAGATGGCTGCCTGGGAGGAAAGAAAACCTAATTTCAAAATCTTTATAAAAAAAAAAAAAAAAAAAGAAAAAAAGCATTGTATTCGTTGGAAAATAGTTGAATGAAAACCTTTGAGATTCAGTTGCCTTTAGAGCCAATGACTGTTGTTTAACTCAGATATGACCTCATAAAAATGCATTTGTTAACACAGTTGTCTTGTGTCATTTTTGAGAGAGGGGTGCATGACATTTCCTGGAGCTTTGAGATTGTGCTGAGTCATGTGACTGACCGGTAGGATCTGGAAGTGCTTGATCTTCTGGTGGTGGCACAAGGTGAGCACGAACGCCTTGGGATTACTCTGACTGTCCCGCAACAGGAATAACCTGACACACCCACAGAACACAAGTGAGAATCAATGAAAACCATGAAATAAAACACACTCAAGTGGCGAGTGCGACTTCTAGAGACCATTATCTTAATTTGCTGTGTAGAGGCTAAAATGTCAAGCAGACAAACGAGATAGCTGTTTCAGATTTTTCAGGGATGTTAGCTTTTTTTCTTGGCGGCGGTTTTGTCTCCAATTTTAAATATTCATGCTTCACTTTCTACCTTTCCTTGAATCTTTTAACTACGTTTCACATGAGCAACATTTATCCTGAGATAACGCCGCGCCAAATCAGCCTCTCAACCTTTTCCCACTCAGCACATCGTCATCCTTACCCATCTACTTGGCCTTGTTGTATGATCATTTTGTGGGCTTCCTCTCTCATGATGCGACCATGAAACCATACTTGTGTCCTGTGGATCACTGAACGACAGATAGAGAGAGACAATCGCTGACTGAGCAATTTCTCAGTACATACATTCATATATATCACATAACTGTAGCATAAGAAAGTTTACTGTTGTTTTACTGGTGTTGCTGGGTTTTTTGTTTGTCAGTGTGAAAGTACCTGTGCTCAAAGAGGAAGGGTGCAGGGGGCTGGGACTGCCCAGAACATTCATACGCTGGCTCCGCTTCTGTGGGGAAGAAGTGATCAACATTTACCATGAAAAAACATATCAAACCAGAATCCCTGACAAAAGTCTTGACCCCCTCCCCCCACCCATCAGACTAAAGCTCCCCTTTGAGCCAAGACGCTTCCTAAATTTTCTTTACTGGCTTGATGTGTTTTATTACAGACCCACAAACATGATCTGAAGTGAGCAGCTGTGTTCTGTCTGCCTCTATAAGCTGTGATCTCAGCAACAGATAAGTGGAGCTGCTGCACACTGAAATCTACTAAGAAAAGTGCTGGAGGGTATATAAAAAGATAAATTAGTTCAAAATGGAGGACGCCTCATGCATACTCTTTCCATGAAAAACGTTATATTCATACATGAAAGCACAAAAGCTTTCAAAGATGTTTGTAATTCCTTGTGTGGTGAAAACACTCCAGTGTTGTGGGAGAACAAGGGTCCTTTACCAAAACCAAAAAGCTTAAACTGTAGGTAACTAATATCTAAAATTCATTACAGCACATTTGGAGCTTTAATCAATCTATTTTCTGAAGATTTATCCAACCCATAGAGCCCCCTCTCTTACCCTCCAGGTCTGCCCCTCCTCCAGGGCAGCGCTCTGGGCCTCAACAGGATTGTCGATGACGCGTCCGGTCCGCCCGGAGAAGTCCATGGCCACCAAGGAGTTCTCAGACACACTCCGCTGGTAGGAGACGTGGCAGGGTGGGAGGGTAGGGTTAGGGTGGTGGTAGGTGCAGAATGGGGGCAGGGGGTACACAAGTGGTTGGGTGAAGGCAGGGGGTGGGGGGGTGGGCAAAGATCAGAGGTCAAACAAGCCAGACACACTCACTGGGGCATGACAAATCCTGTCTACACACAGACCCACTTCAGCCAATCCACAAAATGCCGCTCTGAGGAGAACCACCAGCCTCTCCTGACTTTCTGCCTCTGCTGCTCAAATCATTCAAGGTTTCCTTTTAATTAATAAGTTAGACTATGCTATAGTCTAACTACTTAGTCTAATTATAATATATTTTGTGAAACTAAAACTTTATTGCAATTGAAAAAACATTTTCTATTGTATACAATTATTTAAACAGAATGTGGGTCTATGAAAGATTTGTCATCATTATCTGTACATTAGAGTAACTCAATTTGTTAAATGTGGAATAATTTGTCAATTAATCCAGTTGTCAGCAAAAAATGAGTCACCAATTATTTTGAAAATCACTTATTTAGTCATTTATCAAACAAAAACTGCCAACATTCACTGATCTGAAGACATTTGAAGACATTTGTAGATATCATGTTGGGATGTATTTTCTTTACATTTATTAACTAAACAAAGAATCAAAAGAATGTTAGATGTATTGATAGTATAAATAATCATTAGCTGCAGCAGTTATGATTTGTGAGTGTGTACATTCTATAGTAAAAGTTATATGACCACAAATCCTTAAACAAAAATCACCCCACAGGTCTAATATTCAAAAAGTACAAACTTTGTACAATTTCTGGAGAGTTATCACATTGTAACTCACAATCTTTCTAAAGGAGCTTATGAGACTTCTACCAACACCTCATGGTGTGAGGTGATTAGTCTTACTGCATACAAATAAGCAGCCCTGTGTGTTCAATCTTTTATACACCGTACGTGTTCCTACGCATTATGTAAATGTTCACCTTTGTAAACAACTCCAGGATAAGATGTTATGTGCCAGATGTACTTTTGTTATAGCCTGACCTGAATCTGGACCATAAGCCTTTCACCTCTTTCTCCTTATTAACAAAGGTCAAGAGCAGCAATGATCATTTGAATAGAAACTAATTTCAGTATTTAAGAAATCTTTCTTATGCAAAATGCATGCGTTGGATAGAACAGTGTTCACACAGTGAACTAGTTTCCAGTTTGCCATCATCTAACCAATGGATCAGTCTGGACTGTTCTTGGCTGAGAAGGGGCATTAGAGCAGGGTGGTAAGACAGTGATGCCAGAGTATAGATCCTCACCACAGGTGCTGGGAAAGGTGAGAGGTTCGACTTCCTCTGTTGGGGGATGTTGTAGCTCTGATACAGTACAATCCCATACTGTGAGGGCAGAAGAGAAGCTCATGTTTTCAAGTGCTGACAAATGAATTAAACTTCACATTTCAAGAAAATTACTTATTAACAAACTATTAGACTAGTGTTGCCAATTAGCAGCATTGGTCAAGCCTCTGTGAGCTGTACGCTTCACAGCCTTGAATCTAACTACAGTAACATGGCATAAAAATATAGAAAGTACTTTGAGCAGTCTGAAGGCAGTCATCCAGCAGGTCCTGCTCTGTTCGTCCTCTGCACACAGCATCTTTAGCTCCTTACAGTCGCTCCTCACTTTGCTGGGCTGTCAAACAGCAAACACAGCGGGATGTTACATTACATTACATTACATCACACGCACATTATGAACATGTACAGTCTTGATCTCTGTATGCATAGATCCTCAAAAAACAGTGACAGAGAAGAACAAGACCACTAAGCCACAGTGTCACACATACGCTGGTACTTCAGTTATTGGCAAAATAATGCTTAGTGGTTAGACATTATATGCACTTAAATGCACCACACATACAATACAGAGATTGACATGCAACAGAAACACCTATAAAATTTTATTTATGATCCCTTTAGAGCAAGACTATGCCATGTTCAACATCAGCCACTGTGACCCTCATAAATGATAAAACAATAACACAACTGGAGAAGAGTCATTATGTCAACATACTCACTAATATCACTGTTTATCATTAGCTATAATCTGCTGGTCATATCAGACTGGCTGTAGCTGCACGATCTGTGAATATTAAATCAAACAAAGGGGAATTTGTAAAAGGAAATGTTTCTTTTTTTAAAGAAGCTATTTGTAATTTTCACAGACAGCCTTAACAGTTGTTTACTTACTAGAGGAAAAATGAGTTCAGTATCAAACTTCATTCCTTTACTCACTAGGAGCTGTCTCCAGCAGCGGAAAGCAGCACTAATGTTAACTCTTGTCTGTATCATGTCTTTTGTTTAGTTGAATATCTTGTCACTTTCTACTTTATACAACTCATTGTAGCCTCCAATGCCCTAAAGTCCTAGGATTTCTCAAAGGGCATATTATAACCTCTTTTCTGGTAAATACAACAATTGCTCTTGTCATGCAACAATTACCACCACGTGTTCTCAGCAAGAAACCATGTTCAGCAGCAGAGAAACAGCCCCACTTTAAATGGCCAATGGTACCAGTATAACCACCATACCACCATAACCGCTTTAATTCAATTTAACCCAGTCAATCAATCACCTGTCAATTCAGTGACACTCTCAAACAAAGTCGACTCACAGCTCTGAATGATACCCACAACTTGAAGTCTGTCAACTTTCTCAGTTGTAGGACGCAACAGTTCAGAGTCAATGATGGCGTTTAGTTAAACGCTCCAGCATTTATTCTGCGCATATTACATCATACTATTATAGACTATTCAAACAACACAGTGCAGATTTTCTCCCTCCTCCTCCTCCACCAGTAACAAGGGATGTTAGACACACTGCTTCTTAAAAGCAACCCCTACTGATAAATTCATTTATGTTGCCATGGCAACAATCCAGGCACCCCCAGCAGCAAAGTAAAATCCCATACCCAATCCTGCACTGTCACCCCCGCTGACAGCATCTGACATGCTGGTTGTCTCGAGTGTGTGTGTGTGTGTGTGCACGCGTGTGAGTGTCTAATAGAGAGGTAAGGGAGGGGGTTAGGCGGGCCAGATTCCCTGTACCAACTCAGCTTATCCGACTGGGCTTATCCCAGATCAGCAGGTGACCCACCACAGATAACCCCTGGAGTGGGACACACAGTCCTCTGAGACACACACACGCACATACGCACGCACACACACACACGCACGCACGCACGCACGCACGCACGCGCACACACACACACACACACACAGATGGAGTATATGTAAAAGAGAGACAGTTGCCTGTTAGAAAATGGCCTTAGTAAAACATATCATGTAACAGCCTGTCATCCGCCTCTGACACGATGAATATGACAGGATGTGTCATTACACACTTAAATGAAAACAACTATGCAAATAGTGATTATCTCATCTACTCTGCCGCAATTTCAGCGCTGGATTGAATGAGTTGCAGTGTTTATTTGTGTGTGTTACCTTGATGCAGAACTGGTAGTCTGTAGGGGCATTGTGAAGTTTTCTGCCCGTGATGATTGTGAAGATGTTACTGTCTTCCAGATCTGACAGGACCTGCAGATGTCTGGGCTCCTGTTCAGGTAGAAGGAGAGGGTTGTCAGCAACAACATGAAGAAAAGGATAATGGAATTCAGTGTTAAGGAAAACGTGAACCAGCAAAGATAACTTGAAAATGATGAGAAAAAAAATCTTAGCCACTTAACTATTTTACATAAAATTTCACATCTGTATCTGTTGGTCTCCTTTAAACCATCAATACAGCAGTAACTTAATCACCTTAGATGTTCCTTTAGTAGAATAATAGAGACCAGAGCGGCGCAGGAACATGTAGAGCTTCTTCCAGGACTTACGTCCTGGCTCCTTCATGTACAGATAGCCCTGGATTTCTGGACAGCTGCTGGAGTTCAGAAAGTTCTGGAAAAAACACACACAACAAAATCTATTGGAAACATGACTGGATGGGCATTGAAGGTTTGTTTTTGTTTGTGGCATAAAACATACATATCCTTCCATCCATTTTAAAAATAATTGTTGTCCATGTTCTTCTTTCTATATTCCTAAAATATCTAGGTGCATGAGCTGTGTGTGTGCATGCATATTTTTGGATAACCAAATGTCCTCACAAAGAAAAATCTGAGTGAGAAGATTTTCCTGCTTCCTCTCTTTGCAGTGCAGCTACTAAAGAGCTGAGATTTAGGTGTAGGATTAAATTAATTCTGAGCTAACACTTAGCGGTTAGGTAATGAATCAAGTTCTTGCATGTATGCTATTAGAGATGTATGTGTCCTTTCACTTAGTCAACACCTCACCTGTAAGAGCTGTGACTGAGGAATTGAGCCATCAGACTCCTGACACCAAGCCACCATCTGCTCTGGAAAAAAGTTCTGGATGGAAAAACACACAAAGAGATCGACAATGAACGAGAGAGAGAAAGACAAGAGAGGGAGAAAGGGAGGGAGGGAGGGAGAGACTGGAGTATTAGAAAACACTTGGTGCATATGCTAGCTCAGAGTGGGGTAGAGTTGTCTATGCAGAATACATCTCTCGTTCTGTGCGTGCATGTGTTTGATGTGCACAAGGACTCTGAGGCAAAGTGGTGGGGGAGAGAGAGATGGCACTCCAGCCTGGGAGTAGATGCAGTATGATCTCACCCGCTGATGTAATCCCCTTTAGCCAGCGGCGCTACTCTTAGCGTGATTGACAGGCCGCGGCCAGCACTCTGGTGTTTTACTGTGCTCATTACCACAGAGCTGAGGTCACCTGCTGGCTCTGACACACACCTAAATCACCACGGCAATAATGTCACCGTATACCCAGCCAGCACATAACAGCAGAGCCCCACGCTGAGTCCACATCAGCAAAAGATGCCACGCAAGCTGGCTAACACTAACTTCCTGGCTGTCAGAGGCAGGTTTTGTGTCTTTCAAATGATAAACAGCTTTGCATTTTATATTTTTGCTTACACTCTTGTCCAAAAGCATTCGAGCAAAAGTAGAACAAGCTTCAAGTCTCTACATCACCAGAGGGAGGATAGAAATAAAATATAGTGCGACCAAAATGAGCCCAAACATACAGAGATAACACAAAGACAGCATTGTGTACAAAGCTAGAGTGATATGGGACAATACTGGGCTTTTATGAAATATGAACAATCATTCATTCAATCCTGATATAAAAAAAAGGGATAAAGATTGTATTACCAGTGACATTGATCAGTAGATTGGTTATAATGCACAGCTATTGTATGGATGTTTTCTGAGAGATGACATTGGTGGTCTGTCAGTTACCATAATGGTCCTGACTGAACTATATCAACAGAAATTTGAGGTGTGAAATCTTGTACAGACATTAATAATCCCCCTGGGCTGAATCTAAGACCTTGTTGATCCCCTGACTTTTGATCTAGTGCCACAACGAGGTTAATGTTTGTGCTTTTGAGTGAAATGGATTGCATGATATTTGGTAATCATATTGAGGTCCACTTTGTGGTGAAATGTGATCACTTTAGTCATCCTGATTGTAACGCTTCAAGTGCTGGGGTTTTATTTTATAAAATACTCTATTTTGACATCAAGATTTCAAAAGGCTTGAAAGTGGTTATAGATAAAGGCCTACTGTAAAATGAAAAAAGGATTGAGTATGTCCACTGTCATACTCTCTCATAATCTTTTTCTCATTTACTTATTTTCTCATTTTGATGCATCAATATCACTGTTATTACATGACTGATCATCATCTCCTGAAGACAGATATTCTCCTGCAGAATCCAACTTCATCACGAGTGAACTTTTTTTCTGCTTGAATTTATTTGAACAAAATGGACAGAATTGCTTCCACGTCAATGCATGCAAGCACGTTCAGAGCATCTTTCCTCCTCTTTCTCCTCAAACACTTTGAATAGGAAGATGATGTCATTTTGGGCTAGAATTAAAGCGGTGCGTGTCTGCTAACTAGTGGTAGAGACAAACAAGATTTGGCACTGTAATTGGAGCTATCATCTCGTTTATTCAGTATTGTTGTTAGAACTTTGGCGCTCAGAGGGTTAAATATTGTCAAGTGAGAAATTTCAATTTGTCCAATTCGAGTCTTATGACTAAAACTAATGTCATTCTAGCCTTAAGTAAGTTAAGTGCTAATTAGCAAATGTTTGCATGATAACACAACTTAAGAAAGATGGTAAACACAGTAAATACTCTATCTGCTTATCATCAGCATGTTTGCATGTTCACTGAGAGCGTGTTAGCATACTGATGTTATGTCAGCATTTAGCTCAAAGCAACTGTTGTTTACCGTACAGACAGTACAGACTAACATTTGTGTAAATTCTTGGTTTTGTCTGTCCTTGTTACACATAATAAACTTAGCTTGTAGCTTGGACTGAAGCAGACTGTCCTTACAGTCTCTTCCTTCTGGTAACCTGGATTTGAAAATATCACACACTACTGAAAGATTAGTTGCTGCTCTGTGCTTTGTTGTCTGATACTTTCCTGTTAAAATGAAGTTAAAAAAGTTAAAAGTTGACAATAACATTAAAATTTTGTTTTTTTATCTTCTGCCACTACTACAAAAGATAATAGCTATGTGTACTGAGTACTAGTAGCATAACAAATGACTAATTGGTTTATGAGCAGAACTAATGGCGTCCCCAGGAGCCTTTTCCTGTTTAGTGCTAATTAACAAATGTTGGCATGTTGATTTGCTAAACCAGGATGGTGAACATGTTTAACATCATACCTGCCAGTATTAGTCTGCTGACAGGTGTGATTTTGAGGAGCTTAAGATATTTTGGCGCTACAGAGGGTTTGCTACATCAGCTCCAGAATATGTGATGTGAGAAACACTAAGTGCTTGCACGTTTTGTCTAAAATTTTAGTATGAAATTTCTGCTCTCAGCAGCTCTAATCCAAGGCTGCAAAACAGCTGTGTGTGTGTGTGTGTGTGTGTGTGTGTGTGTGTGTGTGTGTGTGTGTGTGTGTGTGTGTGTGTGGGGCTGCGTGCTAAACCGAAGCAGTCAGAGAAAGGTCATTTCAGGGATGCGAGAGACTCACCAGGGGGTTCCTGAAGAATTCATATTTGGCATAGTTCTTCCTGAAGAGGAATTTACTGTCGCTGCTCATGGAGGCTTGAACCTGAACCACCAGCTCGTGGTCCTCCAGACACCTCTCTGCATGAGGACACACACAAACTGTTACTCACTTCAACTGTGTCATCTTTGTTTGTCCTCAGGGATGGACTGTGAGGGGAACAGATTTCTTCTTTTTTTTCTTTTTTTTTTAAACACAGCTTTAGGGCCCATTATTCTTATCACAATTTATTTCTGTTTGAATATTAAAATTTGGTTCAAACTAGGTATAAAAAAAATCAACACAAAAAGTCATAACAATATACTATAGATTACGTATTTATATAACACTGTTTATTGTTCTCTTTGAATTCATTTTAGGGAGTGGCTGATCTGCAGCATAACATGCAGCTCTTTTAAATGCATTTCCCCATGCTCTCTTTTTAGTATTGAACGCATATTCTGAAATGTCCTTGTCACTAAAGGACCTTGTTTACTGTGAACTGTTTTCAACAATGTCCTCTGGAAGCAGAAAACAACAACTTTATCATGTGCCATAACATAAAGTGCCAGTGAAAATCAGTTTAAACTGATCTTGAATGTTTAATGAATGTATTCATTTTGAGTGGGTAATTTGTATAAAATGACAATTAGTCTTGTCACCTTTTGACACGCAAAAATAGAGTTTAGTTTTTTTTTTTAAAGTCTCATAGCAGTGAATGCCTGATACACAGTGTATTGTATGATAATTGAAATTCAGCATAAGCACATGCATTACTGAGAGCAGAACCAACTCGTGTTCAGACAAGAGATTATTATTGTAGTTTTCTCTATTAAAATGATCACTGACTGCAGGCCACTTCTTAATTTACCACATTTACAGCCCTGATTACTCCATTGTATACAATGACACAGCAAGAAAAATCGGCTGTTACTAAGAGACAAGCAAGAGAGTGAGAGGTTAAATGAGGAGGGGCTGTGGAAAGACGAAGCACTGAGATTCAGGGAGGGAGGAGGTGAAGGTGGAGAGAAGAAGTGGTATGAGATGAGGAGGGGTGGGGGTGGTGGGGGGTGGTGGTGATGTCATGTATTTGCACTGATTGCTGAGAGTGGCGAAGCCATAAGCAAAGTACAAGCCACAGGCAAACACACAAGCAAACATTAAGAGCTCACACAGACCTAACCTGCTCACTGTGCACCACAGAGGCCCAATTACTTTCTGTATGTGTGTGTGTGTGTGTGTGTGTGTGTGTGTGTGTGTGCATTTTGTAGTCTTTCTTTCTTGAAATTGAGGGCATATGATCTCAGAGTGAGGCCGATTAGAAATTGATTGTGACAGTATGTTCCAGTTCTGGATTGACACACACACACACACACACACACACACACACACACACACACACACACACACACACACACACACACACACACACACACACACACAAAATGATAGCAAACAGGATTTAGCACTAATTCACTCTTCAGATTAACTCACATGGTCTTGTTTTGTTAAGGAAAAACATACCCATACACACATAGACACACACACTTGTGAGTACATGAGTGGACACTGTTTTTGCTAAAAAAAGAAAAGTATTTTCTCTGTGTTTTAAAGGTGGAAATTTCTGTGCTCTCTCTATATGCATGTGTGTGCGTGTGTGTGTGTGTGCTGGCTCCAAGCAGGGGAATTTCCTGTGGAGGGTTAACGAAAGATTGATTGGCTAGGAGGGTTAGGGGCTCGTCCAATGGAGACCCACGATTGGTTCCTTGCAGCTCTGGTATGACGCTTTAGTCCAGACCTCTCCGCCCTCCCCCCCCTCTCTCGCTCTCTCTCTTCCTCTCTGTCTCTCTTTCTTTCTCCCTTCATCTCTCTCTCTCCCTCTTTTTCCCTCCCTCTCCTTACCTCACATTCCATCTCTCAAGTGCACTTTTTTCCAGAAACGCAAATCAAGCAGCAAAACACAAAGTGATCCTTTGACTCTAAAATTACAACTCGGGTGTCGGAAAGCCACGGAGACAACATAAAGAGTCAATAGGAAGCATAAAACACAAGTCTTGTCTTGCTCTTTTTTTATTCTTCACTCATCTCCTGAGCAAATTATTTGGGAGGGAACAGGCATGTGAGCAGAACATGGAAAATTCTTCATCCTATGACCACCACACCTCCCTACCCAAGCCCTATAGAAGGCATACAAGCACTCGTGCCATGCTCAAGTGAACATACACACTGAGGGTACACACAAGAGAGTATCCCCACCCATGCAGACCCACAAAAGGGGTATAGAAACAGACACATACATACAAGACTGAAACACACCTGCAGAAAAGACACTCCTTAAGATAGTAGTGTGCAGTGGAAGGCAAGCACACTAGAAAGATTTGGCCTTTTAAAGAGGAGTAAAACTGAGTGCAACATAACTGATGTGACAGATTTGGCCTCACTGGAAGTTATAATGTTGTCTGATCATCTTTTTTACAAACAGCTACATCCCTGCATATACGCATGTGTAACACACATTGACACGCATGTTTAAGCAGAGACGCACAAAACAGAGTTGATCCTTGAAAAAGAAATAAAAATAAATACATATGCACAACAGCGCATCAAATCTACACCTGGATGCACATACACACACCAATATGTCCTTACCAAGGCCGAGGATAGGGTGGTGCTCCACCAGCGTCCAGGCATTGTCGTCCAGACAGTGGCTCTTGTAGACCAGGAGCTGACAGACATCTCTGGCTGTCATGTCTGCTGGGATCTCCACCACTTTACCAGCCCCATCCTCGCTCCACACCTTCACTATCTGCAAATATACATGAGAATAATGGGAATATATGCACATGAGAGCAGCGAAGGTCATGTTGTTACTGGCTGGAAACAGTGAGGCAGTGAGAAGGCGTGACATGTCCTGAGTTGCTTTCGGGAATTCAAATCTGTGGAGAAAAAAAACGAACAGTGGCGCAGATCTGTGGTTACGTTTACCTCCATGACCAGGTGCTTTATGAAGTCCACCCTTAAAAAGTCCTGTTCACATTATTCTGTCATTGCAACGTGAGCAGCACTTAAAAAAAAAAAAGAGGAGGAAGGATGACGTCCAGGAAAGGTCGGCTGGCCCTTGCGCTCTCAGCTCAACCCTTTTGTCCACAGCTCAACCAAACTTACTAACACGCACTTCCACGCATATGCATGTAAACCTGCTTGCGTACGACCCACAATGACACGTTTTCTGTCACATGGAAGAACATCCACAGTCGGCAAAACAGAGAAAACCACACACTCACACTTGGGCAGTGAAATAACACGCTGGATTTACACATGTTGCTTTTTGTCCACCAAAAATGTCACCGCTGGGAACAGAGAGTGGGTACAGTTCTGAGCCGGCATAACTTCCATTGTTGTGCCATTTTGAACCATTTCAGCCAAGTGCCCAAAGCAACATTTTAATTGGGCATCATTTTGCCTTCTTTGAGTGTGTTGCTACAAAGATAACCACAGACCAGCTGTTTCACACCACTGTATGAGCAGACTCACACAAACCATGGCGAGCTTGCTCTCAAATGCAACATAATACACAAACACACACACACAAATCTGAGAAAATGAGCATCGTAAAGTGAGAAGGAGATAAACTGTCTGTGCGTGTACGTTTGTGCGCGTATTGTCATGCACCCATGTACTTAACATTTTCTGTCCACAGCAGGGATTCTGCCGCCCTGCACTTCACACACAAAACCCGCCTGGGGAACAACTGTTGAAAATTACATGAAACAAGACATAAAGCTGGTGATGGACGAGGGGCTGGACGGGTGGGCATGGAAAATTAAGTCGAACAATGGCACCAAGATGTGGAAACACACAGAAACACCAAAAAAAGACAGCAACGGTGGCCTAGAAATGACACTAAACACCAGCACAGCGACGCCAAGATAGAGGCTCAGAATGCAACCAGAAACAACGTCACAGCGCTCTCTACCCCTGCAAAGCCAGAAGACTCCCTCTCCTCTTCCCGCACGCCCCCATATAAAAAAAAGTAAATTCATGACGCATGAGCTTTGTGTGAGAAAAGTTTTAGATACATCAAGAGGAAAAATGCAAAGGTCCTCAATGCTCAAACTGGCAAACCACACACACTCGTGCGCGCGCACACACACACACACACACACACACAAACACACACACAGACCTCACGACAGGCATCCAGAAAAGAAACGAACACAGACACACACAAAGTCTCTTACCTCCACAGCCTGAAAGAGGCAACAGTCTGGAGAGCAGGATGGCATTTTCACACTGAGACACTCTCCAGTGACAAAGAGACAGAGAGAGAGACAGAGAGAGAGAGAGAGAGAGAGAGAGAGAGAG
>CM076663.1:16652678-16664203 GCA_038496675.1 Rachycentron canadum | reverse complement strand
CACACACACACACACACACACACACACACACACACACACACACACACACACACACACACACACACACACTGGTCTGGTTATTTTAAGACAGAGCAGATCTCTTCCACAGACTGTAAAATAAATCTTGATTCATGGAGCTGGGAGAGTAGGTCTGGACATGTTTTTTTTTTAAATGGGATGCTTACATTATTTCTTGGTCATTGTGGCACATATAAATGGTTAGGTTACAAAATAAAAGTCACAAGTTGATTTTGTTTGTGATTGCAGGAAAAAATGAATGAAACAAATCAGAAACTGGGAAATCATTTTGTTACGCTGGATCACCACAGAGAGGGAAAAGGAATAAAAACTATAAAACTACTGTATAAAATGGTGTGCAAATGTGTTAAAATTAATGTGTGAGCTGCATTTTGTTATGTGTCAGCTTTAACACTAAAACACTTCCACTCAATACTTCACAATGTCAACCCCAATGCTTCACCATTGGGGCGGTACTGGGCAGGGGATGAGCGATGCCTGGTTTTCATCCAGACGTGGCCGTTAGGACTGAAGCAGTTCAGTCCTGGTTTCATCAGACCAGAGAATTTTCAACTCCAAGCAGACTTCCATGCATCTTTCACTGAGGAGAGGCTGCTGTCTGGTCACTCTCTGGGATCTCTTAAGCTCAACCAGAGTGAACACGAGGCTCTTGGTCACTTGTCTTACCAGGGCCCCTCTCCCCTGTTTGCTGAGTTTAGCAGGGTGGTAAGATAAGAGATTGTTGTTCAAAACATCTTTCATTTAAGAGTTATGTACTTCACTTCTTCAGACCTGAACCTCCACACAATCCTGTGTCTAAGCCCTGCAGGCAGTTCCTTCCTCCTCATGGCTTGGTGTTTGCTCTGATATGCATTGTCAGCTGTGATTCCTTATACAGGACAGGTGTGTGCCTTTCCATGTCTTGTACAATCATTTGAATTTACTACAGGTGGATGTAAACATTTTGAGTCTCTGGCTAAACCTGCTCCTCTGGCTAGCCGGAGCACTGTGTAGAGGGTGGGAGACATTGTTCACAACATAATGTGGTCTGCAATCTTTTATTTTTTTTATTTTATTATTTTTTTATTATGATATGCTATTTTGTTTGCAAAGGGACCACTTGATTGGAAATATATTTTTCTGGCATTAAAAAGAAAAATTGTTCAATAAGTATGTTAAGAAACTGACAAGAGTTTATCCATGTAGAGCTCACATTATTGTATTACCATCTCAAGCAAGTGACCAGTCACTGACAAATTATCACCTTATGAAATTGGTATAGTGAACAGGTTAGCAAACATTTCCCAGTTATACATCCATCTAACATGGAGTGTTTGGAAATTATATTTAGTTGTGTTTGTGCACTGATGAATGTAATTTCACTTTTCTTCCAGCTCTGTTTTGCTCTCAACTAAGCACTGAGCAATATATCTAAGACTTTAGCTGCCACATGTGCCACTATATTCACCAGCTAGCTGTTTACTTATCTGCTCCCTGTCTGCTGTTTTGTGCTGGGAGGGTGGCAGACACTGTGTTTCTCAGATCTTTTCTCAGACTACCAAAGCTGGAAATAAGCTTAAAAGGAGCAAAACAAAGCTATGAGTTGTAAATCCAAAACAATGAGCTAAGAGACACTAAAATATGAGGAAAACAACCCCTGATTATGTAATAAAAGTTTCTATTAAATGTCAATTCCTCTATTGTAAATGGTGTGACCTTTTCACTTAAAACAAATTCTGCTAAATGGCTAAAGAGATTAAACTAACAGCCAATTCTTCATTAACCTGCAGTTAATAGAATACAGGCTGCTACAAATAATAGCTGAATGTCTGGCAGAGGCTGCCATAGTAGACTAACACACCCATATCTAATGTCAGCATTTGAATGCTGGTTGCTGGTGACTTCCCACCCTGGTCTATTACAGCATCAGTCGTCTTTCATGTCTGTGAGTGGTCGGGTTTCAAGCCAGACAGAGCTGATTAGCTCTGCAGACAGTCCAAACTCAATTTCACCTCTCTGGAGCGCCACCACAAAGCCTCACTGAGTGGCTCACCTCCCCACCTTCCCACGACCCAACACTGACACGAAACTGTCTCAGACACACAAACACACACACGCACACAGATAAATGCACAGACAGTCAGACAAAATTCCTCTGACTGACTGATGCACATCTATCAGTCAGTTCTAGGAATCTCTTCTGTGGGCGTAAAGATCACCCATAGATTTCACTAAATAAAGTCCCATGTGACATGTTGGTGAAATCAATCCAATAAAACAGTACATAAGTCAAAATTTTGACCAGCCAGTGGATTTAACAGAGAGGTTTACACGATTATTTATTTAACTGAGCAAAGACCCATCCATCCACACGTCATCTTTTATCTAATTTGTCTGAGCAGGAAACACAAAGCTCTCCATTCCTAATTCCACAGCAAAATGAATGCCTGCTGCATGGTTTGCCTGTGTACAGAATATTGTTGCAGTTATTGCTTCAAAATACCATGTAACAAAGGAAATTTCATTATGAGGAATTACAATTTAAAAAGGTACTATAAGTAAGAATGTGAGGCAACTTACATTTTTTATTGTCAACATAGAAACAGATTGTAATGTAACTAAGATGTTTCCTGACTTTCTGTGTTTGCTCCTGCGTTCCTTGCCTCATTACTGCTCTTCCACTCCCCTACTGCACCAACAGTTTGCAACACTAGCTAACATTAAATATGAATAAATTACTAGCTCCCAGCACTGCACAGACTACTCACACTATAGTCTTGCATACCCATTGCTGAAGAGTCAAATATTGTTTCAAGTATAGTTTATAGTGCAATTATAACAACAGCATAACCATAGGCCGATGCTTGTCCAACCCACAGATTGTGAGCAAGCACCACAGGATGCTATCTTTAGTTCACTGGTGTCATTAATAACAAGAGATTTCTGAACGTCCCATACAGACCCAGAAGTCGATTTAAATAGCTTCATTTCAAATGGCGGACCAAGTATTGCAATTAGAAACTATGAGAATTTCTGGACCCTAAAATGACCTCACTGAACTAGATCTGCTCATCTGGATAGCGTTCACTATTTACAACAGCTAAGTTTTGAGTTTTTAATGCTTTCTATGGAAAAACTTAGTCTAGCATCTAGTGTGTGTGTGTGTGTGTGTGTCAAACAAGCGTATGTTCCCTGAGAAATTACAAAGTTGTGTTGTCACATTGCCACGGCATGTAAAATATTTACTGCATGGCAGAAACTCAAAAGTCCTGTAAATCTTCATTACACAAACACACGCACACACCTCTACTAAGACAAACACTCAGAATTGAGCTCCTGACTTTGAACTCTCTCTAGGTAAGAATTGAAATCTATAGTGAAGCATCTTTCTTGATCTGTGTGAGGAAGAAGAAACGGAAACCTATACCAATCTCACAATGGAGCTTACACATCTATGTCAGTATAAGATTACTATGTTTCACTGTCACCTTTACACACACACACACACACACACACACACACACACACACACACACACACACACACACACACACACACACACACACACACACACAAACCAGATCTGATTGCAGTGGGTCAAGCAGACCATTGCGTGCAGAAGTACATCAGCTGACCACAGACAAAGGAGGAGGTATGAGTCCTACACCGAGACTGTGTGACTCAGAGCTTTAGTCCTAAATAAGTTTTTATGACGCTGCTGCAGTATACATAACCATCACGTCAAATATTGCTGTGAGGATGAATTGTAAGAGCTAAAATTTAAATGTTAGCTGGGATGTATTGTCATTAAGGTTTTTAAATCACGGAGTGACACCATGAAAAAATGTACATAAACTACAGTAGTATTATTCAGCTATGAAGCACAGACCTACTTAAAGAATAATTTCAGAATTACTTCAAAGTCAAAATTTTGTTGGTGAGTTGTGCATGAGAATACACACACACACACACACACACACACACACACACACACACACACANACACACACACACACACACACACACACACACACACACACACACACACACACACACACACAGATAACCCAGGGTGAGCTGTTGTGTAATGGAAGGAAAGGCTGTACGCAGCCAAAGTCAACACAACACTGCTCTGTCCTGAACATAACAGGCCAGTCAGCTGGTTTGAGAAAGCGCACGCATGCACACACACGCACGCGCGCGCACACACACACACACACACACACACGCACACACAAACAGCCACTCCCTCGTTTGAGATAGTGGTCAAGTAAAGGACAACAAATATGGGGAGTTCAAAACCCATCGCAACTACAGTGGTATTGGCCAGTAAGAACTTAAAAGCTGAAAAACATTTAAAACAACACTACAGGGAGCCATGTGTATTTATTTCTTCAATATATGTTGCAACACATGATGTCATGTCCATGAAATAATTTAACGTAACTAAACACTAAATATGCTGAAAACTGGTGAAGTTACTTTTTTTCCTTACAACAAAGCTAGAAGGGAGCCATTCAGTGAGAAACCTTCCAACACTAGAGCACAACTGCTTCCTCTCGTCTGTTGTGTAATGTCAGTTAGTGTGCATTAGTGCTGTTGAGGTAGTGTGGGCATACTTACGTGGTTGTCAGAGGTCTGTATGGGGCTGAGAACCGGGGAGCCTGCTGGGCTGCAGAGCTCAGGGAAAGGGTTGGGGATGGCTGGCAAGGAGGCAGGACGCAGCTGCTGCTCTTCCTGCAGGCACCTGCAGAGGGAGACACACACACTGCTGTCAGTGTACTGGCTGACCAGTGAAAGACTTACAATATTGTCTACACATGGTCATGGGAATCATTTAGGTATGAGGAGATATAACCCACATCTTACAGTTGAGTAAATTATTCATATTCGACATATTAATAACAAAAAACTATCTTATAAAGTTGTAAAGTGTAGTGACTGAATGAATACTTAATTCTTTTGATTAAAATGTATATGTTAATTTTGCTTCTGCAGCTTTTTGTATCCATGTAATTAAATCACACTTAACAGAAGAAACTAACAGCTCGTTATTTTGGTTCCAAGTGTCTGTAGATAATGAGTAACAGTGATTTGACAAAACAACAGTAACATTATATATAATCAACACAAAGCAATCATACATTCCTTAAAGTAATTATTTGGCCATTTTAGCTTTATTGTAGGTACATGGGCTGAGAGACAGAAAAGAGACAGAAAAGTTGGGGATGAGAGAAAGGGAATGACATACAGCAAAGGGCCAGAGTCAGATTCAAACCCTCTCATATATGTCTAATAGATCAGATTTTCAAAGAGCATCACCTCAATCTCATTATTTCAAATTCCTAACTGTATTTAAAACCAAAATCTGTAATTGAACCAATTTGGACAATAATCATTTGTAATCGAGGGCTACAATGTATACTTTATGTCCAATAAAACCTCAAATACAGTGGTAGACACATAAAGAGAGCTGCACCCATGCAACAAAAGAGAAATCAAAAAGGGAGCAAAAGACAAACAAAAGTGTTCTTCCTCTGGCCGCACTGTCTTGCCTTTAATACATATTTTAATTCCTGTAAGCACAGTGCATCCAGCTGTCATCTTCATAACAGATCGACATATAGATCAACACAGACAAGAGGGTGTGTGTGTCTACCTGACGGCCTGGATGTGCATGGGCTGAGAGTGCCTAAGCCTCTCCCTAGAGGGGGAGGATGTGGGAAGGGGTGGGGTGTGACGACGGTGGGCCTGGCCGTGTCCCGAGTAGGCAGTGCTCACATGCACATGGTGGTGGTGGTGATTGTGCGGAGTGTGCACATGACCATTGTTCAAGAGTAGAGCCGTATCTGCCTGAGTAGAGTACACACTCTCCATGGAGGAGTTCATCTCATTCACCAGCTGCTCCAGGTCAACGTCATCGTCTGCGGAAGCAGGTGGAGGGTGGGGTGGGGGAGGTAGAGAAAGGTGGAAGGAGGAAGTTAGTGACAGCAAACATCCACTAGGTGTCGCCTCGGTAGGTAAGAGTGTGAGAGAGAGATTTTAAAAATATTGAAATCCTGATGATAGTCATTAAAGACTGTAGTTGTAGATCTACTTTCAAATGAGGGTAAAAAGTGAATCAGCCTAGTTTAGCTGCAGTAGCCATGTTTAGTGCTGAACAGAGTGCAGAAGAACGAGAATGATAACACAATTAGTCATGTTTTCTCTCTGTAGTCCTCACTGCTGACGTAAACAGCTTATTAAAAGTAAACCAAGACAACCATGAAGTCGGGTTATGAATATTCCCAGGTAATGTGTCTCGTATTCTTCTATTTCTATGTTTAAAGACAGATGAAATAAACACTTAGTCAGAAATGATTGTTCAAGAAATTGTGCTGCAGTGAAAAGTTAGCTTTACATCCCATAAAGGTGGGAGTCATACATCATGCTTCTAGTTTCCTTACAGCATTTTGACCTTTTGTCCCAATTCTGCTGAACATACTGTGACCATGGCCCCTACCCTCTCACCAGCTCCTTTAATTAGTCATAATTTCACATTAAACAACACAATTTCACAGTAAACTGTCAAAATATTGCCAAAGACACATTGTGGTCCCAAATGATTAAGCATGATAACAGAGAGAGAGAGATAGATAGAGAGAGAGAGAGAGAGAGACAGAGAGAGAGAGAGAGAACACAGTCTTGTTTTGAAGTCGCACTCCTCCCCGTGTTGGATTTCACTTTGGCTTGGATTTCTTCCAGTGTCTGTGTAGTACACTAACTCACTGGCTTGCCATTGGTCAGATTATGTGAAACCTGTCATTCATGGGGCTGACATGTCTATCAAGCACTGGAGGTTGGAACCAACAATCACCCACAAACCAAACGACTGAGCAAACCAAACCAGGGGTGAAAGGGCCTCGAGAGCTGCTCCTGCAGGACGGTCAGTCAGGCCGTCATCAGTCACAGTCCTCGTCTTTTAACCTGACCTGTTATTAATTAACTGAAGTCAATCCAGGATGTGGAAGACCTAGCATGAGCTAAATATTTTTGATGACTTGAACCAGTAGACTCTTTGAAGCCATTTACACTGAAAAATCAATGGCCCTTAGCTTCAGGGAAAAAAGACATTTCACATTCCCAGGCTTCCAGTGATTCATTTTCAAAATCTATACCTCTTAATAGTGAATGTGCACTGGGAGCCTCTGAGAAATGTGTACTTATAGGATAGAAACATCTCTTATAAGGCCAGTTTTATGTTAAGTGGGTCCGGTGAATGTCCTCACAAGTGCAGTATGTCTGCATGTGTTTCTGTACATCTGTGTATATGTGAGTGTGTGTCCAAAGGCCTTTGGTCGTACGTGTCCCACCCCAACATCAACACCACACACAGAATTCCTGACATTCCTGTAGGAAGAAATTACAGCACTCAGGGAACATTCACCAGCCTGTTCATGGCACATGGTGACCAAATGATCAGAAAAAAAAGGGCACTAAAACACACACACACACACACACACACACACACACACACACACACACACACACACACACACACACACACACACACAAGCCTAGGACACCATGTATGCTATGCAGAGCTTATGAGCATGTAATTACACAGGGGAATTAAAATAAAAAGCACTGCATGGTACTGCATGTACAGACACACGACACACACACACAAAGACACATGCATGCTCAACCACACATGCATGCATGCACATACACACACTGACACCACCAAGCTGAAAAGAAGCCACTGTACCAAAAACAGCCCGTCCAATCTCAGATCACAAAGAGGCATACATGACACACATACAGAGAGAACACTCTGGGACACAAGGTCAGGAGATGCTGGGGTTCATGAGTGGGACATAGGTTGGGGTACATTGTGGGGGTGGGTGGGGTGGGGGGGGCACAGACAAGAACAAGAGAACATGAGGTCAGCCCGAGATGGTTCTTATACAAGGCTCTAATATACTGTCAGCTGTTTTCACAGCACACAGTTTGACTTGTTAGAGCAGGAGCACAGAGCTAATTAATAACATTAACAAGGTATCTGTTCTCTTTAAGACTGCAGTAAGTCATGAGAGTGTGACAGTGACCCAGCATTCACAACTCCAGGGACAGAAGCAGAAAAATGAATGGTGCATTTCATTATTTAGACCCCTGCTTGTGTCAAAATGTCTGTGAAAAATGCCAATTATTACACATTGATAGTAACAGATGGAAGATAGACTTCATTTTTCCTAAGTTCAATATCCAAACATCTTGATGAAACAGTATGTGACAGCTTTTTTTTAAAACCAAATTTTCAGTTGTTCCAGAAAAGACAAAAAAAGTGTCTTGGAGTAGTAAACTAGAATTACTGCCTTGTGGTTGTATGTCTCTGCCCACCAGTGGTGAATAATGGCCAAAGAAGTGTTTTCTCAGAACTTATGGCAGAATTATGATGTCATAGTGAAGTTAACCTTTGACCTTTTGAATAGATGGACATACGGACTACCCAGCACAGAGGCATAGAAACAGATTTGAAGGAAAGTGTGAAAAGTGTTTGATTGCCACACTAGCCTGCTATTTTTCTACATTTTATACAGACATTGGTCCCCAGAAGATGAGTCTTAATGATTCTGGTGATCCCATGATTCTTCTTCTAGCACCAACATGTTCATATTTGTGGCTTTGAGTAAATGCATCAACAGGATGGATGGAAGCAAAATGTATGATTTTCATGCTAAGCTAGGCTAAATAGCTGGTGGCAATGAGTAAGGTGCCGAACTGTCAATTTAAGAAATTGACTATAATTTAAAATAACAATGTTGAGCCACGCAAAATCAGTTTGTAAAGATTTAAATAACCAGTGGACATGTTATGTTTGGGGGTTGCTACATTTTCACTTTGGGATGGCAACAGCTCCAGTTCGAGATGGCGCGATGGGAGTTACATGAAAATAACTATAATCGCTGAGTGAAAAGGAGGTCGTACAGTTACCATTGGGAAATTTAGCTTTTCTTTGGACAAATTTGCAAAGAAGAGTAAACTTCTTAAAACAATATTTCATGTGCACAAACAGGAAGATCAATATCATATTAATTGCTGGAAATTTGAGGGTTTTCTCTCTTGGAGCTCTTCTCTGCTGCAGCACCACTTTGTGATTTAGACTGATAAGAGTTTTCCTCTCCCTCCTCCCACTGCTGGCTTGGCCCACACTGCACTGCTGGCTTCAGTCAAAAAACATCAGAGCAATATAGCATGAAAATGTCTTCTCCTCTCTCTCCTCTACTGACTTTAAATGTGAAAGAACTGCTGCCGCAGCCTGGCTTCTATCTGACAACAAAACCTACCATACTACCATGGCCAATTCATTCCTGTAAGATCCCAGAATACCCTGAATGAGTGCTCTCTGTCCCTGGCCACGACAACCTGCAATCATCGATCTCTGACAGCAGTCTAGAGGTCAGACAACAGAGCTGGACGTTTGAAGGGCAAAGTGCAACCAAGTTATTTTACAGACAATAAAAATATACACTTATTTAGCATAAAAATGCACTTTTACTACAGTTTGCACAAATACTCAATGCAAATACTGTTTAGTTTTTGTTGTTGTTGCCATTTCTGTATTTGCACCGAGTTGTCAGTGTATTCATAATTACACTGTGGGAGCATGCTTTGTCTATGGACAGTGAAAGTGAAACTACTCAGGTCTTTGGATTTCAGTCTTCAAACATAAATGTTTGAAGACTGAAATCCAAAGACCTGAGTAGTTTCACTTTCACTGGGTGAATAAAGTGACAAAGTTTTCTCTCCCAACAATCATTACTGTGATGCAAGTTGCTTTAAAGCTTCCAGCTATCAGTAATAAAGAGCAGATTGTTGTTACACTGAGCAGCTCCATGAATTAACTGTACTCAGCTGAAGGGAATAGAACAAAAATAAAGATGATTTATAATAAAAAAATAAAAAAAAGAACAAAGCTAAATCAGTGTAGTAGCTGGCAGATGCAGGCAACACCATGGTGCAGATCAGATCATCCAGAAGACATTCCTAGCATAAATGAAGGGCGGGTAACCTGAACCTGGCACGGTCTAAATATACAACACATTCATCAATGTGGTGGATGTAGTGCAAAGTCAGAATGAAACAATAGCTAGGTGACTTTGACTCTCGCTTTTTCACTGAAGTCATCAATTTTTATTTTATTTTTTCTTTACAACAAACCGTCAGGAAAACATCTACTGGTTGTCATAGAAAGATGGTGACACTAAAAACTGAACAAGTCACACAGAAAACAATGAAGATGTTTTACAGACTTCTGCTTATATAACTGTATAATGGTCTATTTTTAACCACAGACCTCATATAACCGTCCTCTTGCATGTTTGAAATACATAGCTTAACTCAATATTTGGACAAATGTACACAAACCCAAATTGACATTTGCAATAAAAGACATTTTAAAAGCAGTGTGTCTCCTGTTTGACATTATGATAATACCCTCAGCTACACTTAAGATGCTCATATCATCAATTTGTGGTTTAATTCAGTGCAGTTATTTATGATAAAGGATTGTAATTTACTTTTCCTTCCCCCCCTCACCCTGACTCATCAACTCTACTTAAATTAGTGCTTTTCCATTTCCCACAGTTACGTTTGCAACTACCACCACAAAATGGATATGAAATAGCTGCAATGAGTGTATTTTTATAGGTGAAGAAAGTCGCAGCATTGCATTCTGGTACACTGAGGCTTCTGTCAGAGGAAAATTCACTTTGAAAAAAAAAGCTATAAAACTGTTAGGTCTATAAAGAGAACCTGTCCTAATTTTGATGGACAAACCAATCAAAAAAGACTATGAATTGCTATTAAGGTTTTACATAATTTTTTTTCACTAGTTATCTGTGGGAACAAGACCACACTGTACAGTAGCAAACAAAGTGGCCCAAATACTAGAAACTGGATTTCAAATATACACCTTCTCTAATAAACCTGGATTGTCAAGTATGACCCTGCATACCTTCAACTACCCCCACCCCTGCCCCACAGAACTATGGCCTACTTACTATAAACTCTCCCCAGCACTGGATGACCTACAGGCCTATATAAACACCACATCCACTCACCCCATTCATGTGAAGCCATATTTACAATAGTCTCGCACAAGCATGAGCACCACACATCACTAGAGCAGACATTCACTAAACGACAGACCCAAGGGAGAAAAGAAAAAAAAAAAAAGGTTGAGGAGGGAGAATTTACAACCTCTCTCCTCAGGCTGGCAGCTTTCCAAAAGGATTCCCAAGATTTTCCAGAATGGCTGAAGGGATTTCTGGGAATATATTGGAAGCAGACTAATGCATGTGTGTGCATATTGGGGGTGAGGCTGGTTGCAGGAAAGTGCTGAGCAGTGCTAAAAAAAGGGGGAGGGGGGGGAACTTTAGCACTTGTCTATATCCTCTCCATCTGGAGAGCAGAGCCTTCAGTCATGGAGAGAGACAATGTCCTAGATGGAGATGGAATTGGGT
>CM076663.1:16569899-16652285 GCA_038496675.1 Rachycentron canadum | reverse complement strand
GGGTGCAAGAGTGGAATTGGGGGGGGGTTCTAGGAAGACAGGAGGAGCTTCTAGTGGGCCAGCAAATAGATTTTGGCTGTGGAGAGATCCCATAAAAAAAGAGGTAAAACGGGGAAAAGCATAAAATATGACAGATTTGTTGTGTCATCCAGTTTAAGGGTAGATAAAGAGATTGAGACATTTCTTATTTTTATATTTATGAAGAAGAGAGTTACCATGGTGATGTGGCAAATTTTGATTGGCTGTACGCTGAAAGCCTGGAACAATCAGCTCCTCAGGCCGGCGTGAAGAAGTGCGGTCCATGCTTTCCTGTGAAGAAAAAAATAATATTACGATGCAGTAAAAAACATCCTGTGGGTAGAAAATGTGGAAGATATTCTATAGTAGAGTAAGACAACTTGTCATTTTCACAGAGTTCAGAGGGTCAGACAAAGGGTAGGTTCATGCTTCCACTCTTGAGGAACATCCAGGGTTCAAGTTCAGAGACCAGTGACCTTTTGACCCTGTGGCACTGTGACTTTGGGACCCCCTGACATTTCCTCATCTCACTCTCTGCCTCTTTTTTTGTCTTTTAAAGACATAAACACTTTCACACACAACTCATTGTTGCAAACACTCACTTATGAAACTCTTATCAGGTGATGAATTGTGCAAAAAAAAAAAACAAACAAAACAAAAACGTATATATCATTTTTTATGGCAAAAACATACCAGCTCCAGCACACTTATACAATCTCACACTTCTGGAGATACATACGTGTTGCCAAGTTCCTCGCACATTGTCTAATTTGAAGCAGCCTAGAGGCAAGAGAGGGAAAAAAGCCAAAGAAATTTTCAATCTTCCCTTTTCCAGGAAAAAGAAGAACGCGGAAGCATTGCTTCCAGGAACTGCTCATGGCCAGAGGTCCTGTTGTGCATGTACGCACATACACACACACTCACAGCTCCCCTCGGTGCTTCGAAAACATCCATAAATGCCCAGAGTAAGATTTATAGCTCTAAGAAGCAGCAGCCAAAAGCTTTCTAAGGAAGGCAACTTGGCTGCAGGGCCTGTGGGCTGACAGAGAAAGTCTGCAGGCTTCAGCTGGAGCTGAGATAGAACAACTTACCTACCAAACCTCCTGTCATACACATTATATCTTACTTATCATGTGACAGACATACAAGCCAGCATGCAAACAACAGTGAGCTTTGCAAATTCACAAAAAAGTTACCTCCTGTTAACAGAGATGAGTCAATCTCACAATAAACTCTGCTATTTTCATCTGTACAAACTGAGGTTGCATGGTCAAGCACTGCTCAAACCCACAAAATGTTACTTTAACTACTGAAGATCCCCAAGTTCTTCAAAGGATAGTTCAACATCTTGGGAAATACTTTTCAGCGAGCAGCCGGTTAGCTTAGCTTAGCATAACAACAGAAAACAGGGCGAAACAGCTAGCATGACTCTGTAAAATGGTTAAAAAAATGTCTACCAGCACGTCTCTAAAACTCAATAATTAACATATTATTTCCCATTTAGTTAATCTGTACAAAAGCTCATAAACTATTTCTTGGCAAAGAGCAGCAACTTCCACTCCACTGGTTTTCAGGCAGTTCCTGAGGGCCAAGAAGCAACACAGCACATAATTTCATAAAAATGAAAATTGTAGTTTTTACACTTCAGTACACTTCACTTTGTATAGATTAAACAAACAAGATATAACATGTGAATTAGTAAACTTAAGAGCTGCTGTTAGGTGGATGTCACTGTTGCACAGAGCCAGGCTAGGTGTTTAACTCTGGGTCCAGTCTTTGCGCTAAACTAAGATAACCTGGCAAAATAGATGGAACCTGATTTGACCTAACATGAAAATGGCATAGATCCATCTTTCAAAATGTTCAATCCCAATCTTCCAAATCAATCTATTTAGACACTGTGACCACTATGTCAGGCTGTATGACAGAAATGTAAATTACATTATGCAAAGACATACTTTATTAAATGTAATGCTGTAGCCATGAAGATGAAGCATCTTGATAACTTACTTGGTCTAAGAATCAGGTGGATTAAAGAATTGGGACAAGGATATAAAGAATATATACATTCTTCCTAAGAAAGAAAATCAGTTCAAGGGGTTAAATTAACACCTATCATTCCTCTGTCCAAGGTTTAGGGATTGCCTTTTCACTAGCAGCAGTGTTAATATACATCTAAGTAGACTCAGGGACAACCCCCTCCCATCTGCAGCAGCCGGGCAATAAAAGACTCAGCTTTACCAGCTACATTCCCCATAAAAACCTCATTGTGAACTCCCTGTGATGCACTTTCTGTGACTCTAGTCTGAAGAGTTAGCATACTGATGCTATCTTAGTGGGCAACTCAGAGGTTAATTGACAAGCAAAGCCAAATAAAAATCATTATACCCTTTCTTGAAAATAGGTTTTAATTTCACAGTAAAATTATTTTCCAGATGTGGATTGTTTGGCACAATGTGCCAATAATTAACAAACAGCATACTTGATATTACTAGTTTTAGAGGTTTAAGTGGTAGAGTACATGAAGAGAGGCTTTCGTCTCGTAGTTTTATGCTTGGTGAATCAGCGCCCCCAGTCTTGTGTTTCAGGTTTCACAAGGGCATCATTCGAACAATCTTGTTCACATAGACTTTTGGTGAATTTTATTTTTCTTCAGTTTATTAATTTTCATAAAGTCCATCACAGTCACAAAACCTTTGTAGTTTGAGTAAGTGGTATTTTGACAGGGTGGGAACTTTTTTATGCAGTGGTCAGAAACTGGAAATATTTGTGCTCTGATATCTACTTAATTTACTCTTGTAAATCATTGTGAATTTTGTATCTACTAAGTGATCAATAAGATACTGAGTGAATCTGCTAAAGATATCGTGTTGTGTTTCTATGCCAGAGGTGGAAGACATGGTCAGGAAAGTTAAAGGTTCACCAAAGTCAATTGTTTTCTTCTTCTTGGAACTGGATGTCTTGGCAAAATTGTATCCTGTCATCCAAATATTTCAGTCTTGAGTAAAGTAGCGGACTGGACATCACTTTAGCCATCATTTTTTTAGCTAATATGGCTAAAAATTCTGTACACTAGAAGAAAATACACTAGAAGCTGGGTATCAATTTAAAAAAAAATAGCTTTAAGTTAGGTGATAAATGATGTTTAAAGTGTTTCTTCTAGTCTTCATTGGGGATTAATGGAATGCTTTATTTATTTGCCAAAATGTAGATCTATAGCAATATTAAACACTCTTTTAGGGTGGATTAACTACAGTCTTTGATGAAACCATCTTGAGGGTGGTGAACAGATGTTGCTACCTCCTGCTTGTTCTCTGTCTTCTGGAGGGCTGCTTACTTTGAGTCCCTGTCATGGTGATTTCCAGAATATATCTGTTCTAAAAAACAAGTCTGAAAAATTGCTTGAGTCGTTTGCTTCAGTTCCAGCAAGTTATTTCTTGTCACGGATTTTGGAGTCTTAAAAGTTACATGACTAATGTCACGGTTCTTGGAGTCAGCGGGACTTGAGAAGGAACTCTTAGGCCTGGTGTTTCCATTTGTTTGACATATTGGGGTTGCTCTCGTCCATGGCTAGACACTCCATAACTACTCTTTTGACATGTCCTTCATTATGAACAAACCTCTTCTCTTCCACCCTAGAGCTCAGAGCATTAACATCCATTTCAGTATACTTTTTCTCAGAGCATCAAAGGCGGCAGTTCCTCAAAAGCACAAGCACAAGCCCATTGCCCACTGCAGCGTGACCTGTGACCTCTAGGAACAGAAATAAAGAACCGTAGTTTATATTCTAAGACAGAACAGACACGTTCAGGGCTGTTGGCACGAATACTAACGTTCAGGGACAAGGATCTGTTAAACACTTCATTCTTTCCGCTCTTCTGACCGGTTAAGGTCGGAACTCAGCTGAGTTTTGGGACTGTGAACTGTGGTTTTTTGGTGCTCTGCAGTGTATGCAAATGCACATTGACAAACGCACATACAAGGAAAGGAGAGAAGGAAAGAGAGAGTTGCTGGCTGCTTCCTCTGAGACATCACTGGCAGAGATCCAAAGTTCTCACTAAGATAGACAGACGCACACGCACACACATACACACTCACAGACGCACACTTAGGAGACAAGCCTGGAATGCTGCCCAGATTCCCAAACATGCCCGCCATTATGTATAGCGTTATGTAAGTATGTAGAAAAGAGGGCTCATTTGCTCCTTACCTATATACACTAAACCTAGAGTCGCTGCCTAAAGAGAGACTCCATTAGGTATACAGTGTGTGTGTGTGTGTGTGTGTGTGTGTGTGTGTGTGTGTGCCATGCTGTCATATCAACTGGCACACTTTACATAACAAACACACACTGCAATGTTGTAACCTACTTCTCTCCCTCTAACCAGCAAACTCTGTTTTTTCTCCACTAGACGCAGGGTGGAGGAATGTTGTTTTCTATGGGGATTCAATTCACTATTCACTGCAGCCTTACTGGTGCAAAACCCTTTCCTGGAAGCTAACGTGAACCAATCCAACTTAATGTCAGCTCAACAGGGGCTCAGCGGTCCCACGGTTTGAGTTAGCGGGGAGCTGCATTTTTGTACCTCCACTAAGAGGAATAAAGCAGCTGAGACTACGTCACCTCAATCGTTCTATCAGTCCCAGTAAGACGTCATACTGTCAATCCCATGCTTTTAGGCCTGTCACAAAACAAAGCCCACAGCTTGTTATTGTTGTTTGTTTAGCACTCTATTTATAGACCTCCACGATGCCAAATTCTTTAGGTTACTGGAGGGTTGGAGAGGAGAAAATCTGAGCTGAGAAACAAAGGGCTCATTCTGCAGGAGTTGGACAGTGGAAGTGGGTTTGTTGTGTTGCAGAGACGCCATATTTCAACTAGGCTGAGAGTCACTCGCTGTGAAGCAAATAGGCTCACAAAGCCACTGTACACATGTTGATACACAGTGAGAGAGAAGGTTGTTTAACTCTACTTGTGAAGACTTTTCTCAAACAGTATTTCCCATAACCCACACCTAAAACCCTTTCCTGAACTAAAGATAACTGCAAACTTCAAGTTCTACCAAACAATGAAGTCCACCACCAAACATCACACAATGTTTGTGACTAGCTTGTAAACAGAAGGCACATTTCCATTGCAATTTTGTGCAAAGTAGAAGTTATTTTTCTTAGAAAAGTGGACGAAACACCAGTTGCAAATGGCCTATGTTTCCATTGGGTGATGTTTTGTAAATAAAGCTGGATTTTGTCCTCTTGTGATATTATTCGATTTAAACAGATTTTGAGCAACTGCTAGCAGTTGGGCAGAGAAAAGCAAACCTCTTATACACAGTAACATCTACATATTAGGGATTTGTGGGAGATAGTCTGCAATGTAATTGGATGTCAAGTGACTTCTCATGTCATGTCATGTGACTCTAATGCACTTAATGCAAGCACATACTTCACATCACATTTCGTAACATTGGAGAGTTTTTCCAAAATAAATAAAATCTTGTTTTGTAATTCAGTTTCAAATTGTGCATAATGCAGGTAATGCAGGAAATACGGCTAGCGATAGCAGAAAGGGAGGGACTACTGACCTATTTTCGAATTTGTGAAAGCTGCAACTGTTGTTTGGGAAAGAAAGCAGCCCTTCATGGCCCTGTGTGATAGTGTCAGTTTAAGAATTACCAGGAGAAAAAGGAGTAGTCTACCCTTCTTTCACCACCAGGCAATGTAGATTTTTGAGTGCAACTGTGACAGGAGACCGCCAATGACCGCCAAGGGCCAGCGAAGAGACTGACAGGAACTTTTTGAGCCCACTGGGATTTGTAGTCCTGATGGTTAGTCCGGCTGCACAAGACTGAATGTGACTGAAAGGCATTATTTTGATCAATGAGGTCAATAAAAGTTACACTGTTTTTATAGTTTGACTATGACCTACTATATATTTCAGACTTTGACTACACTGACATAGCACTAAAACAAATTGTAGAGTTAGGTCTGGCGATGCAAATTATAGACTTTTTTTTTTTTTTAAAGAATTTATGAAGCATAATATTTATCATATTTTATCATATTTAATTTTGCCCAGACATCCTTCAGTAGACAAAACTTGTGTTTCTTTTTTGTGCTTACAAAGTTTGTGTTATGTGGAGTTTATTGCTGGACTCCTTTCCTAAGCTGGTTTTCGTGTTGTAGGGGAGTGGAAGAGCTCAACTGAAGCAGGACACTCAGGAACGAGCATAAGCGCCACATTCTTTGGATTTTCCCGTAACATTTTCCCAAGTCTTTCACATAGAAATCAGTCCACTGGCTTTTATAGGCAACCGAGAAAGGGCTTGTTTTTTTAAGTTACAGTAAATCTGTTCACACACACTAAAAAAAGCAATAAATAGTCTACGTGTAAATTGTTTCACATTCTTACATATAGAACCTTTAGATAATAACGGAAGCACAGCTATTGTGTATGCTGGCTAATAGATGGCAGAGCTGAATGAGGTGGACCCATTGTTAGAAGTTAGAGGTTACACCTGTGCTTTTCCTCCTATGATAAGTCAAAATATCCAGAATGACAACTCAAGAATTGAACTGTTATGTAATTGTACTTTGACATGTTCTTTGTGAGTGTTCTGTCAGCCACCACTGACAAGCACACATACCAGTGAGACACACAATATTTACCTGGTAGTTTGGGTGACGTAAGAAGTAGTCAGGGCATCCCGCTAATGCCATGGTGTTCCTTCAGTGCTCCCTCTCTGGGGAATGACACCCACTGGTCTCACCGGCACCCTGCACAAGAAGGAAGGATACAGCACAGAAAACAGACTAAATGAGAAAGAGGAAAGAGAGCACCAATCACTAAACTGATTAAGAGTGGAGATGAAAACATATTTGCAAAATAAACTGAAGAATGATGAAGAAAAAAAGTAATCAGAGAACTTGAAAAATGAAGCAAATTTACCAAACAGACTGAACATCCCAGGTGAGTATTGTTATCTGTGCTAAACACAACTTTGTAAAACTACTATCTATTTGGTATGCCTAAAGAAAAAAGACAAAAACCCTAAACCCAACACTCTTCTAAAGAGAAAACAAAGCCTGCATGTGTGAATGAATGTGCATGCAAGGATGAATGTGTGCACAGGGAATCCCATGTAAACACAGCCATTGTGTACAACACATACACACACATGCAAGTCAGCTCCCAAACAAAGCCTGGGGCTTACAACTAAATAAGAAACCATCTCCAAGCAAGCAACACATGACCACTCTCCACCTGCAGACTGATGGGGAAGGCAAAGGGGAAGAGGGGGAGAGAGGGAGAGAGGGAGGGGGAGCCTTTCTGAAGGAGCTTGAAATAGGAGTCGGCTATTTCCACTGCATTGTGCAGCATTATCTACTGTGAGTAAGCAGAGTGAAGTTGTGCATACAAGGATACAAACACTGCAGTTGTGTTCAGTATTGAGAAATATGTTGCTTGGAGCATAAAAACTACTGAATGCGTTTGTAAGTCAGTTCATTTTCCTGCATTATTAAATTAAGGGACATTATTTGTTGCAAGTAGCCATGTAAAGTATTAAAAAAAAACAATTCTCCAACTTGCAGCTACACCCCAAAACTCATTTTAACATATATGTAGAGATAAATGGGTTCCTTGCATAATGTCATTTTTGGAGTTAGATATTCAACTCTTTTTTTTTTTTAATTTTATCTCCTTTTTGGCTAGTAAATCCTCTCCACGCCTGTTGGTGAAATTCCCAGATCAGCATCAAAATCTAATGGACTGGTCCCTTTAAGAGCTCTGATCTGCCCACCCAATTTCATGGAAAGCTGTAATAACATTTTAGAGATGTTGAGCTCATAAACTGTACTGTACTGTCCATGAAGCAAGAAATGATTTGTTAAGATGGATATTTCTGCAGCCCGCATACACACTTCAGGGAACTGCTGCAACTGATACTGCCTCCAACAAAGGTTCGACAAACCGAGTCACACACACACACACACACACACACACACACACACACACACACACACACACACACACACACACACAGAACTCTCCATCTCTCTCACTAAATAGCTCCTCTCACTCTTTGACTCTGCTGGTTTCTCTTCACTTTCTCTCCCAGCATGTCTCCATTGTACAGGTCATTATATAACAGATATCAGATGGTTCAAACAATATCTCTTCCTCCTTCTCCTCCTCCTCCTCCTCCTCCTCTCCTCTCCCTCTCTTTTCACCCCACTAATTACTGTTTCCACTGGGGCTCTGCTATCTTTAGGTTGCTCTGCTGACTGAGAATGTGTGCCTAAATGTGTGTGTGCACACTTGCACACACACTAGAAAGACAGCCTCTCCACTGCTGATAATTGCACACTTTTTTTTCCCCCTACTGTGACCGGTTTCATATCTCACATGTTCTTGTATAGGGTTATGTGTGTTCACACCAATTAAAGCACAGGCCAAAAGGGCAAGCGGGGCAGATCATATGTGCGACTAATAAGCCTGAAAGCAAAGCCAAATCTCCAAGTGCTTGACATTTGCTGACATTTGTGGTTCCTCCTGCAGAGGAAGAGAGTAATTCAGCTTTACTGGTCATACGGGGAGATGTAGAGAATTAAATAGGGCAGAGAGCAACTTAATAATGCCACTTGTGTGTCTGTTTGTGGATATAGTACACCCACTCCTACATCTTTCTAAGTGCAAATGGACTCCGACTCTGTCATCAAGAGCAACATTGAGAGATTATGATTATTATTTTCTCATCAAGAGAGGAAAAAGTAGCAACCTGTACCTTAGGTACCTGACACACAGTAGTATAAGCCTGGCATTCACAACCTCCTACAGGCCTCACTGATATCTGACCCTAAGTGACTAACAGTAAACAGTAAATGACCTGTAGTCTTCTTTATGTATCAGGATGGAAGGAAGGAAGACGTTTTGCAGTGTGCAGAGATTAGCCTGCATTAAGTCGCAGCTAATGGAACTTTATGACAGACCATCAACACACATGAACACACACAAACACACACACACACACACACACACACACACACACACACACACACACACACACACACACACACAGCCATCTTATCTTCTTTAATGCACAAGCTCCTTTATGCGCCATAGGTTGAATAACTCCCTTTCAAAGCTGGAATTAAAAGAAACAGTTACAGTGAGGAGATGAAACATTCACTGCAGAGGCTTTTTGACACTGATGGAGCATCTAGACTGACTGCTGTTCTTTATCCTCAGAGACTGAAACTCACTTACACCCTCATCATCGTGATCTCCATAGTGTAATATCAATAATCAATAACATCTTTTCTTCCAGAGATGCAAGCTCTTCATCCTTAACAGTGCAATGAGATGTGTTACCTGTAGTACTTTGTGTCTCAGGCCACAGCTACAGATTTTTATTTCTGCAAATAAAACGTTATTTAGATGAGTTTGAAAGCGCCTATAGACTCCCTTGCATTCCTGTGCATGAGAAATAAGCTTCTATAGTTAGACTGGTTCAACACTATAGGTTCCGACCGAGAGACAGCAGTTTCCAAACAAATGACCAAAGTGCTTACGGCAATGAAAAGGGCAGGACGCGGCTCAGGAATCGTGCCCAGGACGCACGACGGAGCAGCAGCCGGCGATCCTCGACTGTCCTCGGCTGGACCTCCACTCAAGCTTCTCTGCCCCCCTGAAAAAAACTCCGTCCGCGGCTGCTCTGTTGTCTTCACCTTGTCCCCCCGCGAAGTGCTTTCCCTTGCACACGTACACACACATATAAACGCACACTCACGCTTGCACACGTCCAAGCACACGCACACATGCACAGCTCTCACTCTGCACTTTCCGACCAGCTGACTCCTCTCGCTCTCTCTCCAAACACACTCTCTCTCACACACACACTCACACACGCACACGCTCACACGCACACGCACGCACTCTCGCTCTCTCACTGACTCTGTGAAGGAAACCTCCTCTCTCCGCCCCGCCCTGTTCACAACAGCACGCTGCAAAAAAAGGAAAAAAAACGCATCTTTTTTCCAAGCTGGGCGTCAGTAAACAAATCCGATCTTTATCTAAACAAGTGACAGAATAACAATTTATCCCCTTTATTCACTTTTTCTACAAACGAGTTGTTGTCATTTCACTGAAAGCACTGTCACCTTTTTAAAGCTCAAAATAACTGTGAGTGTTGACATCTTTTACAGTGTGTTCAAGACCTGACTTTTAACCATTCAAGTGTAGGGGGCCTCCAGTCTGTGAGCTAAAGTGACTCAGTCATCAGTGTCAAACCATCCATCTGGTGTCACTGCTGCAGGTTCATGGTATGTACCTGCTCTGTAGCTTGCAGCATATGTCCCCTCATGTAGAAAGAGAAACTGTGTTTAAAGTTCCCGTGGGCATATTACAGCAATACCATAGGAGTTAAAAATAACAGCGGTCACTAACTCACTGCTGAGTGACACAAACACACATTTAAGACACTAACTGTAAGTTTTTCTGTTGCGACACAGATGACGTTACCTTCAACAGCTGGTCACTTATCACTGTTGAGGAAACGCTGCAAGTTCAGCGTCATACTTCATTCCTCACTAAGAGTTGTCTCCAGAGGTGGAAAGCAACCCTCCTTTTTTTATTTTATTTTTTTGTTGCATCTTTTTCTACTACTGCAGTTGGCATGCCAGCCAGATAGCTCAGACCCAGTCATCCTGTCTTTGCTCTCTAACACCAAGTTAAAGAGCAAACACCAACACAATGTCCTTGAGGAAGTAGTGTTGGCCATGTAAAAACAGCAAATCTTACAAATAGTTCCTTTAAGTACATTTGGATTTGGTGAATTAACATTGTATAATACAGCACAAACAATTATGTAGTACAACAATAACTTCATTTGTTATGATTAGTTTGAAGCATTATGAAGAGTGAACTGAACAAATATATGTAATTATTTCCCATCATGGAAATCTAAATACTGTTTCATTAATAAACAATATAGAGAATTTGATCAATTACATGTATTGCAAGTATAAAAACTACTAAAATCAGCTCATAAAATTGCTCCCCGTCGATAGTGTTTAGCCAGCAACATGCCTCCATGAGTTGCAACTATTAACCGTATGCTATGCTAAGATTTGTGTTCACATCCCAACACTCTAAGTTAAGTTAGCCATGCTAGCAAATGGCTGTCATCTCTTTAGTCATGTTACAATTGTGATAGTTTCAGCAATATCAGTGGCCCTGCTTATAACCACATATAAAATATTACAGGGTATTTGTCCTCACATAAGCATAATGAATAGCCACACACTGCAGATTCATTTATGTGCTGCACATGGTATTGTCATTACAATGACTTCTCCAGTTTGAATTTAAATGCCATCAATGTTTGACCTAAATAGCTGAACGTTAAGCCGTACCTCAAAGCACTTGAAGATGAAAACGTTACAGCAGTGGCAGCTACAGTTTCAGAGCTCCCATTAATACTATGTATATATTCTGGTTCTAATGCAGTTTAACCTCTTTTACAGACCATAAATTGTTTGTTCTGTTAGATAATCTTTGACACCTCCTCCCCTTTCACCCATCTATCAGCCAGCAGCCATTCACAACCTCAGGTTTCACCCACTCACAGGTTAACTAAACCCTTCTCCTTATCTGTTTTCAGACCTGTAGTATGTGGACACATGTTGGGGTTGACAGCAGATAAGGGGGTTTGGAAAAGTGGATCCAGTTGGGTAAGAGGATACTTTATTTGAACCTAGCTATTCATATAACAGCACAACATTCCCTTATGTCAAGCTTAGATGTATATAGACTCCTATAAGGTGTTAGCTCCTCTGCCACACATACAACCCAAGGGCAGCCCAGATGGAGCAGAATCTTACCAACTGTTTCGCACTTGCTCCTGGCAGACATCCTCCTGCCTCTGACAGCCGGTATATACACATGTGTAAGCCTGCCAGAAATCAAACATGGGCCTGCACAAACATGAGCCCAAGGCCACATGCATAAGAAGCTTCATCACTTTTTCAGATAAAAGTTTGGTTTGTAAATAGGTCAAAGGTACAGGCTATTTCCAGGATCAGCACTCCACGTTGGGCTTTGTTTACAAAGCCAACACCAGGAGTTCTGCTGGAAAATCATACATCAAACCACCTAACCATCACATGGGAGTGTTTACACTCAGTTACAGAACTTGGCAGAACTTCCCTGACATCTGCAGCAATTCCGCAGCATTTGAACTCATTGTATCATCGTATCAGACTGCAATTACATCTGATTGAACATTTAAAACAGTGTGTGATTTTGTAGATTAGATATGTACTCACAGTTGCCTGGTTCACAGTGTTCACAGCAGCTTGAGCAGACAGTATCTTCACTCACAGGAGCAATCTAATCAACCTCAACCTAGTCCAATGAAGTAGAAAGAACTGGCCATGCCAAGGCCCATAATGTTAAAAACAGGGCTTTGTAATCTCGACTTTTGTTCTTTGCTGTAGTGTATTGCACTATATTTGAGAAAGACAGTGATTTAAGTGTGAGAAGGTTTTTGGAGGTTTTTGATGCACTAGATTTTCTGGCCACTGTATCTGTATCTACCACTGTTAGTGTCTTGCCATCCATGTTTGTTGACCACAATTAGTCACTGGATGTTTCCCCCATCCTCAAAATGAGGTGTATGATGTACAGAGGCATTGGTAGGTGCTGTATGTACAATGCAGGTTATTATTATTTGTTTTTCAAATTTAGCAAAACATTAACCTCAGGAAAACATACAGCCTGATCTTTATTGTACAATTGCCTTTCAAGTCTAAATGAGGAGTAATTATCAATGTAATTGTCTGTTAAAGTTGGTCACCTGTGAATGGCGTTATTCCCCCTTTGCGCATGTTGCCTGTGGTTGCCTGCCACTGTGGATAATTTGGCTCCTGGTAATAACTGCCTGAATTACTGACACTGAGGGAATTCTCATGACCCCTCATTGCGTCACACCACCATCAAACTACATCTTTTTTGTTGTTTTCATTGAGACACCCAAAACATCAGAAAATTACATATCATGCACTTAATGTTACCATAGATTGAAGCCTTTATGGTGCGCTGAGATGTATTTAATGCAGGAAATGGGTGTATATTTCATTATATTACTCTCTGTTTTCTTTCATTTAGATGAATGAAGGTCACTTTAAATTGTTGTGACCACAGCAAACTTTTTCCTCACACCTCTCCTCGACTTCCAGTCTGATCATGCACAAGACTCATTCTGTCTTATTAGCAATTCCTAGTTATATTATTAAAATTTGCAATGATATTTTTTAAAGATGCCATGACAGAGTATCTCCATCTCGAAACTGCAGTGAACCACTAGCAGTCTCATGAAAACAGTTCAAGACAGTCAGGGTTTTATATATTGCAAACCTAGGGAACCAATCCAGTCTGTGTGGACAGGGGGCAGCAAAACAAACCTAAAAACCTTGTCACTACAGAGAGTTTGCATTAGCACAACCACTAATACTGGGTTAGCCACTGCCAGTTACAAACTAACAGGTAACACAGACAAATAGAAGATGTTAACAAGTGTAACCGTTAATGTTTCTCTGCTAATCATCTTTATATTTGCTGCTCTCTCACCAATTAACCTGGCGCAAGCAATGATAGCAAACAGGGCATGAGATCCAGAGTTGTTTTTGCTACTATTTTTATTACTTTTTTTACTATTAATGTGGAAAAAGCATATCAAACAAAATATTATTCATAGCACTTTTTTTACATAGTTAAAAACATTTGTAGAGAGGAACTAAGTTTTTCAAAAGACACATACAGAGTTTTATTTCAGTGTAGCCTGAAAAGTGTCTGTATCATGAAATAATGCATTATATAGCTATAAAATATCCAAGATATGATCCCTTCATTCAACATTTTTACACAAGCTCTGTTGGTTTGGAAGATAGTGGAATTATGTAACTTGGAAAAAGAAAAAAAATCACTGCGGAGGCTCTGTTTGAGTAGATTTTACAAATATCTGAGGATTGTATGAATGCTCAGCCTGGATTCATCATGGATCCCAATGCCAAACCCTGTGTGCTGTTAAAAATTAGAGGACTTAAGAGATGAGACCCTCCACCACTTCAAAGCTCTGTGCCTTCTAGGAAACCTAACAAACTTTAAAGCCCAAGGTCTGGCTTGGTCTGATGACCGGCTAGTCCCACTGCTCTGTTTGTTTGCATTCATAGGTAAAGTGTAATAGAGTTACGCAATCAACAACAGAAACAGCTTGATGCTTCCCACTGAAATGGGTCGGTCACACAAACACATGAACATGCACTGTGTTTTGAAAACATAGGAGAAGCGTGGCTGTTACGTAAAAAATTCCACTGACCCTTGTTGGGAAATAGTTAGGCATCCCAGATGTGGTGGAATCTGACTCTCTTGAGGCTTTGGGAGGTCAACTCACAATACACACCACTACTCACACCACCACCATGGGCTAAATTGCCTCCAGTTGTAAATACAATATACAGCAGGTTCACATGTGATGCATAACAGACTAAAGAGTAACATCAAAGCACTATCTTGCCTGAGTGTGTGTTTTGATGTGTGAGGCAATTAAAATACCATAAATGGATGGGTCACAGACTCAGTGCATTGTGACCATTTTGAATTGTCCGAGAGCTTGGTGGAGTAAACAAAACTGAATCCAACCACAAGGAACTGGGTCAGCCTGACATTGTGTGTCCATGTGTGTGCATGTACATCTCCTCGGTGTGCTTCGGGCATGTTTTGTAGGTGATTCACTGTGTGTGTCTGTGTTTGTGGGTGTGTCTATGTGGACAGAGTGTCTGTGGTTGGGTGGTCTGGGAGCTGGTGTTGACAACCTACTGTTTTTTATTGATGTTCATCTCTGAGCTGGAATGCTGCTTCTTTTCCAAATATATTATCAAGCAGAAGTGAGGTCTGGTGTAGAGAAGTGGAAGAAGTGGCTGCCACAGCAAAGAAGCATCATGGAGTAAGGCAGCAGGGATGATTAATTCTATATCAGTCCTCTGAGGATGGCAATGAGATCTGTAAGTCCACCTCCAAAATGAAGTCCAGAATGAAAGATTTCAACAACTATTGGGTGGATTAGCACAAATTCAGTAGCCACTGACACTCCCTAAAGGATGAATCCTAATGAACTTTACCTCTAGTTCCACCAGGAGGTTTGGTTTTGAGATTGTCTCCAGAACTATCACACAGATAGAAACTTTGTTCAGACATTCCATCCCTCTCAGGGTGAATTATAATAAGAACCACAATAATATATAAACACACACACACACACACACACACACACACACACACACACACACACACACACACACACACACAAAGAGGTATATTTTAAGTGGGCATCTCTGCTAAGGGAATTGCCTTTGCTTTCAGTGAAGTGTCATTTGTTTTAGGCAGGATAGAGGAGGAAGTGTCACAAAGGTATCATGAAACCTCAGAAGTATTACAATATACAGTATAACATGTCTGTTGATTAACAAAATCAACTAAACACTGTGAAATTTGGCTGATTATTTCAACTTATTTTGAATTAAACTAATAATGTTTTCAACCTGGATTATGTGACTCATCATGGACATTATTTGCAGCATGTGCACTGTGTGTGTATGTGTCTACAATGTGCCCTGGCCCCGACTCCCCTCCAAAGTCGCTTAGAGTGAGTCAGAAGATCAAAGTCGAAGCTGTAGATTAATCCACATAACAGGAGCTTTTCCACTAATAACAGAACATTCTTTTCACTCTAGCTGCCTGGTACGTCAGTGCCACTGAGTCTCTACACTCATACTGACACATTAGGAAAACTAAATTTAATCACAGCTATTACACATGTCTACACAATGAAGAGGCTCCTGTTACCTTTGACTGAGTAGTACAGATAAAAAGAGTAAACTATACTAACTCTGAGCAAACTCAGAGAACATCCATGTGTTTTACCCCTGTGTAACATGTGCCTTTTGTTGATGAGAGTTTTAAACTTTTCTCACAGAAAAAAAAAAAAATCCCATTTTAGATTGTTAAACAGGGTAAAAGTTAGTATCATATATTTACAAAAACAAACTTCATAATACACAACACACTCTCAGCAGAAATACCACACTCACATGACCATTACACATTCACATTACATTTACATTTACTCATTTGGAAACTTACAAGTGAGGGATCACTACAGTTTCAGTGCAGTAGGAGACCATATGTAAGTACTAAGTAATACATATATTGAACAAGCACACAGAGATCAAGAAGTGCACCCAAAGTAAGTGTTAGTTTGACATGTTAGAGTGTTAGGGGTGTTGGGGGAGGAGTCTTCGTGAGATTCTTGAAGATAGAGGGACGCCCCTGCTCTGATAGATTCAGTAGGTTGACTCACCATCAAGGACGAGCAGACAATCACAGTCTGGACTGCGATTGCCTTGTATGCAGAGAGGGCAATGCCAGACCACATTACTTGGAGGAACATAGTGGCCGAGAGGGAGCATAAATCTGTATGATTGAAGTGATATTTGAAGTGATATATGAAGTTATATGGGTGAAGACCAAGAAGTCGCTCTGAAGGCAAGCTTTAGTGACTTGAGTTTGATTTGTGCACACATTGGTAACCAGTTCTGGACCATCTGTAAGAGTTTCACCGTGCGTGAAGGGAGGCCTGCCAGAAAGGCATTGCAGTAGTTGAAGCAAGAGATAATCAAGAGCTGGGTCACGTGCTGAGTCAGGTAAGGCCTGATTCTTAGTTCATCACACATGACAACTAGGTTTCTTGTGACCTTTTTTGGGGTAAAGCATAAAGAGGTGATTTTGATATGGAATCATATACAATCATGATGGAGACTGTTTGGTCAGGAGTTCAGTCAGGAGTTTGGTCAGGAGTTCAGAGAGCCTTAGTTTCAGGTGGCATTACCTCATCCATGAAGATAAGTCAAAGAAAAAACACAATCTGTGCAGAGATCATGGGGTCATCTGGCAGGAACCACAGATATAGTTGGGTGTCATCTGTATAGCAGTGAAATTAGAAGCAGTGCAAGGGGATAAATGGACCTAAGGAGTTGGTATATATTTCAAAGAGAAGGGATTTCAGTACTGATCCTGTGGGGTGAAGATAGGATAAGGACATTTACAATGCTGATGTGAGAGGTGAGTGAACCAATATAGTAAAATTGTGAGCTGTAAATTCAAAACAATGAGCTGAAAGGTGCTAAAACACTCCTGAAAGAAATTGCAAAGTTGGATGATAATTCTCTGTGGATTTGTCAGTAGGAGCAATCATTTACACATACACTAGTCAACTGAGACACTGTTAACATGAAAATATTAATAGCATCTCAAAAAGCTAAATGATTATTGGCCTTGATCTGTGTTTGGTCATTTCCTAGCCAAATTCAAAATTCAAATACAAATTTATTTTATTTATATAGTGCCAAATCATAACAAATGTTACCTCAAGGCTTACATACAAAGCAGGTCTTGACCAAACTCGTTATAAAAAATATTCAAAGGGACCCAACAAATCCCAGAAGGAGCATTTTGCACATTGCAAGAATATAATGCATAATAATCCAAGGTGTCATCTTTGCTCTGAGTGACCAAATGTACCTCTCCCTCCTGCACTTGCATTGTGATTAGTTTTTTTTTTCAAAGTATATATCTGCTGTCAAGTGAATGAAGAGGTTTTACAACTTGGAGAGGATATCAAGTCATTTCAAGCCTCAGAGCAAAAGCCTGAGGGAACTCTCAAGTCATTGGTGTCAGAAACCAAGGTCAAACATTAAATTAAAATCAAAGTCATATGACTTCACATCACACCTTTGGCAAATAAGTAGCTAAATCCAGAGAACCAGTCTATGGAGAGGGTTGAGTGAAGTGGGTGAAGGTTGATTGAGGGCTGAGTTAATGCTAGGTTAACTGGGTGAAGGCTGCGTGAGGTAAAACATCCCATTAACAAGGAATATATTTCCAACCTAGTATCTCCTTGCTGGAGGCAATGTACGGCAGCTATTCCCAATCAAACAGAATAATCATTTGTAATGCTATTGTACAGAGCTGGCCTGTGTTTTGTCTCTGTGAGAAGGCCTCAGCCGTTGCCAGGCAGATGTTTGGGTTGGATCGCCATGTGGTGGAACGCCACCCTTCCATCTGGCTCAGGCTCTGTAGGCTACAGGAATAGAGCACTGTGAAAGCAGGGAACACAACTCCCCTTTTCAATAGCGATAGCATGATAGAAGAATGTTCTTCCTGCACCTGCAAGTCTTTTCTTTTATGAGAACCCAAAGAAAAAAAAAGACTTGAGCAATAATCATTTGAGGAATTTAATTTTGCCTCAGCTAAATCACTTGGAATGTTTGCATTGCACCTCAGAAACTGAATCTGTCCCAGCACCAGGGATTTTCATTATGAGCAGGACAAATGAATCTGGAGAGTGAAGCAGGCATGAAAAATCTGTGTAAATGAGACTTTAGATGGGATAAAGATAAGGTATTTGTCTATGTTAAGATTTCAGCTTGTCATCCAGGGCTTAAATTCCTTAACAATAAATGTCCATCTAGATGACAACCTAGATTTTCTTCACATCTGAATTGTGATAAATAATCATTCATAACGGATACAAATCAACACAACCAGGGTTTAGAAGACTACGCAATCATTTGATACTTCAAACTGCCTCTCTGGAGTCATAGAAGTGAAGACACTGCAACCCAGTCAGAGCTTATCAGCTCCACACTCCCCACACCACTGTAAAAGCTGCTGTGTAGTTGTAGATTCCCAAAACATTAAGCTACTGACTGTGAAACAGATTAAAGTATTCTTAGGTTATGCAAAGATTTTCCCCTGAGCACCAGGCAGGCAGTTCCCTCCCATCATGCCCTGTCTCTCTCTTTAAGTATCAGCTATCTGCTGCCAAAAGACTGACTGGATATTAATAGTAACACTGTCAGAATCTAAACCACATTTGTTTAGGTCAAAGCTGAGCTCAGTGTCCATTAAACAATACAGAGAAACTCAAACAACTCTGGCAGCGTAAAGAAGAGGAATGAGAGATAAACCTAACAGATATCCGATGTTCTAACTGCTTCAGATGGAAAAGTCGATTGAAGAGGTTAATCATTTAAACTTGGTGAGGCGAGTGCACTGTACATGCGTCAGCCAGCAACTTGGAGTCTCACTGTTGAACGCCAGCCAAGCTGGAGTGAGGGTGATTTGTGAGCTCTGCTGCACAAAGATCAACTGTAAGATCAAGAAGCCAGAAGCTTTTTGAGTCATTTAATCTCCAACAACCACTTTAGATCAGAGACTTTTATCACTTTATACTAGATTCAAGTTATAGCTCTGTGAGTCAGATTCTACTTATAATGCTGTGCTCCCATCAACAAGTGAACATGCAGATCTTTATTCAATGTGTCAGTATGACTTTGTTTATTCTAAAAGACATGTGGTGTCAGGACTATAAAACAAGTACAGTTGGTAGAGATGCATAGAAATAATATCACTATGTAAAACAGTGACATCTAGTGCACGAGCCCCAACTGACATGATAATGTTGCTTGGGTCTAACTCTGTCAACTCTCAGGTCAACAATCTCAGTGAAATATTTTTTGGTTGTAGTTACTTTGTTGGAGTTTTGAGGTGTTGAAAGAGCTATTGTTTACTATCTACTTACTTACTACTTTATTACTGTTTGTCAACCCTGAGGTTATCTGGCTCTGGAGCAAACTGTTGGCCAGGTGGGTGGGGGATGCTGCAGACCATCTCCCCAGGATGAGGATGAGGTGGTCGCATTACAGAATAATATAACTCCAATTCCAGCCTTTGCATTAGAGCTGAACAGTCACCTCTCTGATTTAGCAACAAGAAATCCAGATTATTACCTTGTCTGGGACCAGCAGGACTTTCCGGAAAGGTCAAACAGGAGCAAACCTGGAGAGCATGATGTAACATGTAAGACTGTGAGTTTGTCCCAGCCCACCATAGCTGGATGACCGGTACCAAACCCTGCTGACAAGGTCCAGAACATTCCCTTTTAAAAGTCAAGCCTCGTTTTTCTCAGAACAGTGGGAACAAAATTCAACAGGAAGAGAGGGGGGAGGAGGAGAAGAGAGGTGTGTGTATGTCTGTGTGTGTGTGTGTGTGTGTGAATGTGTTCATGTGTGTGCATGATAGAGAGTCTGTTCTGCAGGGCTGTGTCTGAACTTCTAGTATCTCTGGAACTGGCATTTGCCCAAAATCCTGACACATCTGTCCAGAATCTGAAGACAAAAAGAAAGGGAGGAGGGAAGCAGTGTGCATAAGAAAGGCACAGTATGTGTGTTTATGTGTGTATGTGTGAGTGTCTAATAGCTGGGGACATCCAGATACCAAATACCTCCTGTGATGGTTCGTTTCATATAATAACAATGAAACACTGTACAGTACACTAACCAGAAAGCCAACTTGGGCTGCAAACTTGCACAAAAGACATCCACTCATGTTGGGTATGTATGGAGAACCAGGTTAGGTAAACAGTAGCACTGATAACCCCGAGGTTAACCTGGCCACTCTGATTGGCTTATCTCATCATGATGGCTTCAAAAATCCTGGCTGCCAGCCAACAGAAACAAGGCCGGGAACACCATGCACCAATGAACGGAGAGAAAACATGTTATGCTGACAGGAAAGGAGTGAACCCATGAGGAGTCTGATGTCTTGAGGTCTAAGTTACTGTACAGTAGATATGTCCTGTCTGTCATTCCTCTTCCTTGACATTCCCCTCAGAGGCAGTTTATTCAAACATAGACCATTCCTGTATCACTCATATGTTAGAATAAGACATTATCAAATCATGTCAAATGTGTTGAACTAATTATATATATATTTATCTTAAATAATAATTGAATATAATATTATATATATTAAATAAGGCACTGTATCACTCACTTTGATTTCCATCTATTTTGTCTTTTGTGCTCACAATGATCACAACATATGGATGTGATGTCAATACAAAATACTGTATAGGTTATAAGTGATCTTGCTTCTCTTTGATTGAATAAACTTCACGTTTAAGCACGATGACCCCTTATTTTCTTCTTCTTCATTTTCTTTTTCCCTTATTTTGTTTGATGATGCTTTATTTATGTTAAAGACAGTGACAAAGGTTAATTATGGTAAAATGTGTTTTCAAAAAAGGTGAATATTTAACTTTGGTCCTACTGTACCTTCCTCTCACCACGCCATGGGAGTAACCAGGTATAATCCAGTTTTCCCACACCTTAAGAAGCACCTGCAGCCTGTCTTATACGCATCCTTATTCTATAAGTGCTAACAACATGCTCTTTCCTAACCCTCTCCAGCAGTGGCACAGTGTATCTCACTACATCACAATCAGGTGTTGTCCAAAAAGTAAATAAGCTCTTACCCCATCCAACATCAAGTTGGATGGGAGGTTATACTTTTATAACCCTTAGAAACCTGTGCATTACTTTTTTATTCTTCCAAAATCCAAATTACTCTTTCAGACTAATGAAACTGTAAATTGTGCCACAAAACTACCAGCACAGTGAGGGAAAAGTCAACACAGTTACACTCACACACCCTCAGAAAGGGATCTAATCACTTAAAACACCTGAAGTGCTTTGGTGTACTGAGTCTTTTAATATGTCTGTCCATCTCTTATTGCTTTCTGGTTATACCTACGCATGTCAATAAACATTTTTATAGCAAGCACTGAGTAAATTTATTCCCTTTTAAATGTCCCACAAATCAATGATCATGAGAAAGCATGCACAATCCCAGGATGCATCTACATGGATTTTGCCCATAATTAACGGGATTTAAGTTATTAATTGCACCTGTAAAATATTTGTTGTAACTGATGTAACTGAAAAAAAACTGGGATCAAGACCTATTCTCAGAGTAGCCTATGTAAATGTAGCCAACAGAGGTGTTAGTGTCTTTGGGAGTACAGAAAGAGACCGTGAAGGAGGGAACCCTTACTGCACCTCCTGTAAATGCGTCAGCTGGCCTCAAACCCAAGTAAAAAATCGAGTGAACAGTCATTATTCTGCTGTCCAGGCCTGAGCTGTTTTTATTGGAGATAAGCTCTTGGTAGCAAGCTCTGGTGCTGGTTTAATGAGTGGTGTGCTTCGGCCTGAAAATGCAGGGAAAAGGCCACAATATCCGTTTACAAAAAGGTCAAATTTAAAACTGAGTGTATCTGTGTGTGTGTGTGTGTGTGTGTGTGTGTGTGTGTGTGTGTGTGTGTGTGTGTGTGTGTGTGTGTGTGTTTGACTGTGTCTTAAAAGTGAGCACAACCATACCTTGAATTATTGTACCCACCCTGTACTTTGTAATTGTTATGAGGAGAACTCATGGTACACATCATATTATATAGTAGTAGTATATATAGTACACAACGATGGTTTTAAAAGGCACAAATACACAAGTTGATTTATTGTTGTAAAATAAAGCAAGGCACCTATCTTTTTATTTGACAGCACTGTTTCAGGGAAGAGGGGACTGCATGCATAAGTACATTTGAAAGTGATTATACTGGTAAAATTAAATTATGAGCTCTTGTGGCGCAGCATAGCTCTGAGCTCTGGACAGCCCAGTATGCACTGCCACTTATACACACACACTCACACACACACACACACACACACACACACACACACACACACACACACCAGGCAATTCTGTCAAAGTGAGCCCCTAAATATAGCCGTCACACAGTGTTATTATCACAGCAGGGGCAGTGCTCTGTTATCTCTCACCCTTCACTCCCATTGTTTTACTACTCCAGCAGATGACAGCTTCACTAAGGCTTGGACCCATTTGCTCTGTATATGGCCTGTTATATAAGACCTGCACTGACACTAGCTAGTTTGCTGTATTTTAAAGCAGCAGCACTTTATAAATGATTTCACGTCAGGTTTTATGTACCAGAGTCAAGAAAATCCTCCCACACTGCATTACAGCCACACTCACGTTGCCCTTTTTACTTCTGTTTACCCCTGTGACAACAATGGAGCTGGCCCTTAAGGGAAGGCTGACCAACCATGACGTGTGAAAAAAAATAATAAAAAGGTTTTGCTCAGGAAACAAAACTCAATCAGTGTCTCTGTAATGCCAATGTGAATGAGCGTGAGAATGGTATGCATGTGGTGGCACGCACATACAAATACATGAGTGCAGGGAAACATTCACAATCAAATACACAACACACACTCAGTCTTCATTAGAGATTGTAAAAGTGACAACTGGACTCTGATTGGTGGGGAAGGCCAGGCTTCAACACACACACACACACACACACACACACACACACACACACACACACACACACACACACACACACACACACACACACACACACACACACATACACACACCATGGGGAGCATTGTGTTGCTTTTCTTTCTTTGTTAAAGACCAGTGACATAAAAATGTCTGTCAAGGGGCTTGCTGAGTCACTTATTCAGAACTGGCCACACTGAACAGCATGATGGGAAGTGGTGGTCCAGTGGCAATGGCCTCATCGAAATCCCTCTTGCACCCTGCTGTGTTGCCTGGCCTGAGACTGCCTGGTAGTCTGGATCAGTGGTTGCAGAAACACCTAACAGCACCACACACACAAATATTCATTCACAAAAGCTATTGTTAACCACACCATGTGTGTAGCAAGCACTGGCCTGTTTCAACACGTCCCAACAACAAATAACTTATTTTGTGACTATTTTTCTCATAATACACACAAATTGCGGTTCTCCGCTTCTCCTCTGGGGTGTTTACACCCAAACAATCTGCTGATTGGGTGGTCAGTAGGATTGGTACATCCCAGAAAGAGCTTAGTATTAGAGCTACATAAATGTGCACTGCACACAGAGTGGTGGTAGACTATTGAGACCACAGCAACCCACAAATAGTAGACTGCATGTCTGAAGGGATAGGACCTGATGCAAAAACATTTTAAAAATAGAGAAAATAAAGAGAAAATAAACTATGATTACAATGATTTTTTAAATAAAGAGAGTGCCTTTAGGCTCTAAACTCTGCCAGCCTATGAAAGCACCAGCCTTAATTGAGAGATGAGATATAAAAAGATTGCTGATGACACTGAAGCACAGAAGAAACAATGACACGTTATAGAATTAAAGTTGATTTTATTGATAATTCTCAAGATATAAATCAACTTTCTTCATGGATGGAAGGGGTGGGGCAAAAATTATATTGGCTTTGCTAACTAACATAACCTGCAGTTAACAACTTTGTGGACATGATCAGTGAGAATCATAATAACAGCAACACATTACTGGCCTCACTTTGGTGTTTCCTTAATTTTTTGTATTTAACGCTCAGTGATCCCAGACAAAAACCAACCAACCAATAGAAAAAGGATCAACTGACTTCTTATGAAGTGTTCCTGTTACCTTGTATTTTGGCAAGCAATGTAACTAAAATCTGTAAGTCTTTGTACAAAAAGTTGCAAGTGTTGCTGCTAATTAAGTTACTTTATCTCTGCTTATAGCTTCTTATAACACAATGTTAATGCATTAGGATGTATATTACTTCAACTGCTTCTTCTCACATTTCTGTTGATCAGTTATTGTGTGTGTTTATACATTTGTATCCTGGTTATGATCAGGTATTGAAGTATCCCAGTTATGTTTTGCACATCTAAATAGCTTACCCTAGATAAAACCTTATCCTGGTTTTGTGTTACCTTGATATAGTAACTGGAATACTCTGGTAGAAACCAGGAGACTGTGGCATGTAAATCACTTACTTAGGTTTCTGAACCATGTCTAGTGCCTGAGATGGTGAGAAATCAAGACACACCTGCAGTCACATGACCAGAAACCTGGATACTGTTATGGTCATGTATACAGGGACATAAATAACTTGTCTTCTCATGTTCCATGTAAACGTCATATCCCAAATCATTACCATTGGTGGCATCAAATGTGGGGTCAGTCTTGGAGTGCTTCACACAAGGCATTAAAGGAATAGCTTAAATAAGTCAAACATATTGTACACAGAGACATGTTTTTTTCTCAATAATTCTGTCTTCTAAGGTAAAAATTAAGACTCTTATGACATATATAATGATGGTATAGAAATGGTCCAGAGGTTTTTGGGCTGTTGTGGAGTAGAAGAGCAGTGAGAAAGCGCTTCTCGTTTGGAAAAGAAAATACAGATATATAAATATATATTAGCATTTGTATTATAGATTTAGTTGTCAGTTCATTTGGTACACTTTGCTAATACTAACAGCCCTGCAAAAACACTGCTGCAACACATGTAGTTCCAGCGTTATCTACTCTGGTCTAATTCTCTCCACACACTTGGCACTAAAGACATGACTCAACTTAAGAAAAAGTAATTATGTTTGTTAGAGAATGAGTGGGCACTGGACAGTTAATCGTACTGTAAGTGCACCTTCATGCATGAGTATAGTTATGACGATGTGTTTTAATTATCTGAGCATCTGTTTCACTTACAAACATGGTTTGATGCATTATAGGGTGATTAAACAAAGCCTATGTTAGATCAGAGATGATTTGTCAAGCATGACTCAGATTTTCCAGACATGAAACACCAAGACCAACTTGAGTGAAAATATTACAGTCTAACTGCAACCATCTGTGTGTGTTTGTGTGTGTCAGCACGCAAGTGTAATGCAGCACTCATCGTTCATGTGCGTACTGTATGTGTTTGTGGCCTTATAGTAAAGAATGTTTGAGAGTCCTACCAAGGCCCATGTTTCCAGGCTAGGTCTTTGCATTGCTATGAGGTGCCAAGGATTGCCTGTTCAAACAAAGATTAGAGCCCTGAATTACATAAGGTTTGAAGAAAAATGAACATTCCACCTCCTGGACGTCACCAAGTGCCAGTGTTTTCATCATAACAGGCTGAGAGGTCAGACAGGATTTCCCCACCGGTAGCATTTGGGTACACAAATATAGACCTGAAAACAAACATGTTATTGGGGAGAGGGTCACAGGAAAAGCCAGAAAGAATGTCTGTGACATAGTAGCTGAAAATAAATCACATTTCCTATCACTCACCAGACGGTAAAGCTTTCCTGAAATATGGGCATTTAGTTTGGTTCTAGACGTCTGATTCAGAAATGACCTCCTTGGCAATGGAAAAATCAAAACACAAGTACAGACTGGCCTATGTAAGGATAAATTAGTTTGACGACAGTTGGCTTTAATGAAGTGTTGGATTTTGAGCAGTAAAATAATCCACTTTTGTCATGATTGAGTTTCTCTGACCACAGCCAAAACAATCTGTATAAACTCAGCTGTATGTTATTTTGTTTGCACAGTGTTTTGGGTAAATTCACTTTAAGCCAAAACTGTATTTTCTCTACCTCTGAAGAGGCCTAACTTAATATGTGATGACAGATGAATATGAATAATTTTCTCTTCCTGTTGTACTCTCATTCTTGTCTTTCCTTTACAAGATTGCAAATTATTCTGTGGACCACAGCATGCTTCCTGGCTTTGTTCACTGTGATAGAAGCCGTCTGTCCTGTCAAGTGGTGAAATTGGTAGAAGAACCCAATGAAGTTGAGCTGCAAGACCACAACAGAAGTGCTACCACACTGTATCACTACTTAATGAACACTCTATTTCCAAATTCCAATCAAATCCAAATGGGAAACTGCAGTTTTGCTGTAACTGGCTTGAAATCTGAAGTAGCCAGTTTGAAAGGTAGTGAAATAATATCTTTGATCAACAGCCCGCAGCAGCTTTTAACTTAACATTGTTTTGCTGCTATCTAGTGGTAGGCACGTGTCACCGAAGGAAATACAATATAAACTCACCTGATGAAGTTGACTTTCAGTGATAATCATTAGGTTTATTTAATTTTTTTAAAAAATGTTTTATAATGTTTGGTTTTATAGTTATATTTCAAATGCATCAACAGTTAATTAAATGAAATTAAAGTTATTTAAAAGTTATTATACTGTCTGGGTGTGTTTTTTCCCTCCTACATTTTAATTTATATATATAAACCAGAATATTTATGACGTGAGCAAACACTATCTTCTCAGTTTTATATCTTAAAGACCATCATCAAATTTAATATCAAATATTAGAACTTGACATATTTGGTGTTACCCTCACATGCATCCCAAATGCTACCCTCTGCAGTGAAAGAATTCTTAGTCGTTCAAATCAAAATAAATCATCAACTTTAGTTAAGTATGATTTTATTGATATCAACATGATCAAGACCATTGTTTATCATCCATTTGTTTCATTCTAAAACACACATTAGTCTTGACATGAGCTTCGCTGTTAGTAAGTACAAGGGAACACAGCACATGTTGCTGAAGTGTTAATAATTTGAGCCAATAAAGCAAAGCCTGTATTACAGTAATGAAATCCTAGTGGTCAGTGGAGCATCATTCATTGATGAAAAACATATATATTAGGCTACTTTATTGTAAAAGATCATGGCCTTTTTTCTTCAATATCCCTCACTTTTCAGGACTATTAAGTTTGTGGGTTGTAGAACTGATCTTCCCATGAATTAAATGGAATTGTTCGTAATACAACCTTAAGAGTGTCAAGAACACTTCCTCTAGCCTTCTCTCTGTTCAGAGGTGTGCATGTGGAAGATTCTTGTTTTGTTTTCTTTTTAACTTCTTCCTCATTTTTGAGCAGGTTGCTCAGGCTCTCAGCTTCAGCACAGTTGCCATGGGGCCACACTGTATTTTCATCTGTGGCCAAACCAAACAAATCCCCACATGATTTGCAAGGGGACATTTTATTTCCTTTGCTGATATTAAAAGCCTGGCACTTGATGCTCTGTGGAAGCTTGATTGTTCCATCAAAGTATTCCTTTTTCTTTATGTCCTTCTTGAGCTGGCCCTTCTTGTCCACCTCTGGATAGTAGGTCATCACTGCGTCAGCTACATAATCATCCCAAACTTTCAGGCAGGAGGCAGCTACCACAATCCTCCCAGGATTTTTACCAGTAGTGGACATGGAGACTCCATAGTACCGGACTGAATTTGGACATTTGGATTTCTGAGAGACACAGATGGTGGAGGAGACCAGAAACTTCTTTTCCAGACTGTTGACGAGGTCTTTCAGACTCTCTTTTATTTGATTTTCATTCTCTTGTCCTTTCTGCAAGACTATCTGGAAGCAGTAACAAATATTATTAAGATGTTACAACCGCAAACTGTAACTCACTGGTTTATTTATTTATTATAAATCCAAATCCAAATATTGGTGAAACTAAATAATTGAATATGCATATTAATAATATGCATATTCCTACAGCTGGTCATCAAAAGTACCAAAACAAAAGCAGGATCCAGTGTTATCCACAGTCAATCCAGACTCAAAGCTGTTACAATTCAGTTATAATATTTGAACCTTTGATTAAAGTTGAACTTGCAGTTTGAAAGGTTTAATAGATATTATTCCAATTTTATTGAATTATTCCTCTTGTTGTATTCTTGTTTAAAGTGTGGCTTAAATTGTTTGACTCTTAGCGTTTGTCGTCAGCTTGTCAGTCCCATGTGACCTCAATCTATACTATTTCTTACCATGTCCAAAACACAGGAGAATGGACTCCGCTTAGGAAGATGAGTCAAGTAGAGCTGAAAAGGCTGAGGGTATTTGTCCTTCAGTTTTTTCAACATCCCCATGTCATCAATAATATTTTCTGGGCTGTAGGGGGCGTTGTTGACTTTTCCCAAGAAGAAGATGCAGTGAAGCATCTGTCAGATCAAAATACGCATTCATTTAAAATTGTAAAACTACTAATGACATTATAGGAAACGAGCGTGTCACGACTACCTCATCCACTAAGTGTTTACTTCCTGGAGTCTTGTTACACCAATCCAGCATCGTGACGATAATCTTGAAGGCATTTCTTCTTAGTGGCTCTTGAGTTTCGAGAAACTCTTCTTCTCTAAAATAATGATTTTATAAAGTTATATTTCTAAAGAGGTTTAAACATTAAAACGCTATTAACTTGTGGTTCAGACCTTACTCACCTCTGTTGCTGTTCCTTCAGCCATCGGGGGCGGAAATACACGATAACATTTAAACACATCACACATAAGAGGCATGAAATAAGGATTGCAGTGCAGAATTCAGTGGTTATGGGCAGAAAGGACACGGCAGAAAGCTGCTACTCACCATCGCTGCGGCTTAAGAACGAAACAGAAAATAAGAGGAATCCTCCCGAATATAGAGCCGCCTTGAACTGATGTGTCATGTGGTTTCCAGTAAACCCACATTCACCAATGCACTAGACACCTCAGACTTTTATCTGTGATAAGCATTTATTACAGGGCTGGAGTCTGAGACCGATGCACCCTGTGGTTTCCAGTAAATCACACTGGGCACCTCGGATTTTGACCTGTGATCTTTTTCTGTTAACTATATGACTGTTATTAACTATTAATATTACAGTACAAAGTCAGTCAGGCCCATAAAATGACTGGTAACATGTTGATGTCCATATCCACATTTAAGTTGTTTACTATGCTACTCTGCTATAGAAAACAGACTTTAGATCATATCTCACTGCAGAACTGAGCTGTTATACAGTAATCCTATGAGAAAATCTCCATCAGACCCAAACACGTCCTGGAGACATCTTGTCAACATGAAGACTTAACATAAACTCACTGAGTGGCATATTTGTATGATAGTTGTGTTGCATTATTATAACATTGTATTTTATGGTCAGTTATGAAATGCAATATAGATATAATTAATTCTACTATTTCTATGCTCTTTACTGTTTAGAGTGGAAAGTCTTTGCTGCTGTGTTAGTTTCATGAGTGTCTGTGGTTATGAGGGAGCGAACGCACTGACCTTCAGACTGCAGAGCAGAATGAAATTCAACGATTTGCACAGCAAGAAAAAGACACCAACACAAATAGGTCTTAATTGTGTAATTTAATTACACTTATTACTTATAACACTTATTATATGTCAGGACAATACAGTGAATCTACAAGTGATGGCACAAAATAGACAAGAAAACAAGTAAGTTGCTGAACTACACTTTTTCATGAGGGCGGAGTTGGGGCTTTTCAGTGTGAAGTTGTCTGGCTCTACTTGTGGTTAGTAACCTCCAGCTTTCTCCCGGTTTGCTAGATTTAGCAAATTCTACAATCTGACAAAATGAAATGGCACTTCTAGGATGGAAAACTCCTAGATCAGATTACACATCCAGCCTTGCTTTGACATCAGTACTTAATATGTGATGTCTAAGAGTGAACAATTGCATACATTCCACACAGAGGTGTGAATGAGGGGTGACCGTGCTCATGACGATTTCTGTTGACTGAGTTTAAAATTATGAATGTTTTAGACCTGGAGCACATCCTCTCTTTTGGGCAACACCAGAATCTGTAAAAAAAGCATGTAGCAGACAACTGCGATAATTTGTGTATAGGCAATAATTAACACTGAAAGAGCTAAGAGCCACTGAAGTTATCCCATGTAAAGACCCCCATACAGACAAAAACGGGGCTTATAATGGGCTTGACTTCTGATAGTTTGAGCATTAGCGAGCGGCTAAAGTCATTTGAACTATTCGGGGACCATTATTACAATATGCCTTTAATATTCGCCCCACATCCATGATAACATTAGGACAAATACCCACCAAAGTGTATACTATTCATTTGAGGCTTGCTAAGAATGCAGCCTTATTTGCCTTCACTAGTTTTTGATGCTCTTGCTCCAAACGCCTCCCCGCAGGGCCCCTCTTCACGTCTTCCCAGTCCCCCTCAGTCTAGACACAACAGATCACATTAAAACAGATGATCACTCACAATCATCAAGAATCTCCTAGCACTTATTCTGTAAATGACCATAACTTCTCACCATATGTTTGAAGGCCTCCCCATTGTAGTAGCTCTTGGATGCTGGATACTCTATTTTCTTGTCACATAACTGCTGCAGGCTTGAAGCCACCAGATGCAGATCTTCTCCATCGTAGGCATACATCTTCTTGTCCTCACAGGTCATCAGAACAAGTTGGTCACATGTGCATGAGGTACCCTCCACGACACCAAAAACCTGCATATTTACTATATTGGGAAGGTAGAATTTTCCCCATCCGTTCACCTCCTCACGTTTGCCTCTGTAAATGGTGTCCTCAAGCCCTGCTACCTTGAATACAGCACCAGCTGGATTCTTTAATTTTAACATCTTGTGTCTATTTGCAGACACAAAGTGGGACACCCATGCCAGGTAATCTGCACCTGCAACATAAGACGAAAAATATGTAGAAATATGTGAAGGACTAAACAACATCATGGTGTGTAGGGAAGAGATGGGTCGTCAACCTTCTGCTCTGTTGCACTGCTGAAAATCAGGCATAACAAGGGGACAGGCCACGCTGAAAGACAGAGAAGACAGAAGAAAATGGTGACAGTGAACATGGTAGGTTGCAAAACAGACACATATAACAAAACAGACATTCACTCATGAGTTATACATGGAAATTAAAACTTGTGAGTGGATTCTCCTTTTTTCTCAATCAAACAAAAAATCTCATGACGTATCTGCTTATTTGTTGTTTTAAAGAACAGAAATTCAGTTATATGTATTACATGTTTTTATTTCAATTTCACCAACAGTTTTTTTCTGTTGAAATTTTCCATTTTTGAGCAGCATATCTGAAGTTTTGTTCACCTCCACTGGTGGCGATAGATTACTCAGAGGAAATATTTCAATACACTTTGGGGGAAACTTTGGGCAAACTGGACCTTCAATTTAAGGAGTGAACAAAATATGACTGCTGATTTGTAATCCTCCAGTTTTCTGGGTTCAGTTTTTTTTTCTATTTTGTGTGGTATCTATCTTCTGTTCTCTGTCACAAAATGTCATCAAGTGGACCTCAACTTGTCTTTTGATATATGTGTTCATTTCATGAAGAGTGCTTGCAGGTACCTCACTCCAGCCATCCTGGTTCTTTGTCACCTAAAAAAAAGAAAAAAAGAAATCTTGTTAGAGCAGTGAAGGACAAAGTACAAGTCCTTCATTTAAATGAAAAGGTAAATTTGTTGTACAAAGAGTCTTTATAATATAATTTTTGAAAAATCAATTAAGTACAAAATAAAACACAATATTTTGTATCATTTGGCATTCACTGAATTAATGTCAACAGACTCAAACTACTTTTTGTACATAAAATGAAAAGGATACTGATGGTTAAAGCCGCCAGTTAAATGTTAAGCTGTAAAAATACATATTTATTCTAAAATATGGTGGATTAACAGGATAAATTTTTATTAAATCGAGGTAGGTACCTCAGATTTGTCAAGTACTTCTACATGTTTTACAATTCTACTTTGCAGTTGAAATGCGTGTAATCATAATGTAGTATTTGTGACGACTCCTGTTTGAAAACGAAACCAACACAAATGTCGCAAATGGAGACTGCCGTTCACCGCGATTACGTTTTTAACACAAATAATCAACACAACCTCACACAGAAATGACAACTATCGGTAAGTATCTTCTAAATCTGGCACAACACGAGTTAACTGAACTAGGTCAGCTGAGACATTAGTTTGTCGACACCACCTACCACAGGTATTTACAGAGCCCTCTCTGGAGCCACGGCGAGTTCATGAAACGACAGCTGAGCACAACATTCAGAATATTTACCAAATAATATCAAATAAACTCGTTACCGGTCGACGGTGTCGGTAGATGTGACGCACGAGCTCCGGATCGCGCTTCGACTATCTTCGATAGTTTCCGCTGAACCTTCGCGTCCAGGCTTTATGTCATTTTTTTTTTTTTATGGCATTTTTTTTTTTTTCACAAAATCACATGATTGATGACAACCTGCTCTCGGTTGCACCGCAATCACGTGATCGATTAGACTCAGGATTCAAACACACACTGTGTTTTACTGTCTTTACTCCTTTTTAAGTGAGTCATTTCCCACACATCTCATTCTTCAGATATTAACCTTGAGATATTGACATACCTGCCTTACAGTGTCCCCATATAAACACAACTAACCTATTACGCCCCCTAGTGTAGACCCCACAATTCAGCCTTAATTTCAGACGACTCAACATTTTATTTGGCATCAAATTATTTTACTGCTATTAAAAAGTACATGACGAACAGCAACAACAAAAAAAGTACAAGTTGCACCCCACAATTCAGGATAGTCCAACAAAGCAGGTTAAAAAAAGGTCCTGGTCTGTAGTAATATCACCACATTTCAATACAAAATCAGTACAGCAATATTTGCTATTAAAATAAGTCATTTTAATTTTATATCATAGCAGATTAAAGGAGGTTTTACAATGTTTCGATCTGACACGTGAACACTTGCTTTGTGATATGGTCCAGTGCAGCTCAAAATGTACGGGGTGGCCTTTCAGTGACATACAGTAATAAAGGCTACTATCCTTTATAAGAGAATCTCTGACAAACGTTACATTTCCTGAGAAGATATGGACATTAAACAGAGTATCTGCTACAACCCCCACACCGATTGATACTACCCTGTACAGTGTACTTTGATAAGGCTGAGTTTATGATTTGAAGCTGTATTTGGGTTTATATTGTTACCACAAATCTATCTTAGGCCTGGGGCCTTTCTGTGTGGAGTTGGTATGTTTTCCCTGTGCCTGTGTGGGTTCTGTCGGGGTTCTCCAGCTTCTTCCCACAGTCCAAAGACATGCATGTTTAGGTTAATTGGTGACTCTAAATTGCCCGTAGTTGTGAGTCTGAGTGTGAATGGTTGTTTATCCCTATATGTCAACCCTATAAGTGAGACTTTCATTACTCAACTAATAACCAGAGAAACAACACAAAACAACATTTTAAAGAACAAATGAACAATAATTTATATCCTCTTGACAATACATATGCAGTGTTACAAGTGTAACATTTGAAACAATATTGATACAAAATTCCCTTTCACAAAATAGCTAAAAAATTACCTTAAAATAAATTACAGAAAAAAACCTCACTTTGTTTCCCAACAATATTTGACCATAGAATATTTGCCACCTTATATGAACTTATAATATTTGTTTTAAGGAGGTAACGCTTCTTGTGGGGTGTAGAACGTATTATCCCATTTAAAGACTTTAATATCTTTCAGCAAACGATTAAGATGAACCCTCACACTTGTTTTAGCCTTCTGCCTGTTGTCATATGTCCACAACACTGATGATGGATTTGCTTCAATGTCTATCTCATGTGTAAGCAAGTTACTCAGGCTCTCAACTTCAGCACAGTTGCCATAGGCCCACTCAGTGTTTTCTTTTGTGTGTAAACCAAACAAATTCCCACATGCTTTGCAAGGAGGTATTTTTTCTCTGCTGCTGATACTATACGAATTGCAGCTGACATGTCTTTGAAGTTCAATTGTTCCATCAAAGTATGATTTCTTGACCCCATCTGGAATATATGTCATGATCGCATCAGCTACATGACTGTTCCAGTTACTTAAACAAGAGGCAGCGACCATGATTTTTCCAGGAACACGGCCAGAAGTGGACATGGAGACTCCGTAGTATCTGTCTGGATCTGGGTCCTCTGATCTGATCTTGTTCTTCTGAGAGACACAAATGGTGAACGAGATAAGAAGCTTTTTTCTGAAACCTCTGGACAGTTGATTGATGATGTGCTGCATCTTCTTTATTATTTCTCCTTCTTTCTCCTGTCCAGTCAGTTTGACAATCTGCAAGCAGTAACAAATATTATCAAGTCACTGTTATTCGAGTATTATATCTATGCTTTTTATATGTATTTCTATAATTATACAAACTTAAATCTTACCATGTCTAGCAGACATGATATTGGACTCCGCGTGGGTAGTTGAGAGGAATAGAGGTCAAAAGGGTTTGGGAAGCGAGTTTTCAAATTATTAAACTTTTTTTTATCTGACAGAATATCTTGTGGGGAATATGATGGATTGTTGATTAATCCAAGAAAGAAGATGCTGTGAAGAAGCTGTAAAGTATAAACACAAATCACACACAATGAGATATTGCATCCTATGTTGTAAGACAAGAATTATTTGTCCAAAAACACTGATAGTGTCACACTTTATGACCAAAAACAAAACATTTGTATCCATCAGACAAACCTCATCCACTAATATTGTAGAGTCTGCCGTCTGTTCACTCAGTTCCACCATTTTGTCAATAATTTTACGGGAATTTGTTCTGAAAACATCATCTTCACTCTCACTCTCTCTAAAATAATGAAAATCAGTTATTTTTAAAGAATTGAAAAGCAGGATACACCAACTTCTTGTCGTTCAGTAACTCAGATGACTCACCTTTTTCTTTTTTGTTGAGAAGTCTGAAATCATTGGAAAAAATACAGGACAAATTAGTTACAGGACAAACAGTGACACATTTCACTGACAACATATATGAAAAGAGCTAAATGGAATTTAGTCTTTATGATTTAACAACTACTAAGTTAACTACACAACTACTTACCATCATTAGTTATGAAGAAATGAAACTGAGAGAAGCTAAGCTCCTCCCCTAATTCTAGTTTTTCCTGTATGAAATATAAAACCAAGCGGCGATTAACACGCAGCTTTATGATGGATATTTATGTAAGTAACATATGTAATGTATTGTATGTACTGCTTGAACTAAGGCAGTTAATGAAGGACTCGCTGAAAGACAAACTGTTGGAAAGTTATAGAGGTGTGACATTATATATATTACTTTGTCAAGATTATATTGATGTGGAGGTTGCCTTGCTATTATGAAAGCAACCACCCAAGTCAAGTCTCCAAGTATGACAGACAGAGATCTGGTAGAGATGGGGAGGTAAAGAGAAATCCAAATATATGGAAGCTGTCCCTAAATGTTGTTCATTGTTATGCAATTGTATAGCCTACAGACCACTCTCTACCTCCTGTACATCCTTAAAAATCTAGGTTTTCTTCTCAGTTTTAGATTGATTTCATTGATTGATATATTATTAGATATTATTAAATAAAAAACAAAAACAAGGTCTTATATTACATCCATGATTTATCTTCCGGTATTCCACAGTGTCGGTAAAGGTAACATGACATGAGGGGACGCAGGGGGTTTAAGTGTCATATTTAATATTTATTTGTATCATATTAAACATACTTTGTCATCAGCTTCAAAATATCAGACCAGTTTAACACTTTATTGTGACGCTCGTGGAGAAGCGTAAAACCAAGAAATACTGCGCATGCGCACCAACTTGCAGCGGAAGCCGTATGTGCGGCAGGCGGAAGCTCTAACGTCCTTTCTGCTCCCGGACTGCCATCATGGTGAGTTCGCCATGAGGGGTTAGGCATTTCCAAGTCGAAATTTCTTCTCATATATCTCGTTGTTTTGGAGCAACGTGGGTCGTATGTGTTTGTAACGCACCCATACGCATATTTATGGAGGGTTACAGATACAGTCACGCATGTTTTAGGTTTTATGGTGGAGAGTATAAGATGTCGGCTCTCGCCCGCACTACAACGTGGTCCATTAGGCAGAGAGGGCCGAGAAGCGCTCGGTGAAGTTAACTGGTTTCACTTGTTTTACCAACACAACACGGACATAAAACACGTGCTTGCGTAGTTGTTGCATTTAAATACAATTTATCCACAGTGTTGAACAAAGTCCCATTTTGCGAAGTCGTCGCGTTAGCAGTTGCTAGTCGCCGTTAGCTAGTTGAAGCGTTATCAGCTGCTGTCCAGTGCAGTAAGCCGGGTAGTTTCCAGCCTCCACGCCGACCTGCTGTGTTGTCTCGGATATTGAAGCTGTCTTGTGCTGTGTCTGCCATCCTCCGTTTCCATATCAGCCATTTCTGATGTATAGCTGTCCTGTGTCTTTCTTAGGTGTTCAAACGCTTCGTTGAGATCGGCCGTGTCGCCTATGTCTCTTTCGGACCCCATGCTGGCAAGCTGGTGGCCATCGTAGATGTCATCGACCAAAATAGGGTGAGTACTCATTAGGAAAGTGTATTGGTAAGAGTAAGCACCGCTTTCGACTTGTTTATTGATTCTTGTGTCCTGTGTCTTCCAGGCTCTTGTTGATGGTCCCTGCACAGGGGTGAAGAGGCAAGCCATGCCCTTCAAGTGCATGCAACTCACAGACTATGTCATCAAAGTACCTCACAGGTGAGTGGGAACAGGTCAGATCAAACCACCAAAACCCTGCAAAAGATTCAGTGGAGATTGTCACTTAAGTCTGTGTTTCTTTTGGCATTCATAAGGTTCAGCAAAGACTTTATACACCAGTACAACCACTAAAAATAAAATGTGTACTCAAGTAATTCTACCAGGTTACACAAAAGTGATGTTAATCTGTTAAAGCAGATCTTTTATGAAAACTTTGTTGAAAACTGCCAATGGGGACAAACCGCACACTATTTCACATGGTCATTTTATTGTCAAGGATGGATTTGGACTGCAAACATATTGAATGCAATACCTCTTGTGTTAAGAACTGTCTCTTTGGTCAATGAGCACATCACTTAACACAGAAACAGCTTTGAACAGGACCTGAGAAGGCCAACATAAGTAGTTTTGTTGCAATTGTTTTAGAAATGTTTTTGTTAAGTGGATACCATGCTATGAGACATGCATGGCTCTACTGTCAATACTTATTGTATGTTACGGTTCCCAGTGCCCGTCAGAAGTTTGTGAGGAGAGCCTGGGAGAAGGCCCAAGTCAACGAGAAGTGGGAACAAAGCAGCTGGGCCAAGAAGATTGAGGCAAAACAGAAGGTAAAGGCTATGCTTCAGCTTCTGTCATTATCAACATGTTTAATACCAGAGGGCTTGATGATAAAAGGTGTTTATAACAATCACAGCTTCAACAGCAGAAGTAGTTTTTGAAGTTTCACGGTTCTGCTGTTGGATTTCTTGGTTTCCACAGAATAGAACGTTGTTTTTTAAGATGCAATACAGATAAAGTGTGATTCAATAAAATGTGCCTTTAGAATTGTTGCAGGGTGGGTTTGGCCATAGAGGGTCTTATTGTTATAAAAATGACTAGAGACTATATTCTGAAATGGAAGTAAATTCATTTTGCAGAACTGGGCATATACATGTCGAATTTGAGCTCTGTCTTTTGGGAATGTTTTTTTTTTTTCTTTCATAGCATCAGTCTTTTGTACATTAACAATGCCAAAGTAGTTATGGTGAAAGTTAGCAGTTGGTTAGCTGAAGATATGGGCTCCCAACTCACCAGTGTGAATGATCTGAGCAGCTGGGTGGTATGTACCACAGGTAGACATTCAAAAGCCTGGCTGCTCTACTTCAAGCTGCAAACTACTTTTGTCCTCAGTATTTAGCATTTGACCAGATGGTATCTATCACTTTTGCATTTTCTCATGTGCCATTCTCACATATTTTCAGCCCCAGTCTGTTCTGACTAGAATGGAAGAGAAACTGGTTTCCCCCAGCATTGTTACTTTACATTATTGGTACTTCATTTATGAAGCAAATGCTTGATGTGTGAAGCTGATCAGTCACTGTCTGGGCTGAGCCTAATGGGTCCTGATAACTTCTAGTCTTTAGGTGACCATAAAGATCTGACCCATGATGTGTAAAGTACTGCCTCTCCTTTTTACCATAATTAGAGGCAGCCCATCTCTTCCTCAAAAGCTATAGCAATCCAATGACATTAACATGAAAATGCGTTGCACTGGTTACCATCAACATGCTGGTTATCCTAAACATTTAAAAAATATTCCTCAATACACTTTATCACAGTGTCTGGCAGGTACAGTAAAATGAACATACAAATTCAGTGTTGATGCTTTCGCTTCACCTTTTGTGTTCTGAACCAACGCAGCATTTGCCAGATAGAGCACAGCCACTGTTTGTTACCTTAATGACAAAACGTATCCAAAAGTCAACTTGGGTTTAAAATAAACGTAAACTGTCTAGGTTTTAGGACTGACCTTATCATCTTTATCTTTGCAGAGGGCCAAAATGTCTGACTTTGACCGCTACAAGGTGATGAAGGCCAAGAGGATGGTAAGTGCAACAGAAACACAGATGAGCTGTTCTGGACAGTTGAAGTTGTGCAAGATCAGTTGATTGATTGATCAATTGAATATGGAAGTGCTGTATCCACATAGTTTAATTCATATGCACTTTAAGATTGTAGACCATGCTTGGTTTAGACAGGGCAGACCCCAGAAGTACCCTGGCTATTGTTGAACTTGTTCTGCGAGAGAGCCTGTTACACTTAAGTTGGATGCAGCTTTGTTGAATGTGATCAGTTGTTGATGCCTCCTCTCAGACTGCTGACTGAACAGCTACAGCCAATAAATTTAATGATGGGTGGGTTTGATTTAATTCTCCCAGTGAGTGAGCATTGGTCTTAGTCAGTGGCATTGTTGCTGCTCATTCTTTGGCAGGCAAATGAAAAGTGATTAAGTTTCTGAGCTGCAGCTTGATTTAACAGCCAGTGACACTTGAGTTTAAAGTGTCCATTACTCTGTGAAGTGTGGTGACCCTGCAGCAGTCACTGAGCATTTTTTAATTAATGCACTTTTTCACTTTCTCTGCAGAGGAACAAAATCATCAAGCATGAGGTGAAGAAGCTCCAGAAGGAGGCAGCAAAGAAGTGAACAGTTTTCACAAAATAAACTTCCTGTTCAATTGTTCATCTGTGTCCTCTTTCTATGGCAACGTGGTCAAACGTGTAACAGCTGAATTAGATTTTTCTACTTATGGTGTCATTTACTATGAATAAACTTAACCAAATGTTGAAATGTTGAATATCCACTCCCCAAATATTTGTGGAAAAATTATGTAATGTCTATGTGAACAGTGGTGGAGAATGTGCTCTTAAACACTTTATATAGTAACAGTTTAGATTGAAAGTTTCTTCTGTGACAGAAGTGTTTGGTGGCTAACATCAGTCAGCAAAACAAACTGGTTATATTTCTATCTGGGTTGTATTTCTTATTCTGCTCTCTGGTAACTTTCTGTAGAAACCTTTACTGAGCTTCTTGCTCCATGTGTGGACAAAAGTGAAGTAGTTGCTGCAAAACTCAACTCAGAAGGTTAAAACATAGGAAGAGTTAAAATGAAAAACTGGTTTCCAACAAATCCAGTTTCTTTTTTGCATATTTACATGATACTTTAAATAGAAATGTATAAAATCTAGTTTCTCTTCTACCAGCAAACTGCAATGTTTATGCCAAATTATATATAGGCCTATACATGTGTGTATAAGTAAATGCTTTGAATCTTGAAGTGAGGATAATAGATATAATCATTAAATGTTTGGGACAGTTTTTCTTCCAGTTTGTGAGAGATGCTTTTGCTTTGAAGGGACATGAAAACATTTCCTGAACAAACCTTGATACTAAACTTTACATAGATTTAGTCCAAGAAATGTCCAACTGAAATGATTAACCTTTAAAATGCCTGGTGCAGCGCTCCAATAGGGGGATCTATTTGGCTGTTGACCTTTGAGTGTCACATTAATTAGTCTTGGCCTATGACCTAATTCCACCAGGGATTAGCATTGGTATGAGTCATTTTGATAATTGGAAAAATAGTGATATTCTATTTATATTTTTGTTATATTTTCGGTTTGCCTTTTGACTTCTCTCATGCAACCACTAGATGGCGGTCACAGCTCATAGTGGAGCTTGACCCCTTTGTCTTTCTTCCTAAAATGAGCAGAAAAAAAAGGTAATAACCTCTCAGATGCCCGTGGGTGGATCTGACTTCCTTGAGTGCAAAGCAGTCATGACGGTAAATACCGCGGAAAGTTGTTTGCTTCCTGGCTGAGGCAGTGGAGGAAAATGGATAATCACCAAACTGAACAGGTGCCACTTGAAAACTATCAGCAGTGGCTGAAAGAGATGAGGAATAAAAAGAGATTCAGCCTGCAGCTCAGTCCTGGCTGATACAAACCAGCATGGTGGGACCGGCCAAACAGGTTCTACTTCAGCTCAGAGAGGAGCTTGTAAATATTACACAACAGCTCACTTGAACATTGCCCAGCTGGTTCAGTGCAGAGAACAGGGACATAAAGTTAATGCCAACACCACCACTCACTGGGCCCTGGACTCCTTCCTGGCAGCCTGAGAAATGAAGGCAGAGGATGGGTGAGTGGTGTAGGAGGCCTAGGGGCCAACTCACTCCGTGGTCTGACTGATATCTTGCCTGGGCTTATAGAGGAAGTGTAAGTCTGATAATGAGCCATTGTTCCTTTGTAGCCTGAGCCATGTCATTAAAACACCAACTCTATCTTTCAACCCCGCGATGATTTTGTGTTAAACGCTTTAAAATGTGGCTCCAAGGCGGACACGGGTCAGCTGAAGAGAAATAAATGATTTAGTGTTGTTATCACGGGGCCTGATAAACACGCTTTTCTCCGAGCGTGGCTCTGACGTCAGAGATGAATGGTACCGAGGCGCAGTGACGATAGAGCCGTCATTCAGAAATAACGATACCGGAACACGGGCGATCACTCCTTCAACATAAAAGCTTAATATGGTTTACGTCGTATTCATGCACCGTGCGCCATAAAGAGGAGATATAGAGAAAGACACAATTATATATCACACATAACAACACCAATAATAATAACAACAACAACAACAATAATAATAATATTAATAACAATTTGCCTGATTGTAATACTTCTCTTCTTACTGTAAAATAATAAAATATTTTGATGACTCCCTGATTACCTTTCATTTATTCAATCAAATGTGATTTCCTGCACCGAGTTATGTCAAATTTTATTTTGAAGGGAATTTCCCGGTGTGATTTGTTACCTGTGTTCACTTGACGCAGCTGGAAGCGCAGGAGAGAGAGAGGGGGAGGGAACGAGAGAGGCTGAGTTGACAGTGTGACAGATTTACACAGGGACCCTTTGCTAGAATCTGTGGCCGCGTCGCTGTCAGTCGGTACCGGGTGTTGAACTAAGTGGCGGCGGGTTTCAGCCTCGTTAAAAGCCCGCAGCTCACCGGCCGGAGCCCCGCACACTCCCGCAGTTTAAAAAGGAGGAACAGGCAGGACGGCAGGCGCTACCTCAGATTCCTCTGTGGTAAGTCGGCTGGTTGTAGCGCATGCAGGCTGATGGTGCGGGCCCGTGTAGTAATATGTGTCAAGTTAGCTGGGCTCTGTTGGATTTTAGTGGGGGGACTTTTTCTTTAATGCGCATCCTTGGGGCGCATTTTTAGCATGCTGCCCGTGTCTCCGCTGCCTTCATGTGTGTGCTGCTGGCGCAGGCTGGTCTGCACTGTCATGTTTTTGTGGATGCAGCCAGCAGGCATGTTGACAGTAGAAGGGGGTTGGGGGGTCCCATATGGGCTGAAGCGCCTATGCAGTTAAAATATAACAAATACATTGAAGGATGGTCATTTAACAGCTTGAACACAATAATCTCATGATATTCCATTTGACACTGTAGTAAGTGATAAATATATTATACACATGATGCCATTAATACTATATCCACCTTAAAGTGTTCCCATGGTACTGTGGTGACTTTACAGACTGTATGCTACAGTACTGAAGACATGCAGTTATGCTCTTACATCCCTTGTGCGTGCATAGGACATTCTTGAAAGCTGCACATAATCAGTGTCACTATAATATTCCTGGGTTGTTTGTAAGAGGGGTTACCACATCTACATGGCAACTCATGTATGGCAATAACTCCTGCGGTGTCACCACAATATTCTGCCAGTATTGCCACGTTCGTATTGTAATCTAGTAGTGTGTTTTACAGAAGGTCTCCCAACCTGGGTATCAGGTTCCCTGGACAGGATGCAGGTAAATTCTGGGAGGTCATAGGGTATTCAAATGTGAAGTAAACATATTTATCCTACTCAAAATGATCTTCTTTATTCTTTAATCATGGCTTGTGGTATAATTTGAGGCTTTAAATAAAACAACAAAACAAGGAATAAAATCTTTATAAATAATCTTTATAATAATTTAACCTTTATTTCCTGTTGAACTAGTCACAACTATGGATTAAAGTTGGGAATCATATTATTATAATACACCGAGCAACCTAGTTTTTGTTCATGAAACATTAGTTAGATGTAGAGAGATTACATCGATTAACTCAGGAAGTGTGTTTGGATGTGAGGTGCTTTAATATGTTGATATCTTATTCAAATGTACCAGGAAAGTGAGTTTCTAGTTATCCAGAGATTTGATAACCTCCAGTTCATATCTCCAATCTCTCAGGCCATGAGAGTGTAGCAGCTATTATAACAGGCCCTTGACCTCATATGTGTGTCTGTGTGCTTTTGTGCTCACACACACACACCCTACCACTTCATCAATCAATACACTGCCAGCACCTTGAACAGTTACGCAACCAACATGAAGGCATGCAGGACTGGTACACTGTACTGTGCTGTACCTGGATGAGAGGCTAGAGGTTTGGCTGGCTTCATAATTTAAATACCACTGTATTTAACATAAAGTGCATTTTCTCAGCTCTTAATTTCATCCACCACCTGCTTTAACCTGATCAAGTGACTGCACTCAGACTCTCTAGAGGTAAATAAGAGGTTTAGATTTAGACCATCAGTTCAGTCAGTCACTGCTGAGTAGATGTTAATACCCTGGTTTGACTGAGGCCAACACAGCAGCTCATCACCACCCTACAGCCCAGGCTGTTGATCTCACCTAACCTGCCCTGTCAGCCTGACTAGTGTGCCAGAGCTGCATGTGTCTGTCTGTGTGTGTGTGTGTGAGTGCGTGTGTGCATGTGTGTGCATGTGTGCGCATCTGGGTATGCGCACGTGAAAGCATGAAAACAGGCACAAGTGTGTATGTGTCTCCTTTCAGGGCCTCGCTTTTCTGAGACATCAACACCTACATGTTGTCAGTGTCGGTGAGGCGAAGAATTCAGCACAATTGAGATGACGTTTGTGTCTGTGTGCTCGCGCGCACGTGTGCGTGTGTGTGTGTGTGTGTGTGTATGTGTGTGTGTGTGAGGGAGACAGAGCACAGACAGAGCAGAGACAGAGATGTCAGCCTCCTATTATAGGAAAAATGACTCACTCTTTTCTCACAGGTACAATCCTCCAACTGAGGATCACATAAAAACCCAAAAGAGCTCTTGAGGCTTTCATAGTTTCATTTAAGAAACCACAGACGGCTGGTGGGTTAGAGAACTTTTATTTCTTCATCTTACTCCATCTAGTCATGTAGGTAGGCGTGTTACCTGACAACTGCTATTTGGTTTGCTGTTGTCTCTGTGAATCCAGGTGAGTGGGACACACCTAGGTGGAGATCACCTCAAAGGAATGTTCTTTGCCTGCACAATGTGGTTTTTTTTTTTTTTTTTTGTCGTCTCTGTGCTGTTGGCACGCAGGTATAGATTCTTGGAAGAGGAATGCCATGACTTCCCCTGAGGCAATGTTTCATAATCAGGGCTGTGAAGCAAAGTGCTGTATGACGACAGTAGCTTCTGGTGAACAGACAGGTCAGACGTGAGCACAGTGTTATTCAGTTGAATTTGTTTAGAATAGCACAGTTTTGTCTTGGAAAAATATCAACTAGTATAATATGAATTATGACAAAAACATCAAAAATAGCAGAGAACCATTAGACAATATAATCTGAAATTGATATTTTAATTATTTTAAAAAAACAGTGACTTAATTGATGGAGAGAGTGAAAATTAATTGGAAAACATTTTAGTCATTTAAACAAAAACAATGCAAAATATGAGCTGGTGACAGGCTCTCAAATGTGAGGATTTTATAAAATTTTAATAATAATTTAATAATAAATGGGTTATAGACTGTTGGTCTGAGAAATCAAGATATTACCTTAGATTAAAGAGCTTTTTTCTTACCATCTCACCATTTCATGCAATAAATTGCAAGTTTGAAAGTAATGGTTACTTTGAACCCTAAGAGTGAAGATAGTGGTGTATTTCACCCATATCTTTCAAAACCAACAAACCTAAGCCACTAGGGCTAATGTTAGGGGGTAGTTTATAAAGGTAGGTATTATATAAGTTGTAAATGAACGTTGGTTTTTCATGTCTTTAATTCCACAATTATAACAGATTTCATCTTTAAATAATATGGTACAGTAATAAATCTTAGTCACACTAGCAGCCTGACTCTAGGATTGGCAGTTAGTTGATACACCACAAACATTCACGATTGCCATCATCTGTTCAAAATTGAAAAGTGCCCACTACTTTGATTTATAACTAAATACCTGCTAAATGAAATGACATTCCCCTCAGACTCAGCTGTACTTTTGTATATGCTATTTACCAAATGTAAAATCAGATGTTGATCCAGGTAAACGTTAAGCCTGGTAAACATCTGCGTGTTCCCGTTGTCATTATAAGCATGTTATAGGATATTAGCATATTAACATTAAGTACCACCGTTAAGTACCACCCCACAAAGCTGCTAGCATAGCTCTGGACTTCATGTTTATTTTAATTTGGTTTTAAATGAAGAAAGGAACCTTCACAAATATAACAAATTTAATTGTGAACCTTTTAAAATGCACCCTGGTGTTATTTTTGACCACTGTTGGAATAATGGTGGGAGAATGCAGGCTTTAGGATACCAGTTCATCAGACAGGTTCATGACTCAGACTCAGTTAACTATATTCATTGAAGGCTTATATTGTTTCTATGAATGGGTCAATTTAAATTCCCTTCATGTCATTTTCTCCCTTAGATCTTTAGAAGACGGGACTGAATTTAGAGGAGCCCTGACAGCGCTACAGGACAAAGCTCTGCGCTGTTGCCAACCAGCTGGGGAACTTAGCTTTGGGTACCTGAAGCCACTTTGAAAGACCCACACCTGGTCTGAGTCCACCAATCTACCACTACATACCCCACCTCATTTCAACCTACTCAGAGGAGATGGAGAACTGACCAAGGACCAGCGGGCAACAGAAGGCAGCTCCTCCCCTCCCCGTCCACTAGCAGCCATGGCGGGGCTCAAACGTCATCATGATGGGAAGATTGCTGGGCTGTATGACCTGGACAAGACTCTGGGCCGTGGGCACTTTGCTGTGGTCAAACTGGCTCGACATGTATTCACAGGGGAAAAGGTATGCTTCTCCATGTCTGCACATGCAAGTGCAATGCCTTTAATAGAAGTGACGGGATTTCCTCATATTTAACTAGCTAGTGTCAAAATACTGTTGAAGATTTCAGCCTCACCCATAGAGAGAGAAACTCACACACCAAAGAAGCCAAAGAAGGGTGACTAGAGAGGTTTGAGTCACGTTTCTAACATTTGAGAGGATTGACATGCCAACATATGGTGTTGAGGTTGAGTTTTGCTAATGTTTTACCATCACATGATGGTCTTAATGTTATCTATAGAGGTGATGACTAAGCACTAAATGCTTCTAATGTTTTCCTTGATAATCGTCAAATTATTAGTGACACTGCACAACAGTGATTGGCAGCTTCAATCCAAGAGCATCTATGTCAATGTTGCTGCTGCCAGTTGTAGATTTGGAAGGATGTCTATCATCAGGTCTTTTTTTTTCATTTTGTGCCTCTTCCAGGTTGCTGTAAAGGTGATAGATAAGACTAAACTGGATCCGGTGGCGCGGGGTCACCTTTTCCAGGAAGTGCGATGCATGAAGATGGTTCAACATCCCAACGTGGTGCGCCTCTATGAGGTCATTGACACGGCCACCAAGCTCTACCTCATCCTGGAGCTGGGAGACGGGGGAGACATGTACGACTGCATCATGAAGCACGACGGAGGCCTCAGTGAAGAGGTGAGGGGGACAGTAGGCAACAGAGTAGCTATTTGGACCCAGTGGCCTTGACTCTTTCAATAGCAGTGTCTTTAACTTATGAAGAACGATAAAAGCCTTATATTTCTACAAATTCTCCTGAAATGGACGATAATCACTGAAGATAATATCTCTAGTAAAGATGTAGATGTAGATCTTTTGTTTGTGTAAAGTGGCGACTGTTGTAGAAATGTAGGAAATACAGTGAATGACAGGCAGTTAGTTTAGCAATGCACTCTGCATACCAATTCTTTAAATTTAATAAATTCCCAACAACTGGAGGCAACTGTGTGACACTGAGAGCTTAAGGAGGGTAAAAGAGATGAGATATTTTCAATCTGCAATGATAATAATGGCTTTTTTTTTCACATGGGGCTGTCTTTATAGCAAACTAGCGTTGTAAGTCCAATATTCACTCTGATAAAACATTTCTGTTTAGCCACTTAATTCTCCACCTTTTTTCGCCACCAGGAAAGACACTATCAGAGTGAACCAAATCAGTAACATGACATAATTAAGATACTGATATGCATTATTATTGCTGACTGCCCTCCCTGTCTCTCATTCTCAAGGTGGCCAAGTGTTACTTTGCCCAAATTGTCCACGCCATCTCCTACTGTCACCGGCTACACGTAGTGCACAGGGACCTGAAGCCAGAGAACGTGGTGTTCTTTGAGAAGCAGGGCGTTGTCAAGCTCACAGACTTCGGCTTCAGCAACCGGTTTCAGCCTGGGAAAAAACTCAACACTTCCTGTGGTTCACTTGCCTACTCAGCTCCTGAAATTCTGCTGGGCGATGAGTATGACGCCCCTGCCGTGGGTAAGTCTGGAGAACTGACTATTATGATCGTTATTAAAGAGAGAAAGTTCTTACATCATTTGCATTTACCAGAATAGGACACTGTCTCAGCAGCAGAACGTGCTGTACACTCTGTCCTCCACTGTATATCAGCCTGGTTGACCTGTTGATAGCTGTGCATACACTTGGACCATGCTATATAACGTACTGCACTTTGGATGGACGTCTCATGCAACTTAGCACACTAGCAGCTTTATCAGCCAGCTGATAGAGGGAGAGGAACTTCTCCAAGTTCACAATGTGTAGTTGCATCAGTCAGTTTGGAAAATTAGACTGTAACTTAATTCACAGAATTGCAGTCCTACACCTGCAGTTTATTTTTGTCTCCAGTTTACTTTCATTGACAGTCAAGGCCTTTCTGTGTGTAATAAAATCTGCTATCAGATCAGACTGAAATTGGTTTCCTCAGCACTCCCTTCTTCTGTCGTCGTAGTGTACACACATCTCAAACAGACCTGCCGTCATTGTCACCGCTGTCGATAGTGGCCCCAATCCTCACTGAGCCACAGTTTAGATATTAAATTAAAATGTAATGGAAAAGAAATGAAAAAGAAGCGTGAAAAGATAGACAAGAGGAAAACAGACAGAGCAAAAAAAAAAAATGCATCAGTAGTGCCTCTGTCTACCCAGAGGCCACTGCGTCAGCGCAAGGGAGGGAAAAAAAACACAGGAGCAAGAGAGAAGCATTTTCTATTTTTCTGACTGAGTGGTTTTGAGTTGTGGCTATTTGTGGCTATTTTGTTCTGTCTGCCTTCGCTCCCTCTCTTTTGTGCCAAGCAGATGAGCAGTTTCCAAATACTGACAGTAGAATAATAACAGCCCCTGTTATTTGACTGCATGTGTGTGTTTTTTCTATGATGGTGTGAGTAGCTGGTTGTGTGAGGTCACCTGTCCTCTAAAATCCTGTCTGAGCACTCGACCCAAATGACAAATCAGATGTTTGTGGACATTTTCAGTGCACATGTGTGTGTGTCCTGTCCTCTGAAGTGTTCACACTGCCTGTGCGCTATTGTTCATTCAGCTGAGATGATGATGTTTTGATTGTGGGGATTATCCACCCAGCCGATGTAATATTGTGCGATTCTATCAGCAATGCAGTTTGATGTGGAACAGGCTGAAAGGAGTCCAGCAGTCATGACGTTCGGGGCTTTGAGGTAACCTGGCCTGGGATTACGCTGCTGCCAAGGTACCTGCTGACAGTCTGTAGGGTGTTGGGTTTTGCTGGTGTTGTGCCAGGTGGCGGCCGGCCCAGGTTGTTGCAGAGATAAAGAGGCTGTCCTCTCGGCTCTCTCAAGCCGGGCCTGTTTAGAGTTTGTTGCTCTTTTGAGGAAGCGCTGAAAATAATTTGAGATGAAAAGTGATCCTAAATAGGGAGCCTGTAGTCGGTCCTACAGAAGGAGCCAATTAGCAGGAGCTGAACAGTCCAAACTGCACAACAGCAATAAAAAGCTACCTTTATGCATTAATCCAAGCTGCTGAGTGTTCAGAAGACAAATTTGACTTCTCCATCTTCCTCACATGTTTAGGTGTTAGAGCCGCAATGGATGATTATTCTTATTATTGATGAATCATAATTTTGTTTTCATGTTTAAGCATTTTGTTTATAAAATCTCAAAAAGTAGCAAATATGTTTATCACATTTTTCCAGATCTTGAAATTGTGTGTGTGTGTGGAAACTAATTAATGTGCACATTCAGCGGTAATAACTGATGATTTTTTTAACTGGTACTTTAGCAAGAAAAAAAAAAAGACTTTAACAATTCATTTTTAAACAGTTCAATTTTCTGTTGATGACTGAAGAAGAAAAACAGTGAGTGAATAAAAGGAATTTTAAGGACAGAATAAATGAAACACAGCACATGAAATTTTATTTTATGCAAAAAAAATCACAGAAATCATAAATTTAACACAGTGAAAACATGTTTGTGCATTTTTGTGAGCAGTCGATGGACTAATAACTACTATAACATGATACCTGCATCCTTTTTTGCGCCTTTTGATGTTATGCAGTGTGGGCTCCCTCCCTTTTTGTCTCCTGTAAATGGAAGGTTAAATATAGATTCCTGCTTCCTCTTCAAGAAGCACAAGCTGCACTTAAAAAAAAATTAACTTACCTAATAGCAATTACAAAGAGCATATCCTGGGTGCATGCATAATTCAGAGCAGTTCTGTGCATAATGAACATGCACAAGTGGTGAAGATTTATTTATTTATTTTTTTAGAAAAAGATGTTGGATAATGATCAGCAGGACAGGATACTGAACTTGGCCCAGTTAGCCTCAGGGTTAACAGTGTCAAGACACAAGGGAGTCGTTGTTGGTTATCTCAGGGAAGCATTTGGTGTTAAAATGCAACGCAGGGCAGCAAAAAGGGATGTTTACACTCCCAGCTGTCGACACTAAGTAGTCCACGTCGTTAGCACAAGTGATGCTAATGTGCGGTGATGTGAGCGGCGTTATCCAGAGATGTGTCAGCCATCTGGTTTATAAATAAAGTTATCGAGGAAGGAAGTTTGGTGGCCCGCTGACGCAAGTAATGAGGGAGCAGGGTCATGGTTGCTAGGATACGTTGGCTAGGGGTAAGATTGTAGTGGGGACTGCAGCAGTGTTTGCTCCCTCCATCAGCAGTATGAGACGCTCCTTCACAGCCTCAGAGCAATAAATACTCGCCACCCACAGCAAACTGGCACATTTACTTTACCAGATTGAAATATCCAGCGTATCCTGGCAAACTGAAGTGATATGAAGACACATCACAGGGGTGTTGGGGACAATAAACCCACTTAGTTTACCGCCTTGTTTTTGTAGAACAAGTCTTTAGTACACCAAACTGAAGTTAAATGAGTGCAGGGACTGATCGGCGAATAACTGATACAACAGCTGTCACAGGAAATGATGCTACATTTCTGTTTTGTTTGTTGTAGTCAGAACTGGGTATTTGGCCTTTGTAGCTTCAGGCTCTGTGGCAGAACAAGCTTCATTATTTGAAAATCTGCAAGTAATAAAACTCAATTTGTTTGATCAGGCAGCAAAACGTTATAAACCGCAGGAAAAAGCAACAAGAGCAATAACCACAGCAACAAAAAGATCCCACAAATGTAAAGAAAAGGTAATTCAGACTTTTACTTACTAATTGACTAATCATTACTAATTATTATTACATGACAAAGGTTGTAAAGACAAACTACAGACATTTATTACCCAACTCTACAGAGCAATTTAGCATCTTTAGCCTGTTATTTAGAATTATAGCCCACAGCTTTAAGGTTTTGGTTCATTCTCACCACTCTTGGTAACGTCCAGCTGTTTTTCTGAAAAAAAAAAAAAAAAGTTCTTATGAACTGTTTGTTCCCCAACTATTCACTACCAAACATCAAACAGACACATTTAGCAACAAGCTGGTGAATGTCAATGAGCGTACAGCAGCTGAAGAACCAGATACATGTTGTTACAGCAGAGCTTAAATGAGAGTGAATGATGGACTTACATCAATGGATTAGTTTGCATCTGCTTAATGTGTAAATATGCGACTGTTAGTTAACACGTTCGCCACGGGATCGTGACAATACTGTGTTTACAGCTGGTTCTGCTGCCACCTGGTGGCCAAAAAAACTACTAATGCCGCTTTAAAGCCTCACTGAAGCAGAGCGTCATCTTCTGTCATATATTTTTCAAGTGAAACCAAATATGTGGGAAGAGTGCTTTATAGTTACGAGAGGCCTCCACCCACACTTCTGTTAAATCAGAGGGAGGAAGATAAGGGAGACTTGAAAAAATGAGACTTCATCCGCAATCTTTAGAAATTTAAAGGTTTTTTTAATTCACATAAAAACTCACCTCCTACTTTAATGCTCTGCTATCTAATGGTCAGTTACAGTTTTATATGATGGATAGGGTCAGGTTGTCACATTAAATTACCATGGGACCATAGGATTAGAATTTGGTAAAGTGTTTAGCTTTATTTAGCTGTTTCTTTAAAGCAGACATGGCACACTATAAATCAGCAAAATGAAATAGTGTTTGATTTACCCACTGCATCACTTCATATTTCACTGTTTCCAAAGGACAAATTCTTGCCACACTTTTCACAAGTGGTTGTGAAAAAGGGAGTCAATGTACACCATGTGCTTACATGCTACACGCTACTGTCTTTCTGCTCACAGTCAATACATGGCTGCAGAATGTGTGTCAGTGGACCATCCTGCTGACCAGAGCGGCGGTGAAAGCCTGGAGCAAAAAGTTGCTCTTTTTTTTTTTTTTTTTAATGGCTAACCGGACCAAGAGAACTGTTCCATAAAATTAGCATTTGTATGAAGCTTTGAGGGATGAACACGTTAACCCACTTTCCCAGGACTGTGCGTTTTGTGTGGGATTGCTTGAATGCGTGTTTATGTGTGAGCATGATGCTGGCGGCAGGCAGCAGTGCAGAGCCTCATCCTTGGTTAGACAGATGTGTCCTAAGCTAGTACATATTTATGGAAATGGCTCTGATCGAATATGATTCATGCATCTTTTGAACTCGGGGGGCTCTTGTTTTTTCTATCTAGGTCACTAAGCAGAAAGGGCATACATGCTTTGCTCTGTTGGTCTGCCATCCTTATTTTTACCATTTCTGTGATTGTCGTCCTTAAAAAAAAATCTCACTTTGTTCTCATATTATCTGCACACATTGGTATAAACAGACAGCATCCTCTCTGTGTCTCTGCAGATATATGGAGTCTTGGGGTAATCCTGTTCATGCTGGTCTGTGGTCAGCCCCCCTTCCAGGAGGCTAACGACAGCGAGACGCTCACTATGATCATGGACTGTAAATACACAGTGCCTCCACACATCACCCATGCATGCAGAGAGTGAGTAATACACACACAAATACACATCCCTACACAGATGGACAGAGTGCTCTGCAGGTGCTGCATATTTCATGTTTATAGATGTGTGAAGAAAAGAGAGAGGCCTCTCTTCTGCTGCTTCTCGTTGTCCTGCTTTCACTCAGTGCTGCAGTCAGCTGCACCACCACAGATGCAGCGCTGCGTTAAGTGTATCTAATGCACCCTTTAAAATCGGCCCCTCTATTTTTAACATTGTGAGGGTTTAACGATGCTTCAAAGCAGAGAAGGGCAAAATAGGTGCTGAATACATTTTGGGTGGCAGTAGCTTGGAGAAGACTTTGGTTGTGGACATCATTAGGTCATGTTGACTTGCCCACAGTGCTTAAAATACTGGCATGTTGGTCCCAACGGTGTTTACATGGACCCTTAAACAAACAGAATCTCCCCCTATTTTGTGTGAATGATTCAGCAAGTGAAGTTAGTACATCCAGCTCCACCAGACTGCAACAACAAATGTGAGATAACAGGTGTTTCTATCTGGATAAAACTGGATTATCCTGAGTAGGAGTTGGCTGCTCTATACAGTGTATTTGTGTTTAAACAGCTGAGGAGTTATACTTTGTATTTTATATTTAAACATTTGTCAAGTCAGCAGATTTTGTTGATCAGTCCAAAAAAATGTTAGCAGATAAATAAATATTAGGTATGAGCCACTGACTAGATGATTCATTATAGCTTGGGTCTTAGTTTTGTAATTTTGTATAGTTTGGACATCATTTATGAAACATGGAGTTAGTTCAGACAGACTACTGAAGTTACACACTGATGAACATCAGCTCCTTCATTCATGCTTCAAAATCACTGTTTCAATCATCAGCTGTGGCTATCAGCATGAGTAACACCCAATCCTATTCATGCAGGCTTACGGCGTAGCCATTATGATAATTACAGTTTATTACACCTTGTAGCACTATTATTATATACCACTACTACTATTATTAATTTCCAAGTTGTCAATGATTGGATTAGAGGTGGGGAATGGGAGAGGGTAAGAAACACGAAGATTCAGATGATTAGTCAGGTTGTAAACAAGAGTTTATCCATTTAATTTAAAACTGAAAGTAAGCACATTGAAAAGTATAGCAGGTTAAAGTTGAACAAGAACAAGTGTTTACAGTGAGGAATTTGTGTAATGATTTAACCCTTTATCACTGTTTTCTCCTCCATATATGTAAATCTGTACCTAGAGTTTTGCCAGAAACCTGTCTGATCTTTTTTAGCTGTGTTGTCGTGTTCCTAAATCTCGGATATAAATGAAACCACAACAATAAGACCCAAGGTGTGATAAACCAGAATTATACTTGAATTGGAAAAACCCTTCTGACTTTTTCAGATCATATACTTATTACGTACCCCAAATATGGAATGGAAAAGGAATGGTTTGACCAGATGTTAATACTTGTCTCCACTGTGACTCCCTCCAGTCTTATAGGCCATATGCTGCAGAGGGACCCCAAGAAACGAGCGACCCTAGAGCAGATCGAGGCTCATGAATGGCTCCAGGGTGTGGACCCCTCCCCGGCCACCAAGCTGTCCACTCCTCTGGTGTCCCATCGCAGCTTGGTGGAGGAGGAGCACGGCTCCATCATTCAACGCATGGTGCTGGGGGCTATCGCAGACCGAGACGCCATAACTGAGTATGTGTCCCTTTATCTCACGTACATGCATAAATTAACATGCAGCTATTCTCTCCTGTGTAATCTCAAAAAATTTGCCATGGTTTACTTGCCCAACTAAATCTTAATTGAATGTCGTCAACACTTTAATTGCCATTAACCACCAGCTGCCAATCTGTCCTGAGCTGTAGCCGTGTCAAATTAAATCTCCACCCCCCTCACTTCCTTTTGACTCACAGTCAGGATTTGGTGCTGATCTGCTTGTTGGTGTGTGTGTGAGTGTGTGTGTGTGTGAGTGTATACGCGTGTACTTGTGTGTGTCTTGGAATTCAAATTGATTTCACTCCCCATCATTTCAGGGCTCTGGAGTCAAATCAATACAACCACATCACAGCTACCTACTTCCTGTTGGCAGAGAGGATGCTGAGGGAGAAGCAAGAGAAGGAGCAACACAGCCAGACACGATCACCGAGCCCCAGCAAAGCCCAGTTCAGGTATACACACACACTCATCCTTGCTTTGCTGTATTTGTGGGGACTGTAGCCCCTAACCCTAAATTTACCCATCACAGCTCAATGCCGAACATAAAACTTCTTTTCCCCCTAAACAGCCATTTAAACTCTAGTATTTTGGTCCCCACAAATATAGTAACACTTGTTCACTGACACACACACACACACACACACACACAAACATTTCTTGACATAGACAGAGTGCTGCCTCTGCAGTGCTGTGTCCTGTCAGTCTCCTAAAAAACAAGTTTGACAGCAGATGGACAGATGGAACCTTTTTTTGCAGAGAATGAAGGAAATGAAGGACAGACTCAGAATAGAAGAGACGTTTCAGAGCAGCAATATTATCAGAGATATATCACCAGAAATGTCTTGAAATAAAAAAAGCAAATGTATATATATATATATATATATATATAACAGGATCTAAAACATTTCTAAATGTATATGTATATTGAGTGACTATACTACCTCTCATTTATGTTCATGTAACACCAAACAATGAAAATGAAACCAACAGTGTTTTCATTCAATGTTCTTGTTGAAGTGCTGTAGTAGTATACTATTTTAGTAACAGTAAAAGAAATGTGTATAAATGGAAATGTAAAAACAGGAGTTTGTCAACTTGTGCCTATTGCTTCCAGGCTATCTGTTTCTCCCTGTTCTTAATGCTAAGCTAAGCTAAACACATCCTGATTCTAACTCCACTACAAAGTGCTATTCATTTTCTCATTATCAAGTTTTGGACTGAGGCCAAATAAACATACTACCCAAAAGGTTTTTCTTTACTTATGATTTTTACTAAAAACTTCAACATTCAACCAAAATGTCTAAACATATAAATGCAGCTAATTGTATAGCTAATTTAGCTAAATCATCTTTTCTGTGTGTTACCCTTCACAGGCAGTCCTGGCCCACAAGAGTGGATGTTCACCAGGATGTCAGTGATGGCCTAGGGGGTCCAGCTATCTCCCACCCTGGGGGGCCACAGTCACCTGCTCGTAGTGCTGAGAGCCTCCACAAAGGCCCCAGGCCCAAAACAGCTTTGCTGGACCTCAGTCAGCGGCAGGACAACCACACTCCAGCATCTGGCCAACAGCAGCCTGCACGACAGAACCAAGAGAAGGGACTCAGGCCTCTGGCAAAGCCCCACTCCAACCCTATCAGGTTGGGCTCTTTGGCCTCAGTGGGCCCGTGTAAACCCCGTAGTCCCAGCCTTTTCAGCGTGGAAGAGGATGAGGAAGAAGACGGGGAGGAAGACAAATCTTTGTCCCCCTCTACACTGCATGCGCAGGTGGTGCTTCGATGCAAAGCCTCATCTATGTCTTCTGGTAATCGGCTGACGTCACGTATGAGTGCTCCAGTCCTGAACCAGATCCATGAGGAGGATAAAGAAGATGAGGAGGATGAGGAGGGGAGAGAGCTACATGCACTTGGTCTGCCCAAACCCAGCCTCAGCCTCTGTCTAAACTCTCGGATACCATCTCCATCAACACTCATGTCATCACCTAAAACGGTAATGGCACCAGTCGCCACTCTCACCCCCAGCTCAGAGACTAGTGATGATGATACAGACAGTCAGCACGTACCGGACACAGCGATTGCAGGTGGACAAGGGGATGAAAGACAAGGGATAAAAGAGGATAGAGAGAAAAGGGGGGCAGGGCAGGACAGTCCCTCCAACTGTGCTAGTCCTGGATCAGGTTCAGGCCAAGGCAAGGGCACAGCTAAAGCTCCCAGTGGCCTTGTGGAAAGCCTAAAGCTGATGAGCCTGTGCCTGAGCTCTCAGTTCCACAACCTGACAGGGGGAGGGGGGGGTGGCAGTGGTGGCAGTGGTGGAGGTGTTGGGGGAGACAACCAGGACCGTCCCATGTGGAGGATGTGCATGGGCGGCTCCACTGGTAGCCTGGATAAGGTCTCGCTCCTTGGTGGCCCTTCACCGAGGGGTAACCTGTACCAACAGCCCCCACTGGGAGACGCACTGGCAGATCCGCTGCTGGAGGGCCCCTGCTCGGGCACCCTGAGGCTCGGAGAGCTGGACCTGGCCAGAGAGAACCACAGGAACATAAAGAACCGTGTGCTGCAGATGCCTCTGAGTGACAAAACTCTCTCTGTCAACATCCATCGGAGTCCGAAGGAGGGTCTGCTCTGCACCCCCACCCCACACAGCTGCTGCCAAGTCATCTAAAATGATGATGGCACGCGAACAGTCGCGCCATCAGCTGCTGTTCCTCCACACTCCTTCACTTACATCCATGCATTCCTTACATCTTGCTTTTTCAAACACGCCACCACAGACTCATGAGTTCACATTGCTTTTTGTTTAACACTCGCAGTAGATGACTGGGAGAAAGTCCAAATGCCAACCTTGCACATTTAGAGACACAAAAAGTCTCCATGGAGGAGACTGGGTGCCACGCCAAGTATGTGAAGCACTTTAAGCTGATTAAATGGGACACTAAGGGGACATTTGAACCTGTTGGTGTTTAAATAAGACACATTAAATATGGAAACAGATACAGGAGGTGCTCACATCCCTACTCTTACACCCTTGTATATACTGTATCTACTCAATGTTTACACCTACATCACTCTAATAAGCTGATAAAAGGGAGCACTGTTGAGCTGATGAGTTTTAGTATCGTGTTACATATCATCTTTTGTTGTACTTTTGATGCTGTTTTTTTAATATCATATTTTTTAAAATTATTTTTGAGACAATCATTTTATCAGTTTTTTTTAAAAATTCTGACTGAAAGAGTTTAGTTACGACTTTGTTTTCATTCAGGTGAGGACAAATAACAGGGTGAAAATGGACAGACGGCAGCACTTGAGTATGACGGTGGCACACAGTATTTTGTAGTCTATCACTGTTTTATTTTTCTATCTCAAACATGCTCTGCAGAGGGAAAACTGCACACTCACTTGTCAAGTCTCTGCAGTTACATGGCAGAGTTTGTACATATGTGAATAACCTCCTATCAGTACTCTGTACCTGTAGTATTGACTGTAAAGTTGCATCACAGTAGAAACCTGAATAGTAGATCCTTATCCATCATTATTCTTCACTCCTACTGGATATTCAAGGTTTTGGTTGAACCCAGGGCTCGAAATGTGTTTGATGGCTGAAAAAGAACATTTAAACAGATTTAAAGTCTCCACTGACACATAAGAAAATTATTATACTTGTAACGGCAGCTCTTTAAGTTCAAAATGGCCCTCAGATCATGGTCAGCGGTGGGAAAAATAGCGACTGGGTGAAACCCAAACCATGTACATCCTGTAGATTTCCAGGATCACTGTAGCCACTGTTGTAGCATATCCCAAGACAAAAACAACAAAGGGGTTTCAATAGAACATAACAACACCGCCCCTTCAAGTATTGGTCTGTGTAACTGGATGTGTGACCCAACCTTAGTGGCATATATAACTTGACAGTGCATGTGTTTTGCTGTAGCAACCTTATTCTTAACCCACGGAGGTCAAACCACCTGCTGTATCTACCTAAGTAAGAGATTCAAATGGTCACTTTACTGTAGCCTCACAGCAATACCAGCGACTGCAAAATGTACAACAAAAATGGATGTGCCATAAAATCTGTCTTGAGCATATTGTACTGTATGTATATGATAGAGATCTATTAAAATAAAATGATGTGAATGAAGTGAAGTCTGTTTCTTTGATGTGTTGTTTCAAGATACTAGGGAAGAGGGACTGTGCAGCCATATTTCTAGACAAAAATCTAGAGGACAATGAGGTCACGTAAAACATCTGGGAATTATGGGGGGTTTAATGATATAGATTGGATTTTGTAAGACTGATTAATTCATCAAACTACTCACTACTGTGCCTACACACCTGACAGTGTGGAGAAGGTAGTGTAGCTTATTGTATTTGATCAGCTAAAAAAAATATCATTTGGTGAGCTCTCTAAATCCTGCAAAAATTGTGTAGAATTTGGTTATTGGCTAGTGTATGAGGTAGGTGGGCGTCTATTAGGGGGAGTTCAGACTCCTGGATATGGCCATGTGTCTCACATGGAAAATCTCTCTGACAGCATCAAGGTATTTTTGTTTATCATCTGTGATATCTATAAACAAGAATAGGTTATTAAAGAATGGACATTATTTATGTGGAGGAGACGTGATTCAGCATTCCTGTGTGCAATACATGTTGGCCCATTGTGTTTATTTTCCTGAATGGTCTCGAAGCTTCCCGCCAAACACAGCAGGGAGTTGTAATCTCTGCAACATCTGGGCCACTGTTCCACATTAGCCAACTGGGAGGAAATCAGATCAGACCAGATGAGCTTTAGGGTCGACACATGAACCCATGTGACCTAGAGGCTTACACACTCACATGCACACACACAGACAGATGTGATGCAAGTGCACTAACAGTTTAACACAAACAAGCAGGGGCACATAAACCGTGTAGGATAACAAACTCACAAATGAGCAGGTGACAAGTTTGTCATTTGGGTTTCAAAAAGTGAATGGACGACTGAGGATAGTGTGTCATAGAGAAAATGTCGTGTGCACCAACGCACATGCTTGAATCAATCCTATCATCTACCCCTGATCCCCTCATGTCAGAGAAAGGCATCAGTGGCACCTGATTGCTCAACCTCTTTCTGTATATCTCTCACTGTTAGAAAGAATAGTTTGATAGTTTTCACAATATTCATAGCAAATTTACTAGAACATGTAGAACATGCTGGATATGATATGATATGAGTGTCAGCACCCGAGTTCACATCAGTTTCTGTAGGAGTTTCCAGTAGATGCTGTGTGATATGTATAGGGGATCAATCTGACACACTGTCTGCTAGGTCTGTGTTACAGAAACCTTTTACTCACATTTGTACCAAAAAAAAAACCAAAACAATACGTTTTGTCAATTTCTGAGTCAAAGAAGCTAATTGATATTTTATAATAATGTATGAAATGACAATGGAACCATGTCACAATGTATAAAACTGAAACAGAAAGAAAAATGTCTTTCAGCAAATCGCCCAAAAACATCACTGTTTTGGTTCGCTCTCATCACTCTCTCATAGTCATTTTCAGGTAAAAAGCTCTGAAAGCCAACACATCATACGGACACGGTTAGTGAGTAGCTGGTGGACACTGGAGCATTAAAAAGCCAGATATTTCCCAGCAGAGTTGGTGGAGATCAAAAACATACCGTTGCATCATAGTTACTGGGTTTGTTTAAGTAATTGTTTGGTAACATGTTGGCCATATCAATTTAAAAGATGATAATGTCAGCTCTGTGTAGTTTGTTTGATGCCCCCATCTGAAAAAAATCAGTTATTGTTAAATTATTTAATTAATTAAATGCTATCTTCAACTGTGCAATAAAGAGGGCTGTATATTGTATAACTGTCCTCTCTATCTGTAAACTTTTCCTGTTTATCTGTGAAACGGGTTCCATCAATTGAAGTGTGTTTTTTGGTATATAGACTGAGAATTACACCCCTTGAAGCTACAAACCTTTAGTATTGTCATCAATGTGATAGAGAGGAAAATTGTTTTTTACATTTGAAACCTAAAAATGATTGTTTGGTGAATTACGATACGTTGTGTTATATTAGGACAAAAATCATTATAATAATGACTTATCATAAGTCATTATTGCACTTGGTTCCTGAGAGTTACTTTGACTGTATGTGTGGCCATGTACAGTATGGTATATGTTTTCCATGTGGTTGAAGAGGCAGACTCGAGGATGGATCTGTCAGCAGATTATTTTAATCTGACCGTCAGTGGAGCTGAATGTTAAGGCTGAACTCCTGCCACCAGGCTGTCAGCAGAGCTGCTGATAAAACTGCTGTAAAGAACAAAGTCTCCCAACAAACACACACACACACAGTCAGCAGGACAGACGGATCACACACCTCTTAGACTAAATACAGTCTGCCAAGATACTGCACTACGTTATTTTAAAACTTCATTACTTTGTGACTATGCCCAACTGTCACACACACATACAGTTGAGTGCGCAGACACTGTTTGTCTATCTGATGAAGCTTTTTTTTATCTGACATTGAAGAGTGTGTGTGTGTGTGTGTATGTATGTGGTGATGCTCTCTTTGTGTGGATGTGTACATTTGATTTCACTGTAGGCTTATTCAGTGTTACTGAAACTGTGTTTGCCCATCTCACACAATGTGAAACCAAGGACTGCCAGAGATAGCAGGCAAGAGAGAGAGAGAGAGAAAGAGAGCACAGCAAGTCAATTGAAGGCAAATTTTCACCAGCTGTGACAGCCTGGGAAAAGGCAAACAGGAGAGAGACAATATCACAAAAGAACAGCTATTACAGAAAACATGATAGAAACCATGGCAATTTAAAAATGAATGAAATAATATAAAACCTGTGAAACTCAAAGTGTATGACCAGGGGTAGAAAGAGCAAACAGCATCAAGGCAAATGCAAGGAAAGGAAACTGAAAAAAAAAACAAACAAACAAAACAGAACTTCGTTTTTTTTTTCCCTGTGAAGAAAGCAGGACACAGCTGGAGATCTTTGTCCATCCCAGCTATTACAGGCAACCACTGCTGCTAAACAGGAAATGAGCCTGTTTAGGCACAGAGGCACAGATGACCACACATTAGATTTGATGTTGCAGCTTTAAAAATATGAGAATACCTCAGATAATGTAACCAGAGCCAGGGATCAAATCAGCCAATTTGAGAACATGGTACTCAGTTCGGATAAAAAGAGCTGGGCTGACAGCACAGAGATACATCTGGCTGCAAGGACATTGTTGGGGATGGCAAACTTCCTCCCAAGCCACATCCTGTTGGTTTTGAAGGACACCTGCACTTAATGATCTTAAATATGAGAATAGGCTGTTAGATGTTACCTGCACTCAAAAATGATCCTCAGAGGCCTCTCAACCTGGTTTCTTTTGTTTCTGAAATAATTAACAATTGAACCTTTGGCCTTTTTCCAAATCAGGTAAGATAGTCTGTGGGGAAGTGACAGGAAACAGTTGTTACTTGCTTTTAGAGGAGCACTTGATTTTTTTACATGCCTGAGTCAAATTAACTAGTCACAGGGGGGCTACTTCTCTGCGTGCCAAAGAGCTAATATCTCCTCTGTGAAGTGGTTTGACACTGGGGTATCTCAGCATGGGCTTTGATGATACATTTTTAACAGACAAACAATTTTAACCTGCAAACTTGTCCAGGAGAGTACAAGATGGTCCAATGAAGATGACTGACAAAAGACCCCATTTTTGGAGCTCACAGAAAAATCTGCAAAAACTGATTTTTCAGCCAATGACTTGGAGTCATTTTTTTGCCCAAAAACCAAAACTTTTTTTAACAATTAACTGAAAGATGCTAAAATGCTCTGTAGGGTTGGGCAATAATTCATTGTGACTTCATCACTATGAGAAACTTTTATCATATACAAATAGTAATGTGATTTGTGAAAATATTGACCATAGCCACTTTGAAGATGTTTTTACCTTTGCTACTATGAGTTCCCCAACTACTGTATGTGCAAATGCATCACTTGTATTTAGACTGATCTCTGTATAACATTACAAAGAAGCAAAATAACAACATAACAAGATCAAAATCAACAAAAATCAAAACAAAAAAATAAACATCCAGGTTATTTTAATGTTTACAGCTTTAATATGGGTCATGAATGATATTTCATGATAGTCATTAGAACACAAAATGACAATAATAATTAAACCAAAATGGCACCCAGAGAGCAGAGCTCCGTGTTCAATGCGACAACAACATACACCAGACTTAAGGTAAAGAAATGTTATTCTTAGTAAATGATCAGAATCTGACCCAAAGTGTAAGGGGTTATTCCCTGGCCCTCCCTACTTCATCCCTAGACCAAGTTCACTGCAAACTGGTTAAGTACTTTTTACATAATCCTGCTGACATACAAACATGGTTGAAAGTATAACCTCCTAGACAGCATGCATAACTAAGTAGATGAGGAAGTCCCAGCTGAATTTCAAAATCAATGTAAACAAACACTTGGGACAAGTATAGAAATTTTCTTGATAACAGTCAGTGGCTCATATTTAGTTCTGCAGGAACAAGTTTCAGTGAAGAGAGAAAAAATTACCAGCTTCACAAGATTTTATGAATCAGCCGCACTTCACACACAATCAGTCGCAGTGATGTCACTGATGAAATGCCTTTGCATGTGTCTCACTGTAAAAGTCTCAATGCATTTTTGGATCCTTTTCATTCCTTATGTGAGGTGAAGAGAAGCCATCACGCCAACAGCTCTTCCTGTGCTGTGTCTGTAGAAAATAACCAACCAGCTGGCAAACTCCAGCTATGGGTCTGTTAGTCTTTCCTGATGCACTTGCACAGAACTGAAAAGCTGTGATCATTACACTCTGTCGCCTTTGGTGCAATGCGAGAGCTGTGAGGTGCTGTGAAGTGCTCTTACTGCAAAAAACCTGAAATGTTGGGGGTTCTGGGAAAATGACTGTACCTTTCAGGTCTTTCGTATGATAGTAAATGAGCTTTCTAGACTAAAAGATAAATATTCAGTTTATTTAACAACACATTTCTGCACAAATGCCATAAAAGTACTGCTATGTGTAAATATCACTGTGGCATCCATCTTTGTAGGTAAAAATAAATCTCGGACTCTGTAAATATCATCAATCACTCATAAGATGACTATAATTGTTCGGTTTAGACAAGAGAAGCAAGGATCTGCCTGTGCGTGATGCATGCAAATCATTATGGTGGTTGATTGTCACAGGAAAAATGAACTTCATTGTGTGGGGCTGCAACGAATATTTGGTGTTTGAAAAAAAGAGAGAAATGACTCAATGTTTATTCATACACATTATTCAGCACAGAAACAATTATGCTGTGATTCTAAAACGACGAGTTAGGAACAAAATTATTTAGATGATCTTGATTTTTCTTCAAAAGATTTTTTTTGGGGGGACTTGATTCCCACCACCACAAAAAAGATCAAGCAAGTGGTTTGTGTGTGTGCGTGTTGCCTCCTACTTATTAGGATCAAAATGAGTCAGAATAATGTGTGAAAAGTGTCGGCTTGCTCTTGCCAATCAAAGAGAAATATTATTGTTAATGTTGGGCTCCTGGTTGCACAAACCTGTATGTGGTGGAGCTGATTAAAGACAAAGTAAAAGTGGATAGGCTGCCGGCAACAGTGCGACATTATGTGTTTCTGTGAGCACACACCTTTTATGCGCAGTTATTTCAGGCCTTCAAACTTTCAATTATATCTGAACCCAGTATGAAAGCTGTCCTGTCACTTTTCTTGCTTGTGTCACTTTTCAAGTGAATTTATGCCCATGTGACTGAGTGGGTGACAGAGAGAGAGACACGATGAATCAGACCGCAGGCTTATTAAGTGAGTATTATGGACAGAGGCCTGGGAACATTGTGTGTGCACGTTTCAAACCCCAAGAGGCTGTGCACATGGATCTCCTGCTGAACGTTCCTCGCTGACTTGACAAGCAGCCAGCCGGCGTCTTCAAGAAAACAAACAACCCATAATTACGCCATCTAACCACAGCATCACTTCCTGCAGGTCGGCGATCCAAAAGACTCAGTCTCCGTGGCTACACTGTTGCCAGGAGACACTTGGTGTGGGCAGGGTTGATGTCTCAGAAATGACAGAGATGGACAGAGGTAAGAGAGGGACTGCACTGGTAAAGGCCATGGTGCTTGATTCTCAAAATATATCTCTAGGTTGACAACTCTCTCCTTGCTTAGTTTACCAAACTGAAGCCTTTTATACTGTCTCTCACCCTCTCCATCCTGCTGTTGGAGGCATCCTTTGGAAAAAAGCAGTCACAGTATTAAAGGTGCCCTGCTGTTGAGTATTCCTGAAAAGAAACTGTCTACACTCACTGGTTCCAACCGAGGTGCACGATTATAAAACATTTGCAAAGCAGCTTTTGGGAATATTTTAAATCATACAATGTTCAATCCAAATTTGCTAACTTGCACCCCTCCTCAACCTTGCCTTTGTTGTTGCACTGCTACACATCTTTGTGCGTTACAGTCACAAACCTTCAATCAGCGGTGCAGTGTGAACTCAGTGAAACATTTCAGGGAACAAAACAGGGAAAACTTGAGTCTATAGTTGAACAAGATGTTTCTCTGCAACTTAGCTCCTTCAAAAGTATTTTAATAAGGACATGTGGTGACTTCATTTTCCTGTTGCAGTTACCTCTGAAATTATCTTTTTATCTTAAAGTGTCTATTTATACGCTTTCTCTGCTGTTTCACATGGTTTCTTGTCGGGAGCATCTGGTGGTGATTGTTGCTTGACAAGAGGAGTGAGCAATTGTTGTACAAAGACAACGGGTTGTAATACGTCCCCTGAGCAGTGCTATGTCTTCAGAGCAGATTGGAGGCTATAGTGAGTCTTAATCGGAAAGCAAACAGACGGGCCAGGGCTAGCTGGTTAGCATGCTAACTTTAGTAGAAGAAAAGATGTGATAGAGTCAAGAGTTATACTGCCGGAGACAGCAGTTGGTGAGTAAAGGAAAGAAGTCTGATGGTGAACTTGGTAACATTTCTCCTACCTGCTAGGTAAATGGCTATTAATACTAATGCTGGCTATGTAGCAAAAGCAAAACCTATAAATAGCTCCAATAATTTTCAAATGTATGAAAATGATGACAATTCAACTGTCCCAAGTGAGTGTGTTAAACTTTAAATGAAGTGTGCAGTGCAACAAAAGAACAAATGTCCAATTAAAAGATGTTTCCCTTGGTTTTAGAGATTTTTGCAGACTCACACATTCACTAGATCAATGCCTCCCAGTAAAAGACCAGGTTGTTTAACTCGTGTCGATGCCTCTTGAAACACAAGGCCTATTTATAGTCCAACACATCATCTCTGACCCTATTCTGTCACTGTAGTTGTGACTTAGCAGGGAGCTGGGTGTCATACTGCTCTTAAAGCATCACTGTCCAGGTCTCCTGAGTAGGTCACAGCTCGGCTCAATATGCATGTGAAGGTGCTTTGAATGGGATTCACTGTTACTGCCGTGGGACGTGATGTGTGCATGCTGTCACTGTGCTGCCCTCTGCTGGCTGCTCTTAGTCAGGGTGACTCTGGAGAAGTGGGAACGTTGTGTGTGAAAACACAAACACACCAGCCCTTTGCCCTATTTACTTCTCCCTCATATCTCTCACAGAGTGGGTGAGGGGTCAGAAAAGGAACATCCTGTGTACTTTGCCTAGACTTCTACCCAATACAAGATATTCTCTTGAGACAAGATTTCTTTTTTGCCCAATAGTTTCTCTGAATTCATATTTCAAAATAGATGCCAGTTTGAACCCACATGAGCAAAAAACACTGAGGGATCAACCCACAAACTGCATCTCACATTTATTTACAAAATTTATTTACACGAGCCTGGATAAAGAACCCTGTGGCTTCATCTGACCTTTGACCTCAAGCCTTGGAGCATGCCTGAGTGTGGAATGATGAGTGAAGTGTCTTCAGTCAGTGATGGGTCTGTCTAAAGAGTAAAGTGCATGATAAAGAGGCTTGGAGTTAAACTGTTGTGGTTGAGTAGTGGGTTTGTGTCAGGTAATCCCTGTGCTCTCCTGTGCGCCATCTAAATGAAGGGACTCTCACTGCTTCGTTTCCTCGTCCTCACTTTTCTTCTCCATCCTGGCAAGAATCTGGAGGATCGCCTGGTTGAAGTCGTCTGGCTGGTCGGCAAAAACGTAATGGCCTGCTCCTCTGATCACCTGAAACACAGGCACACGGTTGAACAGAGGGAGTCAGCTGTTAAAAGATTAAGGTGTTCGTGGTTCACATTCTGAAAAAGGCAGGAAATCTTTGACATTGAGCACAAGCTCTACCTTCAGAAACGCATGAATTTAGCAATTTTGAGCCACTGCAACTTGTTTTAGTGCATGTTGTCTGTAATGTGGATTTATCTCATGAATATTTAAATCAACCCGGAAAGGGTATTCTGTGATAAAAAATGTTACTACTGCCAACAACCTAAATTAAATTTTTACAGATTTGAAATAGAAATTTTCACATACATTTCACTCAAAGAGTATCATGAATGTTTCTCTTCATCCAAATATATTGAATTGCGAAAAATACAGTAAGGAACCTACTGTGATCTCCACATCAGGTCTGGTTTTCTTAAGAGCATATCCAGAGTCGCTGTCAATGCTGGAGCGTGATCCGTAGATGAAGGAAATGGGAATGTCAGCTTGGACCTGTCCGATCCTCTCCAGCATCGGCCTCTTGGCCCAGCCGTAGGGAATGGTCATGTTCTTAAAGGCCGTTTCTCCACTGAAACACATGTATGATGATGTGTGTATGAATTCATGTTTCTAAATTCTCATGCTATCAAATGTAATGATGTGGTAGATTAGAAAATAACGTTCAACTTAAATCAAAGAAATGTGTACAAACTGTGTACAAACGTTCTTTTTCAATACATGAGAGCCAATGTGATCCAACTGGTATTTGTAAGTTTACTGTACAAAAAGCTAAAAAAGGAGATGAATAGCCTTTGTTGGGGTTAAATTCTGGAACTTTTAAAATGCGTATTGTTTTTTTAAGATATTTCTGGGGGTTGTCAGTGTGAACACTAAAAAAGCATTTTGATTTACCTAGTAAACCTGTAGTGACTGAACCCTAACCCTGTTCAGTCACTACATACATACACACAGACTGTTTTGCTGTCCATATTGTGTTTATTTTCTGTATTTTCTGTACTTTGTGATAATTGAAAAAAAATTACTACTACTTGTTGAGAAACAACACATCTGTGCATATCAGCTGCATAAAAGCTCCGTACCTTGGAGTCTGGGCGTTGAGATGATAGATGTAGTCAGAAACAGTGTTGTCATCAAACACAGAGGAGTATTTCTGCTTGAAATCAGACCTGATGGTCTGGACCAACATTGGACCTGAGAGAGGAGAGAAGAAATCAAAAGACAAGAGAATTTATTTTCAAATACCAGTATGGAAACTGCATATAAACAAGATCACTGCCTACAACTCCAGCACCCTCTTCTACACTGTGTCTCATATTTCACACCACACAAATTAGAAAGGTGTTAGTGTACTTTACAATATAAACACTCACAAGTAAAAGGAAAGGGCAGTGGAAAAAGAGAATAAAAAGACAAAAGGCCAATGATAAAAAAATAACCTTGAGCGCAATAAGAATCTTTTTCTGTCAAGTGAGAGACCAAAGAAACACAGTGATGGACAATGATAAACACTGAGTAGAGGGAGTAGTAACATCCCTTCTGTTTTGGCAAGCTAAGTTTATATTTGAAGTGAAGCATTAGGCAGCCATCAAAATTCATACTGAATGTGAAAAAGAAGGTGTGTGTGTGTGTGCAAACCTAGAGGCCCAGCCAGTCTGAGTCCAGCTAGAGGGTTGAAGGGGCTCATGACAGCCCCCATGGCTCGTATCCACACCGGGATGAAGTTGTGGTTGGGATTCTCAGGACGTTCTGGAAACCCCCACGGCTCCACCAGCAGCAGGTGTTTTACCCTGGACACACAAACAATTACTTAATAAATAAACACACTTTATGTTGATGAAATGAAATTACACATACACACATTTACCTGTTTCACACATGGAGCAATGGAACAGTGCATTTACATTATTTCAAATAGCAGAAAGACTGAGCTAACACCTGACATGAATATACAGTATGTACAGGAGATAGTGTGTACAGATCCTAAGGCTGTACATTTGAACTAAACAAGCAGTACAATGACGCTTACTGTGTCATAGTGGCAGACAATGTAAAATTTAAAGTTTGAAGTTATTATCCAAAACTCCTGAGATCAGTATACTCTATTTTCAATTATCATCAATTAATCTGCCAGTTATTTTCTAAATTAATTGGTTTTCTTGTTCAGTCTATTAAATATCAGGGTGTAGTCCAAAAATGCCCATAAAAACTTCCCACATCCAAAGATAACAGCAAATCATCATATTTGAGAAACTAAAACCAGTAATGTTCTGCAATTTTGGTTTGAAAAATTACTGAAACAATGAATCACTGGTAAAACTGTTGCTGATTAATTTTCTTTTGATTGGTCAACAGTCGATTGTTACAGCTTTTTGAGCAGTGCTCTGCATAAAAGTACTTTGTTGTATAGTCATAAACAAGAAAAGCTATTCTTATCCACACAAACACAAACACACCACAGTACCTGTGAGGGTGTTTGAGAGTGTAGGCAGCAGACAGGTATCCTCCGAGGTTATGTCCCAGCAGCACCATTTCCTCCAGTCCCACCTTCTCCCTCCACTCCTCCAGGGCTGCCAAGAACTGCTCCTCAGCCCCTTCCGGGTTGGTGCTGAACTGGGGGCGGCTGCTCCTGCCAAAACCCAGCAGGTCCAGAGCGTAGACCGGCCCGTTGCTGGAGAGAGAGTCCAGGTTTTGGGCCCAAAGGGCAACTCCACCACCAAAGCCATGCAGGAGAACCAGAGGAGGCCTTGACTGAGCAGGGGGCGCCTGGCAGGACGGGGAGCATACCTGTGACTGAGTGGAAAACGCTAAGGTCCACAGATAGTTGCTGTTGGATATCCGGACGTGCTGCCTGGAGAAAGGCTGCTTCACAACTGCAGTAGGGGGGAAATGATGGGAAGGTTGGAGGTGAAGTAGAAGAAATTGGACTCACCTATCTGCATCAGATTCATTAGGCTGATGCTTTTTTCAATAACCAGGTCTGATATTTTTTAAAACACAAAGTCCTCTCATCTTTAAAACAATGCAACACTAAGAAAATGGTTCCTACAAGTGGTTGAATGGCTCTTAAAAACACACTTACTCTTGAGCATTTTCTCCTCTGCATCTTTGAGCTGAGAGGGAGATGTGGGGCACCAAGAAGGAAGCCAACTTAATATCCAGGAGCTGTGATTCAGGCAGGAAGCAGGCAGACAGGAAACATACAGTACATGCAAACACAGACAAACTACACATTGAACTTTGTCCATAAGATATTCCTGTTATCAGTGCTGCTCTTATACAATCTATAAAGTGCCTGAATCTTTCTCCTGGAAACTTCATGCAAACATCAGTGGTCACTTAATGCTCTGTATTTTGAGACATTTAATATATGTCATATATGTATTTAACATATATTAATCTAATATTAAGATACACGTTTAATTGAGAAAGGGTTAGTTAAGAATCTACATAAACCTAAAGAAGTCACTGTTCAAGAGGCAGGTACACCAACACAAATACAATATTTGGAGCAGAAAGGCAGGAGACTAAATAAATGAGTTCAATAATGTTAAATTAAACAACTTTTGGTACATTTCTACCAAAGGGGATCACTTCGTGCAGCCGAATTAACCTTTGAGAAACAGACGGAATCCGATCTTGTATCCAACATATGGATAATGGTCAATAACGGAGAAAACATTAAGATGAGACTATTTTAAAAGCAGCTTTGGTTTGATCCCGGGTGTTTGTTGGGGGTCAGTGCTAGTTCAAGAAAACTGTCGTGTAATGACGTCACAGTGCACAGCACCTGAAGGTTAAAGTGTTTTTCAAGGAGGAAAACTCACCTCTGCTCCCTGACAGGTTGAATCTCCGCCGCCATCCTTCGCATGGTGTTTGTGATTGTGTCGAGACCGTGTGAGGAAAAAAAAAAAAAAAAAAAAAAAAAAAAGTCAGGATTTGCAATGATGCATTCATTCACATCCTGTAAAAAGCTTACAAATACATTTTTTTTAGTTAAAAAAAGAAAAAAAAACACAACAATCACAAAACACACTTTTACAAAGTGTGTGTATGTGTTATTAACTTAAAATTCAATGTGGTAAACGGGGTTATTTTTGAAAAGCTGCATTCTCCTGTGTTTTTAAGACTTGGCGTTTTGTGGTGTAGCAGTGGAGGGTTTTTTTGTCCGACTGCACTTGAAGGCATCAGCATGTTCTGAACCTTAGTGGCTCAGGTGGGTTGAGTTCATCGTCTCGACTGTACTCTGTGTATTTCTGTTGTAGATTGTGGGAGAAACTCGCCTCAGAGCCAGTTCACGAAGACTTTAACTAACTAATAAAGACTATGCTTCACAGAGAAATGAGGAATTCAGGCTTTGCTTAAATCACAACGTGGTTACACAAAGTTACACAGCTGACCTCCAGTGGCTGCATTCAAGAGCAGAGGTAATACAACATTACACCAAAACCATGACCCCCCCCCAACACCTTAATAAATGTAAAATTAAGAATTAAACAGTTTTTCAATGAAAGAATATGTGTGAGATACGAGGGTTTTGTTGGGGTAGCAAATCAATTAACATATAGTGTTAATTGGTTAGTTACTACGTCACTCAGTCAGGGATCTTCATTAACAATTGTTGTTATTATTATTATCCTCTGAATTAGTGGTTCCTTTAAATGAGCTGTCAAGCTATTTAATTAGTTATGGTTTCAAAATGTATCTCATATCTTATTCAAAATGTACTTGAGTAAATGTCTTTTCCACACACATAGAAGCTACAAGCTACATTTCATTTCTATATTTTCTTGTGACACATATCATATATTGATTAGTTATATGTGGTGTTGTGAAATATTGTATTTTATTTTTTCAAATATTAACAATCAATCAAAAAAACTCGCACATAAAACGCAGGGGTATATTTTGATAATAACCACATTTTATAATGAAGGGTTTGGGGGCAGAATTTTTTTGTGCTCTTAAAAAATACTCTAAATCTATTTGTCTTGTGCAGTGACAAACCAAGGGGGATGACTTTGACTACCCTCACACTTAAATCTAGGCTAATAATAGTTAGAAATACAGTTGCTGGCTTAGACATTAAACCTTTGCTTATCTGCATAAATTTCTTGCTACAATTTTAGATAAGGGCAGAGATTAAAGGAAAAGTTAATCTAATTCATTATCCTGAAGGATATGGGTGAACGGTGCAATCCTGCTGCTATAGCAATAACCTGGATTTTTACTCTTAGCGTGAATCTCATTAAATCTTAAAAGTGGGTTTATCTTTGTTTTTTAGAGGTGTCACCCTGAACAGCTCAGGAGCATCCTTCAAGAAATGATTGTGTAGACCTCAAGGACTGGGAGTCACCTTATTCTGCAGGGTATTATATCCATTATGTAAATAATAAAATATAAGACAAGCTTCACCCATCTCTTTATTCCTCCATCATTGTGGATATTTATTACAATAAGTAATTTAAAATTTTCTCTTTCACAGGTGAAGGAATATTTGAAGAAAGTCCTGACAATCCTAGTCCACAAGGTGGCATAATTGTGTTCTGTCAGTATTCACACACACACACACTTTCATACTCACGCACACTCTGACTACTTTGTCCTTCATTCCTCAAACACAATTTTCCTCTCATACCACCCACTTCTGGTGGCTCTCGGACTATGGGTTGACTGAGTGGTTCCTGAGTGCTTCATTTCCTTCACTCTCATAGATGCACACACTCATCCTCCATGTGTGTTACTGTCTGTTCACTCTGCTGAGTACTCAAAATTTCATAAGCCAGACAATGAGGCTGTAGCCAAGCCCAAAGAGGTGCAGTGGTAGTATGAGACTGTAGCTGTCTGGAGACCAGTTACTGGGTGAAGCTTTTAGCAAGGAGACAGCATAAAGCTGCAGCAGTGAGTCGGCCTGCTCAGTGTGGCTGACAACTAAATGCTAGTCATGCTAGCTACAGCCTATACAGTAAATGCTCTTCCCTGTCTTTTTTTATCTGGGGCTCTGAAATCAGTAACCCCTGGTCTGGATGTAAACTCATAAACAGAGCGTCTGCTCAGTCTTCTCAGTCTTCTCAGTCCTGCAGGAAAATCCTTTATAATTTCTGTGCTGACTGTGCCTGGAGGTGTCTGCTATAGTGTGAACTTAGGCATTCATCCTTAAGAAGTCCTGCAGGAAGAAGCTTACTATAGAAATTGTAGAAACATGCTGTGAAACATAATAGGTCACAAATGACCACAATTGCTGCAGAATTGGCCTGTTATACACTGATAATGACACTGCATCTTGGAAATAATGCTTTAGTGATAATAATAAATAGTGATAACCTTTCAAGTTACTTAAGGACACCTTACAACCCACAGTAAAACATACAAGGCATAGTAAAAGATGCAAAGCATTAAATACAACAATACTAAATAAAGTAGAATAAATATAATTGCATAGAATCAATATTAATAAACAGTAGTAAGCTAAACAGAATAAGGGAGCTTGGAGAGGTGTGATTTGAGGTTGGATTTGAAAATAGGAAGTGAGTGTCGAGGGGCAAAACAGCTGAAGGCTCTAGACCCCATGGCAGTCAGATGATCAAGAGGTACAGCGGGATGAATGGAAGAGAAAGACCTAAAAGTACGGGTAGGTGTGTACATATGGAGTAGATCAGAGAGCTGCGAAGGTGCTAGGGTGTGAAGTGGTTTGAAAGTGAGAAGCAATATCAAGTAGTCAATATCTTGACAACCTGATAGTATTTTGACGATCACTGAGTGTGCAAAAATTTAGTTTTATCTCAGATTTTGAAGTCATTGAAATGAGCGAGGCTTAGGTGATCAAAGGGAACAGACTGCATTTGGATTTCAGGTGATTACAGGGAGTCGACAACACTAAAGCCGTGTCCTAATTGACTAATACAGAGTAATTCTGAGCAGCTTTTGAGCATGTCATGTCTTTACATTGGTATGGTGACAAAATGAAATGTATTCAGTCAGTATTCATAATAAAATTGCAAAAACTTTTTTTTGTTTATGTGCACAAAGCAAAATGAGGAACTAAAAGCTGCACAAAATTTAAATTTTAAATATATTGTGGATTGTGTTGAGACAACTCACAAAGATGCAGATTGATGTCTGTCTACACATGCAGGCCTTGTTCACAGCAGACATTTCGACAAAGTAGGAAAAGCAGGTGCTATTAATGAAATTATTAATGTTTTATTCAGTTTTATTCAAGTTAGCCATGACAGTATGACAGGGAAACAGCATTCAGAACAGCAGGTTCCTGAAACAAGAGGAGTGACCGCAGCCGTCATTCATTTTATTATTTACACCTGTGCTTTTCATAGTGTGGCACTCATCAAAATGTTTTTCATGAAGACGGATCACAGATGTTTCATATGTTAACTAAAAAGTATTATTCTATGCGAATAAGTCGCACAAACTAAACACATATAGGATGTAGTATGGAACTGTGATGCAGCAAAAGCTTCAAATCCTGATGTCAACCCACTCTAATTGTGAGATGATTGTTTCCTCAGGCTGTGTGTGTGTGTTCCCGGTGTGTGTGTGTGTGTGTGTGTGTGTGTATGCTGTTGTACTTGTTGGAGCGGGGGCAGTTTAAACCATCATCTTTCTTATTAGTAGCCTACAGGAAGTTTGGTGACCTCATGTAATTCCCGGTGTTGCTGCACCCAGCTTCAACCTGAACAGGAGGTCTAATTAGTCAAAAGAACTGAAAACTCCTGTGAACATGTGCCGGGTGCTAATTAATGGTAATAATATAAAGATAGTAATATATGCAACTTCTATGATAGCGCACAAGCTCAGGACAACATGGATGATGTTAGGCATGAGTGACTGTGGTTTGATATGTGAGCTTTGCAGTTGTAATGTGTCTTAATTAGCCATACATATCAGAATTAGAAGTAAATTGTATTTATTTCTTCACACCATCTTTATCTTGTTCATGGATTATTATGAGAATCAGTGAATGAACAGAATTACACACAGAGGGATTGTGATTGAACATGAGACAGTTATATTTTCTATCACTGGTGTGTGCGAGGCACAGGGTTCTGCACTATGTCTCTTATCTGATCATAGTGCACTGTTCAGGGGTCAGAACTTATGAGGTTTGATGAGCACAAGTTTAATCCAAATCTTGAGTAGATCAGTCAGCTAGCTATAAGCACAAACCACGCTCCGCCGTGAGTTTCTGGGGCATGGCCCAGTGCAGTATGGGTAATAAGAGTGACCAGGTTGTTAGTGGAAGATAGAAAGGGGATGGAGGAGAGGCGGAGGGTCTGTCTGGTTGCTAGGATACATGGCCGGCGCCAACAGCGGATATGATTTATAATGGCCAGCCTCACTGTCTCGCTTTCTCCGCTAGTTTCCTCCTTCCTCTCTTCCCTCTCACTTTTCCACTAACTCTCTCCATCCTCTACCCTCATTTCTATCCTCAGCATCTCTATGGGTCTATTAACTGGCCCTTTCTGACTGTGCTCAGTACTTACTGCTGGCATTAGTAAAGGCTATTATTTATATGGGTGTTCCTAATATTCTCTCCTGCATTCATCATGCACTTGCTGAGATAAAGTCCAAGCAACTTCAGCTTATTTGGCAATAACGACAAAACTCATTTTGAGTCTCTTTTTGAACTTGTGGGTCTTATGTACAGAATCTAATCATATACTGTAGGTGCATCAACTTCTGTGTCTTTGAGTGTGCATGTTCGCATGATCAAGCCTGAGCTGCACCCACATGAATGGATGATATTGATTTGCAGAGACTTGATCCACCCTGGGTTGTGAAAATCCTCAGGGACAAATACAGTGTGAGGAGGAGGGGGCACAGGCGTGTGTGAGGGAAGGAGACAAAAAGAAGATGGAGGGTCATATCCAAGGTGTGCAAGGTAGAGGCTGTAGTGTTTGATTCAGATGGGTTTTCAAGTGTAGCAAATAAATGCAGTGAATTTCTGTGGATACATTTTACATCGCTGTTGAAAAATTAAAAAACATTTTAAAATTCATCAGCAACATTTTGTCCCTGTTACTCTGGATTTCACTGTAAAGTCTAACTACTTGAAGAAATACTGTGTTGAAAAATAACTTGAATAACAGTGAGTAACAGGGGCACTATTTCTGGAAAAAGATGGTATTGTTGAGTTTTTACAATTAAACTCAGAGCACCACTAAATAAATTCCATTTCTTTCCAGTTGGTATCTCAAAGACAAAATATATACTTTGCTTGGCTAGAAACCAGTAGAGGAGAAAGATATATTCTGTTAATATGAGACGCTTAATAGAAGACCAGTGAGTGTCCCCTGTAGCAACAGGCCAAGATGGATTATGTTGTATGAAGGGTCAAACAACTTATGCCAGATCCATAGTTGACACATGGTTTACTGAGTCCTGAGTAGTTTTTGACTCACTGTTCAACCTTATATTTCACCTGTTGGTGGCAACACTGCAACACATAATGACTAATGACTCATGTTGTACGTGATCAGGCCGAACTGTGTTTTAATTACAGACAGATGACAAATTAAAGGACAGACCTGAGAAATGAGCGGAGAAACAGGCTGACCATGTCCCCGTCTACAGGGCACTGAATGGTTTGATGAGTATGAAAATGATGTGAATCAAATGCTGTGGCCTCTCAGTCACCTGATCTCAACTCATTTGAACACATTTGGGAGATTTTGTATGGACATGTTAAACAGAGCTCCCATCACCATCATCAAAACACAAAAATGAAGGAGTATCTTTTGTAACAATGATGTTCAGCCTTTCAGTAGAGACTCAATGCTAAGGTGCACTGAATCTATTCTGGTACATGGTTGCCCGACACCTTATGAAGAAAATAGATGTTGGTTTTTCCTTTAATTTATCACCTGTATTTAAATTCCCCACACTAATTTTGTTTACATTCATTCATTTACTTTGTAATATAGAGCAGCAGTTGGCCATTATTGTCACTACTTAACTGGGTTTTCATTTGGGTAACTTCTATTTCAATGTCTCATTATAACTATTCATTGTTAAATAGAGTTGGGGTCACGCTGTGGCGGGCAGATGGAAGGATACAGTGGGGACGGGGTTTGTTCACATTTTTTAAATCTTATCAATCCTATCAAATCATGCATGACACAGTGGCGAAGTGGTAAGCATTGTGACCTCACAGCAAGACAGTTCTGGGTTCAAACCTACCACCCAGCCATGTCCTCCCTGTGCCTTTGTGTGCCTGTCTCTGGGTACACTAGAGACGCATTAATTCTAGATTACCTGTAGGTGTGAGTGTGAGCATGAAGGGTTGTTTTTCTCTATATGGGAGCCCTGTAATAGACTGGGGACCTGTACGGGACGTGCCCCACCTTCGCCCAGTATCAGCTGGGAATGGGATAGGCTCCAGTCCCCCAAATGAACAATCAAGAATATAAAACACAAGCAGACCTCACTGAGCAGTCACTGTCACAGTTCCTGTTAGCCAATTCAAACTAACTAGAGCTTTGAGAGCTTTGTATTGTTTTACAAAGTTAAAATGTCTCCCCTATCAGACTTCTTAACTTATTGAATTATTTTATTTGACGAAGGAAGAAGTCTGTTTGTCTCTTAGTTCTGCAACCGTAAGTGATCCAGGAAGACATTCAAAGTAGAGTGTCCATATTTCTCTCTCCCTCTGTCTGTCCAGTGTCTTCCAGTAAATGGAGGATAATTTTAGAGCGATAAAGAGCCCAGAGGATAGCAAGGGGAGGGAACACACACACACACACACACACACACACACACACACACACACACACACACACAATAAGATGGTCCCTCATTCCCTGTTGCACCTGCTGACCCCACAGGATCCACTGAGATCGGCTACTGCTGAGTGTGCGGCTTCTACGCATACTCAGACCCACACAAACACACACACATACAGGAATGTGTACGCACTTTGACTAATAGGCCTAATGCTTCCTGAAGAGGGCCCAGTACTACATTAGCTACGGATGTGGGATTGATTTAGAAACTGAAAGCCTTCTAGTGTGTGTGTGTGTGTGTGTGTGTGTGTGAGAATATGTTGTGCACTCACTGTTATGTGTTTTTCCCAATTTCACTCCTCTGGCATTATCTGTTTACTCACAAATGATGCACACACACATGCAGAAAAGACACAACCAATTTTAAAGGCAGATCAAAAATGATCAGATACACACAGATATCAATACATCGCAGACTGTTATTCTTGTCAGAGTGTTAATGGAGCTGAACAAACATTCTTCAAAATGCTCTGACTAATTTTACAGTTAGCCATAGGGCTAATTAAAGCAGTTTGACCCATCACACTAATTAAACAGTCGCAAAACTCTGGAAAACGTTAGTCCTTTTCTAATGCCGCATTAATTCCTGACATCAGTTTTTAAAAAAATAAAATGAAAGAATATTATGGACCAATGAAATAATCTATAATAATAATAATAAGAATAATAATCTGTTCTGATGTGACTGTGGTCCATGGTTGTTGGTGTGGACAACCCTGAAAGACCATGTGCAATATTTAACACATGAAACAGCCCAAGCTGACAATGGCTATGAACTGCCTGGCACCGTTTTGCTACATTACTCTGAGGATTGTTGGCATAATAGGGCAGAATCTCAACCTTGGCTATTGCTACAGTGGCTTTATGGCAAACGTCATGGCTAAATATTATGAGGCTTTATAGCAACATCAGCTGCTATTAAAAGCTGCATGCTACTTTGCAGATGTGCCCATATGATGAAAGGCAAACCAGAGTACATTTTAGGGTTCTGGGGTATTCCTGAAAAAAATATGTTTGTATTGGGGATAACTGCACATTTTCATGCAGTTTCTCATGTCACGTCTTCAGTTTCAGAGCATCTTGTCAAAAGACAGAAGATGAAAATTACAAAGATCAGACAGGTCTGGGGGAAGGGGTTCAGCTATTTAAACACTGTAAATATAGAGCTGATATTAGACATCTAAAATTGTCACTTTGTTGCCACTGTGCGCTATTTCTGAAATTTGTAAATTGTAATGCAATACTTGTTAAAGGTAAAATGTTAAAGGTTTTATTTGCTGTAATCATCCCTCCTGTCCAAAAAGCGATTCCTTCATAGCACTACTACACTCTCGGAGGAATACAAGTCAACGGGGTGGCTGTGCCTCAGTAGTTAGGTGGTGGTTCAATTCCCAGCTCCCCCATCTTCCTTTGGCAGGATAATGAACCCCAAATTGCCCTTGATGTATCATCGGTGTGAGTCTGTATGTACAATAGAAAGTGCTGTATCTATGCTTATGGTCAGTAAGAAAGAAAAGAACTACAGGAACTAAAGCTCTATGGGCACAGTCCAGTTAGCTGACCTTAATATGAAGCTTTCAGCAGTCTAATCAAGGTATCTCCCAATGTTACTGTTTTACAAGAACAAATTTCCTCCTTTGTGAGTTTCAGTGTTTTGTTACTGTGCTGAAACCTGCACATGAACATATCCTCTTGATTTGTCTAACTACTGAAGCATATTAGCTTCTGCAGAGCTATTACTGCTAATGTTGTCTTCACATGATAATCTCACTAAGAAGGTATCACATCCCAGCCAGGATGGACAGGAGGAATAACTGTAGCGACCGACGTACTGTACATATAGCATCCGAGTATTTTGTTAATATGGAGAAATTAGCCTTCTATGCTTTAAGACGTCTTTAGAATGAGACGTGATATTATATTTTTTTTAATTTGGTCCAGGGTAACGTTAAATTCAGTCACCTCCTGCGTGTTGCTGTCAAATGCTTGCTGGGAAATATTGGCAAACTGAGATATAACCATAGCGTGAAGCATGTGGAGCTTAACAGAGAAACAAAAGAGGCCATGGTGCGCGGGGGAGATTATTGGTCGAGAACCAGGTGACTGGCAGAGGATGCTGGTAGAAAGAATGAGAACGAGGGCAGAGGAGGAACGGGTTAAAGCGTGTTGAGAGCAGAGGAGAGGGTGAGGTGGCCTGGGGGGAGGAGAAGAGAAAGAGCAGAGAAACAGAAAAGCAGACGTGGAGGAGGTGGGGAATTGATGAGGCAGAAAGCTGGGTTATTCCTGCTGTGAATCTATGTGTCTTTGCTATGTGTGTGTGTGCAAATGTGCACAGAGCGTGTGTAAGTGTGAGTATGAATGGCGGGCTTTGGCAGTAAATGAAACTGTTTATCAGATCAATATGGCCATCATCTCCTAGATGACTGTGGCCTCTACTGAAGAGCAATCATAAATCACGACCAAATATGGAGGACACCAATCTATACTGACAGTGTGTGTGTCGCTTTGTGTGTGTGGCATGCTATACACGAGCATACACACACCTCTGCGCTTGTGTGTTTATGGTAACCAGTTGTATGTATATTTGTGTGTCAGTCCTGAAACAGTCCTGAAACAGTCCTGACGCTCCGGAGCTGAGATTTGAGATGAAGCACTCATAAACAAAGACACAAGAAGGACAGACCACACCTTAGACCACTGCCGTTCACACAGTTTGAGCTTCACAATGCGGAGAATAAGGATGTTGGATGATACACAGACGCAATCAGCCATATTGCAAGTGTGATCTGTCCTCCATCCTTCTCCATAGGGTTAACAACAGTGCTCTTGTTCTGTGTCTGACGGCCCCAGTGCTCTCACTCTGAATAATGTAGCCTCCCGATATCAGTGACAAGAGTCTCGAAACCAAAATAGCATCTTGAGCTCCGATAAATATAGAAGGTAATTAAATCGGCAGCAGGAGAGAGACAGAGAAAAGCCAGGAAAAAGGGAAGGTCTGTTTTATGTGTGAGCATAAAACTCCCCACTGCAGCGAACTACAGGGGATCAATTGGACGGCAGCGAAACGCTGCTTTGTTGTGTGTTCTTTTTTACTTTACTCACCCCTGTATTGATATTTATCAGGAGTCAGTTGTATGTTTTGAACAGTTTTGTGTGAATTAGCTGGATTTCTGGGGTTGATCTGTATGTGTGTTTCAGGGCCTGCCGCGAAGTGAGCACAGTGAGTCAGCAGTATTTCACCGAGTAGTTCTCAGGAGACTCGGCCGTGTGTGAGCGCTCGCTGCCATCTGCCTCTTGCCACTCTCTCGCCCTTTTTACTGCCTTTCTGTGTGTGTTGTGCTCCTCACACACCTCATTTTATTCTACCTGTCCTTTTTTGTCAGATGTTTTCAGGTCATAGTGAAACTGACAAATCAGGGGATTGATCCTGCGTGTGACACTGCTGCAGAGCAGTCAGAGTAGCAGGGTGAAAGGTTGTGGGGGGGGTTGGATCAGCTTGTCAGGGCGACCAGGCCCCCATCTTGACATGATCTCCTCTGGGAATCTGTGTGTGTGTGTGTGTGTCCGTTCAGGGTGACATATTGTGACAGAAACTGACTGACAAGCCCCTTTGCAGCCCAACACCAGCCGCTGCGGAGAGACTAATGATGACAGCTCTCAGGCCATACACACTGCTCTCTTTTTCTCTCCCTCTATCACACACACACAGACACACATGCACACACACACTCACCATGTCTTCCCATCTCTTGCTCTCTTTGTCTTGTGTCTCTCCCTCGACTACCTCTTCCTCTATCACACGCCCACACAGACAATGGCATCCTGTATATCTTCTCCCTGACACAAAGGCACAAACACACACATTTACATGAACGCTCAGGAAAACACACACACATACACACGCACTCACACACACTCCTATTCATGGATACAGTCATACTAGTCTGCATGACAAATATTTCACAAATACACACATAATGTACACACATTTTTCTCCTCTTGCATTGTCTGTCTTTCTCTCAGACACACACTCTTTCTCTCTCTCTCTCTCACACACACACACACGCACACACACACACACACACACACACACACACACACACACACACACACACACACACACACACACACACAACACTGCACTACTCTCTGTCTTGGAATTTTACATTTTGATGAAGGAGGAAGCGCATCATCCAATCAGAGCAGCGGGAGCAGGAAGAGACCATCTCAGCGCAGACAGCAGGGTGGTTCAAAGGCAGCTTGATTGAGCATCATCAGGGTTGTCCTTACCAGCTCTGCACACAGCATCCCCTCGTCTCAGCACAGCTGGTGGTTCAGTCCGCCAGGCTCGATAAGAACCCCTCCTCTCTGTCTCCCCCTCTTCTGTCAGTGCTAGGGTGTAGCTACTGATCCTATACTACAGCAGAAAGAGTGAGAGTGAGAGGGAGGAGGGACATCAGGTGTCACAGCTCTGCAACCCCAGTCGAGGCTGCATTACCACGACAACCAGCTCCAGGGCTGCTGCCAGGTGAGTCTGAGGACACGCAGACACACTCTCACACATGCACTTTGACACACATGCTGTACGTACACACAATTATGTGATTCCACACTGCTTTCACATAAGGATGTACTGAATATATTTACATACACAGGTGTGCAGGCGCTGATGTGCTTCAGGATGTCGGTGTTGTCACTTTTGCATCCTGTGTTCCACCACTGTACTAACAGTGTAGCAGTGTAGTGTGTGAGCGTGTGCGTAGTTGCTGTCAGGGAGTGAGTGTGTGTACATTTGTAGCCATGCCAGTATATACAGTATATGTGTGTGTGTGTGTACATACGCCGTCCCTCCCAGTGTGGTGCTGGTGGGAGACAAAGGGTCTCCTCTGTCTGGCGCTATAGCACCGCTTACACTGCCGCTGATGGGTGGGAAAGTTCTCTCTGTCAGCAATCATGTCTGATCAGAAAAATAAAAGAAGTCAAATGTATGTGTGTGTGTGCTCCCCCCACCTCCCCCCACCTCCCCTCTCCACACACACTCCTCCACCACCCACCTTTCCACCCACCCATCGCTGTCGAACACTCCTGACTCACGGTGATAGGAGGACACGGTCACAGCAGATGATCACCCGGTGGGTGGGGGTGGGGGTGGGGGTGGGGGTGCGTTCTGAGGACATGGAGGCTGAGGTGG
>CM076663.1:16420680-16569523 GCA_038496675.1 Rachycentron canadum | reverse complement strand
GTGTGTGTGTGTGTGTGTGTGTGTGTGTGTGTGTGTGTGTGTGTGTGTGTGTGTGTGTGTGTGACTGTGTGTGTGAAGGCGAAAGAGAAAGAATGAGAGCAGGAGCATAATGTGTCGAACTGCCGGCCATTACTGATCAATAAACCCAGACAAAGGGCGGCAGATCATATGTGCAGTCTCGTGTCATATCTTGAGTGAGTGTGTATGTGGGTGGGTGGGTGTGGGGAGCGGGGGGGAGGGGTTGTATGTTGAACGGTATATGCAGGGCACCTCCTTAAGCATGTGCGTACAGTATGTCTGATCATGATGTCTGAGCTTGTCCTGTAATGTGGCATTCGTCTCCGAGAGATCACATGTGCGCATTGCGCCGCTGTGCTCTCAGTCCTCTCTCCCTCTCAGTCCCTGACGCCCTTATTCAACTTGTCCCATCTGACAGCTGGTCGTCATCCCACCCCGACTCTCCACCGTCATGCAGCACCAGCCAAGCCTCATTCAACCTCCGTCTCACAAGGCTGTGGATGGGTTCAGCCCCGTCCATATGACCCCACATTATCAATTCCCTCTTTGTGTCAACTGCTGTAATAGATGTACTCTTATCCTTATGTGGCCTTTGTTAAATCATGCCCATGTGATTGCAGATCTTTGTAGAGGGAATGCAGCCCAGTGTAGTTTGTAGTACTGTACATTAGTATTTTAGGACTTGTAAAAGCTTTTTTGGTTTAACAAATGTTGCTTTGACTTTTAAATTCATATATGGCATTATTCTGTATTCAAATTCAACAATATTCTGAATTTAAAGAAACAAAATTTTTTTTATTTAAGAAGTGCCGATTCCATCATTTTTATTAGGTAGTTTGGTGTGGGCGAGACAGGAAAGTTAGGTTAGCGAGGGTCATCATGGGTGGAGAACCGGGATCAAACTCTGGACATGAAAGTGCACAGGTCATGGATTCACCTACAGTGACACAGACATTCAGTGTGCAGCAGCCTAGCAGTAATCCCATGTTTTAAAAAGAAACATCTCATACAATCTCAGCATATGGTGCGTGACTGCTGTGGGCTGATCATTATCCTCTGTTTTGTGATCATTGTATACATCACGAGCGGCGGATTAATCTATATTCTTAGCCCACAGTTTCTACGAAACCAAATTAACAGTGACCAAACTGCATAGTCTGTGTGTAAAAATGGTGGCGACGAGAACAAGCTGTACATTTCTCTTTCAGTGCCCTTCTCTCTCTGTCTCTCTCTCTCCGTCTCTCTCTCTCTGTGTCTCTCCCCTCTTCCATTTAATACCATTTCTCACCCTTCCCATTTCCTCTCTCTTTTCCGAATGCACACACTCATCCCCTCCTCCATATGTGAGCACTGACAAGCTGTAGGGCGTGCCCCCGCCTCGCCACATAAGTTGTAACAAGCCATGCAGCGGACATACGTACATACATGCCATGTGCTGTTCACACATGGCTGGACAATAACTGACATGACTGGTCGTCATATAGGTCCTGGTTTACACCATGAGGCCTCTGCGCTGACAAAAGACATCGAAGACATACAATTAAGGACTCTTCTTTTATAATTTGGATACTGTGAGGTGAGTGTAGTGGCTGAAGTATCACTGAATTGGTACTTTGGTGCGTATATGATGTCTGTAATGCTAAGAAATGATGGCGTAAGCAACAATTACCCTAATTGAACATTCCAGAGCAGCCCTGCAAAATGGCTGCCGAGCCAGCACGCTGTCTGTGATGGCCGACAAGTGTGTAGGTCTGAGGTGTGTGCGTGTATAGCTGCGCATGTCTGTGTGCATGTGTCTGTGTGTACGCTTGTTTGTATACGTGTGTGTTCTGTGCCTGTGTGTTTGTGCTAAGTCTATGTGAGAGTAATCCTGCTTTTGCTTTTTACTGACTGCTTTGTGTCAGGGGAAGTCTCCGCTCACCGGAGATCTCTGCTAATCCATAATTACCAGCCTCAATATACCTACTCTGTAGGAGCCATTATGTCAAACCACCTTACTGTAACAGTTGATGATTGTGGTTCCTGGAGCCTACAATAAAAAGAGTTTACATTTAGCTTTGAAAATAAAAGTCAGTTTTCCGCTATAGCGACAGAGCCGGCAGAGTCCTTTGAGCTTCACATTCACTATCTTCAGAACATCGGCGTTTTCACAGACCAGCAATAAGGTGCTGAATGTGTTCTGCCAAAGAGCTGACCTTGTTGTTTCTTTACAGCTCTCTGCCTCGCCAGCCCAGCACCCAGTCAGCCGCTCAGCCAGCAATCCAGATATTCACCCATCCCTCCGCCCAGCAAGGCCGGCCCGGCCCGGCCCTGCCCTGTCCAGTACTGGCAACCTGCAGGAGTCATCAGGGTTAGTGCTCCTCTGGCACGCCTCTGTGCCAACATCATCTGCAAGCATCTGGCAGGAACTTGTAAATTTATAGATCTGCACTTAAACCAAAGGCCAAACAATCAAATAATACACTTCCATAAGAAAAAAAAAAGGGTTGGTGATGGTGGTGGTGGGAGGGGGAGGAGGGGGGCATCCAGGCACCCATAAAACACTGCAACTCCTCCAGATTTATCACAGTCAATAGAACAAGTCAAGACACATACAGCGATTTTACTGTGGCACAAAATCCAATGTTTCATTGTAATCTCACAGGAGATATTGGGTGATGGCAATTTTGTCTGTATGATTTATGCTCATATCTCTGTGACACAAAGGGAGCAATGACTCCTCTATGGTCACAAGTTCATTTTTTCCAACATCAATGTTCTTGCGACACAATTCTGAAATAATACATCTCAGAAAAAGCAGCTTTCAGAGGTGGGTACCTTCTCAAACACACACACACACACACACACACACACACACACACACACACACACACTTTTGTACTGAGATAAGCAGCATTCTCTCATTTACATACCCACTTTTTCTTCTGCTCTTATTAGGCTCCGCACACACACACACAGAGCACAGATTATAAGCATCACTGGATTAAGTTAAAGCTGTGCCGTTTTGCTAATAATTCAAATACTGCAAGTGTTAGCATTTTCCGCAGTTCATCAGGGAGACGCTGTAAAAAGACAAAGCTGAACTAAATGACTACCAGCGCTCAGGCCTTATCGCAACTGTGTGGGTGTGCGGCTTGTGTGCTCATGTGTGAGATAGAAAGAGTGTATGTGTGTATATGCGCGTGCACCAAGACTCGAATGTGACACATTAAAATCTCTGCCCCTTTTTCTAATGCATTTGTCAAGCAAGTGTGGTCACACCGCACATTCAGTCAAATGGTGGTAAGATGGCGATGAGGGTATACGCTGTATGTTCACATGCATCGGACTCCGTAAATAGGGTGTGTCTGTGGATGTGTGTAGATAGAGTGTGTGTTTATCTGTGAGAGAGAGAACATGTGAATGTGACATACCTCTGATATTTACTATTGATTTAGTGTGTAATGAGTCTCTCTCTCTCATACATTTTCTGTCAGCTATTCACATATGGATATAATGGAGCCATTAGCTTAATGCCTATGAATACAATAGACCTGGGCTAAAGGCCCATTTTTTTCTTTCGGGTGTGAAAAACAAAAAAAACGTAAAATTTAAAAAATTAAGAAAACACTGAATATATAATCTAAATAACTTTCTTTCTATTTGATTTATTTGTTATTTTATACTGACAATTGAACAGGATAATAGTATTGGATCCCACTCAAAAAAGCTTCTCGTTTTCACCACCATGCAAGTGACCATTTAAAAATAAGATCTGAAAAAAGATGAAGTTAAAAAGGTCAGGGTAAAGACATAATCCTGTTTTTTAACCTATTTAATTGGAGAGATATTGATGTTCACCTTTGAGTAAAGGGAACATGAGGCCAGCAGTCTCTGTGTGTGTGTGTGTGTGTGTGTGTGTGTGTGTGTGTGTGTGTGTGTNTGTGTGTGTGTGTGTGTGTGTGTGTGTGTGTGTGTGTGTGTGTGTGTGTGTGTGTGTGTGTGTGTGTGTGTGTGTGTGTGTGTGTGTGCGCGTGTGTGTGTGTGTGTGTGGCAAAGGGCCTTTTAGACCTGTGTAAAGAGGAAATGGATGCTTGGCAAATGCTCAGCCAGCATCCTTATCACTGCTGCTCTCAGAGCTGACCAGCACAGCTCCTTAATAATGGACACAAAACACAGGCATGTCTATTTATTTTCTCTCTAACACCTTACAGCCTTCTACTGTGCTGCTACAGATAATGTTAAATCAGAAAATGATGTTTCATCACTCAGGAGACTGTTCATTTTTGTTCACGCAGTCATTTATCGTCTGATTTAAAGCTAAAGAGGGAAAGGCGGCACTTTTAAAAAGAGAAAAAGTGTGTAAAAAATAAAATAAATTAGTATTTTAAGTTCCCATCTTTCTCAGCATGAGATGATATAGAATTAAAGACAATAGCGCTTGACACAAGTGGAGGTCTGCTGGATAATAGCGTGAGTATAAAGCACCGAGGTGGGGAGGGATGTTCTTCACAGCGAAGCTTTTTGCCTCTCTGGCTTCCATCCCGAGTGCAGACAACAGACGTTGTCATTTTCCAACTCAATTTACAGATGCATTAGGAGATGCTGAGGCGCGCCCAACTCCCTCAAATCCAATTAGCCTGCCTGTGTGTTTTAAGAGGAAACTGAGGGTGCCATCTTCATCGACTTCTTTTTGACATCTCCTCCTCTAGACCCGTTTTTCCACGGCTATAATTTCAAAACGTAAACAGCTGCATGTGGGGTTTTTTTTTCATGATAAACCTTTACTGATTTGTCTCCTTTTTAGGTGACATGAGAAAGAGACAAAGAGGATGTTAGTGAGGACTATTGAAACTCATCTCATAAAGATTTAGATTCAGATTCAAGGTAAGTTAAAAAATACACCTGTCTAAGTACTCAGTTTGTCTATGTTTCACAATGAGCACAATTTATTCACTATTTTGGCTTGAACCTAAATGTAATTGTGCAGACTGTCTTTAAGTCTGTGTGTGAGTTTTAGATGTTTTATTTAAGACTTCATATCCCAAAAATGAGCAGTGACGCAGCAGTTTCAGTCAACAACACAGCTTTTTAATTTATGTTTTTTTAGATTCTTGACATTCTGCCATATTGACTGAAAGCATAATTTAAAATGAATTAATGGTATAATTTGACATCAATTAAGATACTGAAATTTGTGCACATGTATTAAAAAATTCTTATAGGAATCATAGTAATGCTTGCTTTATTTTCTCATTTTAATGATGTTTTCACATGATGTTTCATATTTGACAGTTAGATTAGATGTGTCCTTGGTGGATGTCAATGTAGATACAGCACTTTGTTGTATTCTTCCTTTTTACATTTAGTAAATTAGATTTTCTTCAGTCAGTAATAACCTGGTTTTGACAGGTTTTTGTTCTATTTTTTAGTTGTTAAATTGATCTTAAATTCAGTTCAGGCCACATTAAAAAGCTCTTTACATCTGGCTTTGTGAAACCTGCTGATACCCTGAAAGCCCACCTCTCCCTCCCTCTCCCTGTAATTGATTTCACACCTTTGAGCCTTACAATAGTTTTCTGAGTGCACTTAGGGGAGAGATTCAGGACAAAGTCAGCTTGAGAGTTTCATGCATGTAGATCTACCCGTGCAAACACCAGCCCTCTGCAGTCCTGCACTGTTAATGTCCTGTTTGACCCTCAGCTAAACATATAACTAATGGAGATCTCGGGTAAAAACTGAAGCAGAGAGAAGCAGGATGCCAGACAAAGGATGGGGGGCTGGGAATGGCAGAAATGAGAGGGGGAGATGGGGAGAGGTAGTAAAAAAAAAAAAAGAACATGGGAAGAAGAAGGAGTTATTAAGAAAAGAAAGAGGTCTTTGAAAAATGGCATCTATTATACTCCCCTATCTATAGCTATCTTTCAATTCCTTCACTCTCAAAAATGTCACACATCATTCATCCTATTTTTCACCATTCATTTCTCTCTGTATCAGCCCATTTCTTGTGCCAGCTGCTCACTCATCTGTTTCACTTTTGATCTCCTTTTCCTCTAACATCTGATTTTTCCATCATATTCTTTCTCTGCCTCCTTAACCTTTTTTTTTCTCTTCTTCCCTCCCTCACATCCTTCACACACTTGCCCCAATACATGCTTTTCTTGAATTTCTCAGTAAGAGAAGCTTTGGCAAGAGTGTTATCGATCTCTTGCGCAAACGCATAGCTCAGATATTGATTACTTCTCACACTGTGAACATATAGACATGCAAAACATTATTCATATGTGCCGTTAAGTGACTGCATCGCTTCAGCAAATCTCTCTCTTTTTTTTTTTTCTTTCACCGAGCAGCGGCGTGGATCTATAGTGTTCAGGTGGAGGAGGTCTCTCTGAGCATGTGGACGTTATCTTGAAACAAGGGGCTGGCTGCCATAGCAACCATATGATGAGGCAGGCAGGGCTATTTAAAGGAATTCAGCTGCTGCTCGCGTTCCCGTCAGCTTCACACCGGTCCAGAGAAAGACAAAGAAATGTTAATGCAAGACGAATATAGATTCTTGCAGTTCCAACCCTGCAATCTAATGTCTGCTTTTAAGGCTGGGCTACATAAAGAAGTAACAAATACCCTAGTCATTACCTAAATGTAGGGTTGCTTACCCTGCACAAACGTACAATACTCACATTTTATCCTACATGCTCTGTCAGGAGGCTGAGCATTTGCTCCATTTGCCTTTAACTGCTACTTCAGAAACTCCTTCCCATGAAATTCATGTTAGGTTTTTTTTTTGTCCTTAATATTTATTCCTGAAGCACAACCTCTTTCTCCACTGGTGCCAATTAAATAAATCAGATTTAATTGCAGCATTTCCACTTAACAACACAGCTAAACATGTCTTGTCAATTTTATGGAAACACACTGCACACATTTTAAATTCCATTCACATGCAAGCCAAAAAAAAAAAAAAAATTGGTGAAATACATTCCTGTTGATGATATATGCAAATACAAACACAATGTAGCCACATTTTTTTATGGTGATGTGCATTTGCTTCAGTTACTTGCAGAAGGGACCACTGTACTCTAACAACTCAAAAATATTCACATTAAAAAAGAAGATACTTTTTCTCTTGAGAGCTGTTTCTCAGTGGACAGCAACACATATGTGTGAGAAAAAGAACAACTGCTGAGCACCTACAGAGCAAGAAAGGGTTTCTTGAACACATATTTTAAACACACATTTCTATGTCATTAAAGTTGGCTGGAAGAAGACGTACACCTGAGGGAAAGTGACATTTATTTCACATCACCTGCTGAGAGAACTGTTGTATTTTATCTTTGCTTCACATGTGTCTTTGTCAACATTTAACTGTGGTAATGATAGACAGGGCTTCCTTTACGTTCTGCAGCTGTTACTGCTCATCTGTGCCTTTTACTTCTGTGCCTCTTCATTCTCAGCTTTTCAGCAAATCACCTCCAGAATTAAGCTGTTTTCAGCAAAGTATTCAGGTTATAGAAATATGTTTCCCTCAATCAAAAAATGAGGATATAGATCTAACATTTACCTGCTTTTTGAAAAAAATATTGGCTCTGGTTTGGCTTTATAATTATACAGGTAGACATTTAGTCATTCTGCTTCCTGTCTAACAGGCTTTTGGAAAGAAACCATTGCAGTCAGGCAGATCTCATAGTTACAGAGGTCATCACATAACAAAAAAAACACATTTTAAATTAGAGTCAAAATGATTATTCCATTAATTAATAAGGTGATCTCCAGAATCAAATAATTTAGATAATTAGTTCATAGTTTAAGGTTTTTCAGCAAAAATGCTAAACATAACTTAGTTTTAACTTCTTGTACTTGAGGATTTGTATTTTCCAAACAATTAACTTTTAATTGAGAAAATAATCAAGAGAATAACCCATAGTGAAAATAATCACTAGTTGCAGCCCTACTTTAATGCTGACAGTATTAACACTACCCATTGGTTTGTCCTAGAACAAGACACTGAACAGTTAAAAGACTGAAATATATTATGATTTGAAAAAGCCTCAGGTCTGGGCTCACGTGTTTGATATGTGATTCTTCTTCTCCTATAAATAAATGCTCTTGATTTTTATGTCTTTTTCATCACGCTGATATTCTCCAACATTTTAATTTCAAGTGCGTAATAATTGGTAAAGCTGCTGGTGTTCTTTTATCACTCAGTTGAGCCCAGCATGCTATTCCAATGCCTGTGAGAGCAGTCAGGAAGATTTAAAGTGCTTCACAGAAGCAAAATTATGAGTGACCTCTCTGGTAACACTCCCTCTGCTCTTCACTTTGCTCTTTATCTCATTCTAATCCCAGCTCATTTCATATGCTAAGTAAAAGCTTATATCCCTCTTCACTGTACGAACACACACGTTCCTCATTGCTGTCGTGCGATTATAAAATTTGCATAGAGGATGTTGTTGGAGCTGTGGAGAGCAGAAGCACCAGAGCTGAAGCAGGAGGTTGTGGGTGGTCTAATGCCTGTCAGGTGTAAAAAGGTGGGGCAGAGACTCCCAGAATCCCTCATGTCTGGATTTATGATGAAGTAGAACCCAGAGAAAGTTCCCTAGTGCCTCAGTGTCTCTCTCCTCACCTCCAATGGTTTCCTCAGATTCTAATTTGCATGTTCCCTTTCCACAGCTGTCACAGATGTAGCGAAGATTAGGCGAGAAGAAGAGGGAGAACTGACTCTGTGCCCCCGGGGAGGACGCAATGAGATGGAACCATTTCTCCCCCTCCCAGTGGAAAACCACTTCCACCATCAGAGCGCCATCTGCTGGCGTGGTGGGGTGGGACAGCTGGTGTTGTGAATCAGGCCGCCGCAGTCCAGGGACCGGCTACTTCCCAACACCAGGGTCTCACCATCACCCCTCACATCTCACCAATCTCTCACCTTTGTCTTGAAAAAAATTAAATTCTTGCATCTGTTTTCATGTTGATTCATTATGCAATTGTAATTTGTGGAGCAAATTTTTCATGTCCTACATGATAAAATAAAAAATGGTGTAAGAAAAATTATTTAAACAAAATTTTGTACACCCCATGTAAAACTTGCAAGTAGATTAATTGTGATTACAACAGTATTTTGTCAAAAGAGATTAAATAAATCCTATACATGTTAAGTATTTTGGTGGTTTCATTCTTACAGTATTTCATTTTTGAGCACCCGTGAAACTGAAATGAGAAAAAAGTGGAAGATAAAGTTCTGAAGATAATTTGTTTGAAAATGTTAGTCAATTGTTATTTTGTCTAAAAATAATAAATGTTATTTGCCCATCACAGATTATGCAGGAACCACTTTTTCCAAACAACAAATTCTGAAAAAATTACAATAACCAAATATGATTAATAGTAGTACAGTTACATTGTAAACAGACAGGAAGATCTTGTAATCAATTGACAGTGGAGTCCCACAGGGCTCCATTTTTGGACAATTGAAAAATATATAAAATCATATGGTCCCAAGATATATATTATTGTATTACCTCAATTGATTATTACATTTAAACTAACAAATCACAGGCAAATGTAGCTTGATTCATAGCTTGATTTGAGGACCTGGAAGTGTTGGTTTTGAAGCACATTATGACCCACCTCTCCTATCCTATGATGAGCACTATCTCAAATTTAAGCGCAAACTGAAAATTATAAATACAACAACATAACATTTGATTGTGTAATTCTACACTACAAAACTGACATAATCAAACACCCATGCACAGCAAAGACACAGGTTCTTAATGACATGAATCATAAATTTTATGATTATGATGCACATGCAAAATGTTTAAAATCCTGGACTTTTTGTCACTCAAGAGAATGTTTATGCTACTGTATCCTGCATTTCAGCTCTTGAACCTGTGTTATTGTCTTTAATATCTAAAAGTCACATGAAACCAAGAAGAGATTAACTGTAACACTTAAAGGTTAAAAATTAGGCAAAAATATAAACATATCGAGTTACCTTATGCCATATATTGTAAATTATTGGATCAGCCCCTCTATAAACCATATAAAATATATTGTAGAAATATTCTGTTGTCTTTAGACATGTATTATATTTGTCTATTTCTATGCATACATAATATACAGCATATACCAGTTCTTTAGACCTCTACATGAATGCTACATGAGTGTGCTCAGTGTGGTGGGAGCATACAGCACAATAGCTCTAATGTTCTTGCTCTTTGGCTGCCATAGCTATAATAGATCACTCTTTGTTAATTCAGAATAGACAGGTAATATTCAGCCACTCTCTTCAACCGTATTTCCTGTATATCTGCATATTTCTGCATTGTCCCTGTAATTATCAGTTTTAGATCTTCACTGTAGAACAATTACCCCAGTTGCGTATTTTTTGTACATATGAATATATGTTTATTGAAATCATTAAAATCACACATAGTTTACAATGAAATATCTATAGTTTAGATGTTCCATACCTACCCCTCTTCATTTCTCTTTCATTTTACCTCTTTGTCACTACATTCCACCTACGGGGGCTGTAGGTTTATTTAGATTCTGTCTTTATGTCCTGTTTATTCTATCTCATTGGTAAATTGACACACTCACTATTCATTATTTCGTTCATGTATTATTCCTTTCACTTTGTTAAGGGATTAGTGGTTGTTAACCTGATTAAAGTAGAGATATTGCGTTGCCTGCAGTGTATCTATTGTGACATATAATATGAAAATAAATGCCTTTAACTCACAGTATTGATATGTTATATCATTCATTTGTATGGTGACTATGAAATAAACATTTAGATTTTATTTAATGTAAGAGCAAACGCGTCAATTAACTAATTTGCGCATGCGCAGTGTGAGGTGCACACCTTGGTCCCCGTGCCAACCTGCGGGTCGTTAATTAGGGCAGCAGGGAAACGTGAGCGCGAGCGTGTGGACTAGTTTTGACGCCGCGGCGCAGGTTTAATTTGTCCAAGTTTACACTTTACTGTAAAGCACTTTTAACAGCAACTACGCGGCGACAGCATAATTTTGCAGTTATAATTGTCAGCATGTTCCCGTCTTCTAGCAGAGTTAAACTTAACCGAGTCGCGTTAAAAGACGTCGTTGGGCTAAAACTGGTGCCGCGGCGGAGACGAGTTCAGAAGTCGCCGAATAACGTGACAGCTGACTCCGAAAAACAAGAGGTAACGTCGGCGAAAGGCACCGCGTCCGTCAGGGGCAGCTATGAACCGGGCCAAAGTGTTTTAAAAGACCGAGGGCGACCGGAAAATGTGACAGACACGACCAGTAACACCTCTGGAGGAGAGCCGGAGGACAATGGCGTAGGTACGCAGAGAGCAGTGAGGAGGAAACACTTCCACTCACGCAGAGCGAGGGTTAGCATGGAGGTTAACCAGGAGGGGCCGCCCAGCTCAGGCAAGTGTCACAGCAGCAGGTGCAGGCTGGACCACCCCACACAGCTCTTAAATATCAGGCTGAGGTTTATTTGGTGCTTGTGCATCAGTTTAAATGGACATAGCCCGGGTGAAGCCGAGGGGTTAGGGTGGAGCATTACTGTTGAAACTGTTGCTCCCCGGGTCACTGAGGGCGGCAGAGGCAGGGAGGGTCAGGGCCAGGTGAAGGCCAGGTCCCCCGGGTCCCCCAGACCGGACAGGAGCGTCCATTCAGGTCTAACTCGGCTTGTTAGCTACTTTGCCACGGGTTGGCGTGTTAAAGTACAGGGGCTGGACTCAGGGTGACATTATTAACCGAGATTGTCTGGTAGGTTTAAGGTTTTCGCTAACTAGCTAACTTCTGTTTTTATCTTTGGCTAGAAAGTTTTAGATGCTAAGCTAACGGCGCGGCTAACTCCGTCCGGACTGACATAACTACTTTAAATTTGGTATTTAAGTGGATATCTGGGGAAAAGATTGAATTTATGAGTCACAAACTACGAAAAAAAAGACCATTATTTACTTTATGAGTCTTAAATGAGACACAGTGGGGCTAACAGCGGTGAGTGAACCTGCTCCTCCTCAGCTCTGTTAGCTCAACTAGCTTAGGTCCATGTGGTTGTCTACTTTTTGCTTTTGAGAGACCACTGTGATAGAGAGTTGGTTTGTTGTGGCTCTGTTAGAGTGAGCTAGACCAGTTGGGTTAATGTGGTTGCTTGATAATGTTTGAGCATTTATTGGAAGGAAAGCTCACATTTCCACTGGGGCCGTGTGATCTTCACTTCACTTAATCAGTTGGATTAAAAGCACTATGTAATGGTTTTATACATTGGTGTATGCTCCATTTGGGACTGTGATCCATGGCCTGGAGGACAGTCCCACATACTTACCATTGAAAGCTTAAATACTGGTCTTTACTGGAAGTGGGAGCATTAACAAGATGTACAACCCAAACAGTTAATGGTCATCACTGCAGCCTTTCTTCTTGTAAAATGTTTTTTAATAACACTTCTAATAAAGCATGAAACTCATTTGTTTAGCTATGTTTGTTTTCGAGTGTGAAAAATGCTAATGAGGTGAAAAATCACCTACTACAGATGCGGCTCGCACAACCAGAGTGACAGTGGGATTTTTTTGCACTATAACACTCAGTGGACAAAAATGAGGACCAAAGTAAGGCAAAGATGTCACACTTGAAAATTTCCTTGAAGAAGTGATATAAAAGTATAATTCCTGCTTTATTAGAAGTGTTTTCAAACTACATTTTGAGTTTTATAAGGGGAAAAAACTCAGCCATTTCCCCAAGCTTTTTGTTTCATCCACTGTCTCCTATGCAGTGGAGGGGATTGTCCAAAATTGGACTAACTTTTGTGGATTCCATAGTGTTAAACTCACACAAAAAAGGAAAAAGGTGGTGTTTCTTCTAAATGCTAGATAACCCAAATGCTTCAATTTTGCACTATTTGACTAGTTTTTGTTTCTACTTGCAGACATTAATAGGAATACACACCGAAGCCCAACTGGACTCATTGGCTCAGAGGGGTCTTTGAGGAGAGCTGTCACAGCCTCCCGCTGTGGTCTATGTGGGGACTGTAAATACATTTACCCTCAGAAGAAGACACTTGCTAAGCAAGGGCAAAAAGGCAGTGGTCCAGGTACAGAGCAGTCTACAGTTGAGTTAAAGATTAACAGAGAGAACTCAGTCAGTGACAACTCTAAGAAGATTATTGTATGGCTAGACCAGTACCCGAAGGTGATGCTTTGTGATGTAGCCCAAAAATATGATGTGTGCAGTCACAAAGGTGGCTACGTGTTGCCGGAAGTTCTCAAGACCAAGGTTGTGCATTGCTTCAAAGAAGACATGAGGGCTGGATTTCGATTTAGGTCCGGTTGTTTAGGGCATAACAAACGCAAAAGTGAGGAAAGTGCTCTGGCTAAAAATACCAAGTTGTGTCCCACGGTTCAGTCTGACAAGACCATCTGTCACAGTCTAACTGAACACAAGAGACACCTGAAAGAACACCCAGATGCAGAGATTTTTTCCAATCGTACTACGTATCATTTCCTCAAGGGTTGGACAAGTGAAGCCTCTGCAAGTTGTTCTGCTTCTGTCTTATTAGGGAAACGTAAAAACAAGGGGGAGTGCAGGACTAACATGTGGGACAGAGATGTTAAGGAGGATCCTGTGCCAGAATGTGACCCCATAGGAGTGGAGATTCACAGAGACAAAAGAATAAAGCTTGCGGATGTTGTCAAAGAGGGAAGTTTGCCTTCCACTCCGGACTTAAAAAGCATTAGTTGCAATAATGCAGAAAAAACTTACTTAATAGACAAAGTCAAACCATGTTCTGGGATGTCTGACAGTCTGTCATGTCCAGAAGTTACAGTTTGGGGCTGCAGCACTTGTGGGTCACCTGTGAAAGAAAACTGTGTGAAACCTCGTGGTCAGATAGACAAACCCAGAAAATCTGATGAAGCACAAATGTCATCAGAACTGCTTTGTGAGAGGAACGAGGTAGACGCAAATGAACTAGAGTCATTCACCTGCCAGAGAGTGAGGGTCTACTGCAGAAAAATAAATTTTTCTTGTGCACGCACATACATGTCATGGCCCTTTTCTAACAGAAGCCGCGCCCTTATAGTACATGCTGTCACTACAGCCGACCCATTAGAGCCTATTCATCCATTGGCCAGAAACAGTGACTCTCCAAAAAATCTAAATCAGTCATGTTCACCAAGCAGCCGAAACAAGAACGTGTTCCCAAATGCAGCAACAACAACACACCAGGTTTCCCATCAAAATGAAGAGAAGCAAGAAGAGGAATGGGAGCAGATTATAGCCAAGAGAAATGTGCAACAAAATGGTAACATGTCTTCTGACTCCTCAGACATCAAAAACACAGAGTTTGCGCCTCACCTGATGGCGGCTGAGGAACCACAAGCCAATCTAGTCTCTCTCATCCCCAGTCAATGTAAAAGAGAGCCTTGCACCGACATGGTCGCTGCCTCATCTATCCCAAATAACAGGCCAGAAACCTACAGCTCCATGTCTACTCCTTCCCCCTCAGCACTGGGCCTGAGTGACTGGGACACAGCTGTAGCTTTGTCTCCCACATCAACTTTCTTAACCCAGGGTGGTTTGAGCAGCCTCTCAACTGCGTCATCCTCTAATCCACCTTCATCGTTGCTGCTGGACAAAGTCAAAGGTGTTGAGTTGGCTGAAGCTCACTCTGCAAGTACATCATCAGCATCCTCCTCACCCAAACATATTATCAAAGCTGTAGAAAAACCCCTACTGTACTCTGAAGAAACCCAAATGGCCATGTGTGGTTCCTCACCCATATCTTCTTCTGTCCATACAAACGCCTCTGACTCCTTTCATTCATCCCTCCTTTTACCTCAAAATGAGCAAGACAGTGACAAAGACACTTTCATAGAGAGGAGTCCACCAATACTTGAGCCATATTATAATACCATCCGCTTTAATGAGAAACAACCTGCTACTGCTGGAAAAGAAATTCCATCGTTATACGTTACTAAGGAACCATTTGTAGAAACGGGCTCAAATGAGTTTATGCTTCCACCGCTGCTCTCTCCTGTCACGTCACCTCAGCAGCACTCATGTACAAGCTTCCTGCCCCAGAGCCAATGCTCCTCATATGAGGAGAAGATAAACAAACGCACCAGCAAACACAAATTGTTACCTGGAGTTTGCATGTCGATGACTGCCTTTGGTAATGGCAGTTGTCAAAACTGCAAAGAGTCATTTGATCACCACAAATGTGAAGGATGGGGTAATGAAGAATTTGAGGGAGTGTCATCAAATCCTAAAAGTCCCTCTTATCACTGCAGTGATGGAGTTGTGAATGATTCTATGGAGGAGGAAATCCTGGATGACACTGATGACAAAGATGATCTTGAACAGGGCAACAGAGCAAGATCCTTTCACACCTTTCACAAAACAGAGCAAGATCCTTTCACTCCTAAAACAAAGGCAAATCTTACCTCAAGTGCAGGAGTTTTGACAGAACCCTGCTCTTCCTCCAGCAGTGACGAGGGACAGCCAAGTTCCACTAGAGAGGAAGGATCGAGTCCATCTGAAATAATGGGCTATGAAAGGGATAAAACTAAAGCAGAAGCAGCTGGTGGTGCTCAGTCTGACATTTTGGATGAGTTCACAGCTTATGAACAGGACATCCTGCTTGTTGATGTGATCCAGGATGACCCGGAGCTGTTTGAAAACCTACCTGAGGGAAGTCTGCTGAAACTGGGTCCTACAAGGATCAGAGAAGCCCCTAAAACTAGACCTACTGTGACGATTAAGATGCTGTCAAGAAGGATGGAGGGAGCATCACAGGAGTATGAAAAAAGGCAAGGTTTTATCGTTGTTGACATATCTTTACAGCCACAGATAAATTTTGTTGTTTCTTATCACTGAAACTGTTGTTTTTGTTTTTGTTTTTTTTTGTTTGTTTTTTGTTTCAGATTGACACCAGTTATTGTTAATTTTCATTGTGACAGTCCTGATATCACAGGTATGGCCAACATCCCAGTCAAAATCCATTATATAATATGTAGTAGTTTTGTGTCATAATGCAGTGCTAGTTGTTAATGGGTAATGGTGGAACTGGGAATTTTCTAGCTAAACAATGACTTGTTAGACACAAATGAATACCAAATGAAATTCAGTTTGCGAACTGAGCTAATATACAGGCATCAGTTTGACAGCTGAGGTGTAGCTCAATAAAATGCATCAACCCTTGAATTTGCATAAATGTGATGTATTTTATGCCAAAATCTTCATGAGATTTTTTTTTGTGTGTATTTTACAGAGGAGAATAACAGCAGACCCTGGAGACCTCAATGTAGCAGCATCTCTCCAAAAATGCAAAACGACACAGACAAGCAAACCAGAACCATGGTAATGTAGTGGGTCCTCAGTAACTCTGCGTTGTGTGATGTAGTGGACAAGGATGGATTCTTCTCAGGACAGTTTTTTTCAGCGTTTTAATTCAAGGCACCTACATTGGAGCAACTTCCTTGCAAAACCTTAACACAGCCTCTCGCATAAATGCTCTCTATCCTAGAAAATAAAAGTTCAGAATGAAAAGAAGGGGGAATAACACAGTAACATCATGAAAATGTGACTAAAGATATAGTTTACCTTTTAAACAAGTCTTCAAATGGTTTTCGTAATTAGTGCAACAATACAGTTACGCTACAGTAACACCCTACTTCATCGAGATGGAGTGTTGTGTGAAGTCAAGGCGTAATGGATGATAGTTTTGGTTTGTTTCAGTTATTAAAACAAAGTACTTATATCATCTGTGTTTTTGAACAGGCTCAATCAGATGCCAACAACAATAATGTGAATGGAGGCATGGAGAGGTACCCGTTTACTCACATCAAGTGAAATATTTCTCACCCTCTGTCAATCTTGCAGTGTTCTGACAATCATTGTGTTTGTGTCTCGCAATAGGATCCAGCACATCCAGACAGTGAACTCATCACATAACATCCCCCCACTCATGACCATGAGAAATGGTGAGGGGAAAATGAAAACAGCAAAGACGATAACTAAACTTTGAACTGGTGTCACTTGTGACATGTTTGCATGGATTTAAAAACTCTGTCATTTCATTGACATCATAAATGTTCAGTTCATTATTCCTGGATTAAAGTAAATAATTCATATGTTGTTATGGCTGTTCTTTTGCTCCTCTGCATTGTCCACAGCGCCACAGATCACAAACCCAGCAAGCATGGCAGATGTTAGGCGACAGAAATCTAATTATGTAAGTATTCTGTTAAATAAAGAAAATACCAGTCCAAATGATTTTGTATATTCTTTTATTCTAATTTTCAAAATCCTTTACCCTTTAACCCTGGGTTCTTATTTATTTTCTCAGGGTTAATACAAACAAATGTGACAAGGTGGTCCTGAGCTTTTCAGTTTTAAAAAGGAAAAGTAAAAATACCTGTTTAGGACATTAAAGCACCACATCTAATTTTAAATGAGAAGAGCCCAGCATGATTAAATAGAATTAATGTGTTTTTGGTTAAAAATAGGAAATAATATTCTAATGTTAAACTTTTCTATAGGGTGTGAAATGTAGTTACCTTGGAGAATAGATAATGGAAGTATTGAAAGATTAAGTGCAGATATATGGATTCATTACCTCAAATCTTTTAGAAGTGAGTTTTAATATTGGTTAAATCTAATAGAATTGAAATTGCTAACACTCTGTTGTTGGCTTTTTTGCATTAACATAAATTTTTCAGAAATCAGAATATTGATGTGTATTTGATTTGAGGCAGGAAATTTATACTCAGAGTTGTCAGTGTGTTAATGACTGATGATTTGTTGTATTGTTTCCTGCCACAGACATGATGTTTTTACCTAATGTGGTAACTTCTCTCCTCATCTAAACCCTCAGTACTGCAGGCAGTACTTCAGTGAATCACTTTCCTGTGGATTCAAAATATGTCGATTCCAGCACGTGCCTGTGGAGGGGGATGAGAAGGTACGCTCAAAGCATAATTCATCTTTTCATAGCTGGACTGCAGCATGACAAACCATGAATAGACTGAAGCAGAGAGAAGACTGGACTGTACCATTTTCTGAATCTCCTTAAGTAGAGAAGTCAGGATCAAGCCGCTGCATTGAAGCCGATAACTGCAAAGTAGTGTAATGCTTCCTACTAAAGCTTTCTGATTTGTGTTGATCACAGGGAACGTCACATCAAAATCGCGTCATTATTTCAGAATCGTGAAGCTACTTCACTTTTTCTCTTTCAGTTCTGTGTTGAAACTGTGACACGGTTCATCAAAAATCCAATGTGTATCCAGAAAGCAAGTAAGTTATTTATCCCCAATGTACATGGCTCATCCACTGCTCACTGTACAGTGTTAATCTATGTCTAATAGGAGCCAAGAATGTCCTCGTTTACCTTTTTATTTATTTCTACCTTTGACATTGCTACATGATCTGTCAGCTTGACCGCTCTTGTCACTCCATGACTATTTTCCCCATTTACTGTTTGTGTCCAGGAGCTGTGTTTACAGGTTACTACCAGAACAACCCACCAGGAGTGTATTTCTCCATGCCAGTGCTTCTGTCACTCCTCTGGGCTCTGCTCAAAGCTGGCATGGTGTCTGATGTCTTCTCAGTCCTCAGTGTCAGCTTGGCCCATAATCTAGTGGTCAGTCAGGTTTTCATCCATCTCGTTGCAGTAATGTCATGCTGCAGTACGCAGTGTAATCCAGTAGAGGGCAGAGCATTTTCGGTTTTGCATGAGAAATGCACTGTCATGGTCATTTTGAGATTCCTTGTTACCTCTGGACATAAAAAAAATAGGCATTGAACTTGTTCCTCTCCTCCTCTTGCCAGCCCAGCTATGAGTTTCTGCTGGCCCTCTTTAACTTAGTGAGAGAGAAGGGTCTCATGGGCTATGTACCTGAACTTATGCAGCTCACATTCAAGGTATCTCAGTTCCTACACACTTCGCTCACTGTATGTGTATTCATAATGTGCATGAGGAAGGATTTATTTTTTGCTTGTGTGTTGATAGATGGCCAGTGCAGGTCTAGTGCTGAGTTTAGATTGCCTTGACTGTGTAAAAAACACTCCTGAGTTCCAGCAGACAGTTCATCCAAACTCACCTGCCTCAGTGTCCAGCAACCACAAGTAAGTGAGCCCTCCTTAGCTCCCACATATCAAACACTGTCTCACCTCACTCGTAGAAAAGTTTTTGCCTTATTATTTTTGACTTATTTATGAAATGTGTGATTTTTATCTTCTCAACTAGTAGTACAGGCAGGTGAATGATGATCTTGTGTTTATTATAAAAGGCTATCCTCCAGTGCTCCCTTTCCAGAGTGCCTGAATCTGGCTCACTCCATTGTGGAAATAGAGGTTGGTTCTTTATTCAGTTGTGAACTTGATCCACACAGATCAAACCATTTTGTGTTCATTCTCTCATTGCACTCAGCCCTGCCTTTTATATTTTCAGCTTTGTACCAAGCAAGAGGACTGGAGGAGGATGGGAAAGGTTTTCAGGTCCATCTGTCAATCCAGCCAACATCCCAACCAAGTGGAACAAATCAGTGGTCGCATTGTCATAGCACTGCTGTCTGAGAGCAAAGATAAGCTGTCACTCCCCTTTGCTGCCTTTGCTGACACAGGTAACATAAACTTGTTGCTTTAGATTTAAAGAAAATGTTTGTTTTATGTTCAAAACACATTTTTCTTAAATAATTTAATGGAAGAATATGTCCTGATAATTTGATTATTCAATTTTCACCTTTTTAGTGTGTCAGAATGATGGCGAGGACAACCTGATCCTGAGTTTTTTAGGCAGAATTGGAATCTCACTCATGTTAAGATACCACAAAACGCATCAATGGGCCAAGGTAAATAACCCATCTGAAAATAAAGAATGAAATGGACAAGAAATGTCAGTTAATCAGGTCAGCTCTACATATGACAGAACAGAAATGCTGCAAATATACAATATGATATGATTATCTTTGTGTTATCTATGGGTACTGTCTTTTAGGGTGTGTGTGTGTGTTTTGTGTGTCCATGAATGCAGGGTCGGAGGGTGGTGGAGGTGCTGTCCATCTCAAAGGTCGACTACTCCACCCTGAAGGGTTTGTTTGGAAATGAAGATGGAGCTTCACGCTGCTGCCTGGTGACTGTGGCTGCTGAGCTCTTCCTCCTGAGCGGCAGCGTGGAGGGAGCCCTAAATACACTCCGAGGTAATAGATGACACCCTGGGGTAGCTATGATCAGCTTAGCTGAGTCTATAATGCTTCAGTACTCGAAAGCTGTGTTTGTGCCTTTTTGTTTTTGCTTAGGAAGATTCCTAACTGAGTGAAATGACCTGGAAGTATCTCTATGGCAGCCATGATAGGAGCTGGTTGAGTTCTCTTTGTGATAACATAACTCATTGCTTCCTATTTGATCTCCTACAGAATGTGAAACACTGGACTTCCTTCAGGAAAAAGGAGAAAATGCTCTCCCATAATTCTGTGCTGCAGCCATATTTAAAGCGACATACTACAATAGTTTCACCATGACAGACTGACATAAATGTAAAAATAACAGCATCGTTTCATGTTTGTGGCATGTTTCAAAACTTATGGAAATCAGCACCAGATTCCTTCTGTCAAATCTGTCTAATTAGGGGTCATCTCGAAGAACAAGCATATTGAGTTTCTAGTTAACAATATGATCATCATTACAAAACGCTATATAGATAAATGTCATTTAACTAAATTGCCTCCATTGTGGAATGCAATAGAAATTAATTTTCTCTATTGACAAGTTTAAAATAATAATGTCAAATGCACCCATGTTGGGATATATTTATTTCTGAATGTAATTTGGTCTGGTCCCTGTACTGTTGCTCACTTAACTATTTTTATTTAATTAGTTTATTATTTTAATGGTGCAACTTCCTCTTGTCTATTCCTTTCTCTTTTCATTGTTTCAATCCTGTTTGTTTTTTTGTTTGGGAAAGGAGTATTCATCGTCAATGTGTTGTAATGTTGGTTTAAAAAAATTCTCTTGATGCCAGTTCTCTTTCCTTATGAATTTTTCTTCATGTCTCTCCCTGAATGTGGAACGAGGTGATTTTATTTTTGGTGATTTTTGGGTGGGGCACTGCCTCACCTCATCAGTGTCTACTATTCGGCTCAATACAAAATGTACTGGAAAACTAAGTATGGAAACATGAAAATGTGAGATTAGAAGTTAAGGTGGAAATCAGCATTTACTGTTAATCTTTTTGAAACAAATCGATCGAATCATTGATATGACTTTTTGAGATGATTACAATACATGTTAACGACTGATGCAACCAGACAGTTATTGTTAGATCTCACGTGTCGATTTAGCTTTAAGAATTAATGCTAAAACGTTTCCTTGGAAAATAGTTTTTGTTTGTGTATCTGTCAATTCAGAAAACAAATGGTTCCTGAGTTCGTGCTCGTGGCCATGTGAGCCTGCAGATCTGGACAGTAGAAGTCGTGTGCTGATGCGTCTGGCTGAGAGAACCTCTCACCGTGACACACTAGAGGTTCTCTGTAATCTCCCAGGAGTTAAAGAGCTGAATGGTAAGAAAACTAAGACACTTGATGAAGGTTTTTCCTTTTGTCAGCCCTATTTATTTTTTTCCTCTTTTCTTAACTGTCATGTTTTTTTCTTTTTCTTTTACAAATAGATGCAGTGATTGCATTTGTCTTTCTGTTTTTCCCCAGACTTGGTGGATATCTCCAGGTACAGTTCTCTGTTCAACTCTCACCTACACATGTGTGTGGATAGACAGATCCTTCCTGTAGCCTCAGACACTGTGGACTTCATGCTCTCTAAAAACCTGGCAGTTGACCAAACTGTGCTGCAGATACTTTTGCAGAAACTGGGCAAGCAAAACCTCTGGCGCCGTGCACGGGAAGTCTTCAGACGTAAGTGTCGTTTTCTGGTTTATTGGCTGCTCCACTTTATGAAATATGGATCATAAAGACAGTGAAGGGAAACCAGAAAGTGTCTGCACACTGGGCTATAACTGCTGGAATTATTTTTGGCCTGTAATCATTTCACATTAAAAGCCTGAGATTAGAGGAGATAGATTAAATTAGTTTTCAAAAGAACTTTTAATTCAACAGATATGCTGATGTGTGTTCATCAGACTCTCTGAGAGTGGGGTACTACCCAGGTGTGTCAGCTCCCCCTGGTTTCATGACACTGATCGTCCCTTGCCGACTCGGAGAGGTGGAGCTGGCTCTCGCCTTTGAGATGTTCATCATTGTCAACGCATCACTTGTCCTGCAACTTTCAGAAACCACAACTACCTCCCTCAGCATCACTCTCAAAAGGTAACACACGTGTCTGAGTGAGTGAGCGAGTGCTCTTTGTGTTCAAGGTTGGTGTGTACATGATGTTCCTGCTCCCTCTTCGTCCAGGACTCAAAGTGGTGAGAGCGAGTACCTCTCAGCTGGTAGCCGCCTCCTCTCTGCAGCAGGCATCCCTCAGCCCAAACTAACTGTTCACTACACAGCGGTTAACTCCTCACAGGAGCAAGTTTTCACACTTGACATTTCCTCTGCTCGACGCTGGATCCGCCACAATCACTTGTGGGCCAATGAGATGTGGATGCATTGACCCAAATGGCCAATTCCCCCACAGTCTCCACTTAACTTTTTCCCTTGAACCATTTTCCACAGACATCACTTGACTCTGGGAAAATAACAAATGAAATCAGGAACATGAATGCAAATACATTTGTTGACTGTAGGTTTACACACATTTCAATTTAGCGTTTGACTAAGCAGAAATCAGAAGATCACCACCAAAGACTGACGCCAGAACTTCACGTTTTTTTGTTAATTATTTGTTGTTTCCTCAGTTGTTTTAGCTGATTTGTCACTATGTATTTGTGTGATTTACTATTTTTGGGGGGGGGGGGGGTCTGTTAGAGAACAGAGTACAACATAATTTTGCAGGGTTGTAACATCTGAGTGTAAATATGTATATATTTATAATGGTGTTAAGTCTTTGACAGTATTATGTTATTGTATTATATGGCTGATTGTCAAAATCTCAATTGTTGCCAGTTCAAGAGCTGTGATTTAATTTTCTTTCTATGAGGCTTTTATAAAAATTTGTTCTGCTCCAAAACATCTGGCTCTGTAGTTTTTCTTTAACCCTTAAACAGATATTGAAACGGCTATAATCATCAGTCTAAATCACCCTGAATGCAGTTGTCTTTCTTTTGTATCGACTTGCAACCAAATTTATTTTGTTATATGTATTGGGTCCACATACACACACTTAAAGTTGAAAATTCTCTCCTAAAGAGATGCAGTGGATTGTGCCTCAGTCTCTCCAAAGAATTCACAAGAATATCCTTTCACCTTGTCAGGGGACAAGACAAGGTGAAAGGATATTCTTGTGAATTCTTTAAATTGGGAAGCAAGAAAGTGGGGTCACTCAAATAAACTAGGACATCATCAGCAAAAGGTAAGTCTATGTTCAAACTCAGCTTCACTTATTGGTGCAGTCTGTTTTAATTTACTGACTGAGGGGTTTCGGGGTTGCTGTGGCAACAGCACCATAAATGCCATTAAACCACATTGCCAGAAATCAGAGAATGTTTAAAACACAACATCAACAAACAACTTTTTAGATGTGAAAATGCCTAATCTTTTATTCTCTTAAGTAGTCTCATCATATAGCTGGTCTCGGCTATCTGCAGCTGTTTTACCTTTGTGCTTCAGTTTATGATCAGCGTATTTTTGTACATGGTCATTAATAAGCCCAAAGGTGTTACAAAGCCACTTAACCACCAGGGGGAAGTACTGGACTGTAGTGAGGAGTCATGTAAATAATGATTAAAAGCTGATATGTCACTGGTAAGGTCACCTGTGAATGCAGAAGAGAATATATCTTTGCCCAAGTGGCCGTGGTTGTGACTAAATGTGATTTAAAGCATTTTTTTTCTTCAGTGGTATAAAATGATATTCGTCAAATGTCAATCATACTCTGTGTTTTTGAAGGAAAGAGAAGCCCAATGCTGATCTGCTATGGTGATAATTCAGTCTGCCATCAATCTGCCTTCTCATCTGATGGTGAAATTACTTTTCAACTTGAAATCCATTTATCCGCACAAGAGAGGGGTTCAAATCCTTCAGATTGACTCTGAAGACACATGGAAAATTGCCTCACTGCTGCAGTTTGATTTCTGTGATAATTCCAGGTGTGAGAGGATCTGAGAGATGTGAGAGCCTCAGACACTGGGAAATGTGGGCAGATAGATGAACTGAGGGAATGATGGGATATCTGCAGGTCTTGAAAATTTTTAAAAGCTTTAAATTCAAATCCCTAAAAAGGCCTTGGAAGATTTGTAAAGGTCCTACATTTTAGTGTTTGATTGCAGTGAAGATTTGTGGTTTTAAAAACCAAAAACCATGTCAATGTAGTTTTACATCTCCTCAGATTTCAAGTAAACACTACAAAGTCAGAGGGTGGGTCCAGGTGGGCTGCACTTGGTTGAAAGTGGTGGCGTTTTTTTTGTTTAACCGACATCCTGGCTGCTTGTCTTAAGCCACAGTTTCTGGGCTGTTTGTATTTTTCTGTTAACTTCAACCTTTCTCAGGACTAATATAGAACCTAGGCCTGTTTTATAATAATAAAAAAAAAAGACATGGGAATCTAATTTTCAATGAAAGTACAATTTCATTTACAAATATCTTGAATATTTTCTTACTGCCTCTGCTACAGGAGGATCCTCAACTCAGAACAAGCAAGTAACAATTTTAACAAAAATGTAACCTAACTCAATAATTATTTTTCAATTTAACTAAAAAAAACCAAATTGTAGTTTAATCCATACATCTTTTTGCCACTTTTCTGTGCCAAAGCCCATTCAATTGATTAGCTATATTAGGATTTTTTGCAATATACAACTAGGAAATATGGACAAAAGTGTTACATAAATTTCCATTGTTCTTTGTCTTCATATCTTAACAAAGTAAGAAAGGAGAGCTCAAGGGCAAGTATCAGTGGACCTTCACATGGTCTGGAAACGGATGTCTACTGAGATTTTGTAAATAATGGAAAATGACTGTATTGAGTGAACAGATGTGAATGTGTGTTTCATCCAGAGCTAGAGATAATCCTAATACAGTAGTGTTTGTGTGACTGCTGTGTTTGTCTCTTAGTATCCTTCAGTGCCCTCTAGACCTCAGCCTTTGTAATCCCAGGGCTGATGTTGCATCAACAACAGTAGTTAACACATTGACTCTTCAGCTAGCGTCGTAGGAAGTCATAAGCTGCACCCACAGCCATATCGTGTGGCTTTATGAAAGGGCTGTGTGAAACATAATGCTTCATGGACCACTCCATCAGGAGGAATGTTTTCTCACTTTGATGTATCATCATAACCTCTGGCATCTTTTCAAGCCATTCATCCTTTCATCTGCCCTTGCTTTCTTTAATCTCCTGGCGAGGTTGCTGTAAATCAACTCACCATCTCCCCCTTTTGTCTGGGTCATTGCTGTTCTTTCCTTTAACAAGAGATAAATGGAGCAACATTAGTGATATGTGTCAAGTGATGTTTCTCATATGATCTCACTTAGATAATGGCCACAGACCCACAGATTTGATCCTTTTTAAAAAAAAAAAAAATCTTCTTCTGTTTTCTTCCTTTTTTATGCACTACAGGGGGGAATAGTGGTAACAGTTAGATGATAAATCTATTAGATGATAAAAAAAAAATTAATGTAATCTTCTGTTTGGTTCATGTTTCTGCTGGTTTCTGCTTCTGTTTTGGACTGTTTTTCATGGAAAGTAAGAATTTGAAGATGCCACAGACCCTGAGACGTTATGATGGGTGTTATTTCTAATGTATAGGCCAAGGAAAATTTTTGCCCAAGGCTGTAAAGATAGATCAGCTTCACTTGCTCTCTCTCTCGAAACATACATATCTAAAGTGAACCATCCATTTATTTCATTCTTCTATATTGTCTGCTAGCCTAGAGCCTGGAGACATTTCCCTCTCCAAGATGTAAATAAGATAATGCTTGATGTACTTATTGTGTAGTCTAATCAAATGCTATGCTCCTAAGAGATCTTCAAACACATGACTTCAGCTGGGGGATAATGACTATAGAGGTTGTGAAATGACTTCCCCCCAGTTTTTACAATTTCTGATCCCAGGAAGTAAAGAAAGAAACACAACAGATCAATAGCTTTCCATGTCCCGGTCCATAAATTCTTTACTACTCTGTGCCTCACTGTCTACCTCCCCACAATGTATGGTGTCCCAGTTGTTATTTCAGAGAAATAATGCAGTATATTTCCATTATGTATGTCCCCAGTTGATGGATTAGGCCTTTATTTGTTTATTGTAAGCCCTTAAAAGAGCTACATGCTCTTATAGTTTTGATGCAAAATTTAAAATAAAATGACTGTTGTTTCATAAGATATACTTTTACAAATAATACAGATTCTTAGCTTGAACACTTGAGCTGATTACAAAGAAAATGTTACACACCCTACGCACCCTTCTCTTTTAGAAAATAAAATGAAAAAAGTATGATGTACCCTTGATGGTTTATGACTTCCTTTCTCTTCACTTTAAAAAAAAAAAAAAAAACTTTGTCCAACAAAATAAAAGCTAATTTCAATAAAATTGACAAGGTATAGAAGTGTTTTGCAGATAAAATGCAGATAAAAATAGAGGGTGTCCTGGAACAACACTGTTATCATTAGGCTACACACAAACTTATACAGTTAGTGTCCATCTTGGTGGAAATGTGTGTGTTTACATGCTTCAACAAAACCACAATTTCCAAATGAACTGTGCTGTTCTACTGGTTACAGAAGTCGTCCAGTAACTTAAGTTAACGTCCATCAGTCCTTCAGCTGGAGGGCTGGGGTTCACACTTTATAGGCTACTGTGAACATCAGTTATAATATATCCTGTGGGAAAAGTAAATGTAATATCATAAATGACATCAGGTTTTATTCCATTCCATTTCCTTTAGTTTTTAATTTTTTTTTTTTTTTTAACTTTTCCTTTGAAATATTGAAATAATTAGATTAGCACACTGTCATTCAAAGCTGACTGATGCTCCTGAGCATTGCGCGCACTTGACCACGCCCCCCCTCACTGTCGTGCACGAGCGTCATCCCTGTCTCCTCCCTCGGGCGGAAGTGGAGTCTTTTTTTTTTCTCAGTCGGATAAGAGCGGCTCGAGGAGCTGCAGCCCGAGCAACACGCGCCCGCGAGAGCGCACACCTTCTGTTTATGTTAATTCACTCGAGAGTAAACAACTGCAATAAAAAAACCAAGCCAGGGACGTAGAAGTCCGAGTTTTTCCCGGTTATACGACACCCTTTTTTCCACGCCGCCGGAGGGAAAACCCTGCGCATTCCTCCACGCGGAGCGCCCGGGAGGGAGAGCAGCCTACGGACTGGACGGGGACGGGGAGCTGGAAGCGGCCTCTTCACAAGGTGGACCGGTAAATCCGCCCACAGAGGCTTGTCATAGACGTCCTGCCTGATGTTTGAGCTATCTCCCGGCTTGTTTTCGGTGCCCTAACGACCCAAGCCACGCTGTGAGATCGTTGCTTTGATGAATAATTTACGGTCTCGCGGTCCGAGGCTCGCGCTGCGAATACCAACCGACCGTCGGCTGCGCCCGACGCCGCCTGGACGGAGCCCGATGGTGGACTAGAGAGAAGAGACACACACCGAGAAACACCACGACGACACGGCCTCAAGTTGGAGTGCGGAAAATTGGAAAATTGAATAAATATCTCGGTACTCGTCTGGGTGCTGTTTTGTAGCGCGGAGACCCGTAGTCATGTTGCCGAGTCGGTGGGGGAGGAGAGACGGAGCCCCCAGTACTTCGACGCCGATCCAGTGTCACTCCAGATTCGGGTTTATTTTATGAGCCTCACCGAAGCACCACCCGACACTTTTCTCTCCACACAAGCGCCAACATCGTCCATTGTCATCTCGCTGGACTTAAATTTGAAAGAATGACGCAGATGCTTTCCCCCTAAAACGCCTTACTCACCTGAATTGATCTTAACAGCCTAAGTGTTTTTTGTCACCTCAGAAACAATCTTTGAAGAACTGACTACCTCCTTTTGCATCAGGACAGAGATTCAATACAGAGAAAAATCTGTATGTCGATGAGCACCATTTTCACTTTTGAGCTGACTTGAATACCTCATGAATCTACCTCAATTAGCACATTATTTTCTATACAACACAACGGGCCGATGTGTCAGCAGATGAAGACCTCACCCTCAGAGCTGCGCGTGTTGTAAACTGAGCCTGTGTTTCGGTAACGCTGCAGATGGCTTCATTTCCAGACTCGGACCTGCAGACGTGCCCGCTCTGCAAGGAGCTGTGTGGCTCCTCTGCTCCTATCTCCTCCAGCTCGTCTACCTCCTCATCTTCCTCGCATACCTCGTCCTCCTCCAGTCAGACCACCAGGAGACTCCACGTCCTGCCCTGCCTCCATGCCTTCTGCAGGCAGTGCCTAGAGGGCCAGCGCAGTCCCGGAGACCCACTGAAGCTGCGATGCCCGACCTGCGACCAGAAGGTGTCCATCTCTGAGGCCGGGGTGGACTCCCTGCCTTCCTCCAACTTTCTGTTTAGCAACTTGCTGGACGTGGTGGTGAGCTCTGAGGAGCAGATCCAGAACAAGAACGGCCACCACCACCGGGGAGGCTTAGGTGGAGGGTCCTCTGGCTTTCATCACCCCCATGGAGGTCTGCTGCATCAGCACCACCTGGGAGAGCCTCAGTGCAGCTCCTGTGATGAGGAGAACCCAGCTACCTCCCATTGCCTTGACTGCCAGGAGTATTTGTGTGACAACTGTGTGCGGGCACACCAGCGGGTGCGGCTGACCAAGGACCACTTCATTGAACGGCTGGGAGACAACCTCCACCTGGGCCGAGTGAACGCCAACAGCAACCCTGGCCAGCCAGGGGTGTCAGTGTCCCTCGCCCAGTCCCTGCAGAACAACTTTGCCCTCCTGTCCCTGTTCCAGGACCGAATGAGCTTCTGCCAACACCACGACAATGAGGTGAGTAGAGAATAAAAGCTTTACACTACCACACCTAGAAGGACCAGAACAGACCTGTGTGTGTTCATTCATATAAATAACAAACTTAAGAATGAATGGGGAATACATGGATGTCACACACATACGTCATCAGTATTCGAACACATTTTAGATTTCTTGGCATCTGAACCTACACTACTGTTCTGATAGTCTTGGGAGTGTAATAAGATTTCATTGACCGTGCACACTCACACATTCAAATGTACTCCTATAGTGTAATAGCATTATGTGTGTAGTATAGAGCTATACTGGGGGCCATATGGCCTTAGGTTCAAAGGGAGCTGAGTGGCTCTTCACCTAGTTCCCCGGAGACAAACGGGCACGTGTGCTGAGCTGGATTTACACACACACTGACCCTACATGCACACACACACACACACACTTAAGGGCATAGACACATGCAGTCTGGTTAATCTGTACCACACCATCCATTCAGGGCAGAGAGAGGCCCCTGTAGTAACTGCACACATGTTTCTATGAGTGTTGGGCGTCCTATCCATGGACATATTATGGAGATCTAGGTTTTTTCTCTGATAATGGGAAAGACAAGTTGATACTGGGGCCTGAAGTTCTTTTTTTGACCATGTGATCTGGGAAAGGTAAACTACAAAGGCCTGTAAAACAGGAAACCAGCTTTTTCTTGGTTTAGTCATATGGTCAGGAAGAATAACAAATAGCATAGGTAGGGGGTCTTGAAATGTCATTGTTTTACCACTTCTGGTTTCTATTGAGGAGCTGATGGGAGCTCTCCCTACTGCTTTGCCACAAGCGCATGAATTAAAAATATTTTGTCCAAGTTGCTCATAAAAAAAAAAAAAAACCTGACAAAATGAAGTGTGTTAGTGTGGTCAGTATGTGTAGTACAGAGATCACACAAATGCACTGTAACAATTCAGTTAATCAAATACTGACACGCTATTATGAAGGTGAGAGCTCTGATAAGTTTTTCACATAACAATTTAACAAACTTAGGTTATACATCAATCTTAAAAGTTGCAGTAGCATGTGTATACTCCTGTTTACACATACCGTCAAGCACTGCAGACACGGATGCCATTCATTGTTAACTAAACCTGTAAAAGCATGTTGCTTTGACTGCATGACACTGTCTCCTGTTGTACAACCTGGTGATCATCAATTTCAGATCTTTTTTTCAAGCAAATGGTTATTTCTACTCCGCTCAACTACATTTTAAAAAAATTTAAACAAAATTCTCCATGATGTAAATAAAATAAGTTGCTAGAACTTGGGCAGGAAGAAAGAGCAAGGAATGGAAACACACAGGGAACCCAGGAAATTAACTGCTTTGTCTCCTGACAAAAGTTTTCTATGCAAGTAGAAGGCAGTGTTTTCTTGTAAACTAGAAAAAAAAATTATGTTTAAATTTAATGTTTCTCACTAAAATGCATTGTGGGTATCATTGAGGTCTAATAAATATGTTGAAGGCATTCCCTCAAAGCCATTTTTTTTTCTTGTCTTTGCAGGTGCATTGCTGTACTTCTAAGCATGTTACAGGCATATCAGTCAAATAGTGTGAAAACCAGCAGCAGGAATGTGTACTCACCCAAAATGGGAACCCAGCCCAGAGCTTTGCTAAATAGCACTGCTAATGGTCAGAAACTCTACTGGGTTCTGTGAGTGCTCAGACAACCAGAGGCTTGAGATTTTGTGAGAGGCAATAGAGGGTGTGCTACTTAAACCCGTGTATGTGAATGAGATGTTAGTTAAATTAACTTAAATGTTGATTCTGGGTGAAACAGATGTAAAGAGTTGGGTTTTAAGAGGGGGTGGGATGGCTTGTTTTGAATATTTCTTGCAAACAGTGAGCCAGTTTCCATCTAACAGCACAAGTGTAGCTTGTGTTGAAGTATTGAAGGTGTTTTTTAGTAATTAGCAGGCTCTTGTGGTGATATTATTTGTTATTTAGTGTTTGTTAAAAATGTGCTCAACGTAAATAAGAATGCAGCAATCAAAATAAATGACAAATTCTGTCTTCAGTATTACTTTATATGCAACCCCCGTCCACTGCCAGTAAATAGGTGGGTTCAGTTTTCCAGTAAGGGCTTTATTTCCCAGTAATGCCTCACTCACTCATGGTGCTCCAGCCCTGGGGGAGGGAATGACACAGGAGACGGCTAGTCTTTCTCTAAATGTGAGCACTGAGCAAGCAGTCATTGTCCGTCACAGGGCTCCACATCCATCATATGGTAAAACTCCTCATAAACCCAGTCAGTCTTTAAGACCTGTTTTAGCCTGTTGGCACTTTTTGGGATTTTCATATTTGGCAATGACGTGTGAGGAAATCCTCTTAATCTATTTACTCCTGTTGTGTTAATCCCCAGTTTGTTTATCCATTACAAATTTGCCTAATACTCAAGTTACCATCTCTTAGTTTGTGTTGGAGTCTTTCTCACAACTTGTTTATTTAGGAAAATGTCTTAGTGACCTGAGTGTTGACACCGCTGTTGTTTTAGCCTCAAAGTCCACATTGTCTTAAACAGTTGTGTGAGATGCAAGAGATGTTACTATTTTGAATGCTATTGTCCACCAAAGACTGAAGGGATATTTTTGTCATCTAGTTTTATGGGTTGTGAGAGCTGGTTACCAAGGAGGAAACGCAGACCTTTGCTGTAAGAGGTGGTTTATTGCAAGCAGTGAGGGATCTCAGCCAAATGGGTTCCTTTCATAGTGTTATTGTAGTGCTATTTGTCATTTGTTATTGAAGTCATCGCTTTTTTTTCGTTTTTTTTTGTAGTAGTAGCACAGAAATAGTAGTCTGATTTGTTCACTCCATAATGTTTTCTGTCTATTGAACATAGACTACGGACTAGTTGTTTCCTCTAAAGTAAATGCGTGTGTGCAGTCAGTTGGCTTTCAGCCTTTTCTGCAATCAAGTGTGTTTCTCCAACAGAAGACACAAGGTGATGCATCTGCTTTTGTGTGGACTGCCTCTTTGGGTTTGGTTCAGCGTGTCATTGCCTTCTTACCAAGCTTTTCCAGGAGCTGGAAGGAATCTCTCCTCTCCCAGGAGATTGGTAGTGGTTTCTGCTTACCAGTTTGGCAGTCGGTGTCAGTATCATTGAAATGCCACAATGCATGACAACAAATTGGATACCAAGTGCATGCCCCACTTTGTATATTCAGTGTGTAACATTGTGACAGACCCATTGTGTGAAAATATGCATTTAAAAAGTCAGTGTTGTATATTTTGACTGAACAAACATGTTGTGACATGTTGACATGTTGTTCATATACAGTTAACAACTGAAACTTGCACGCCCTGTTGTTGTTGTTACTGTGTCTGTGTTTTCCTTCATTCCTTTGCGTTTAAACTTAAATTATCGAAGAATTATTATGCCGGTCTGACAAGTTCCTGTCAGATGCCTCCTGCTTACTACTCAAGCATCTATACAACAGAAAGATTTGGTCAGTTATGCCATTGTGGGATTTGGAAAGTTCAGTGTCTCATGCCCAAAAGACATACTAGAAGAAGAAACTAATAAAGTTAAGGGTGATGATACACACAAAAAAACATATTGCAATTATTTTGTTAGATATTGTGATATGAGTCATGTTTTCAGTTGGGATTATGGTTGTGATAGTAGTAACAATGCACAACAATGTCATCAAAATAATTGTAGCCTTTTTTGGCAGCTCCTGAGATTGAGACATTGCACTTGGCTATATTACTTTTTCTATTACATTTTTATTCATCGGTCAGCCATAATTAAAATGCTGATCACAAAAGAAAGTCAGTCCACAAACACAAGTTACCAGTGTGTTCCACATAAGGTCCGCCAGTGTCCGTTTCTTGTTTCTCTGCATTTCTTTTTTTAAACCATATTATTATGATTTTTTTTTTTTTTTTAACACCTGTCCTGGGGTGAAAAAGTGACGGACTGCAAGTCAGACCTCACGGTGATGTAAATATCTGACTGAAACTCTGACACTGTTGATAGCTCTGCGCTGCTGCCTCTGGCATTTGTGACACTTTACTGGAAAGTGTACATGCCAATTTTAAAGCCAATGATCTCTGACTGATGACTCCTAAATGATGCTCTACATTGTAACAGCCTGAGAAAACATTAGCTCCACAGCCTGACATAGTAAGCTGCTTTACAGCTCTGAGCGCTCATGTTTCCAGTTCTACTTTTTACATTTAAACAATACCGCATGTTCTTTATTGGGCTACACATTATTTCAAGTAATATCAGATTAATATGTATGTCCATAAAAACAAATTAAAAAGAGGATATGGATGGCAGCTAATTGGTGTGTTTCTGAACGGTGTAATACTAACAATGGCAGCAACCCTCATATGAGAGAGCCTGGTACGTTGTTTCAGAAGTAAAGGGAGCGACTCTGTTGGTCATATCAAAATCATAAAGTGAGACATTTCTTTCTCAAGCAAAATGTCCTTAGTTTGTTTCTGGAAATTTCTCTTGTTATAATCAATATTTTGTTTAACATGATTTTCCCATTAAAAATGGAAAACTAGGGCAGACAGCACACCTATGCTTACTTCCTCATTGAGAAATTTGGATCACGCCTTGTGCCCTGCCCATGACCACTGCTTGTACTAGGTCAGGTGAAAGAGCAGAGAGTATTAAGACAGTGAGCACAGGAAATATCAGAGAGACACAGCCACATTTTTGAGCCTCAGACTCAAAAGAGTTTTTGAGGAATTTATTGCATCAAAGCAACTAGAAGATGCATCACAATGGTAATTGCAGTTATTTGCTTGTGTTGTTTGTTAACTTGTAACTGGCAGTGATTGACACAATATTAGTGGTTGTGCAAACTCTGGCTGTCTGTACTGACAGGGTTACAGGTTTATTTAGCTCACTCTCCGTCTCCGCAAAATGACAGGATTGATTCCTTAGATTATGAGTCTTTGGTGTTCTGAATCAGTTTGATGCGACTTGGCATTGGTATGGCATTGACTGCTTATTTCCCTCGTGAATGTCTTGTGTTATAATGGACATTTTAACAAGGTTAAAGGATGGATTTTTCCTCAGAGGGGTCTTTAAGTCAAGCCTAAATAAGACAAGGTTGAAGAGAGGACACCAGTATACAGCATTAATGCTAATTGGCTGAAATGACAGTTGTCAGTTCAGTTACTGACACTGGCAGTTGAAAAAGGATACTTTTTTTTTTTTTTTTTTTTAAAGTTTTTGAATATCAAGTATGATTACTTGGTGATTCTGATTAAGACCCAGTATTGTAAGTAAGTGCTTAACTTAAACTGTAGTAGAGAGGGAGATATTGTTTTTATCCATGTAGAGGTTATGCAGTAGGTATCACATTTATTTGCTTTGGCTTGAGTGTTCTTCTTATGTTGTGTGATTTTGGAATTAACCCATTGTTAATTCCATTGAAGATCAATCGGAAACAGCACGTATCAGAAATTACAGAACCTCATTGATTCCAAATGGCAGGAAACAGAAATATTACCAGTGAAACAAAGGCTTTCAGTTGTAAGATAAGGTCCCCTTGGGCAGCAGAGAGAGTTGGCTACACATTGATAAGAATATATAGGGTATGTGCACACATGACTCAATATGTTGGCCTATTTAAACAGCATAAATGTCAATTGTTACTCATCTAAAGCACCAGCAGTCAGAAAGGATTCCACGCTGCGTCTGAAGTGGAAATGGAAAATTGGATTACATCAAAGTAGCGCCCTCTGCTTGCTGTGATGTCCAGCCCCAACACATAGATACATATGCAGCTCTATTTTAGAGGTGGCTAATGATATGATAATCCTACAAATTGTCACTCTGAGCTTTAGATTAAATTGTTGTCACCATGGCTGCGTGCATGGCATCCAAGCAACACACATACACACAATGTCGTCTTTAGTAGGGGAGGAGGGTTTACGAGGCTGAAGACAGAGTGGACAGAAAGTGGTTGCTGGGCAATGACTGCCCAAAATGCATCCTGCTTCAAGGTGGTGAAGTTGAACTAATGAGTTTGACAGCTGATCCTTGAACCAATGATCCTCACAGAGCATTTTTTTAAGCATTAGACAAAAATGATTATGTTCTTTGTAAAATTTTACTGCTCTATTTTTCTAGTTCTAGAAGACACTTAAAACACATGCTGGGTTGGCTTTGTGATCATTAGTTTTACTCCCCCTCTCTGGAGCTTGCTAGCAGAGAATGTTTGCAAGGAAACCTAACCCAACACTGACGCTGATACAAGGCCAGAGGAATTCCTGTAACTTGAGTTTATACCTCCTGGGTACTCTGTTCCCCTTCTCCCTCTCTCACACACTCTGGGTATTTCCTCTGCCGACTCCTGCCTTTCTCATCAGTGCTCTCTGGCTGCTCTCTGTCAGAGATGGTGGACATTATAGATGCAGAAAGCCTCCTCAACATGATTTAGCAGCTGTTGCTGTTGAGGGGCAAGTGATTACATTTCATCACTCCTGGAAGTATCTGTGTGAGTGTGTGGCAGCAACGTTTTCCTTTCCAAAAGTATCTCCCATCTGTAGGTAGTTATCTTCTGAAGAGGATTTGTGTGTGTGTCTGTGTGTGTGTGTGTCTGTGTGTGTGTGTCTGTGTGTTTCCACACAGCCAGCAGAGTTGGATTATATGAAGTTGGACTTCCAGGGTTTTAATGCGCAGCATGTGCCCAGTAATTAGAGAGCATTCCCTGTTTCCTGTGTGTTGTGAATGTGTTTCATGTAGACTAAGGGGGAGTGTGTATGTGTGTGTGTGTGTGTGTGTGTGTGTGTCCCAGCTTTGATGTCCATTTGAGGACTCTGGGCCACATAAATTTAATGGATAGAAAGGAAGGCATTTATCACATTCTCTTTGACAACGGGATTTAAAACCCATTCAAATGCTGGAACCTGCCACTTCCTACTCAGTGGTTAGGCACAAATGGGGTTTTAATTGGCCATTATTTGACCTCACTCAATGAGATTGTGCCGTTAACACATTTATCGTTAAAGTTCTCAACCCTGTTTGGGGGATACTGCACAGCTTCCAGCCATAATTTGTCCACCCTAAGTGGTTTTGTAATATTAGGCCAAGACCATGCTAAGAAACAGTTAGCACAGATGCTGCAGTTTGGGCACATTGTGCTCTGAGGACCATACTAGTGTGTTTGCTTAAGGTTCACATTTTTACAAACCTTTATCTAATGGCTGCAGACTTTTCCCTGTGCTGACAGCCATTAGTTCATATATCGACCCTAATTCATTTGAATTGAACAATCAAGTATAGCAGAGGCCTTTGCTTAGGAAAATACAATTCCTTTCTGTAATACAATCCATTCTCATCAGCTAACGTGTTCATGCACTGGCCAATTAGATTTGTGTAAGAACACATTTCTAGTAGTTTACTTTTACCACTGGCTGTTGTAGTCAGTGTTACTGGTGTTGAGTTGTTCAGTGTTCACATAACTATCCCGCAAGCCCCACTGTTTTGTTAAATCGGAAAAAAAAGACATAAAACTTATTTGGTTCACTTTTAATCTGTCTAAGTAAAAGCAAAATCATATATTTGGCAATATTTTAATTTACACCTCATACCAAAAGGGAATCTAACATTAACGAGACAATCTGCAAACTTAGTCAGATGAAGGTGGCAGTTATTGGACATAACATGACATGTTATTTCTTGTAAAATGGTGTGATCCCTAATAATGGTGTGTTAGAGATTATAAAATAGCTTGGCTAGAAAATTAGCAAGGATAATTTTCACACCATGGCATCCCTAATTACTTTGTGATGTTAATGTTATACATCTGCTGTTCATCTCATGATCGTCAGGATTGAGGATGAAATAGTTTTCACTGTGACTGCTTCCAGTTGTAAAATCCATACTCAGTATCCAACTCGTGCTTCTGTTACACAAACTGACCCTCTAGATTGTGTCATTGTCTCACTCTAAGGGTGATAGGCATTTATTATTTTTGTTTTGGCTTTCTAATGCAACGAGGGCATTTCCCGTGAAGGTCATGCTCTTTAGTCAGTCAGTACATGCATTTGTAATAAACGACGATGAAAATATGAGGGCTTTTTAAGTGTTTGCAATCTCTACCGCTTGACATATATGAGAAATCAAGAGGATGATGAGAGCTTGATGTGAGAGTGTGGAGGAATGTGAGAAAGAAAACACTGTTATGGATTGAAGACCATTAAACATGTGGTCTGTTTATTATGCGCTCTAATGTTGCAGTAACTAAGAATAGCTGGTTTGTGACTGAACAGAGATGCACACATTTGTTACAGCTCAGCTGCTCCACATTTCATTCACACAGCTTCTCAGATTCATTCCTTGTTTACTTGAAGCTGATTCCTTTTCATGTTTTGTCCCTCTTTTTTCCCCTCTTCTTCACCTTTACTGTTGAACTCCCTTTACTTTTTTTTTTTTACTTCCACCATTAAATTTAAACTGCTCAAGTGTTAAGCACACGACAGTCAGTCACATGCTCGCTTGGTAAGGAGGCCAGCTGACTGTGGTTTGTTTTCCTTCTCCGCTGTGGGGCCATCCAATCAGATTGCTGGCTCACGGCCACCGCCCCCCCCTTGTCGTATCTGGCAGAGTTTCAAAACATCAGCAGGCATGTCCGTGTGAGTGTTGTGTCCGTGGCAACAAGCCAACAGGGGTTGCCACGAGAGGGCGGGGCAGCGGCAAAGGAGAAAAATAGCAGTGAGCGGAGAAAAAGAATGATGGAGGGAACAGAGAGGGAGGGAGAAAACTATTAACAAGATACGGAGGCTGTTTGGAAAAGATGAGAGTAGGTGTCTGGGAGTTCCGTAAAAGGAGCTTTGTCTGGCAGATGGTATTCCTGGGATAGTTGGGAATGTTGGGATTGGCTATTCCACAGATTATCCAGCCTTGACACACCAGACTGTTTTAGGGCTGGTGCTGTCTATTTGGTTTCATAAATATACTACCTTTACTAATATTGCCCTCTGTTCCCGGTTCTCAGCTATTTAACAGATGCAAAGAGTTGAGTTTCTAAGACATAATGTCTTTGACATAATTCAGAGAGCAGAGTTTCTCAGTCTGCTTGATTCACTTTTGCTGTGAAATGCTCTGTGGCAGCTTAATCCACTTTATGATCATTTCATAGAGGGAGACATTTTTTGTGTGTTCAAGTGTTTCAACCAGGCCTCTTGACTCATGTGTTGGAATGGGGCGTGACAGAGTTGTGTATTCCTCATCAAATCTCTCAAATGCTTGGGAGTCTTAATTGACATGGTTTTTACTCATAATATATATAATCCTCAAACGTCAACATCATTTGTGATATAACTGTCACAGGATTTAAGATTAGTGCTGCTGTGGGGAAATTTATGTCTGGTATCGGGTTTAAAAAGAAATAAAACAATAGTATTTACACATTTTAAAAATGGCTGCTGTCTTTATTGTAAGTACTAATTATTGGACATTAGAAAGAAAACCACCATTTCTGGCTGGTTATGAATCAATATAAAAGATGTTTATCACTGAAAACATCACGTTGTGTGTGCATAGTTATCATCTAAAAGCTGTCTTATTGTCTCACAGTAGTTATGAAGGTTGTAAAGTGTGAAACTGTCCTGAACTGACTTGGTTCACGCTGGTCTTATGAATGAGTCAGTTGCTCAGGAGCCTCCAGGTGAAATTGTGTGTAATTAAGGGCGGCTGAAGTCGGACGTTGTGAAAGTGAATTCAGGCTCAATGAATCTTTCCTACTCTGCATAGATAAATGTTTAAACAAGCAAACAAACAGAAAACAAAGGCTATTATAAAAAGATGAACTGTCTTTCTTGGATCTTTTTGGTTCAAGTTGCCAAACAGACTGACATCTGACATTGTCCTCTTGGAATGTCCCCTCAGTCTGTTTGTCTGTTTCTGACCTTACTTGTTTCTCTCTGTTGACAGGTTGCAGGTTTAGAGCACATTGGCCTGAGGAGCTTTGAAAGAGTCAAATGTTCACACACAAAATATATGTATATACACGTAAAAGGGTCTATGTATTTTAAGGTTTAAACTTTTTTTTTCTTTCTTTTTGCGTGTTTCCTTTCAAAATAATGGGTTTAAAATAAGGTTTGAAATAATCTTGCTGATCTACAACTCTACCTTCACAGGAATTAGTTTTTTTCTGACTTAAATACATTTCTTGAGATTTTCTTGACTAATCAAATCCCACTAACCCAAGATCCTTCTTGCTGCGTATTTTATCAAATTCACTTCCTCATCCATATGAAATCATAATATGAAGAGCAGGTAATATCTTTGCAGTTTGACAAATTCTCACACAAAATAACTGCATTTGCACTTGGATTAAAAGTAGCATTTTCAGGGGGTCTTGTGTGATTTTAGAATAACAATTTTCCTCCTAAACTCTGTTTCCAATTACATTTTTGTTTTACTTCCTACAAAAAAAAAATTCCATTCATATCCATTCGTAGATCGAGTTTCAAGTCTTGCAAGCCATGAATTTAAAGGCATTGCAAAACATACTCTGAAGTACATGTGAAATACATTTTTCTTGCCTGTGACAAACAAGGTACAGAGTAAGATGGAGGCTATTGAGAAACGGCATTTGGACATGACCACTGCAGATGTCCAAGCATCTCACTACCAGGGAAAAGTGATGTAGTTCTTTCAAAGGCCGCGCTTTCTCAGTTCCCAGAGCAGTCCTGGTTTTTCTGGCACCACAGTGTGACATTACATGGCCCTTGTCCCTTCCCCCCACTCGCCTGCACATGCAGGGAGCGAATGCTGCACAGAGTGATTTTACTGGCTAGTTGAGCTCGTGCCCTCTCCCCCAGTTCCCCAGTACCTAGGAGGGGAGGGTGTGAGCACAAAGCCATCATGCATTTACTCCAGTGTTGTTTCTCTCAGGATTTCAATAGTTTGCTCTTGTCAAGTTTAATATGTCATATTTATGATCAATATAATCAGTACATTCAATAGAGAATGTGTATAAACATAGTGCTTTTAGAAATAACTGCATTTTTTGTGTAGTGTTCTTGTCCCTTTCAGGGCTTGTGTATCTCTGCTGCTTGTTTCACATGAAATGTTTTTTAACCAAGGGAACTTTCCATTATTTATTAACAATTTTACTGTTAAGCAAAGTCTAATAATTCAAGGTAGTGGATATACTAATTATGACTAATGCTTTTCAGTACTTGGTCTTCTGGTGCATTGGCAGTTTTAGCTTATATTTAAGTGTATGGCAGCAATTAACAATTACCTTCTTTATTGATTCTTAACTGTTATGTTTTCATCTTTGTTTTTTGTCAACAGCATCACAGAAAAAAGTGTTAGACAAAGCTGCTCCAAAATAAGTGTTGAGATGGGGCATGGGCCAAGGAACAAATTTTGGTCTAGATCCTTATAATTGAATATGAATTATAATTTTTTTTACTGAGGTATATTGCTTGACATTGGTCTTGACGGATGTCTGTGCTTTTTTGATTGATTTTTGTTTTCTTTATTGATTTAAGAGCAAATTTTGCAGCAAAAACAAGCACAACATGATCAGAAACAGTCCCTAAATACTAAAATACATGTAGCGATATCCCCTTGGTTCATGATGAGACATTTTCAAACACAACATGGAGGGGTGTGTCTAAGTATAAATTGTTAATGGAGGAACATAATGGGCAGAGAAGAAGAATGAGAAACATCCGGTGCACTAATGAAATACAATAACTCACTTCCCCCAGTGTAGTCCTGCTGCTCAGAGCTTTATAGTAGGTGATGGGATCTTGGTTCCAGCCCGTCTGCAACAGCAAAAACACAAGGCACATATCAAGCTTGCATTTCACTTTGTGTGTTTTGTTGTGCATATTGCGAATATGTCAGCATGTGTGTCTGCTTGTATATTTTGTGTGTAAGTTAATGTGGGATAAATAAATGCAGAAGGTGAGTCACCTCTGCCTGAAGGCCTCTCCTGGGTGTTCTTTGTGGAATTTACAACTTTGTTAGCGTGACACCACGCCTATTTCACATCTTTTTAAGTTGTTCTTCACATTTTTGTGTCACGTGCTCTGGAAGTGTCTGGTGTGTTTCTGCATGTGTGAGGGTATCTGGCGTGTCCAGTGCATGGTGTGGCTGTGAAATGCCTGGTCTCCTCTAGTAGCACATGTGTAACAGAGCAACTGAATTCCTGGCTTGCTAAGAATTTTTTTTGTGGGTGATGCATTTTTGTCTTTCTTAGGTTAACTAAATGTTTGTGATAAATTACTTAAAACAGTGCATACAAACGTGCGGCATAATGCCATGTACACCCTGAATGATAGACACACAGAGAGGGCTAGTAAAAACTTGAAGGAGGACCACTCTTGATTTGTTGCTTGTTAACCAGTTTGACCATGAAGGGTTTTGTTGTATCTGGGTGGTGCACACATGCAATGTTAGCTAGTTAAATATGCCTTTTTTTATTCTTCTTTCTCTTTTTCTTCTTTCTCTCTATCTTGTTTTGGCTGGATGTTGTGATGCCTCCAGTTTCAAATTAAAAGCCGTTTGTGTAATAATGTAGCGGGGGCCTGCTTCTGCAAAATGTATGTTGGGGAAACGCTGTTAAAGATTGTGAATGATGGGTTTGAAAGAGAGAACCGATAAAGATGGAGGCAGGCAGAGAGGGGACAGGATCCTTTCATGAAGACCTCTGGGAAGAGCCGACGTCCTGTGCGAGTCAATAATATTGGCTAGTGTTCCAAGAGGTCGTTGTGTTATGTAATCTACAACCTTGTGTGTACTAGTGAGTGTTTCACCTCAAGGACTGATGAGTTGCTGATGACACATACACTGCAGATAGAATAGATAGATCATGATATTTGAAGACCTGAAGCTATTTGTCATAGGATCTAGTTCCATGAAACAGGACTCCATGGTTTTCAATAAAAGGGTTCTGGTCATCCTGTTGTTTGTTGTTTTGCCATGGAGACTAAACATGCGATCGTCATTTATTTCTGAATGGTTAATATACACTCGTATGGATAATATAGATACTTTAATGATTAGTTTTTTTTCAGTTCTATTTAATTGTTTTGGCGTAATTTTGTTGTCATTGGTGCTATTGAGATATTGAGACCTCCTAGTATGTAGCCAGTAGTCAGGAGCTCAGGGTATAGTAGGTGTTGTCAGGGTAACAACATGGATCTAAATGAATGGTGGTTAGAAGCTTATAGCTGTATATGAGCATAGTTTTTTCCCCCATGTCTTCATGTTTGTCACAGGAAAGCCGCATACAATTCACCTATAGTCATTTAACATTTTGGTTATTGTGAAGGCACAAAGGGTGATGATAAATAATAAAGCTATCCACATACATTTACATGCACAAAAGTCGAGTGAAATAACTCCTAACACAATGTTTTGCAAAACAATTCTACACCACATGTAAGTCTCTTTTGTGTACTTGTGAAAGACTTAATCACCATCGAAAAATTTTCACACACAGGATGGTGACTGTCATTCATATCCCACTGTCTGTTGTCTTAAATATTCCCTCAACTCAATACCAGGTCTCTTTTGCTCTCGTGTCCAGATGAAGTTTCTCCTTCTGTTTCTTGGGTTCAGTTATTGTTGCATAGACATTCCTGCCTTGTGTGTCCTTGATACTTTACAGTCATTGTGTTGTGTTGTGTTTTTTTTGCTTCACACCTTTTCTGACAAAGTCAATAAATGCTTTTGTGGTAGATTCAATCTGGGATAAAGTGTTTTTTTACATTCAAAAAAAGTAGCTACCAGGAGGAGCAAACCAAACCAGTTGACCGTTGTCCAAATTGGTTGCTCAGGGCAACTGTAACTGCCAAGCTCTGAGTAAATTAGCAAATTTTATTAGACCCAACCTGCCACACTATACTATGTGTGGTGGGTTGTGTGTAATAAAACTGATTAGCGTTTTCCATTAGCGTTAGCTGAGTCCCCTCTCCTGCTAGGTCTACAAACTTGACAGGCAAGCAAGTCAGCATTTCCATGTGGAGACCTGTTTTCCTATTGCTGTTGAATTTAATAGTTGAGTAAACCACGTGTCATGTAATTGTCAATACTGGAGCAGGTTCATTTCATGATCTAAATGCTGCTGATCTCAGGCCTTCACATGTTATGGGTCAGTCCCAAACAAAATGCATCCTCTCCTTGTACCATCAATCTGCCTGTCCCTCACACCCATATGCCATAGCCCTGTATCCATCATAGGCCATCTCCACCTTCCTCCTCCACTCCAGCCCAGCTGCATTCCTCGCTTTTGTGTGCCCTGTCCCCTTGGAATTTAAAGGATGTTGATGGGGGTGGGATAGGACAGGAGAGTGGGGCACTGAGTGACAGAGCTGTGCAGAGACTGTAGTGAGGGAGCAGAAGGAGAGACGGCAAAAAAAAAGGACAAGAAGAAAAGGATCCAAGAGAAGCTTAAGGAGAAGGGAGAAAGAAGGAGGAAATCAGATAAAGGGGGAGGTGTGTGTATGTGTGTGTCCCATTAGATTATGCAGCTCCCTAGGGGAACAGCTGTTATTGATGGATTGATTGCAGGCCCCTCCCCATCCACTCAGGTCTCCTGCTATTGGAGACCATTGATCCGGTCTCTCTTTGGGATATGATGGCCTGTGCATATTTAATTAGACCCCCATTACAACCAATCGGCATTCATACAAGGAATTTAAAGCAAAGCTTTTTTTTTTTTTTTTTGCTTTTTTTTTTTTTTTTCTCTTCTAACAAAGGTTAAATGACATTTACTCTTCTTTTCCCAGGGGACAGGTGCACTTTTTTTGTCAACCAGTGCTGCCTTTTTCTTCATCTGCCATGCATGTACTGTGTGTCATGGCATACAAATGAGTGCCCTTTAATCTAAGAAAAGAAGCAATTTATAATATTTAGGTAAAGCTATAAACTTTGAAGCAGAAACCTCAACAAGCAGTGGATTCTTGCCAACTTAGTCACAGTAATAAATGTTTGAAAAATGTGAAATAGGAGAAAAATCCCTTTACAACCCTCATCCTTAAATGTCCAGAATGGGTATTGATCTAGTTGTGGTGGCCTTTAGTCCCTCCTTGCCTTTTGAGGCCCTGTGTTTTGGAAGGGAGAAGCTCCCTGGGGTGCTGAAGCCTGTATGATCCACCCTGGAAACATGCATATGGATGACTTGCTTATCATTCATGGTCTTTTCTCATTAATTAGCTTTCTGTGTGTGCCTGCATGCGCCTGCATGTGCCTGCATGTGTGCATCCACCCTGCCATTTTGATTTTTTAACTTTTGGTGATTCGCTACAGTAAAACACGGTAGCAGGTTGTAGCAAGAGGTGGCATGATGATAGATATGTGTTTGTATCTGTTGTAGTAAATGTTGTCCATCATCATATTACCACAGGTCAATACCAGAGCAGCAGTTGTTGTGGGCCTAAGGGCATGCAGAATTCAGAGGTCATTATTTACAGCATTATTTGGGTCTTCTTTGGTATATTTTAGGTACAATGTGGGATGTTAAAGATTTAGATTCTTAACTGTACCTCTTGAGCTGTTATTGCTAATAAAATTGAAGCCCTCACACATTTACAAATGAATAGTGATATAAAATGAAAAAGTTTGTTGTTTCATTTAATTATCCAGAAACAAGCAAATTATAGTTTAGCTCAAGCACCTTGCACATGCTCTAATCCACTGATGAGAGATCATGATGTTGATTTATGCCTTTCAATATAACCTATAACTTAATAAATGAGATTTGTTGCCTTTACTTCAGTTTTTTGTTTATCTGGTCATGATCGCATGTCCAGTTCCAGTTTGTAACATTTTGAGCATAACACTAATTTGTCCATCTGTGTCCCATTGTTTTCCCAGGTGTTCCTGTTCTTCTGTGAAACCTGCTCGGTGCCTATCTGCAGGGAGTGCAGCGTGGGCCGTCACATGGGCCACACCTTCGTTTACCTGCAAGACGCCGTGCAGGACTGCAGAGCCATCACCATCCAGCTGTTGGCAGATGCACAGCAGGGACGGCAGGCCGTGCAGGTGAGACAGGAACCTGAGCAAACACATTCACAATGGAAAAGGAAAATATACCTTGGTTGGTTATTAATTTAATGTGTTTGTTCTACCCTTAAAAATAATAATGTGGGTTAGTTGATGTGGGCTTGTATGAGGCACTTATCTATAGTATCTGTATCTATCTCTAGTGCTGCAGAGAGCACTGGAACAGAAGATCAGTGATATCCTGCTGTGGGATCAGCAAAAAAAAATATTTTAGTCACTTAAAGGAAATGCCCACAAAAAAGAATATCAGTTTGATCCATGCAGGAGAAAGACACAACCCCACGTCAAATTACTTTAAGTCTGGAATCAGGACTATAAACAAAATAACACCCAGTTTTGTTGTTTTATATTAATAAATACCTTATTGGTATTAGTGCTGTACAATATGAAAAATCAGAATACAATCTGTTTAAGAATACGGGAACAAGGCCAGATGTTATTTTTAATTGTCCTCTGTCACTCCATAGGACTCAAATAGGTCAAACTGATTTAAGTCTCAGCTAAACAAAGCCGAGAGCTATCCTGCACATGACTTAAAGGCAATCCTTATGAAGGTCAAACCACACAAATCGACACTCATCCATCTCCTGCAAAGAGCTAGAAGAAGCTGAGGAGAGCAGCTGTGTCTCTCCATCGCCCCACAGCACAGAGTGACCGGCTATTAGCGATGATCAGCTTGAATATGTTTGAGAGTGACCAGTCCTGGGCTGCTGGGAAGCCCGGGGTTAGAGGTGTCCAGCTGGCCCTGAAAGGGGGTGGGTCGCATGGGGTGAGGTCTGGCGGGGGCAGGGCTGAAGGTCAAAGGGGAGGAGGAGTGGCGAGGAGGATGGGGGAGGGTAGATGAGGCATTTAAAGGATTTCAGAGAAAGGAAAATTCCCCTCCTCTTTTAAACATGTGCAACACTGCCCTCCCCTTTTTCACCCATTCACTCGCTCACAACCCCCGCCTCTTACTCTCACTCCCACACAAACACACGCTCACAGTCATTGCCTCTCTTCATTTGCATAATTATAGATGGGGTGGCAACTTTCTATACCCCCGTTAGATTCCAGTTTATACAATGGCACATGCACAAGTGAAGAAAAGATGAGAGGTTTCATGAACAGTTTCATCACTACTGAACTGTCTAGTTTTTGTCCAAAAGAACAAGAGGTACATTTACCATTACGGACCTGAATTAAAAAAATTTAAATACTGCTGAAACAATGAATAGATTGACAGAATAGTAATCACCAACATTATGATGAGCAGTTAAGTTCATTAGAGGTGTCAAACATGGGCTGGGTCCAGTTTCTTAAATGTAAGAATTGTCTGCTTTCTTGTTTTATATCACTGTCAGTGCTGACATTTTTTTTAATTCAAACTTTTAACAGAAAAAATTGTAATGAGCTTTTTAAATTTAGACTTGGCCCCAATAAACTGGACTAGAATTTGCTGTTTTTGCTGAAGCAGAATGGGGTGTACCAGGGTTTTCTAAAGAAAATCACATCTCTGGCATAATGTGATAGGCACATTTTACTATTTCATGATGTTTTCTAAACAAAAAAAAAAACAACAACAAATAACATAAAATTAACTTTGCCTTACTTTAAAAAGAGATAATTTTATGGAGGAACTACAGTAGGTCACACACACACTCTAGTGTGAAGACTGAAACATGAAACACTAGGTATTGCACTGAGTTCATGCACTCCTCAGTAGAGCTTGTGCCTCACCTAGCCCTTTCTTGGGTTGACCATTTTGACTGCTACACTTTGTACCTTAATGGATGATAATGAAATCACCTGGCTGTTCTTTGAATTCCAAGATATCATACACAGATCTGCTCAGTTTAAATGCTGGACTTCAGACCAGGTTTAGCAAAGTTTCAAACTGGAACCAGGTTCCACAGCATACATTTGGTGTTTGTAACCAATGGGATATCATGTATGATATTAATTCCCAGTGTTTTGTGTAATTTTGAAAAGTGTCAAGATATATGCAACTGACTCATAAGAGGCTCTGTCTACCATCTGGCAATACCTTGTGAAGTTTGGTGAATGTTTGTCCATTTTTGTCCCAGGTCACCACCATAGTAAGTGCTGACGCCAGATAATATGTAAACACACACACACCACACACACCCCTGTCCCCTGAGGTAGGAAATTTCCGCCCACTCCACACCCATTATCTTCTCTGACCTCTGACCCTGGACTTGTGACCTCCTGGTTGGCCAGACCTTGCTCTCTCTGTCTCTCTCTCTCTCTCTCTCTCTCTCTCTCTCTGCGGTTTGATTGGTCAGTGTGACTCTCTTTGTGTTCCAAGCTGTGCTCTCTTGGTAATAAAGAGATAAAAAAAGAGAGTCTGAGTTCAATGAAGAGCAAAAACAGAAGACGAAGACAAGGATCGAGAGAGAGAGAAAAATAAATGACTAGAATCACAATTAGAAAAGGAAAAAATGCATTAATAAGAATACACAGAAGCAGCTGGAGAAAGGTGGTGGTTTTCACATTTCACACTGCATCCTTCCTTCTTCTGGATTCCCTCCCTGCTGTTCCCTCTCTGGGGGCCTGATTTTAGTTGACCCTTTAGCTGCCAAGCTCAAATGGCTAGGTGAAAGAGAAAAGGACCATGCTGCCAGGCTTTGTTTATGACGTGGTGCCGGGGGGGTGGGTGTGGTATGTGTTTTAAGACAGAGGTTGCAGATCACGACCTGTAGAGGTTTAGGTGACCTTTGATCCCTGCGGCTGATATCACAAAGGAAGCCTTATCCCACCTCCCCTTCGTCCCTGTGAGGTCCGGTTCACCCTGTGACCTCCCAGAAAACGCCAGAGGAAAAGCCAGATAAAACACAAGGGAGGAGGCAAACAAAGAGAAACATGTGAATCTAGCCTAAATTTTGGGTTGCAGAAACTAAAACCTTTTTCAAAGGTGTAATTTTTCAAGTTTTCTACAGTTGTTTTTCACGTCATGTATTTACAAAGGTGATAAGAGAAACTTCATTTTCATCATGTCATTGTATAGTTGATCATTTAATACCAACCTATACAGCACATACATGGTCTAAACTGTAAATACATGACCATAAGTTATTGAACATTTTTGATAATGCATATCAGTATCTGTGTTAAAACAATATTATTTCAATCCATCAGTTTAGAGAATATACACATTTTTTTTAGCCCTTTTCACAAAACAGACATTTGCTTTAGATGTATGATTTGTGTAATAAAATATTTATAGACAAACCTAGGAAACAAATCAAGCATGGTGAATTTCAACTGTTGACACTTTTTGTTGCAAATGTCGTGATCTCATGCTTCTAAATCTTTAAATACACACTTTGGATATGAGAATGAGTGAGGGTTCATTCAGCAAGAAGCAGCATCATTTTGTGCAGTGTGAAGTGACTTCCTATTCCTGACCTGTGTTTCCTTTTCCCCAAAGCTGCCAAATGTGAGAAAAAGATCACAAAAACTGAGCAGGTGCTGCCAGGAGGATGTCACATACAGTGTCCTTTCTTTTAATGTTTCCTGATCCTCTGCATCCTGTTTCTGGAGGTCATCTGTATCCCATCTGAGCAGTAAAACAGACCGGGCTGTGGTGTGTTTGAGCTAGATATTCCTGTCCGTTCCTCTGTCCCACTGTGTGGGAGTGAGAGTTCATGTGTTTCATCCCCATATCTACTCCATCTTATTCTGTGTCATAGTTTTACCATTGCTTGTGGTATTTCTTTTAAACCAGCATTTTCTGTCTCACTTCAACTGATTATGGCCCATATAAATAATGTCAAGTCATTGTGTTTTGTTTCCCCAGCTAAGCATGGAGAAGGTCCAGGCCATGGCAGAGCAAGTGGAGATCAAGGCAAAAGTGGTGCAGACTGAAGTGAAGGCTCTTGTTCTGCGACACAAGAAAGCGCTGGAGGAGAGGGAGTGTGAACTACTGTGGAAGGTGAGCTGCTTGATTTCGTGTTGATCAGTTTTACGCGCCACTTTCAGTTTAGTTCTGGCGTGGGGACTAGCTCTCAGGTCAGTTTGGAACAATTGGCCAATAACTGGCACACTGATTTCTCTACTTTTCACCAAGGCGCTAATGGTCCTGTTGTTGTGGTACCCTCAGTGCAGGCATGCTATCACTATCCAATGACTGAGTATTTAAATGCATTACGGTCAGTGACAGCCTCATTAAATGCCTTTTAAATAAAGGCTGTCTGAAGAGGAGGCAATCCCTACATAATGCAAAAATACAATGCATTTTTTACATTTTTCAATCTAACCTTTTATACATAGATTAAAATAGGGTACAAAAATCTTCATAATCCATACCCACCTTATGAGACACAGTAGACTGTCATATGTGATGGTGAACCACATCACACTCAAGCGTTTATGACAGGATTGGTTCATTATACTTAGTTAAACTAAACAAAAGCCATGAGTTTTAAAGATGACAATTTGGTTTGCAGCCTGCACTGCAGAAACCCTCTGCAAGGGCCTCGCAGGTTTAAGGTTACCCTGAGAAGAAATGGGTTTTTGGGTGAAAGAAAGATCTCTCGTCGCTGAGGCCCCTCACCCCTGGCTAAACCATGCTTCCAAATCCCTAACCCCTGGGTAATAAATAAATTATGACAAAATGCCATAAAAAGGACACAGTACCGCAAGCATGCCATTGTATCAGTCAAGTATCTAACACATGCACACAACACAAAATCCACATCATATGATCTATGGCTGAAACCAGATGCTAAAATGTGAGTATGTGTAAATTTGTTACTTTCGTCCTGGTAGAACAAACCATTAATTTACCCGAGCACCCGCTGGTCTACCACTCTCTTATTCCCCCTTCCCCTCAGAACAGGCTCACTGACGTAAAAACTGATCTGTCTCTCACTCCTCAGGATCTTAGAGCTCCTGTGTGTGTGTGTGTGTGTGTGTGTGTGTGTGTGTGTGTGTGTGTGTGGGTGTGTGTGTATACGTGCGTGCGTGCGCAGGTCAAAGTGTCACAAAGAAGGTTTTCATTTACCCATGTTCCCTCTTTAATCCTTTTTACACCACTACAGGACTCAGTCTTTATCCCTAGCCTGATAAAGTCATTACAGGCAACCATAACACACACACGTAAAAGGAAATTTCAACTGGAACATCCCTGTGAAGTTAGATTTCTAACCCTAAATTTGAAGAACCTAACTTCACCTACCTAACCAACCCTTAACTTAAAATCCATGATGACAGCTCTGCACATCAATAGTAGTGAAAGCTGTATGATTATACTATATGTGTTTCTATATAAGTGTGTTTCTGTCCAACATCTATAAGTGGACATGTTGGTATTTGTAAGCGCAAAACACTATGTAGTGCATTGTTATGATGTATTTAACAGTATCACGGTCAATGGCAACTATTTCATCATTTTAAATGCTTTGCTTTTGCTTTTGCTTGCAGTTATGTAGACGTGGTGAATTGTAATCCAGTTTTGGTCTGTTTTCAGTCTGTGATTCTTATCTTTGCGTATGTGTGTATTTCACTTGATGAATGGTGTTGAGGATTTCAGAAATACCAGTGAGTGCAGATGAAAGCCATGTGTGAAGTAGGGAGGTGGTGATGGATTGTATATGATTGTCACTTGGTGGTTATAGAGTTGGCAAAAGGCTGTTTTTTTTCTTCTTCTTTTTTTTTCTTTTTTTTTTTTTAGGTAGGAGTGTGCATTATTGTTACAGAACACTAACAATTAGTGTCAAGTTTTTGGCATTGACTCCAACCTCTGAAATGTCTGTTCTTTTAACTTTTCTCTATTTTCATTATAGTAAATTGAATATTCTTTGCTTCTGGGCTGTCTATTTTTGTTTTATTTATTATTAACAATTCCTCATAGGATATCAACCTGCACTCAATAACCCTCAACTTAGCATTAATTGAATGGAAATTATTCAGAAACCAGTGTAATCTTCTCCAGAGTAAAAGGGTTTGGTCATTTTGGGCCAAAAGAAGTGTTGCATTGCCAACATGCTTTATTAATGTGCTGCTCTGCTGCTCTTTGCTTACTTGGTACCTTCTGTATGCTGCTCTGCTCCTCGGCTTTCCTTAGCTCCAGTGCAGAAACCCTCTTGACACAAGATATTTTTAAATTATTCTGCTGGTGTTTCCTGCACTACAACCAATGGGACAATCACCTGTGCTGACAGGAAAACAGAGACTGAATGCACGAAGGTGCTCCGCAGTGATTCAGCACTGTGTCAACAAACTGGAGAGATTCATGTCTTTGACATGACAGTAAAGGCACCAAATATGACTCATGGGTCAAATATAAGACTGGAAGTATGTGTGTGAATGTGGGTGTGTCTTCTTGTGTGTAGGAGAGGAGATGTGTTGGCATTTGATGTTGTGACTTTTAAAATCAAGCTCTCTCACTCTCTCGCTTACCAACTCTGCCTATGTTGCAACAGAGGAACTGAAACTATCTGTCCGTCAGGAAGCCTAACTTGAGTCTTTGTCCTTAGTGACTATAAAGTGTAACTCTATTCTCACAGATGCAAATTGCAGTTCCACTTATGTCAAGCATTAACAAAAGACCCCTCTCTCTAGGACTCTTTGTTTTGTTTTGTTTTTTTTTTTCAGAGTCTCTCCCTACTATCAAAAGTCCCTCTAACCATAGTGGCTGTCAGGCTATTGTGTTATACTCTTATTGTTAGGCGACGTTAAGTAAAAGCCCAATCCTTACGTCTCAGGTTCTGCCACCCTCTTTAATGCTTTATTCTCACTGACTCTACTGTAACTTTATCCACCTTCTCGTGATAACAGAAATGTGTCACGGCTAAGTGTTGGAGGGCCTTTTTTTTGGTTGCTGCTGTTTTTCACTCCTTTGAATATTGTACTTAGCTTATAATGTTGCACATTATTTCCTTACTGTCTGCTATTGTATTGTTTTCTTCATAGATATTATAAAATCTACATAAATGAGATGTCCTCTGGTTTTATAACGTATTTTATCAGTGTCGAATCCAAATAAGTAGCGTGTCCTTATCTAAAGTAGTAATTTGTTTTGTTGAGGTATATTTCTGCTCAAAGAAAATACATCTGATTTGAAGTCATAGAAGAGTTTTCATACTTGGGACGTGAAATTAACAGCTGAATAAATGTACTTTTTCTCATTAGCTTACAATTAAAATAAATTTTACCATAGAACTTGATAAAGTGCTATTTATCATCTGGTCCCATGCACTCAAACCATTCCACTTCCATGTGAATCGATTGCTCTCAGTTAGGGTCTTCTGTTACCTCTTCTTCTTGGTCCCTTTACCTAAACTACATTCCACTGGGCAATACTGACAAAGTGATACCCAGTTGTTCTGTGTTTGTACTCTGGGCTTGGGGCCTTGCCGTGTGGAATTTGCGTCTCCCTATGTAGATGCGTTTAATTGGAGACCCTAAATTGTACATAGGTGTGAATGTGAGTGTGTATGGTTGCTTGTCTGTATGTGTTGGCCCTGCAGTAGACTGGTGACCTGCCCAGGGTGTGCCCCACCCTTACCCAATGTCAGTTGGGATTGGCTCCACCCCCCCCAGAATAAGCAGTTATAGATCATGGCTGGATGGATGGATGGATGGATGATACCCAGCAAAATGGGATAAAGTAGAAAAGTAGTTGCATGTCAAGTACTTTTCTTCTTTTCCTTCCTGATTAGCAGGCAGACGTGGTATGGTGAACACACTGCTGCCATCCAGTGGACTGTTACCAGACTGAAGTTCAAGAAGACTCAATATTCAATTTTAAGTGAATAAAGTGGAAAGGGTGGTTTCAAATCACAATTCAATCACATAGTAGTTCAACCCTAGTAAGATTTTAACCTTATTTTGTTGACTTTATTCAATTTATTTGCCCTATATATGATGTTTGTCACCAAAAACCAAAATCCCCTTTGGTGATAGTAAATATGTGATCTGATTGTTCTCCTACTCAAACTGTCATTGTCATTGTCTCCTCTGAGGTGGAGAAGATCCGTCAGGTGAAGGCTAAGTCTCTGTACCTGCAAGTGGAGAAGCTGCACCAGAGTCTGACCAAGCTGGACAGCACTATCGCTGCCGTCAGCCAAGTGCTGGATGAGGGCCGCCACCTGGACGTGCTGCTTGCCAGGGAGCGAATGCTCACCCAGATCCATGAACTCAAGGCCCTCAGGGGCCTGCTTCAACCACAAGAGGATGACCGCTTCATGTTTACTCCTCCGGACCAGGTAAAGTGAGGAGGACGGCTCAGTAATAGGTAGCCAAGACTACAAGTCAGATGGTTTTACACTGTGTATTATTACATTTACTTATCCTGGTGTAATGTCACTGGTTGTAAGATTATTGCTGGTGCATGGTTCTAATAAGTGATAATTTAGATTTTTAAGTTTTTTTATTTTTAGAAAAGAAAAACAATTGACATTATTCCACCATGGTTCCAACAGGCTCTGTACATAGCCATCCAGTCCATGGGCCTGATCAGTAGTGGAGCCTTTGCCCCAGTCACCAAAGCTCATGGCGAGGGTCTGAAAAGTGCACTTCGTGGCAAGCCCGCCTCCTTTACTGTGATTGGATATGACCATGATGGGGAGCCACGTCTTTCCGGCGGGGATGCACTGTCTGCAATCGTCATGTCAGTCAATGATGGTAACCTGTCTGCAGCAGAGGTAACAGACCACCAGAATGGCTCATACACCGTCAGCTATGTGCCCAAGTGTGAGGGGGAGCACCTTGTATCGGTGCTGGTGTGTAACCAGCACATACAGGGCAGCCCCTTCAAGGTGATTGTGAAGTCAGGCCGCAGCTATGGGTCATTGGGCTCCCAAGTCTCGTCCTTTGGGTGCGAAGGGGAAGGAGATGGCCAGCTCTGTCGTCCCTGGGGCATCAGTGTTGACAAGGAGGGATACGTGGTGGTGGCTGATCGCAGCAACAACCGCATACAGGTACAACTTGCTCTTTTGTTCCTGTATAATCAAGTGTGTAGACTGAATTGGTCTCTTTAAACACGACTTCTCTATACCTACTCGTATTAAAAATATATTTTTACAGCATTTCAGGAAATTATAAAATTAAACCAATAAATGTGGCTAAAGAAAATGTAAAGAGAGATTTTATTTTCATTACTTAAGGCTCTGAAAGCAACTTGTGTGTCTGTGTTTTTCTTTCTACTCTACCCCCGTTTTAGTCTGTCTCTACTCAGCCTGATGCTCATATGCCTTAGAGTTTAGAACCTAAATTGCATTTAGAGTGGTTCTATGAAGTTTATCATTCACTCATTAATCATTAGTTAATACTAGCTTCACACTGTTGATTTTTCTGCTGAAGTGTTTATGTAGCAGAGAGTCTGCTTAGTCAACTTTGTGCTGGTATGTGCATGAATCTAATTTGCTCCTACTTTTCTCCTTCCACACGACCACACATGCACACACATACACACTTCCATGCACCATAGTCACTGAAATGATGAAAATAGAAAAAACAAAATTAGCACTATACAGCATTAAATGGAACATAGTGCCTTGCCTAAAGGGCATTCAACAATACTTTGTTTTGGCAAAAACATTTGTATCTGTAAAAACTACAAAAAAGCACAACTGGTTTGACCCTTGTATTTATCAGACAGAGCTTTATATTAGAGCTTGGGCATAGTGATGGTTCCAATGCAACATTGAAACAAAGTTCTTGCTCCTTCCTTCCCCAGATATTCAAGCCTTGTGGTGCCTTCCACCATAAGTTTGGCTCTCTTGGTTCTCGGCCTGGTCAGTTTGATCGTCCAGCTGGGGTTGCATGTGACAGTCAGAGACGAATCATTGTGGCTGATAAGGACAATCACCGAGTGCAGGTACGAAAACCCAAGATGAACAATTTCCTGCTTACTAATTTCGCACAGCAGCTAGGGTAGAACTGTATTCATATGTGTAAGAGAACAATGCATGGAAAAGTGCAAAACTATGTAAGATGGAAAAGCATGTTGGCAAAATTTGTAACTGTGTGTGTGTGTGTGTGTGTGTGTATATATATATATATATACACACACACACACGCATACATGCATTAACACATAGCTCTTTATGCTTACTCTTCCTCTGCTTCACATATAAACACATTGGGCTTTAAGACATTTGCTTTGTCTGACAGGTGTTTACTTTTGAGGGCCAGTTCCTGCTGAAGTTTGGGGAAAAGGGTACCAAGAATGGGCAGTTCAACTATCCCTGGGATGTGGCTGTCAACTCTGAGGGTAAGATCCTGGTTTCAGACACCAGGAACCACCGTGTGCAGCTCTTTGCCCCCGATGGCTCTTTCCTCAACAAGTATGGCTTTGAAGGGGCCCTGTGGAAACACTTTGACTCCCCCAGAGGAGTGGCCTTTAACCATGAAGACCACCTGGTGGTGACCGACTTCAACAACCACCGGCTCCTGGTCATCCGGCCAGACTGCCAGTCAGCTCGCTTTCTGGGCTCTGAGGGCACCGGGAACGGGCAGTTTTTGCGGCCCCAGGGCGTCGCTGTGGACCAAGAGAACCGTATCATCGTGGCTGACTCCCGCAACCACAGAGTCCAAGTTTTCGAGCCCAATGGAAACTTCTTATGCAAATTTGGCACACAGGGGAGTGGCTTTGGACAGATGGATCGCCCCTCCGGTGTGGCTGTGACGCCGGACGGAGTCATTGTGGTCGTTGACTTTGGAAATAATCGCATCCTTAAATTCTAAAAAAAGATTTATTTTTTTGCATTCTCTCCCTGTTTGTCCTTTTTAGTTTTTTTCGATGAAGGAAATGGAGGAGACAGAATGAATCAACCGACACAACAGGAGGAGAGCTCAGAGAGAATTGAGAGCATGTTGAAATGAAGAGAAATTAAAACTATAGATCATTACTTTTTTTTTTCGTTTACATTGATATTCTCCAAATCAGATATCTGTGGTATGTATGACAAAGGGGACCTCTACAAATTGATAATCAGTAGAAAAAGAGCCATATTTCCCTTCCTCAGTCTCAGCTGCTCTGAATTCTCTGTGTGCTCTCCTTGAATATCCATCTCAGGGAATTTCTCACTTTTCTTGAAATCTTATACCCTCTGCTCCACACCTACCTCATTTAGCTCTTTATGAATGTACTCATAGTCACTGAGCAGAGGTTTCAGTCCGTGAAGTTTTACAAAGAAGAAAGTCTAACTCTATAGTTTGTTATTTAAGAGAGACAAAAAAAGAATAGACTCTTCAGTTGATATTTGCACAGGATTAATGGAATTCTTGCTGTGCATTTTGAAATATGAGTTAAAGTGAACCTCCTGAATGTTGTTGCTGAGACAATACTCAGACCACTGTAGAGGCTGCATGATTTTTTTTCTTGTTAGAAGGCTTTGTTGGGAGAGGAAACTAGGGTACATAAGTATCCTTTTCATGTTTTAGGCTAGTTAGTTTTTGGCTCGTGCATCGGTCCTTGTCTCTTTGTGGCTCTGTGGCGTTTGTAGTATCATGAAAGCCTAAGAAGAGTATGTGAAGCGATGCCAAATGTTATAGAATCAAAATTAGCTCAGGTCATTGTAGAACTGATTAAAATGATCAGTGCTTTTCAGGCTCTCCCTCTAGCTTTACTGGCTAATGCTGATTTGATGAATTTATTGATAGGCAAAAATATAAAGTTTAGGGAATCAATCAAAAATGATCCCCAAAATGAGCCCTGTAATAAGATTGCCCAAAGTGTTCGATCATCGATACACCCCCGCTCCACCCATGTCTCATAAGACTGGATGAACTAGCGTTTTTGATAAAATAAGACCTCTGGTGTTACTGTCCAGTCATTTGCATAAACAACTAAAATGCAAAGATTTATATGCAAGGAGAGCAGCGTCTCCTCCAGAAAGGAGGAGCATTCACCAAAGGATTTTGGAGAAAAAGTTTCCAATATCTGGTTCGATTAGTGATCTTAACATAGAGATTTAATCATATAATTGAATGACACCTTTTTGATGAGGCATGGTGTGTGACAAAAGCCTCAGATGTAAACACCTAATTTGACCGTCCAGAGGACATTAATGACATAAAATTACAGACCTTTACAACATTACTATCCTCTGGATTTAGATTGTAGTTGAAAGCCACTCCCCATTGGCTCCTGGGGCCTGTGGTCTAGTCAATGAGTGGGCATCATTGCAAAGTCCTGCCCTATTTATTGATGTTTGGAGCTGAGGAGACATCTCTAGATTGAGCCCTAGTCAACTGATTCCTCTAAAGACTGAGGTCTATAGACCACCTACTGGAGTCAACCAAAGTTAGAATTTCTGCACAATGGCCAACTGTAGATTTGGCAATTATAGAAGCTAACTCTGCCCCCTCCTTTAAAAACATTTTCTTAAATAATCATTGTTGCTGGGAAGTCTAAAGTTCACAACCTCACATAGTTGAGCTCATAGCACTGTCCACGTTAGAAGAATAAAGTGTGCTTAGGTCACAGTTTATTGTGCATGAATACTTTGACATCCTGCTAAAACAGAAGTCTGCGCTGTTTAAGGCAAGTTTTGAAAGAAGACCCTTTTTGTCTGTTTGCAGAAATGCTTGAGTACAGAACAGAGGATACCCACACCAAAGAGAACCCCTTTCTCCCCATCGCGTTTTATCGCATCAGCCCATCAAATAAAAACCCCATTTATATCAATAGTAGAGGGCCTATAGGCTCAAAGTAGCATCTCAGATTAGCCTTTGTATCCCAATATAATGTAACTAATAGTAATACTTACTCTTTGTGGTGAAAGCATTGTGGGGTTTTGAATCCCCTTGCCCTTTGTTCAATCTGTGTCCCACTGGAAGCACTAAGACAATTAAGGCTCTGTTAGCCACTTCCTTAGCCTAGCAAAGAATTTTGGGACCCATGAAAAGAGTCACCAACTGGCTCTCACCTCTGAGGAGAGGGTCCGTTTGCACATGATCAGGATTTACATCCTCATATCTCAGATATCCTGCACCTCAACGTTCCTTTGACCTCGTTTCTTGTATACCTCAACTGAATACCTCAAGTATGTCACTCATAGCTACTGTGCATTTTAACATTCAAATACCTCAACTTGTTACTCTCATTCTGAATACCTCATTTTTACTTTTATTTAAGCATACCTTGTCAGATATTTATGCATTATGCATTATAAATATACCTCATTCTTTGAATCTTCTTGTGTTACAGTGCAGTACATGTCCCATAGCTCTAGGACCAAAGATCATGGTACTGTTTCGAGTTGAATTAAAATTTGTATTATGGTCCTTGCTCCATCTCGCAGCCCTGAACAGCTTTTTGATTTGTTGAATCTACTGTAAAATGCCTGGTAAACTATGCCTTCTATCAACAAGAAACCAAATATTTCAGATGAAAGCATTGTGCCAAAACGATCTATGAGAGTTCTTTGCCAAACAGGGTTGGCATTTGGATGACGCTGTAGAAGACGATAAATGTCACTGGACCATTAAATCATAGATACAAATGTTAAATCGGAGCAGCTGAGGATAAATGCTCACTCTCTGACTGGATGCGCTTAAGAGGGCTGTGCCCATTTATCTTTACCTGATGATGATGACGACGATGATGATGATGATGATGATGAACATGCAGTTTCCATTCGTACTTTGTTACTGTGCGCAGGGGGGTGAGGGGAAGAGGAAATGGCCTCTTTTGAAGAGTTAAGAACTTTAAATGCACAAGAATTACCTCTAATTTCAGCACAATTTACCAATATTTCAGTGTGGATTTTAGGAAGCTTGATGTTTCTTGCGAAGGATCTGGAGATGAGTCTAAACTCAACCACTATGACTCTGGTCAAAACAAACACATGAGAAGATTACACCTCACGGTTTGTTATTTAAGTGAAGCTATTAGCACATTGATGCTGAGCCAGTTTCAGTCCACAGACCCTGCTGCTTTGAACCCAACACCTAGTTTCTCCAATAAGTTTTTTTTTTTTTTTTTTTTCAGTATTACTCTGTGAAATGTTCATTCATGTTGCATCATTTTTCTTTTCTTTTCTTTTTTTTTTTTTTAATTGAGATTGCAGAATTCTATCTTTAAGATCCTTAGGTCTTCACTCTTAAAGAGGAAAAATGTATTTTTAAACCTTTATTTTGTTTTTCATTTTGTTGCATGCTTTAAAAAGTCCCTGTATTATACTGACGTCTCTCAGATAGGTGTTGAAAAACTCAGATGGTGGGTAGCTGACTATTGGGATGATTTTACCAAAATATATACCCAAAGATGTACATGTGTGTTATTATTGCATTGGATGGAATTAACCTTTGACCTTGGCGATTGTATTTCCTGTTCTCTAGAGGCTCTGCAGAGCACAACCTGTTCAGCCAGCCATGCCTCGATTCCTGGGAAACAGCAGAGGCAGAGTTTTCAGATCAATGCAGAAGGCTGGTCTGCCCCGCGACCATTAGTGCTTAATTTTCTTTAACTCCCTCTTATATGCATAACATTGGTAGATATATTTACATGCTGTCCTTTCACACTCAAGCCCTGTAACTTGTGGAGGCTGTAAAAGCTTCCTGCTGAGCGTTGATTGTACCTTTCCAATGACGAATCCATAAGGTGGCCATTTTGTGTTTTGACCTTGTAATGGGAACTCTGTCCCGCAGGAAGTGGCTAGATTTCTCCAGCACCAACTAGCAAAGAGTTCTCCTCCTTGTCTTTATACGAATCCAGGAAGTGTGGTGATTGCTTCCGAGTATGTGATCGGTCGACTGCACTCCTGCTTTTTTTTTTTTTTATTGGGCCCCTGTGGTTTTTGTCCACCATTTTATTTCTGGCCTCTCACGGCTTTAAGAGAGAGAAAAAGCAAAGCTGCACCGGGTGACATGTGCAAGGTCATAGACCTCCTTTTAATGATTGTATACTCTAAAGAAAAAAAAAGAAGAAAGAAAGGAAGAAAAAAAGGTTTGAAAATTTAGAAAGGAAAAAAAAAAAAAAAACTCAGGTAGTTCTCAGCAGCCCTGCCCTGCAGGTGTCTCTTTGAAACATGTCCCGTAGTGATGATGTAATGACGTTTCTTTTTCTTGTTATGACCTCTCAGTACTAGTCTGATTCTTTTGTGTCCATTTACATATTATAAAAACAAATTGTTTCTCAATCTGAAAAAATCTTTTGATTAGTTTCCCCTGATTTTTTTTTTTTTTTAAGAAGTTTTTTTCTTTTACAAATAAGTACAAATATTTGACACCACGTGATGCTCATTGGCCCTTTTAGAATGTATTTTGAAAAGAAAAGGGTTAAATGGGGTCTTGTTGATGCTCACTCACTTCAACCAGCTGCTAGAAGTTTTACAAGACACAACAGAGACCACAGAAAATATTAAAACTCTAAGATTCCTCGCTGAATGTTCCACACCAGCAATATTTAGAGTTTAATGTGGAATTGTGTGGTTATAGTGGAGCATTTACAATCCAGCTTCAACATCAGCCAAGTTGGGAGATGTTTAGCCTGGGGAAGGGCTTTAACAGCCAGCTCATCTTGTCCACAAACTTGTGTCTGTTGTGTCCTGTTCTCCCAGCAGCAGGATGTGTGTGTTGAGTGGGTGTTGTGTTTGTGCGCTGCATCTGTGTTGTCTGAGCAGAAATCCACTGAATGTATCCTCCTCGCAGTCCAAGAGGCAGGGTGGGCCAGCGTGGCCAGCTGAGTTTAGATGGGTGCTGCTGGCGCTTCCTCATCCATGCTGCCGTGTGTGTATATGTGTGTGTTTGTGTGTGTCTATCAGTGAAAACTTCCCTCCCTCTTAACACACATTCACACACTGCGTTGTGGAAGTGCATATGTCAGGTCTTCAGTCTAAATAAGGCAAAGGAGACTATAATATATTGGCCACTTGCTGCTCTCTCTGTACTCTATGGACTTTAAACATTTCCTATGCAGTTGTTTGTTTTTTTGTTTTTGTTTACACTTAAATAAAGTTGTATTTCTTTGACTTAAATTTTGTGTCTCTCTTAGCTTTTAAACTGCACAAATGTGAAATAAAATTCATTTATTCAAGTGTGTTTAGTGCTGTCCTCACTCAAAGGTTTTAAATAGTACTAGTAATAGTAATAAATATCCCCACACATAATGTAGCCATAGAATCACACACACTACAGCATAAGGAGTCAGATCTGTGTGTTTAGTCGACATCTTAACAGCTCACAGCTGAGCCCTCTGACAGGTTCATTGTTTGTCGGTATAGAGGGAACAGAAAGATAATCACTGCCTGACTTTTTTTTCTTCCTGTAGACAGGTGTCAGCTCACATAATTGACCCAGTAAACAGGTAAACCCACTAAAGACAAAAATAAACACCTTGAGTTACTTCATAATGATTCTGAAACTAGTTTGGACAGTGACTAGTTTGACTGGGGGAAGGAAGTGAGCATTGTCTGTGTTGTGAAATATTGTCGCTTATTCTTTGTGTTTTGAAATTCACGAGGCCCAGAGACATTGGGAGGAAACTCAACTACACAGAAAATACTGTTGGAATGTGAAGACACTTTCTGGGGAGACTGTTTACTTGTAATTTCTGGAGCTGATGATTTTCGAGGGAAAGCACATTTACATTGACTTACTTTGCAGACGCTTTTATCCTGAGCTACTTCACAACATCACTAAAGCTTCAGGGCAGTGAGACCTTGGTTTCACTACTAAAGCAACACATCTATTCAATAAATGCAAGAAGGATCCGCTAAAGAAGTGCACAGTAGGTCTACTTCGGCAATGTTAGGATGAGGAGGTGCTCCCAGAAGAGATGAGTGTCCTTCAAATACCATTTTTAAATCTATTTCTCAGCAGAAAACTTGGCCTTTATCCGTATTTCCAGTCAGCAGACCTCAAACCCCAGGTGGAGGTGGTTCATTCCGATTATGATTGATGCAGGACTTTCCCGGCAGTTTACAAAACTAAAAGATGGTCTTTTGTTCACGTTGTACGCGCACGTACATGCAACATGGACTGTCATCCCCCTCTAGTGGAGATGACAGGAAGATAGAGAGGAAAATGTGGTCACACTTGGCTGCCATCAGAGAGGTCAGAGGTCAGCTAGGAGCTGGAGGGTGTTTAGCTTCATGCTCAACCATATGTCAGATGGGTATATATAAAAAATATGCTCCTGGTCAGAATTCAGTGAGAAAATCAGCATTTGTATCTGCTACATCTGCCTCTCCGTTTCCACTCAGATTTAACGTGTGCGCGTTGATAGGAAAGTGCTACAACTGGTGTTTCATCCCCTGAAGAAATGTTATCTCAAGTTGACCTCCACATAAAGAACAAGCCTTTAACCTCTATTATCTCAGCTGCCTAACATTGTGTGAAGTATCTGGAATAGAAAGCATCGATTTTCATTTTTTTTTACATTAATACATTAATATGTAGAAATAATGATCTAGGCCAAAATGTAGTGTGTATGTATCTTAAAAGCAAAGTTTCAACACACATTTTCATTTGATTTCATAATAACAATAATAATAATAATAATAACGATTCTTCAGTTCCTAATGGCAAAATCCTCTAAATACAGTGCCGTATTAAATATGAAAATCCATATTTTTAATTTGATTTGAAAATATGATGCAGTAGAGATAAATCTGTTTACACAAAAGGAGGAATCACCATTATTTAAAAAATAAAACTTAAACAAAAAAAGTGAACAGACATTGGTACAAGAGTAACCCAACATAGAATGAAATAAGTCAACAAGAAAAAGAATAGACAAATACAAAATTGATAGTGCAAAAGAAAAACTAATTGTTAGTCATGAATATAATGGCCCTGTTGACTTGCTAGGGACATTATCATAATAAGTGTTTTCCACGGGAGACTTTTTGTCAGGAAAAGCACAGCTGTAACAGATGACCTTAATAATCAGTCAGACCTATGAGACTTTACAGCTACACTGAACGCAGCCGTCATCACTCAACATTAATCATTACATCCGTGCTTTTCCCGCTGCGCTCCAAGGTTTCACAGGCGAGGTGAAGTGGAGCTGGATTATTATGACAAGACCTGAAGCCCAGAGACAACTTCCTCACAGCTTTGTGGACAGTCCAGTGTATCTGACTCAGATGTAGTTCTCTGCCTCCACAACTTGATGTCAGCAGTGCTACATTTCACATTCACCCTGAGAGAAACGCCATGGGCTAATTATGTTAAAGGAGATTAGTGCTGGATCAAGAGGAGGACCAGCTAAGAATGTAAACTCTGCGAAATATACTGTGGAGCATCTGCCTGATTGAGGCCTCTTGTAGTGAAGAGTATTTTTCCAGCACTCAGGTAGAGCGAGGTAGTGGTGGAGGGCTGAGTGGGAGCCAATGAGAAAAGTGGCTGTTTGGACAGAGATGAGTCGTGAGCTGCAGGTTTGCAAAATTGCAATGACAAGACATGACGCAGCGTCCCCGATCAAACGCAACAGCAGGCTGGTGGGGCCTCAAACATCTCCCAAGGACAGAGTGGAGGAAATCAGGAGCACCTGTATGTGTGAGCCCCCAACAGATGGCTGGGAGGTCCTCGGTTGGTGTGTGTTTGTGTGGATGCCTGCCTCTACTGCACGTGTATGGGTTCACGGCTCTCAGAGGAGCCAATTAGCTGTAGCAGACTGAGAAGGCGCCACAGAGCACAGAGACCTGGTTTGTTTCGCTTTGGTGGTGACACAAACTCGGCTGCTCTGCCAGAATCAGCTGAGAGCTGTAGTCACCTTTAGTCAAGAGCTGAATTACGTGTTCATAGTTTTACTCATGTGTTGTACTGAGCACTGAGAAGTCTCACATTTAAAAAGGCCATGGAGCCCCAAACTGTGCAATATGATTTATTTACACAATATGTGATGTGCGATTTTTCTCATTGTATCTATTTATAAATAAACCAATAAATTATGAAATAGTGTAAATAATTAAGTATATATAATATAAAATGCTAATTGTTATCAATTAGAAATGCCATTTTTATTTAAGTTAGCGTTTCATATTACTTTTCAATTCATGATAGACTTTTTTTAGATTTCAAAGTGCCCTTAACTTTCTACCAGATAGCCAGCAAGCTCCTCTTGACTCTGAACTGTTATTTTGCTCTTTTTTCAGGAAGAACACTGTATAAATGCTGCTGAAGTAAATCTGAATTAGCCATCTAGTTGCTTCACTAGCAGCTAATAATGCTAGCAAGTTAGCATGCTAGGTAGCTACAGCCCTGTGAGCAGAGTCGATAACACAATACTGACATTGACTTTTGGGTTGATATGGTGAACAGTTGCTTATTGATGTGCTCAGCAGTTACGGAGCAATATTAGCATTAATGTGGAGTCATTTCTGGTTATGTGACAAATATAAACCCAATATTCACATTTTTTTTAGCTCTTTTTTGGTCTCTACCAACTAATTATGCTGTTCGGCTGCTAAACGCTCTACTGTTTGGAGACTGTTGACAGAGGCTTTTAAAGCTTTAAAGTAATAAAACAGCCACATTTGATGCTACCACAGAACCAAAACAGTAAAGTTACAAGACAGATCGCTAAACTATGAGCTAAAACTTCTTAATCGCTGTGAGGCTAAGGGAGGCTGTAGGTTCAGATTCTCTGTAGGTTTATGACTAAAACCTTTTCACCTGTTACATTGATACATTGCCATAAATATATTGATAATTTATTAGCTGACAAAATATTAAGTTGTTAAAGAGTTTAGTTCAGTTGTCTATTGGGTAATTAATACATAATTATTTCAGCATTTATTTTAGCAGTTGTTGTTCTAGCTAATTAAGTTTTCATAGTATTTCATCAAATAATTTTGTTTAACATCACTACTGGGCTTCATATGAAACTACTCTTTTTTTCCCCAAAATACAAAGAGGTTTTGAGTCACCAAGTCATCTCCAGTTTTAATGCACAGTGTTGTATGCTTTCTGCAGACGACTTGAGTGAATACCACCACAGATATGTTTCCAAGATCACAAAGCTGATGACATTAATTTTCCTTTTAAACACGTCATAAGAAACAGAGGAGCTCATTGGTTGCCTGAACATTAACCTGAGATACAGAAGCGTGGGTGGATTTGACCGACCCCTCTCACACAGAGCGGAGTGGGCCACTGACGTAGTCTTGATGTAGAAGTGATGGAGGGTGTGATGTAGTTACATCTCCAACAACAAGAATATGTTTCCCCTGGAGGTGCCTTCATAAGCATTTCAACCCTGGTCCTGAAGAGAGTTATTCCTCAGAGTTGAGGAGGTGTCAGAAAACTGGAGTAGAGGAGGGTCAGATGTGCGGCAGCTGCTGCAGCAGAGGGAGGAAAACGCACTCAGAGATAGACTTTGATTGATTTTGTCTTGTATTTCTCTTCAAAGACTTTTCAAGCACATTGACTCTGACTCACAGCCAAGAGGTTTTCGCTCTGTCTCATCATGCAGACAATCAGAAAACAACCTTGCACATGAGATAATGAAGCTTTTCGCCCAGAAAGTAAAACAAAGAGAAGAACTTTTTGTCATTGGATGTAGAGAAAAACAGGGTTGTTTTTGTCATTTCACTGATTAAACTATAACACATTCACTGTCATATTATTGTTGAATTCCCCTTCATGTTTTAACGCGTGTTGTGTCAGTTTTTCTGATGCGTCTTTTTTCAGGCTTGTTGTCGCACCACTAACAGAGCTGTGGACAGACACGTACAGACAGATTCAGCTCTGCAGGGAGCTAAAGATAAGGTGTTAAAATCATCCTTATGTCTTGCAGAGACTGTTGTTTATTCTCTGTTGCTGCTGCTGGGACAATTTTCTGCAAGCCAAGAAATGACATGTGCCCTATCCACCCCACTTTATTTTTTCCAAATGTATTGTGGTGTGTAGTTTCTTTTTGATGTATAATTGTACTTTTATCAAAATGGGAATGTCTCTGAAACACCTAAAATTACAATAGCCCTTCTTTGTGACAGACATAGTAGAGAGTACCCACTTTTAAGCCAATCAAGAGAGGTCTGACACAGAGATGTTCACATGCACACTTACACACCCCCCACTTCATCAAACATTCAGCATTACCCTGTGCATGCACACACTTCTCTGCACTTGCAACAATGACATTCAATGAAAGCAATTGACTGAACTCAAAAGATGAAACCAACTTTTCTGCTCAGACAGATCAAGATGACACGCTGAATCATACTCTGGCTCATTTTCTCCCAGCCAACGGTAGCTGTGCATGATAGTTTCTTTTTTCATGATAAAGACTGGACAGGTGAATTTGGATGACACTGTACTGATGAAGCAGTGGTTACATTTAGCCATTGCATTACCTAATATCCTTCTTCCACAAATAAATTGGATCATGACATCTTTATCTTTCTACCTTCCCGTCAGGGAGTCATGGCAACCCCCAAGCAGCAAAGTGAGGCAGCATGTGATTCAATGTGAATAACATGGGGGGAACATGAACCAATGATGGGATTATAGACTCACTCTGGCCTTGTAACCTCAAGTTTATCTAGGCTCACCACCATTCTCCCCAGGCATCATGCATCACAGAAGTTTATTAGACACGCACACACACAAACCAAAGCCATTATATCAGGCAGTGGACTGATAACATACAAAGCGACAGATGCAAGATGGAGCCATGTGAGAGCTCATTGACCTCTGTTCTGTTCCGGGCGGTGTGTTCACTGGCGCAAATTACCCGTCCACCCATCTTCCCCAGCAAAATGAGGCTGACTGTGGATCACTGCATCTCCTGCACAAATATAGCCTGCTCCTGTTCAGATGTTTGAGCTTTTTCAAGCATGCGTTTGAGAGAAATAACCATAGAGGACGCAAAAGAAAGTTCAATAGTGAATTCTAACAAAAGCAAAGCGAGCACTGTTTTATGTCAGACTAGATCACATCAGACAACTATTTAGGTATAATATGGAAGCCTGAAACTGACCAAATGTAGGAAAAGGCTGCCTGCACTGGTTGGTGTAATTTTAAATGGATGACACATTAAAGGAAAAACCTGAAAATGAGTGTAGAGATAGGATGGTAATACCTCCATCCATAGGGCATGAGGAGCGTGATGAGTATGAAAATGATGTGAATCAGTGGCTCACCTGGTAGAGCATGTACTACAAAGGCTCAGACTGCATGTCATCCCCTCTCTCCCTCACTGTCTCTGTCAAATTAAAGGCAAAAAAAAAAAAATCATGGCCCCCACATTCATTCACTGGCCACACTGCTTATCTTTATGGTTGTGGGCGGGAGCTGGCTGGTAGAGCATAGACTATCTATAAAGATGAATTTGGCCTCCATGATATCAACCATAGGTTCCTGAAGAGTGGTTTTGAAGTGAGTGAACAGCCACATGACTTCGGCTAATCCAAAAATGGGTAAAGAGGGGGGGAGTGTGTGGAGCCGAGACTTCAGTGCATGCCAGTTTGTGATAAACATAAGCTCACCTTCGTGTCACTCAGAGACGCCCTGAATTATTAGAGATTCACCCCCGTAGACTTTGTAAAGGGAGAAATCAGCTATAGAGATCAAAGCTGTTTTTGGCACCAGGCTGTAAACATGTTTATTTCTGCTATAAAGTTGGATATTTTAACATTGAAGTCTATGGGGACTAACTTTTGGATCCAGCTTCAAGTGACCTTTTGAGGAACTGCAGTTTTTGTTTCTCACTTTTTCGGGCAAGGCAGCAGCACTAACCTCTGCATCAAATAGAGATTCATTAAATCAAAGCCTGACAGCATTAAAACTGTTCTGGCCCAACACCTTACCAAGACACTCAGTGTTGGTTTTTCCTTTAATTTGGCACTCATCTATATATAAAGTCATTCAAGCATGAAAAGGTGTTGCTATCAATGCAATAACACAATTATTGTGGCATGTGCTCTTGTTTGCTACAAGTGTCACAAATGCAAACAGCCGGCGGGAGCTGAACTCCTTTTAACGTATCAAAAGTAGACTTCCAATGTAGACATGGTATGAAATGGTCAGCAAACACTCTCACACACACACACACGAACAGGGATCAAACACCTGCAACACACTTTCCATCACCCATGATCTTCTCCTCCTGCAGCAGCACCCTCATTTTTTTTCTACTTCTCCACTTTCCACTCATTCTTTTCTCTTTATCTCCCACTCATTCATAGAGTTTGCTGTTTGAACAAAAGGATTTCTTCCGCTCTGACAGCAGCAGAAAACCCAGTGGTGAAGTGTATCAAAGATCCTTTCATATTGAGGCAGTATGCAGAACAGTGTGTGAATGATCACCACTTCCTGCGCTGACTGGTCGACCTAATTTTACATTTTACTACATTTTGTCAGTTTTGGGGCTCCACACTTTTGAAGTTGCATCAAGAAGAAAGAGGTGGTGAGAAGGCACCTTGCTATTTAATTATTCCAACAGCTTGCTGTGTCATTTTTTTCATTTTGAGTATAAATATTTATTTATTGATTTCTTGGGGGTTTTTTTTCTGTATTTACCTTCCTTCAAGAAAAGCTCTCTGTCTCTCCAGAGAATATTTTGATTTGTGTTTTTTAGAGTTTAACCAGCCAATTTGTCATTTCCTAACCCCTCTTGTTTGTTACATCAACCAATTACACCAACCTGACAAGTCAGTCAAGCATAAACAGGTGTTGCTGCCAATACAATCATGTTATTATTTATTCATTCCCCACGTCTGTTTGTGTCTCTTGGTCTTGTCTCACAGATGGAAACAGCCAGAGGGAGCTGAACTTCTTTTAACATATCAAAAACGTATTTCCCATGTTGACACAGTATGAAAAGGTCAGCCAACACACACATACAAGCAGGGATCAAACACCTGCAATGCACTTTATGTCACCCTCAATCTCTTCCCCCAATTTTTCTGCATCTCTGTCCTACACTCTTACTCATTCATAATGTTATGTTTGAATGAAAGGCCTTAAGCTAAAGCGAAGCTAAGATTTTAAATGCTACAACATTTTTCAGTACCACTTTCTAATTAGCCATGCTAATAATTTAATGTATATATAAATAATGTTTTATTTATAAGTAATAATAAGTTGGTTCGATAGGTTGAGGTTTATATCTAATCTTCTTTGTCCATTGGTCTTTGAATCTTTAATCTGTTATAATCAACTTATTAACACTTAGACTTTGTGTATGAATTGTTGTAATAACCCATCATTCATGTCACATTTACCTTTACAGCTGCAGACATGATACTCTATTAGGAAGCGAGGACAACACCAATCTGACTATTAGAAGTTGTAAATGTAAGTTGTTAATGGACAGATTCTGATTTTCCACAAGGTCAGAGATCAAACGGTTCATTTTTTCATGGCTCATTAGAATGAATTTTGAATAAAATCAAAGTGCCCACGAGTCCTGAAGTGTTGGCATGGAGCAGAAGTGTTAATGATCTACAGAGAGACTGTGCTGAATGATGTGTGCACAACATTTAAAAATCATCTGATGGTGCGATAAGGCTTGGGAACGGCGTCATTGCTTCTGTTGTGGTAATGATTTAGTCAATATCAACTGAGTACAGCAAACACAGGCCTGTTGGCACAAGAGATCACTGATCGATTAGCTGTCCCACCACCTCTGAAATCAAATGGCTGCGTGATTAACAGTTATTAGCTGCAGTATATTCTTTTATAGGTGCATTTATTTGGTGTAGTCAATGGGATGGTAAAGTTAAATTAAAACATCTGTATTTTAATTCTAGAGCAATTTAAGGGCAAAGAATCTATTCATGTAGATGTTTAAAGCTACTATTTATATATCTTCATATTAACGATGATCAGATTATGATGTGTGACAGGAAAGTCCCCTCAGCTCTACACAGACTTTAGGATCTTAAAAGTCATTGATTTGTTTTTGTGGGTTGAAACATTTGGTTTCACTGTTGCTGCTCTTATCAAATCTGTTTCTATATAATTTATCCAGTTTTAAAGAAGCATTTTCCTCTAATGGTAAGAAAATCAGGCCAGATCGATAAATTAAATGGTATAAACCCAAGTTAAATAAATAAACCCTGATTTGTCACTCGGTTTTAGCATTTACTCAGTCTCAGTACTTCCTCTTGCAGAGAAACAATAACAAGCACAGACACTTTCCTAAAATTGAGACTGAAACTTTTAAACCCTGAGATTTTCCCCAGACTTGTAAAACCAACATCTGTCAGCTGACGCCGCAATATCTGTGAAGCCTCTCAGCCCATTAAATATTGAAGCAATGTGCATTAAAAATGCAGGAGGTTAACAATACTGTGTTGTTTCTCTGATCCTTCTCCTACTGATCATCTTTAAAGGACCCAGACAAGCAGCCGCTCACAGAAGGAGCTGTTTGATAGACAGACATCCATCGACATCCAAATGGTTTCCAAAACTGTTTCACTCATTCTATTACATTTTATGTCTCTCGGAAAACTGTCTTACGGAGGTAGAGTAAATAGAAAACAAAAAGGCTTCTCTCTCTCTGTCTCTCTCTCTCTCTCTCTTTCTCTCTCTCTCTCTCTCTCTTTCTCTATATATATATATGTGTGTGTGTGTGTGTGTGTGTGTGTGTGTGTGTGTGTGTGTGTGTGTGTGTGTGGGTGTGTGTGTGTGTGTCCATTTCTCTGTGATGATCAGTCTGAGCTGAAGCTATAATTATTCACCACTGATTTTATGCATATTTAAACATTACGCTTCATTACGCGTGCCCATATACAGCTCCAGTCACTCTGTATCCAGTGTGGCTGCAGTTTAATACAGTCAAACACTATCAGCTCCACCTCTACTCTCATGCTGTATGTAATAGTTGAGGAGAAAATCAGAAGTGTATTTGAAGTGCAAATCTTCTCCTATCTCTAATTTCTCTCTCATCTCAACCATCTTCCCATGTACCCACCTCTGTCTTTTTCCTCTCCTGAGTACTTTTCCTTTTCCTTTATTCCCTTTTCTCTTTCTCGCTCTTTCTCTGAAACAAAAGTTGTGAATAAGAACTCTAATGAAGACCAGAGAGACTTCATATTCACACGTCACCATAAAGGTCTGCAGGCAACACAAATAAAGCTGGGGTGACAGGGAAAGACTTTCAGCTATAATAAATGTCATTATTATGATTATTATTTGGCTTTAAAAGCCTTTGTCAGAGCTGGAGATACTTTAGATGTTGAAAAATACAGAGGACCTGCATTTCATTGCTAGATCCCACAATGCAACTGAGTGATAACCATCCACTATACACTTCTCTGTCATGCTGATCCCCCTGTGGCAGCAGAAACAGTCACCATATGCCGTTGTGATTTGTCTCAAGGCTGCTGTATTCTGACATGTGGTGATGGTGGATGCATCCATCAAGCTGAGCAGACAGAGACTGAGAGATCAGAAGCTTTAGGGCTGTCCTCACTGTCAGCATTGAGGACGAGCGATGTGCAGTATATTTTTAAAGATCCTGTTATGGATGAATGTGCGTTATTTACACACACACAGACACACCCTGTTTTAAATATTTCTGTGGCATTCTGTGATAGGGGTTGTTCAACAGTAAAAATACTAATGATCAGTGGCACAATGACAACATCACCAGCATGAAATGCTACAGGGTGAAAGTTAAAAATTTAAAATGTTGACACTCAAGCCATTCTTAATGGGACGTAAATACTGGGATTGTACTTAACGTCAAGCATCTTGTTACCAAGTGAAGTACCTCTGACTCAAACTGGATCAACTTTTTGGAGTTCATCTTTCAAAGTCATAGAGGTAGTTGTTGTCATGTAATCCATGTTTTCCTTAAAAATTCAATACTGAAATCTTAGCAATCCAGAAGTGGCACTGCATTTTATTGTAAGGCAGAATCTATGAAAATATGTTTTTTTTATCATCATCACTAAAGTCCACCTTGAGGTATTAGCATGAATTATTTCAACATCACTAGAATAGGTAATTAGCAGACTTTAGTACCCCTTAGTGGTGGTAATAACAGTAATGACAGCCATGTGTTTCTATTCACCCTGTCTTTACATTTAAAGTTAACTATTGTGTTTAGCGTTGTGTTTCTGATCATGTGACAAATGTAAGTCTGATATTCACCCTCCTTTTAGCTCTGTTTTGGTCTCTGTTGACCCCCAAAAGTCAGTGGCTGCTACGTATTTGAGTACCCTCACTACGTAGAAAGCTTTGTCCTGTTGCTTGTTGCTGGTGCTTAGCAGTTAGAGTAGAGTTGATTTATCTGGGGCTTCCTGCTGAAAACAGCTGTCTGCTGCAGCTGGGAAGATGCAGAGCTTTGGGCTGAAAAACCAAATCAGTGAGTTGAAAGAAGCTCCATGGTAACACAAATGGGTGATACATTTTCTGTGCAGTTATTTCTACAAGTGACCCTTTTCACATGATACATGATATTTTTTTTTGAAGCATTAATCAGTACATCTATAATTAGACTGTAGAAGGATGTAGCCTCTGTTACGTCCCCCATAGGTTTCTGAGGAGTGGTTTTGAAACAGGTGAGTTATCATTGTCATGAAGGAGGAAATTAGAGGCAAAAAAAATTTGTTATTACAGCTATACAGCAGTTTATTTCTGCTGTAAATTTGGACATTTTAACTTGGGAGTCTATGGGAACTGATTCACTTTTGGACCCAGATGACCCAGTGGTTGTTTGATGGACTGCAGTTATACAGTATGTTTCCTTCTTTTTTTAACCATGGAGTTTGCCACATGTTGACAAACACAATAAATGCAATTCTTTGTAGAAATGCTACCGTTAACTTTTTTTTTTCCAAATGGCAGAAGTGTGAATCACGTCAGCTTCTTTGTGCTCATGCTGATTGAAAATGAGATGCAAACAAAAACACCCTTCAGCAACTCCAACAGTGGTAAACAACCCTTCTCTTCACAGCAGACAGAAAAACTTCAACAATACTCATAAATATGGGGCAGAGTTGATTCTTTTAGTTTTAGTTTTATTTCTAGTTATATATACTTACTTCTTTAGTTTTACTTCTAGTTATGTATATATATATATAAATACCAAATGTATGAAAAGTCTTTTTTTTTTTTTGCATGTTTTTTCAGTGTTGTTGTTGTAGTCACTTCTGCCAAAGTGCCAAACATCCCCACTTTGTTATTAACAGCCCCTCGGACAGACGGTTCAAACTGAGTTTGGTTTTAACTGCTACAGTGTCAATTTCCTCCGCCATCTCCCACATGGACTGATAATCAGCACTGTTGAACATTATAGCTGCAATCAAATGACAAGCAACCTTTCAAGAGGAGCATCTCCCCACCAAATTAACACAAAATATTATAGAAATTTTTCTCTCATTGTAGTTATTTTAACCACCAGTGCTGAATGGATGAATGGAGTTTATCACCATATAGGTGGATTTATAGTGGCATACAAAGGCCTTTCACTGCCTGCTGCATTAGATATGTGTTCGGGCTGTAGAGGAAATATGCCCACTCCTGAACTACAACAGCACATCTGGGGCCAAATTACAGGTTTTTATTTTCCCCCACAAAAATGAATGATCCAAATTACACTGAAATAACCATGATCACAGAAACATCCAACTGTTCACTGAAACCATTAGAATTTGTAGAAAATTAATATTATAAATTATTGAGGATAAAATTATATCTAATGACCACACTGTTGAGTGTGTTCTACAACTCACTGTGAGTCATTTCACCCATGCTGTTCCTGGTCCATTACTGTAATGTGAATCAATTGAATGGGTCAAAGTAGAGAACATACTGTGAAAAGTGTTGTTTTTGATTCTGCTGCTCTGAGATGCAACACGTTGAGTAACTCAGTGGCCTGTAGATTTAGTAAAGCATTTAACAAACAGGCTGAACTAAGAATATCATGTAATTTTAATGAATACAAGTAGGAAGATAAAAAATAACTTGCATAATTTACCCAATGTAATGTTTGGCTATATATAATGATGTTATAATGTTAGCACCACAGTTGACTTAACGTCTAGTTGCAAGTTCAGCATCAAACTTGATTCCTTTGCTCTCCAAGATTCGTCTCCAGCGGTGGACACATCAGCAGTGTATACTCTTGTTTTGCTTGTTTTTTTTTTCTTCTGCTGAAGTTAGCATGCTAACCAGCCAGTCCCAGTTGAGGATCCTGTCACGTCTATAATGTCCAGTCTGCTCTGAAGAAGTAGCAGAGCTCAGAGGCCATATTATAACCTCCCATATTCTAAACACATCGATGGCTGTAGCTCTTGACAAGTGACCATCACAACCACCCACCCCCAGCAGGAACTTACATTTGGCAGCAGAGAAAACATCCTTTAAGACCGAACTACAATCCCATAATTCTCAGCTGTACTCTGCCTTTTACTCTATAGGTTTACATGCTAAGACTGTGAACATAGTAAACATTATGCCTTCTAGACATCAGCTTGTTAGCATTGTCATTGTGTGCATTTCAGCATGTGGTGTTAGCATTTATCTCAAAGCACTGCTTTGCAAACATACGCCTGCACAGAGCTGCTGTCATAGCTGTGAAGTCTTAGCCTTACTCAACCATTCAATGTTGTTTAATATATATATATATCTATATCTATATAGATATATAGATATATGTTTACAGCATCATATCATTGGTTTCATTCATATCATTGGTTAGATGGTTAGATGACTGAGTCACTCCAGTTGTACAGCTCAAACACAGACGTGTGCAGACATACGACATACAAAGCATGAGTCTGTAAATATGTATACACAAAAAGGGAGGTCAAAGACAACAATTAAACATATATAAATGTCTTAAGATGACTGGACAGTTGGGATTTGTGAAGTGTTAATTTAACTGCTTTACACTTTTCCACAGACCTACACATTCATTTTAAGAGGTTTTCTTGCAGTGACAGAAGCTTTATTAGATCCTCAAGGAATTTTGAAGCGTACACCGCCCTAACTGCTTGTAGATGGAGCCATCTGGGAGATGGGCGGCTTGGCTCCTCTAAGATCGTCTGTCAGATTTTCGCGCAGCCTCTCTCATTTGGCTTCATCTCTGTGGGATTCTCTGTAGATTCAGGTTGCTTTTTCTTCATCTTCTTCTTTTTTCACTTTGGCATCCTGTGGACCACGTGGCTGACTAATGGGATACCCGTGGAATGGATAATGGTGACTCTGCACAAGAATATATCTCCATTAGCACTCACTGCTCATCCACTGTGCATGAAAACACAAGTTGAGGCTTTACCATGATTTTCTTTTGGTAGAATTTACAAGCCTGATAAAGACGCTTTTACCTTTTTTTTTAACAATGCAAAAGCTGCAGTTTAAGTAACAATGTTTTTTCCTAATGTAAAAAGATGTAAGGTCATTGTCAGCTCACCAGGATAATACAATATATCCTGAAGTGAATGATAACACTGTTCACTTACGTTACTGAGCTCATTTTTGTAATGCTTTAATTAAATTGTCCAAATAAATTCAAGATTTTAATCCTTAAAACTACATACAAACAAAGAAAAAAACTAATCTGAGTGCAGAATATAATCATTTGTTGCCAGCTGAGTATAACAATAGCTCTAATTGATGTTTACAGTGACAAAGTGCCGCATTAAGTTCATATTTTTAGCACAGATCCCATTTGAGTTTGACGATAAACATAATATGGTGGAAGCAGTTGAGCAGCTGATCTTACTTTGTTAAACTGAAGTAATCTTCTAGTTTCCTGGAAAATGAGTACATACCGTGGTTTGGACAGTGACAGAGAGAAAGATAATGGGAGAAAGACAGAGAAAGATAGACAGACATGAAGAGAAAGAGAAAAGTGAGTGAAGGACTAGACATTCTTAAATGCTAATACGTGAACAGGGTCCAGGTGCACAGGAGACAGGCAGAAGAGGTACCATCTGCTTCTCCAGACAAGGCATGCCAAATATGAAATATTCATTATGATTCATAGAAGCACACAGGCATACCATGCATACTGTATTTCAGCAGGACCTGAGGCTGTGCACATCCATATGCAATAAGCTGAGAGCAGGGTGTACCTGTCAGCATGTGTGTATGTATATGTGAGAGGGCGAGGGAGGCTGGGTGTGTGTGTGTGTGTGTATGTGTGTGTGTGTGTGCCCACATAAATGACTGTCTGGACTTCAGTGTGGCTGTGACTAATTCCTTCACGTCGGCTCTAATTATCATCATTTAGTGTCTCATTGTCAGACCGACGGCATCTCAGCTGTGTGATTGAGCTGTTCCAGAGAAGGAGAAATGTCTCATTCTGTCAAAAAGAATATTAATTGTTGAGTCTCTTAAATCAATAAGTCATTTACATCTGCGTGATATTCCAGGAGGTTTCCTGTTGGCATCCCATATCTGACCTCGTAGCACTATAGAGGCCATGTAACATGTTCTCACAGCACTTTTTATTTGAATGATAATGACTGAACATTTAGGATCGAACTGAAAGCAGAGGAAGCTCAATTTTTCTTTTTGGTTAAATGGGGGTTTCGCCATCTGTCTCTTGACTTTCTTTCCTTTTAACTCTTCCTGTTTAACGCATCTCACTGAAGCTGAACTTTTCCATATGACTAGTTCCAAATGACACCGTCTTCAGGAACCTTTATAGAAAATTAATTGGAGTATAGTTTTTTTCATGCACTGTGCTAAGCTCATGATGCTCTTATTGACTGGTGCTGAGGGAGACATGTTGTCCAGGGACATTTTGCATGTGGCTAATGGTAAGCTCATCACAATAGGATGGCAAAAATGAAGCAATGTTCATTTTAGAGAAAAATATTTTCTTATTTTCTCTCAGATACAAAAGTCCTGAAAACAGCAACAGAAGAACAATAGGGGCCCACAGTCCGGTCAATGAGACAGACAGACTGATCTGCTCTCTGTGGATCATCACCAAATATGAAAAAGTACAAGGAAGTGAATTTGAAAGTCAGCTTAAAGTTACTAGCATTTCTTTGCAGTAGTGTTTCTCTTGGCATGTTTTTGATTTGATTTCTTGTCAATGCTGTTTCTGTAGGTGGCCCTCAGTTTAGCCAAAATGGATATCAATACTCATGCTAACCACCCACTTCATCTATTTATTCCCTTCAAAGCAAAAAACTAGAATGGACTCAGCAGAGCGCATACGTCCACCAAGGCCAAACAATCATTGCATGTCTATGCAAATTGTATGAAGAAATAGATGTCAACACCATAATGGGATTTTTTTTTTTACATTAAGAAATTACCCACCCTTCCACCCCTTTAGCCAGATCCATATCAAAATTTAATGAGCTCTTCCCTGGCACATGATTCACCCATCCAGCAAGTTCGATGAAAATTAGTTAAGTTCTTTTTGTGTAATCCTGCAGACAAACAAACTAAACATGTCCTTCTGTGCAGAGGTAATAAAATAGGTCCTATCAGACATGATGTACTTTGAGACGTGTTAATGTGGATGGAGATTATTTCTGATCAAGAGCTAAAATTCCTGTTTGGACAGAGATAGTTTTTGTTTTAAATTCGCTGATTTAAAGTGAAAACATACTAGAGTGGACGTAGCCTGAGTCATTACAAATGTTCTCTTTCAGCCAGACCTGATGAAGTGTGTAGTGAAGCTCAGGACTGAAAATCTACCAGCTTCAGGTGTCACACTGTGAGACTGGCCCTCAGGCAAAAACAGTCTTTCACCAGCAGGAGTCACAAAGTATCATGTTATCAGAAGTAAACACTTTTTTTCAACCTGAAAAAGAGCCAGAAAGACATTAGGCACAAGCCCTGATTATCTTCTGGGTTCAAAAACAGTTTGCTCCCATAGCTACCCACCAAAACTTGGATAGATTGGTTTTATAGATACGCTAATGGATAGTTTCCAATCACTTTGACTTCCTCAGCAGTGGTTAAAGGCATCGCTGACACCATCTACCTCACCATCACATACAGAAGGTCTCTCTGCCCCAGTCTCTGTGGACACTGCATGTCTTCCTGTGAGTCTGCCTGGACACGTTTCCTCTGGTAATTGCCAAATTTGTGTCACATTACATCTCTGAACTCTCACAAAGCCAATGGCTGCCAAACCCCACTAAACGCCTAATGAATTATGCATCTCGTGTGTCTGCGTGCTTGTGTGTATGTGTCTTTGAAAATCATTAAATCCCCTGCTGTCTTCAGCATTCAACAAGTGTTTAGAAATGGATGACAAGCCAGGAGAGCAATAGAGGGAGAGAGCAGAGAGAAAAGTATTAATGTATGAGGGGTTTAGGGTTGACACTAATTCCTTCGATTAACGTGGGTGCGAGACACGCAAAAACACGTCAGGATCCTTTACACATTGACTATCTGTTGCTCAGCCAAATTCAGCAGAGCTGGCAGAGAAACACCGTGATACAGACCAACAGAGCAGACACAGGCTGCGATCTGCTGCGGTCACACCTACAGTTTGTTTTCTTTGGTTCAGACCAGAGACAGTTTAGACAGTTTCTTCTGCTCTCTTTTACATCCACACTGCTCAGTTATACAAAGACAGTTTTTAGGACAACAGTGAAATGGACCAGAAAGCTTACTGACTGGTCAGACCTGATGCTTTGGCGGTGAGCTCAAAACAAACAGCTTTAACTGAGCGTGTAGGAGTCACACAGGTTTCAAACACACCTCCAGGTTAGCCAAACATATAGTAGTTGGACAAGGAAACAAAATTGTCGCCCACACTGTCTTTTGTTAATGCAGGATCACTAACTTCCTGATTGACCTCCCCACAGTGCTTATATCATGTTTACCATGCAGAGCTTTTCCTGTGCAATTGAGGGTCGTCACAGATTTCTCAAATGAAGTTGTATAGATATTCTTCCTAAGATGTTGCCTTGTTCATAATCATAAAAATAAAGGTCAAACTTGTGAAAATAAAATTCTCGTTGTCGTAATCCAGAATTATTCTTTAATCCAATGCCCTCATATCCAAATAGAGGATGCCCCATAGCCACGTGTCCATGGTTTGAGTCTGGCCTGGGACCTGTTGTATGTCGAGCGTCTCTGTCTTTCCTCTTATTTCCATCTGTCTAAGAAAGCCAAAGACATCAAAGACAGTCTTTGGGACTAACTTAAACCATTTGGCTAATATTTGGTTAAAGCTGCAGTCGTTGCCTTGCAATTAAATAAGTGCTACTGGTGGAAACAGAATAAATTATTCACTGACAACAAAGATCCGAGCCATTAATAAGCCAGACCTGATTAAGTCATGTTGAGACATAACATGAGTCATAATACCTACATAGCATGATTTACATTTATGGAATTGGATGTTAACATCATGTGTCATATCAATTGCACACGAATAACAATAATGATATGATCATTTGGTTCAGGCTTTCCAAACAGTGCTATTAGGAATCACCAGTATTTTGGGGTTGTTTTTCATCATGGTTCAGTGTAGCCCTGCCCAAAAAAATCACAGACCCTCTTACTGTTATGTGGTACAGGAGCAAATGCTGTCGCCACAGATGAGCACCCAGTATTATTTTTTTCAGTATTATTTCCTTCAATAAATGAAAAGATAATGTTACTGGGAAGTGATCAATATTTGGTTACTTTGTTAAGATTGTGTTTGATATTTACAACTGCAGAGATCAATAGAGATTGTGAGAGGCAGTTCTATATCTGGGTAATGGTTTCCCTTGATGAGAGACAATGATTGTTGTTAATCTTCTTTTATTGGCCAATTCCTTCCTGTATGACAGATACACACATACAGTTCATGACCTCCTCAACGTGCACCTCATATACAGTATGTGTTCATCAGCCTGAATGACGATTATGGCTTGTGTTTAATTTTTAATGGTTTGTTTTGTCTAATGGACGTGTATCTATGACGCGAGTTATGGAGCTGCACTACTCTCACACTAGGCTCCTGGTGAAAAACATGAAAAAGCTCCCATGATGCAAAGCAGAGAAAAAACATGATGAAGTGAAACTGTTCCAAACAAATTTCTTTTGTTTAGTTTTTTGAGTTAATGATGGCTGTACATGATGCTGAATGCTTTGTTTGTGACATTGTGACATTAAGGGCATATTTAAGTATTCTTTTATATATTTATGATTCATTTTTAACCAGCTCATGGAGCCAACCTGAACATAAACCCTTGTTTCACCAAAATTAGGACACATAAACAGTTTCATTAAATGTGGGTACACCCACTAATAAAAACCAACTGATCGCTTTTCCACAGCCTGTCAAGTTTGTCTTTCTTGACACGCACAACTGCAAAGAGCGATGTCATCACATGAACCTACACATACAGATGTAGTGGAGAGGGAGTGAGCTTCTAGCAAAATGATAGATTGTATTTGTCAGTCTTATCCCCGGGTTGTTGCTCCTGTAAAAGAGTCAGAGCCTCTGTGTGAGACGCTTTGATATGTATGCAATATATTTATATATGTGTTTTTGAAACTTATTTCTGGGATCACTTTTTCATCCCGGAGCTCAATATAACCGCAGTGTTTCTGGTGTGACAGCACTGTGCTGGGCTGGTAACAGGTCTGTGCTCTGAATAATGTTAGCGTGTTCACTGGGTGTTGTTTTTTACATCAATACTGATCGGAGCCGGAGCCGATAAATACCAGTGTCTCCTGCAGAGTCATTTGACCTCGGTCTGAATGTCGATTGGCACCTTTGTTATGTTTTGGGGTGTTAGCAGTTTTTTGGCAGTGGAAAAGGGGCTTTAAAGTGGTTGTTCCGATTATTTGATGTGAATGTGTTACCTTCAGATTCAGATAGATTCAGATCAGCACACCACCAGTTTGAAGAAGCAGCAGGCGTGCTGAACTGACAGAGCAAAAATGTGTTTTAGTCACATCAGTTGACCACTACATATTTACATTATTATATCTATATATTCACCTCATCAGCAGTTGAAAAAGTGCAGTTCCAAAAGAAAGGACTGCAAAGAAAGAGAGGGCAATCCAAATTTTCCCAATAAAACGCACAATTAACCCGAAATTGAACCGTTACATTTTTTCTGTCCTCATCCACAGTGCCTCACACAACTCCACAGCAAATAACCCAAACTGTCACTAACAGCTTAATCAAGTGTTGCCCAGTGTTTGATTAAGTATCTGTGCACATACCATGCTATATGCTAAGGAATGATTTCCACACATATGAAACACAAAACATACGTTTTTCTCAACAACAAAAGAGAACAACAGCTTGTTGTTGGTGTGAAAGCTGACTTCAGTAGTTTATCCATTTTGACAAGAGGACAAAACCTTCAGCATGCAGCTACTGCCCCGTTTGCCTTCAGCAAATGTCAGCTGCAAGTTTCACAACATTTTTGAGCACTAATGTGTGTTTTTGTAATAAAAGCAGTCGTCAACAGCTACAGGACAAAAAAAAAGGTCTGAAGATGTTTTGCTTTTGACCTTTCACTTAATTTCTTCTGTTCCTGTGCCTCAGGCCTCCATTATTGGTGGTCATTACTTGTCTTTTAACATTAGTCATCCAGTTGTGATGATGTGATTGCAACAATGGTGAGTCACATTTCATGGTTACCATTTGATTCCTTTGTTGAATAAAAAAAGAGATTCTCTTACATGGCTGATGCAATGGAGCAGGTTTCTAAGTAAAAACAAGGCAGTGAAGTTGCCAGAGATATCTCTTCCCTGTGTGATGCCTGTGTTTGCTCAGTGGGAGTAACCTATATCCACTCTCCTCTGTCAGGAGTGACACACCACAGGGTCATTTATAATTCAGCGCAGAGACCAGGCAGAGCCCGAGGAGGCGCACGAATGGTTTTCCTACAGACAGCGCTGTCGTGGAGCAACAATTACCAGCCTTTCATGCCTTTCTATCCATGTGTGTCTGTGCAGGCACACAAAGTGATGACATTTCCCAGCATTTCATATAAGTGTTGTTGCAGAGGAGAGAGAGTTTACAACAATGGGCCTCTCTGTCTTGCAGTTGATGACTTGTGTATCGCATAAAAACTGAATCTTCACTGATAATAAGGTTTCACTTTATATTGTCAAATCCATGTAAGTGAATAACTTGAGCACCCCTCCCCGTCTTGTTCAAACATTTCACTTCTTTGTGTTTCAAGCTGCCTCTTCACTAAAAGTTTTTTAATTGCTCCGAGTTTAGAAATGTGCTATGATTTAATGAACCCTCATCAACCTAATTGGTTGTAAAATAGTCACACTCTGCACACACGTACACTCACACAGAAATGTATATAACAGGCAAACACAAATGTGTAGCATAACACACTCGCACACTGGATCAGGCTTTTAATGGAGCAGCTAAGAAGATAATTTATTGTGGTGACATTATGGATATACATGGAATAGCCTGTTCCTCTCTCTCTGAGTTCATAATTGAGACATGGATACATTTGAAACAGCAGCCATACGTTCAGCTCTCCGTGGCTGGAAAGCTTGTCTAACAGTCTGTCAAAGAGGTATTGATCAGCTGCTTTCCCTGAGAGCTATTCTTCATCTAAAAAGGTGGTCGCATGGTTACTGAAATTGAAGTGCAGAGAAGAATGCGTTGTAATGATAAATTACAGGCCAAAAGGTCTACAGTAGATACATATTTATAAAAAGCAAGACACACAAACAGACACACACACACATTCTGCTGCTGGGATCTGTTTGGACCAAAGCAACAGACAATGCTGCCTTCATCAGGGTTGTGTCCCCAGATACACACACTTTTCTAAACATGAAAGTGCTGCTGTTACACAACAAGGCATGAAGAGAATATGCCAAAGACCACGACACGCAGGAGCAGTTTGCAAGAACGTAGCCGAGGGCAAAAACCTGGCTGCTCGGTGCAAACATAAATATAAAATCTGTGTTGCTGCACTTAAATTCTGTCCTGAACAAAATTACACTGAAGAAAAATAGATCCTTAAACAAATTGTTATGAAATTGTTATGGAAGTTATGAAACATGTTCATGTCAGTCCCCAAAACAGTAAAGTTTTGTGGTATGTCCCTAATAACAGGGGAAATAATCATCTTTTTTTCAATTCATCCCTTTCTGACATCATGTAAACTGGATGTGGTCTCAAAGGCACGTTATTAATAACATTAACAAAGAAAAACCAACTTGACTTCGGATCAGAAATGACTTTTGGTGTCTCTAACAATAATGACAATAAACAGATCCTCATGTTGTTGGTGCATGTCAAGGTCTGAGCCTTATTGACTACGCTATTAAATCTTTTAATAGATCCTTCCTGCTCTTTCATTTTGACTGGTTATACATGGCTTTATATATTAAAGTCAGTTTGACATATAATTAATTTCCATTGGTCAAATTGTGGTTCTGAGGATTATCAGTCCTACATAATACAAAAGAGAACACACTTCACTGTGCCTTTACTCTGGTAATAGAAACACCCAAACATATTCAGGTGGAGACACAAGAACACAAATCAATACAATACAGGCAAACACAGGTATACATACAGTATAATGTGAGTGAATGAAATCCAAATGAAAATAAAATTATAAAGAATTCTCAGTCTCTTAAAAAACTAATAAGTGATTTAATTTCTATTAAATAAAAAAACAACAACAACAAAAAAGAGAAAAATGTCTCATATCTCTACAGATCCTTAGAATAAAGGTTTCACCTGGTCTTTTGATGATCACTATTTGACAAAGAAAGAAACTTTATACTGAACCAAAAGCAAAATGAACTAAAACAATTAGACCAACTCAGATTTTTGAGTTTGAATCAGTCAACCAAATGGTGACAGGATATTTTACAAATGTGCTACAATTATTCAAAGGTTGTATAAACATTACATTGTTACTGTTTCTGCTGTTTGTAAAAGATTTTAGCCCTGGATTTCAAAGAAACACAATCATGACAGTTATGACGACAATAATTCAGCATGTGTTGCAAACGCATCAGTGTTTATTCCCTGATTTATTGATCAAACATAGCCTTTAAGAAAACTGTGGTGCTATGTAAAGGTCTCAGGAAAAGCAAACCAACAAACATGATTTTTTTTTTTTTTTATTGCATCTTACTGCATTTACTGGAGCCAAACAGATCAGACAGATCAGCCTATCCATCTATCAATGGTCACATACTGTCAAATTATAGGGCACATTTTAAGTGTTTTAAGCGGTATAATGATGTCAACAAAAACATATTAAGGAAAAACACAAAATAAAGAGCAGCATTCATAAAACCTTGAAAATGAGAATCTTAAATTTAGGTCAGTTGAAGAAGAGATTTCAACTTTTAGGCTAAATACGTTTTGTGCCTCATAGGGCAGAATGGCGGCACTGAGCTCTGAAACCCATTATTTTCATGTTTTAGAGAAGTTTGAGAAACTCTAGTTTGCTCATTTGAACAGTGTCCTGACCCACGAAGACCCCGTTAGATGATAACTGCAGTCCTTCCTGTCATATTTTAGGAATATGATAAAAATATCATATAGGCTAATAAACAATAAGCCATCTCTTAAAAGGTCACTACAAATCCCTGACTTTACCTCTAGGATAAATATAATAATATATTGTTTAGTGTTACTAACAGTTGTGTAAAAACTACATTTACTCAAATACTTCATGAATATCTGAGTGAACAGGTCCAAGGCGCTGATTTGTTTTCATATACAAACAGGTGACACTTTAAATAAAAAAATGAAATGAATAAAAAAAAACCATAAGAGTGAAGCAAGAAACAATTCAACAATTGCAGTAGATGTATAAAAATGTTTGGTTCCTTTTGGCTGGAGATAAAGATGCAAATGACATTGAAAGAGGGTTCACGAATGAGGAACAGATGATTACAGCTTTAGTCACGAAGACTGCTGCCTGTGCTGTTCACCTTTTCAGACACTCTGCCTGAAGGCATTAATAGCACTGCTCCCAGGGACACATGTGAGTTGTAGGTGGAAATGGATGAGCTGCTATTACTGCTGCTGCTTGACAACTCTGTATAACACTGTAATGTAAAGGATTTCACTTTTTCAGCCCCTTTGACAAGGAGGCCGCCCAGGAGACTCTGCTGAACCAGTTATGTTGAAAATTTTGTAATCAAATTCCATTAATACGAGTGAGTTGAGTTTACAAAGTGAAAACTTTTGAAAATAGCACTGCACTTGTTTTAAACATGTTCCAGTTGCTGATAAAAAGGATCGAAGAGGTCCATCTGCCTACATGGGTTGATGTTGAGCTGCAACCTCGCTGATATCTGGCTGAAGCTTGTTCTTTATTTCCTGGCTGATATTCGACTTCCCACTTCAGTAATTTCATTCGAGTGCTTTTAGACTGAATAAGTTTCACCAGAGACTATGTGGTAAAAATGAAGACACCCTGAGGAGGATTTAGGTTCAAACCCAACTTACTTTCTCACAGCTGACCAATCGCTGTGTGGAGTGGGTGTAGATGAATGAAGCTTCCACACTTAAGAGGTGAGAGGGTTTCTGACACTTTTCAACCACCCTGCGAGGGAAATTTGTTTGGATTTTATTGATGCCTTCTATAATAATAACAATACAATAATAAACAATGGGAAAAGACATCAGAAAGTAAGTGGTCTTGTCAAAAGCTTCATAACTGAGATGGTGTTGTTAAACAAATGATCTTTTTCTGGCACTTCATGATGAAACAAGATGGACGTAGCCTGTGTATTGTTATTCATAGGTTTCTGAAGAACAGTTTTGAAGCTCAGAGTGGACTGCTCTTCTGTTGTCATCTTGGCAGTGCCTGACTCTGCCTATCTCCCAGTGAAGCCAAAAATGGGCAAAGAGATGGGCACATGTGGAGCCAAGATTTAGGTGCATAATAATGGAAATTAGCACGAGAGACCAGCCTGTAATCATATTTATTTCTGCTGTAAAGTTTTAGACATGGGAGTCTATGGGGATTGAATCGCATTTGGGCTCAGTCTCTAGTGGCCATTTGAGGAACTACAGTTTTTGACTGTGTTGCCTTCATTTTCCCCCCCGGAGGTTTCCACCTCCACTTTACTAACATAAATGAAGCAGCTAAGGCAGCAGATTTCGTTAACCTTAGATAACATTGTCTGAAATATGAAGCTTATAGTTCATATGTCCTCAGCCAGGCATCTACTTTTTACCTGGTCTGAGCAGAAGAAATCCACCACCTAAACTGATTTGATTTTTGTGATATTCCCATAAAAAGTAGTCCTGTCTTGTGCTAATTAGCTACAGTGAAGCTAAGACAAATGAAATTGACTTTAAACTGTTATCATGTTGGGACAGAGTCAGTCAATAAACACCTCCCTGAGGCTCAGGAAAGGAGAAGTTTCCATAATTAAAACACCATCATGCGTGGATTGTATATGTAAAATAATTGTAATAATAATTGTAAACATTGTCCAATCAAAGGGTACAAGCTATTTATTTTAATTTTTATTTTGGGAAAAAAAAATCCTCTAGTCATAGAGACTATGACTACACAAATGTGAACACGTCCACACAGCCATGCTCACATATTCAACAATTTTTAAATTCACAAATATTTATATGAACAAGAAACATTTCAAGAGCAGAAGCTATTAGATAACTTGAAGTTGGTAATATATATGTAAAAGACTGATTCAAGTGGGGATGTATTTAACGTAAAACGGTTAGATTTGCTCAAACTGGTTGGTATTTGTTTGCCAAAACACTGGACACCTGAAATGACTCATGAATCTTCATATACATTTGGTAGGAGAAGAGTGTATTAGCTGTGATTAGAAATGGTCATCCATCTGATAACAAAGCAATTTGTGTTGCTCTGCTGTTAGTCCAGTTACAGATTTCTGAGCTAAAATAATCAACGTGTGAAAAAGTGGAAGAATAACAAATGTGTGAAAAAAAAGTTTTTTTGGATAGCAAGAAGCCTCTAGAGCTCAGGCTGCTGAGTGAACCTCCAAAAGCAGGCGAAACAATGTTTTCATTAATGCTAATCAATACTATTGATCATCCAGACAGCCAACAGAGCTTAAGTTTCTGACTTGCTTTTTAATTACTAGGTGATAACGAAGACCGACTGCACAGAGTCACTCCCTCCCTCCCTCCCCCTCCAGTCATCCTCTCCTCTAATCTGAGCCCTCCTTCATTCTCTCCTTCATTCACACCACTCAAGTCTCATTTCTCTCTGCCTTCTCCTCCATATCGTGCATCATATCCTTCATCTTCACAGAACATTAAAATCGACCTCTGTGTCGTTTCAGGGGTCAATTTAATTTCTTTCAGTAAATCGACGCCTGATTGAGGTGAGAATCGAATATAAATTAAATAGCTGCTGCATTACATCATTTACATCTCACACTTTGTGCATTTGTATGTCTGTCTGTCACAAGAGATGGGAGGAGTAACACAGCGAAAACCTCGAGAACAAGAAGATTTGAACAATTTGCACATGATAATACGTGTTACTGGCTCCATCATAATGGGCCCATTGCTGTGATGAGGCGAGTTCGGTCTCATCAACCCGTGTGTCAGAACAATTGATGGGAAGCACACGGTGTAATAGGTCTTCCTGTCCTGTCCATACTGGTGCTTGATCTCCTGGGAGATTCATTCACACGACGTGAAGAAATCGCCTGAAGCCCAGAGAAGAAAATGGAAAAGTTTCATGTGTGGAAATGAATCCTGCATATCCAGCTGAGGGATGAATAAAATGTCCGTTTGAATAAGTGTCCCTCGTTTTCAAAGTTTTTAAAGATATTTTAAACATCTTAAAATTGATTGATTGAAAAGCAGATTTGTTTACAGGCACGGTGACTTAAGGATGAGAGGAAAGGTGAAAAAAAAGATTAGGAGCTCCTGCAGAGAAATCTGCATAAACACAGTGTGTAATCAGTTTGTTTTATTCCAAGGCACGCAGTAAACTGGTAACGGATATTTCCTGATTCCCATTATTCTTTCCAGGCTTGTGTATGTGAATGTAAAGGGGATCTGGGGCTCATTCCTCCTCTGAATGCAGCTCAGGGTCCAGGTGTCTTTTCCGCATCACACTTGAAACTGAATTAATTGGGACTCAAGTGCTGCTGTTGCTCCACCTCCACACAGCACCAGCACCATCCACACACTGGCATTCATCAATAACCAGTACAAGAGTGAACCCACTGGTACATGCATACAGGATGGTGTGATTGCAGTGGTGCTGCTGTGCTGAAACAACTTAGCACTTGAGATGAGGAGGCAGCTTTACGGCTTCACATGGAGAGGGTTCCTGACAGTGGCTGGTCCTGATGGGAAGATATATATATACGACGCCATGTGCATGTGTCAAGTGTGGCAACTTCCCTATATATATAAATATAAATTTCAACTAGCAGGTAATTTAGCTTAGCACAAAGTCTTGAAACAGAAGTACAAGTTAGCTCCAAAGTCCAGCTACAAGTTTGTCTAAAGCTCACAAATTAAAGTGTTATATCTTTCGTTTATTCCAAACAAACAAGATATAACAATTGTCTTGTGATTAGCCATTTCCCCCAGTCTCCAGAATAATATGATCAGATAACTGGCTGCTAGGCATAGCTTCATATTTAAAGTGCAAAAACAAAAGAGACTGAAATATATTTCAACATTTTGGGAACTATAATTTAATTCCAGGGAGTTAAATAACAATTAGGCTAACTTTGCTAAAAGACTGGACTCAGGACGAAACTAGTCTGGCTCTGTCCAAAGTTCAACTTTGCCGACCAAAAGAGCTAACTCACTGTATCACATTTACTGAAGCCCAGTCTCAATTTAAGTTTATAATGACAAAAAAATCAATGTTTTGGGGAGAATTTCATGTTAAACAACAGCCGCCACACCGACTAAAACCTGTGCTTACTCTCTGTATTTGACAAATAGTGGTGCTGCACAGAAGTGCTACATTTGTTGTTACAATACACAACTTCAATTATTTAAAAGTCCTAGTAGGTGTATTTTTTATTTAACTTTCGAGAGAGAGACGGGCTTGCTATTTTCTCCTGTCTCTGGTCATCTAGTTCAGAATTAGCCAGTGTAGAAAGAAGATGTTGAAAGACAACATGCTGTGCTGTTGCTGGTCACTGATTTGTGGCTGGTTGGTCGCAGCATCAATGTTGCACAGTATTTTCTGATGGCTCTGCATTGTGCAGCTCTGCAGACATCGACCCAGTCGGTCCATGTAGTGGAAACCAGCAGTCCACCCCCACACTGCACACAAGGGTATACGAGCATCATTTACAATCATAATTTCAAACTGCACACAATTAAATTCACACACCAACCCACATAAACACTCAGATTCTATACTTATACAAGGAAAGCTGTAAACGTTAAAATTTATACACACAAACTGACTGAATGTAGCTGGTTAAGTAACTGCAAATATCACCTGTACACCATCAGCCAATCACCATGCAATTCCCCCACACCACACGAGAAGACCCCACCCACAGGATACACATGAGGTGCTCAAACAATGAAAAGCTATGTCTCATCTCAGGGGCTCACACTTTTAGATGTAAATATTACATTACATAATGAAGGGCAGCACCTCTGTAGACCGTGTCCTCTGAAGAATGTGTCCCTGATTTGGGATTCTGCGATTGCATTACACATGGGAATGTTATCAATCTTCTCATCTGCCTCTCACAAAGAGTTCAAATAAGCACATTTCCCAAAATGTTGAGCTGTTTTTTTAAAGGTCCTGCACATTCATATGGCTGTTTTTTTCATATGGCAGTTACTGTGGCTGGTGTTGTGCAGGCCACTATACTGGAAATGACATTGCTTGATTGAAGTTTAAGCAGAATCTGAATATGCCACAGAAATGGAAAAATATAAATATATCCATCCATTATATTTATGCTTAGCAATTAGGGTTTGGGGTTCGAACCCAGAACCTTCTTGTTACAAGGCAACAGTGTTAACCACTGACAACTGTGCCACCAATATAAATATATTTTTCAACCATTTTAACAACTGCATGGGAGACATGACATTTTCTGTCAAAAGCAAATCAGAAATTAATTTATAATGAAAAGAAATCCAACATTTGAGTAGCCTTCAAACTCTGTACAGAAGGATGGAGCTGGTCGTAGCAGCAGACACACAGCCGGTGCAAACACACACAGACACACACACACGAGCCACAGCAGTTTAACGACACGCAAGGCTGTGTGTGGCCTCCTTCACATCGCCTTGAGGGAAAGTCCAATAAGACATGAATGAAAACACCTGTGAGAGTGTAACATGAATGTGTAAGGACTTTAATGAACAGTGGAGGCACTTCACCTTCATCTCAGAGTCTATTATTGCACTTATACCATAACCACTTACTCACTGCAATAAAATTCAAATTATCAAATTATCATCATCTTTTCTAAAGTTTCTTTATAGTTACACTAACCTCAGGTTAGTTTGGTAACTTTTTATCGCTTTGTTTGCTTTTCTTTTATCTCTTGTTTGTCTGGTTTGTTTCATCTTGTCTGCCAGACACATAATTATACTTTTGATTCAATTTGTTTTTCATCTTATCATATTGCAACACAAATATCGTGTTGGTTTGTTTTGTTTATTTATTACCACAACGTGCTAATTAAGCAAATAAACAAATCTGAAGCAAGGGCTTTCTTTGGCTGTCGCTTACAGGAAAGAAAATGTACTATTATTTATTCACCCCATAAAATTAAAACACTTGAAATCACATGTCTTTCATTAAATGTTTTGACTACATAGCTTCAATCACTTTATATTTTATCACAAATTCTCATTATTTACATGTGACTTCCACCAACTCACTGATATGTGCAAGCCATGACTGGGCCATGTTTATTATCTGAACCCACACTCACACACATTGATATTCATATAGAAACAGTCAGGTTCACAGTATGACACTTTCCTGAGGACATTAAACTCTAGTTCAGCATTAAACTAAAGAGCAGGCTCGTATGAGGAAGATACAGTGAACAGATCAACAGATTTGATAAGTGAAACCATCAGGTAACTTAGATATGTGCTCTAGGATCTAGCTCGTAAGCAAACTGGTCCTCTGAGGCGGGTCTCAGTGTGTGTACTTGTGTGTGTGACTTGGAGACAGTGCCACTGAGACAGATGCATTAATAGATCTATGCATTATTTAGCATGTTTACTAACTGTATACCAAAGCTGTAGTGAACCCCCTCAGCAAGTGGTCTCTTATTTTTACAGAGCTGCCTCTACTTATACCAATTATATTTTTTTTAATGAGCATTTAAAGTCGAGCTATCTTCCAGATGTGTGTTGGATGCATTTGGATAGACACTCAGTTCACAGGGGACGACTTCTTGCTCGCCTACACTGGAAGGTGAGAGAGTGATCATCTAGTCTGCATTGAATCCACACAGGCACACACACTAAGAGGAAATCACTAAAAGTATATTTCTTGTGTGGAAACTTGGACAGAACCTCACAGACACACACACGCACGCCTCCCACTCCACATGGTTAATTAATTCTAATTTGAACTCGGCCTCACCTCCTACACTCATGCCTTCTATTGGTGCCTGGAGAAGACGTTTCAGCATCTTCAGTAAGAAAGACAGAAGACCCATGAATGTGAATGTAAGAAATATCTGAGTGAGTCGATGTGATTGACAGAGAAACAGCTGCCCTGAATGACCGCTACATGACTCATGGCCCAAATGACAAGAAGTGGTGGAATTCAGTTTTAAGGATTTTTAATATCAGGAAATTGTGCAAATCTGTTCACAGCATGAAACAGACACACACTGGGACCACGCCGTTATCATATCTGATACCATTACAGGAGATGTGACAAGGGCTCCAACCATTTCTGAGCGACCTCTCACAGCTGTTTAGGAAGAGGATTTATGTCACTTCCTTTTACCAGAGAGGAGTTGGTACTGAAATCAGGATGGCATCTGGGCAACAGTTGTCAGCCACGATTTATGCTGCTGTGCTTCAGCATGATTTTCAGAGAATAGAAGTTTTTAATGCCAAAGCAAGGAGCAGTATGACATTCATAAAGTGAGGAGAAAAGGAAAGAAATTGAATTAATGGGTAACACCATGTGACCACCCTTGATTTGTAGGAACTCGCAGTGAGCATTCATCAACAATGATATTTGTAAGGATATGTAGGTTCAGGGATGGATTAGATTTTTTTACAAATGTATCTAGCTAATGTAAAGTAGTTGTATGTGAACATGATTTTACATTTTGTCCAACAAAGATTTTGAAGTCACTGTGGATCCTTTGCTCCTTTACAAACCCAAGTTATAGTTCTTTGTATAAGTTATTTGTCGATTTTGCAATTGCCACAAAGCCAGCGTTAGCATTACGAGCTGACTACTCATCAGTTTAGAGGAAACACTACAAGTTCAAACTTCATTCCTGTCCTTACCAAGAGCTGTCTCCAACTGCAGAAGGCAACATCAGGGTTAACTCTTGTCTTTAATGAAGCTTTGCTTCTACTGAAGTTAGCAAGCTAACCAGCTGGTCCCAGCCCGTCTTGTCACTTTCTGATCTTTCTGTAATCACCTCAGCGATCCCCAAACTTTCCACACAGAGCAGTCATTAGGTCAAAATGTCACTGTTCAATACTTTGGTTTATGACCGTGAAATACCTGTAGAACTGATGAACTTCGTGCAATTTTTTACAACCTTTAAAGCTTGTTAAAATTGTCTACATCCACAAGGTATGATATTGGTTGTATGATATCCATTAGATATTTGAACAATTTTATATATTCACATATATGTCTAGTCCTTACAAATATGTATGTTGCAGATATATGTTATATAATGTATATCCATCCCAAATTGATATTTACAATGGATATTTTATCAGATATGAACTTCTTAATATATCCAGATGATGTATATATGTATATATGTGTATTTGTAATATATCACCTATGACGTGTGGCAACATCACTCTTGATATGAGAATATGCTTTATCACTCCTTTCAAAGGAAATATTCTGTCTTACTCTTCATTTTATGCACATTAATTCAGTTTTGCACAGTTGGTATCTCCGCTAGAATTTCAAATATAGTTTGATGAGTCTAAGTTTCGGCTGCACAGAATGAGTTTGTAACGAAGAGCAGCTTCAAAGTCTCAGATCTGTCAGTCATTCATCTCTCCTGGTTAGATTACAGCAGTAAAAGCATGTCTGTATTCCCCAGAATGACTCCCTCTGTGGACATCAACTTCACTTAACAGCCTCACTGATGCTACATTTTTTGTCCACATTATCTCAGCAGGTAAAAACAGCTCTGGCTCGGAAACACAGATACTGATCATGTCCTGTAACAAAGAGCTGTCGGCCTCATTAATAAAAACCATTAACTCACAAAAGCTTATCAATGGATATTGACCTACACCTGTGTGATCGATGAGGCGGGTCAATCCTGTGTGGTTAGAAAAACAGGGGGGTGGGAGGGAGAGGGGTGGTGATGCTGGTGGTGATGATGGCGCTGTGGTGTGGGGTTTGGATGAGATGCCTCACTTTAAAAGTCTCCTTTCTGCTTCTGCCCTGCTTCACTTTTTTAACTGTGAATATCCGCTGACATCTAATACATGTGTGGGTGTATACAAATACTCACACCCACACAAGCCTGACTGCACTGCCACCCCCCCCACACACACAAACACACACAGACACACACACACACAGGCACATGTACATCCTCCTTATAACAGCAGCTTAAATATCTATTAAGTTGTACTTTGATCCAGGTGAGCGACTGTTACCTGTACAGCACACAGACACACTCTGTTACCTGTACAGCTCTCAACAGATAGTTAATGCACGTCAACCAGGCAGCTCTTAATGTTGGATTTTATGATGAGCAAATAGACAATAAAACTGAAACACACTGTTGAGTTGTTGAGGTTGTAACAAATACACTCACATTAGTCTCACAAACACACTGAGGAATACACGGGATGTACACTGAGGCTACGCACACACACTCTCTCTCTCTCTCACACACACAGAGCGCGGGGAGTATAAAAGGGACATCCTTCCCACTCAGCACAGAAGTGCTCTCCTCACTCTCACACACTCCTCTAATACGCTGAACCTCTTTTCTCAAGGTAAGACGCCCACTTTTTCTTTTTCATTATTTGATCAACCAGAGATTTTGCATTTTCATGAGATGATGTTTAAAATGACAATGTGAATAATGTTTTTTTTCTTCTTCATGGAATTAAAACCAGAAGGGAAAAACATTAGGAATTAAAGACATTTTTCATTCTCATTAATCTTTTTGTAAACATGTAAAGTCAATGTCCACATTTAAATTGTTTGTTGATAAATTAGAAGCTTCAGTTCAAAAATGATTGACTTTACTTTCTTTCCATCTATTTGAGGAATAATTTCCAGAGATGAGTTCTGAGAGCAAAAAAGGAGATGAGAAATTCTTTCTGCGTTGACAATAAGGTCAACCTGACCTGCTGTAAATTGTGCTCAGGATGTGAAGATCAGTCAACAGTGACAAAGATGTGTTTGCGTGCTGTTCCCCTGGATCACGGTGTGAATACACTGTACCGATTCACGCGCCTTTTCAGAGCAGTCAGTGATTATTTACTGTGAGGGAGCAGTTGTCTGGCAGATGGCAGCTGTTCTCACTTGTAGTTTCTCAGTCTGGAAGATGACACAAGAACAAGAACCCAGACTGGACCTCAGCTCTAATTCCTCCTTTTGAACTTTCCCTGTGTGTTTCTCAGTCTTTTCTCACTGTGTGTGTTTCAGATGACTGCAGGGCTGTGTGTGTGTGTCGTGCTGGCTGTCCTGTGTACAAGCTGTTTGGGGCTCCCCCTCTCTTCTCAGCCTCTAGACGAGGGCCAGCGCTCCCTCTCCTCTCCTACTGAAGGTACAACCAAAGGCAAAGCCTGCAGCAAACATGTCCATTAATATCACAGTGAGTTTTCATATCTGATGTGTGTCCAATGTGTGTGATTTTGTAGCTCTCTTTGATGCTGACACCCACACCTTGGGAGAGCCCCACCCCAGACACAGCCGCTCTGCCCCCCAGCTGAAAGCTCTTCCTCTGGCTGAGGACGATGGAGACTCCCGGGCAAACCTCAGCGAGCTTCTGGCAAGACTCATCTCCTCCAGGAAAGGTATGTGTGGGCTGGTGTATCTGTGGCTCAGTATTAAGTTGTCTTTAGCTGGGGGTCATCCTTGTTATGCCTGCAAACTCTTGAAGGCAAAACAAGTGTGTGAGTATATAAAGAAAACATCTTTATAAAAAGCAATATTTACAACAAAGATTCTTATCTCTGTCGTTCTCTTCCTCCCCCTCAGACCAGCTAATGACTGGAATCAGCGCACAGGCAGCTTTGTAAAATGAATTAGTGGCTCTGAAAAGCTTTTGTGGTTTGAAAGAGCGTGTATTAGTGTTCATAGCCTTCCGGCCATTCTCGTCATGCCATCTTATTTCACTTTTTTCTCCCCGTCTGATTCACCAGAAGCTTGATTCTTTTTTTTTCCTTTTTTTTTTCCTTTTTGACACAGAGAAAACAAAATCTCGGTCCTGTCAGAGCTCAGTGCTCTGCTCTCAGTGGTCATTTGACAGGACAAGGACAAGATCTGTGCATTCACAGTACACAACACACACACACACACACACAATGTCAGGATCTGCATTTTCTGTTTGGCTCAATGAATGTGACTCCTTGAGCGTCCATGTCTGTGGAGTGGAAATTTCGAACAGACTGAAATTTTAGACACAGATAGAAACAGAGGAAAGGTTTTAGCGTCCGTAGTGAACAATTTACAAATCAGAGTGAATCATTTTCAGGATTCATTCATTGCCAACAGGCTGGAAACGTAGATGAAATTGTATCTTCTCACATCCATACACAAATATGTATCAGAAGTCACAGTTACATTTTAGCTATTTACACATTCACGTCTCTATATATTTAAGTTTATATGTTGTTGTTGGAATGTAAGAAACAGAAACTGTTCAATCAGACAGTGAAGTGTGTAAAATGTCAAAGGTCATGTTGAAATGAAAGTGTAATACATCAAGGAAAGTGTGTGTGTGTGTGTGTGTGTGTGTGTGTGTGTGTGTGTGTGTGTGTGTGTGTGTATGTGTGTGTGTGGAGGGAGGGGGGTTATCTAGGTGCTCGTGTGCTAGCTGTTCACTTGCATGTTTCAGTGTAGGAGGTGTCGTTGTCAAGCCTTCTGCAGCCAATCTTCTCAGCACACCAGGGAACTGAAGCACGGCATTCGTGTGTGTGTGTGTGTGTGTGTGTGTGTGTGTGTGTGTTGTGTAGGAGGCTGTGGGTGGAGGGAACACAGCATCTCTGTGAGCGTTCAATTGATTACCAAACAGATCGCACCAGCAATCCTTCTTCTCTTCACTTAGAAAAAAAAATCTGAGAATTAGAAATGTTTTACACGACTGTGGGTCATAAAGTTAGTGTACACTGATCATTTCAGGGGAATGAACACACACATTTTTTTACACACATTAAAATATACAGGCATGGACACACGAAGGAAGGGAGGATAATTGTGTGTTGTCAGCCTAAAGTCCAGCTGTTGTTGGACCATCCTTTGTATGGTGTTATGTGTGTGTGTGTGTGTGGGTAAGTGAGTGAGAGAGAGAAAAAATAATGAGAGAGAGGGAGGACAGATCCATTAGTTGGTAATTAAAGTGTCACAAAGTAAACCATCTTCACAGCAGAAGAAAAATCACAAAATCATCTAAATGGCAGAAATTATAAAAGTGAAAATCTTCACAGCAACCAAACATTGCCCATCGTCTGCTCTGGAGACTCAAATTTCTGATATAGTAAGTATTTTTTCATCTGGAAAGCATCAACAAGTATAATTTGGTAATCAACTGATCTAAGTTGTACAAGTTTCTTCTGAAAGTTGGAAAAGTGAAAATGAATTTTTTGATATTAAAAGCATCAGTCACTGAAACTACATTTCAGTGCAGGAACACTGTCATCTGCCGAGTTTGTGAGAGGATTGTTTGTGTGTCCAAACCCAAAAATTGTCACATTACAGCTGATTTAACATTTCCAATGGAGCAATCATGCTTTACTGTAAATATATCCAATCAGCATCAACATCAGTGTCTTTCAAACAACCCAACATGGCACTTGAATCCCAAGTCTACAGCCTCTCTCATGCTCTCCTTTTCTGCTCTGCTCCTCCTCCACCCACTTTTTCTCCAAACCTGCACCCGTCCTCATCCTCCTCATCCTCCCCAGGTTCTGTGCGCAGAAACTCTACAGCGAACAGCAGAGGCAGCGGACTGAGTGCCAACCACCGGATAGCAGACAGGGACTATTTGGGCTGGATGGATTTTGGCCGCCGCAGCGCAGAGGAGTATGAGTACTCCTCGTAAAAAGGGAAGTCACGGATCATACCCCCCTCCTCCATACAGGCACACGAGAAAAAGAAGAAAAAAACCCATGCAAGCTGGCTCCTCACTGTCTCACAATAAGAGTCTATTTATGATGTATTTGTTGTACATTTGTTTGTAAAACTGTAATAATGCAATATACATATGCCAAATTTTGCAGAAAAGCTCTCACTGTCCAAGGTTTGTTTGTTCCTGGTTTTCTCAGATTTTCTTTATCAGTTTTTGGGTGGAAAGGACTGGGATGGTGTCAGGGTCTGTTGAGACTAACTGGACTGAATAAAGATTGAAAATGTCACTCTCTGCATATGAATTATTAAACCATGATGCACGTTGCTTAAATTATATTCATTAACATTTACATTAGGTGCATTCATACAGTAAACTGATTATTAATGACACCACATTTCTAGTGCAAATATGCATTAGTACTATGCATCATATATCACAAAACATAGTAGAGATGACAGTGTGAGCGCAGCTGTTGAAAGACGGGGTGATCGAGTATGATGACAAAGTGCGTCTGAGTAAATAGGATTTAAAATTATTCTTAAACACTTAAAATCCTTAATTTCATTCACATTTGTTGCATATTTATCTAAGAGTTATAAATTAGGTTCAAAACGACTCAAATGAAAAAGTCCAACTTATTTAATATCTCAGAGAATAAAGGATTTTATATTCATCTTATCCGACGGCAGTGATACGTTAAACAAATTTGAAACTGTGCAGCTAAGAAGCACAGTGACATTGTGCTGTAAGACAACTATAAAATTAGATTTGACACCTCTACAATGCTTCAATTTTACTAGATCATTTACTGCTGTAGAGTGTCTTATAGTGAAATGGAAGGACACTGCTCCCACTGTCACCTGGTGGAATGATCTTTAATGTGTCACCACATGTACGAGGTGTCTCTAAACCTCAATGTCAGTCAATCCATTAATCCATTATCTATCCATCACTGGGGCGATGGAGCCAATCCCAGTTGACAGAGGATGAGGGGAGGGTTAACCCTGGACAGGCCACCAGTCTAGGGCCAACACATAGATGTGTTCATGTTAGTTTATTTCTACATTTCTAGAAGCTCCTTCTGGACTCTCTGCCTCCAGGGAGCTGAGATATATTGTCAAAGCTGAAGAAGAGCTAAAGATAGAAAAATACAAAGAGTTGGTGTGATTCTATTTTCTGAACAGGAAAAATAATTATATTTTGCAATGACAAACATAAGTCCCCCATGGGACCTGTCACTTACCTCCCTCTGCTAGGTTGATTTCTTTTATATTCAGTGCTAACAGATTAAATGTATTGAACTTAAAATGGCTGCAGTCTCACTGCTACTCAAATGTAAATGTAGACAGGTGTGTTGGACACATTGTGTAACCCAGGAAATTATAATTTCACGCTAATATCACACATTTCAGTGACAAAAATGATTTCAAACTGATGATTTTCCAGTGTCAAAGGTCAGAGTCTTTGCCTGATGCAAAACCAAGAATGCTAACTCATCCACATGAGAAAACATTTGTGGCCCATGGAGGACGGAGTATGATGAATGAAGCGGGGAAAATGATGCAAGGAAAATAGGTTGGGGTGCCACATAGCGGAGATAAAAGACAGTGAATGCATCATTCAGGGAGCAGGGACGTGGAAGTGTTTGAGAATATCCTCTCATCTCCAGATCATTATGAGCTCTGAAGTTAGTGCGAAACACTGAAACGGTTTGAAGCGTTCGGATAAACTGATATCGACTGAATTATTAAAGAAGACTCAAAATGAATCCTAACAATTGCTTTTGGCTCCACCACAGTGACAATAACAGTTTCTAGAAAGCCCAGTATATTTTGGTGTTATGAAGAAATGGTTGCTATGAAAAAATCTGTAATTAAACTCCTTTGGGCAAAGAGAGAAGAAGAGATTCACTGATATTCTATTGATGATATTGTTCACTTGAGTTCACTTGACATTTTCTTTTTGAAATCATCCTAAAAGCAGCAACACTGACCAAAGCCAGCTGTTAAGAAAGTCTGCTCCGATGAACTTGTAGAAGGTATCAGTGATAGAAAGAGCTGATATCCTCAGTGGTGGTGAATTGTGATGAAGCTGCCCATTATTCTGCTCTTGGACCTGTGTGTTAAGTGAAAGATGTGTCTGTGTGAGTGAGAGGTGGAGAGAGGAATCGATGAACAAAGCAGACTCTGTGAATTATTCAGAGAAGTGGTCTGGGATGCCCTGGAGAAAAGGAAAGGTTTGCTGTGTGTTTATATGTTTGTTTGTGTGTGTGTGTGTGTGTGTGTGTGTGTGTGTGTGTGTGTGTGTGTGTGTGTGTGTGTGTGTGTGCGTGCATGCGTGTGTGCGTGTGAAGCAACTAGGACTGAGGTTGCACTTGAATTTGAAATCTACAAAGACTTGTGGTTCTGATAGGGCCATGGGAATTGATTCAAACTTTCTGTTTAAAGAGCTGAGACCTAAAATCATTAGAGTTAAAGGTTCGGGAAACGTTTAAAGGCTTCATTGGATCTGCCTGCAAATGCCTCCACTTTGTGTGTGTGTGTATGTGTGTGTGCGTTAGCAGATGTGTGTTGATGTGTTGATGTGGACATGTGCTGGGGGTGGCATTCACACAAAAAAGGGCAAAAGGGAAACACATATGTAGTCGACACCATCTTGCATGGAGTGATTCACACATGCATAAGTGCTCTGTTTCTGTGTCCTAATGGGTGAAGCCACACACTCATGAAAGGAACATGAGCTCCAAGAGTGTGGCTATAATGAAGATCCAGCTACGGTGATGAGCAGATGGTCTGAGCTCTTCCTGAAACTGGCTGAACAAACTGTCTTTCATTCTCTGTCCGGTCTGTTTCCAGATTTTCCTTTCTTTAACTGCAGATCAGTGTTAGTCCGTTCAAAGGCGTTTTACTGGCATTTGAAACAGAAGAACTTATGGTAAAAGCATGGAAGGATAGTTCCCATCTTTGATGCTCTGCAGTGGACTCCACAATGCCTGTAATTTCAAACCCATTAATGTAGATTAGCTATAGCAGCTACGACATACATAAACAGTAAACATTGCAAACTGTCATGTAGGAAACATAAAACATTTTCAAATAGTGAACAGAAACACTTTTTTTCATGATATTTTCCTAAGAAAATTAATAACAGCCTTGTATTTTTCCTCCCAGGCACAGGAAGAAAGAAGTATCTAATTAACTACCAATGAATATATATATATATATATAGACCTGGTGCTTGAAGAGAACTTGAATTATGTACAAAACTTTGTGCCAATCTGTTTGGCAGATGTTTGGCAGATGTTAAAATGTTGTAAACACTTTGATGTGCCATAAAATGCTGTTGTACTGTGTTGTATCGTGGTTAAATAATATTCAGTTTAATTGAACTTAAATTAACACAACTGTAACATGACAACAACAGGAACTCTCTTGGGCTGTTAGGGCACATCAGAGGCTACTGTCAGAACAGGAAACTGTTTGGTCCTGAGGGTGGGTTTCCTCTTACAGCTCAGGAGACATTTGATTTGATGTAATGATAAATGTGATTATCAAAATGTTATTCCAAAGGGACAAATATGCAACATGGATGAGATCAGTGACGTTAGTTGGATTTCATTTCTTCTGATTAGACTGCTGCCAGAGTGACATTTTTTGGTTATTGCTCACCTTTCATTCGGCTGGCGGCTAATAGAGGTTTAATAAATTGCCGTCATCATACTTCTCATAGCACAAGAGCTACAGATGGTGAATGGGTAATGGATTATGACTGCATCAATGTGGACAGACTTATAAGGGCAATGCACTTCACATACTGAGTATTTGCTGTGTTGAGTTGTTTGTGAGCTCCATCTGCTGGAGGAGGCTAAATAATAATTTTCTGCCTCTGACTCCTTTTCATGGTTTGATTATGAGTCATAGTTTCATGAGCAGACAGATAAAGAGAAAAATCAAAAGATTAAAAGTGTTGTTTGATGATTTTATTACTTGTAAAATCCCCTGATTACATGCTCACCCCAATACTTCCAGTGATGTGTGGTTCTTGGTTATGCACTACACATAACAGTTTGTGTCATTACTGACATTCCATTAACAATGAACAGTAAATACAGTGTGAGACTTTTTTTTTTTTTTTATTATGAAAAATAGTTTAAAATTCAGGGAAAGATTTTTAAAATAAATAAACGAGTGCAAGAATGGTTGTGATAGCTACTTCACACCCTTAATCCAACAGACAAAGAATAAAAATCATTAAAAACAGATGGTCGAGGCACTATATTGCTTCATTTCACCAAGGAAACTTTAAGGAAGATGTCCGAAAGCTTAGATAGATTAGATATAATCACTTCCCTCATCAATCTCTCCATCCTCTCTCTGAGCTGCAGCTTCAGCGTATTGATCTGTCCAGTTCAGGGCAAGCACCGTGAGCTTCACTGTCTAATGGCCAATTAGGAAAGTAAACCAAGGTATCTTTAATACTGACATAAAATCCATTCAATGATTTGTCGAAAGTGACTTGTCAACTTCACACCTAATCACCTCAAGGGAGATTTATGATGGGGTGAGAGTGAGATGGATGATGAAGTTTTTGTGTATTTGGTGTAAATCTTCAATTATTTATAAAATATGGATTTTAATCCAGTAATATTGAGTAACTACACAGCCAACTAGAGCAATGGCAAATTTAACAGACATACACAGGTACACCTGTGTATGTCTGGACGTGTGTGGTATTTTGTGGTTGTGATTCAGAAAAGGCAAGAGTGGGAGTACTACATCTAGCCAGCAGAGTCAGTCTCCGAAGCAGGGGGGTTGAGCAGCTAGCAGTAGTTTTTGAATTTATGTCTTTTAAGCTTTTCTGCTTTTAATAGGTCAGTTCACCCAGTTACATAAGATTAAATTACATCAAATTAAACTACATAAAATAAATTTTATGTGCCCACATTTTTAGATATCTGTTTTAAAAAATAAGAAAACTAGCAAAGCACTTGTAGCTAAATGCTAATGTCACCATGCTAACATGCTCAAAATGACCATGCTGACTGTTTTGCAGTGTGTTAGCATGCTACAATTTGGTCGTTAACACTAAAACCATAGTACAGCTGAGGATGGTTAGGGATGTTTTTGAATTTTTGCAGGCATTTGGGGGAAGTAGCCTACTGGACAAGTTGAATCATAAGGTCAAACAAGATGACAAGCTAGCCAAGTGTTACTAACAAATGTCAACCTTGTGATGGTACTCTAGGAAAGGTCAAGAGATCACCAATCACCACAATTATTAGAATTCATTATCTGGGAACAATGAATATCTTGACCACATTCAAATAGATGTTGAGATATATCAGTTTCTGTTTCTTTAAAGATATGGTTTGATAGTTTGGGAAACTCAATGTTTCATTCTCTTTCTAGAGAGTTAGCTGAGACCAATTACCACCTCCCATGTGCCTGTGCACAGTGACTTCTTAAAGGATAAATGGTTACTCGTCAAGTTCAACTTCACCATATAACTGAAACCTGCAATTACTACACCTAATTAAACAAACAAGACACAATATATTAATGGGCAAAGGTTGCAAGTGTTTACTTTAAACAGGGCTGTCTCCCTTTCCTTCCAGTCTACATGCCATGCTAAGTTAATCACATCCTGATTCCAGCTTCATACTTGATGCACAAACATGAGAGTGGTATCAATTTTCTCATCTGACACTCAGGGAAGGAAGTAAGTAGTTAATTGGTAGGAAGTGGTTCTAATGAAAACACTTCACATTGAAATCTATACCTATAAATCTATTACCCAGATCAAAAGGGACCTTCTTTGAATTTGAGATCTATAAAAATCTGAGCACATAAATCAAAACTGCCTGAAACAGTAGAGGTAAGACAGAAAAACATCTTTTGCATTTTGGGTGAACCAAACCTGTAAGTTACTTTGCTTTTAATTCAAGCATGAGTTGCCACCTAGAAGCACTATAAAGTTAATGGTGTCAGTGTGGAACCACAGTAGAGATCAGAAACTGGTCAGCAGTGCCATGTCGTTGTTGTACAGTATGAACAGTGTCAGTTAATGTTTGGGCTCCAGGTGACTGTTCAACAGTCAGTCCTTGGCCCTGCCTGGTTCCTTCTTGGCTACCCTGATGGCCAGCAGCAGTCCAGACTACTCCTGGGGCCCAGGGGCTTTCATGGCCATGCTCGCACCAACCATTGCAGGATAACTCCGGTTCCTCCTTATTCCATCAGTTCCAAAAGGGGAGCCAGATCTGCGAAGCCCACCCAGAGGACCCAGCATGGGGCTGGGACTCATTGCTCTGCCTCCCGGAGCTCCAGCCACACCCAGCCGCTTCACCTTGTCCAGCAGGTTGAGGTTGTGGACGGTCACACTAACATCCGTTTGGCTTTGGCAGTCCCTCCCTCTCTGCCTTCCCCTCATGCCCCCAGTCACCTCCTTCAGAATAGAGCGGGCTGGTTTGGAGGCCAGGAAGTTGTCATAAGAAGGACTCTTGAAGTCAAAACCTGCAGAAATTAGCACAGCTGAAGCTCCTGGTCCTGTGGGTGAGTTGGGAGGGGTAGAGGGGCGTAGAGGGTCAGGGTTGGGTGCTCGATTAGGGGTGATGGAGGTGCTGAATAAGACTCCTCCACTACCCTGACCGTGCTCCAAGCCCTGGCTCTGGTGATACATCGCTGCTGAGATCCCTCTCTCCTGGAGAAGGCGCACTAACCCCAGGGAGGTGCTGGTGGTACGTGTTGCATCTCTGTAAAAATATGAAAGTCAACATCACACAAACTGGTAAATCTAAAGGACGTAGTTTTTCAAAAAAAAAAGCAATGAGGTTGAAAGGTTGATTCAAATTATGCTGCTTTCTTTTGTTTCCAACCACTACACCCAGATTAACTACAGAAAAATAGACAGTTAGACAGTAACTCAATGTGAAATGCAGGTAATAGGTCTTTATCAATCTACAATCTATTAAAAAAAAAAAAAAAAAAAAAAACCCAGCAAAGTTCTGCTTTGTTTTTCAGCTCAAAATCCATCATTTTCTTGTACATCTGCAGCCTTGCCTGAGGTTAGTTGAGGATTCAGAGGGCCTGAGACTGAGTCTATGGGGCGTGCAGGGTGTTGCAGCAGGCGTACCCAGCAGAGTGCTGGTCATCACACAGGAGGCTGATGCTGGGACTGGGTTTAGGCTAGAAAGAAAGCAAATGGGAAGAAACAAGGATAATTAGAAACTTACTTCTGTTATCTCTTTAAATGATTTCAACAACTTAAATTGCACTTCCATGACATCTCATCATTGTAATAGCACAAAGCTGACATTTGTTGAGCACATTGGATATTGTTTCTTTGGAGCCATAAGCACCTGCATGTATTATTTAGCACTTTTATATTGTCGAGCAGACAATTGACTAAATGTTGTTGCTTGGACACGATCCCACCTCAACAACTGCTGTTTGGATCTTATTTGTCCCGTGGGACACTCAGACTGAGTGCACTTTCAGGAGACTCCGAGCGCCACCATATTAAACCATATATATATGTCTTTATACTGCATTATGTTCATGGTAATTTTTAGTGTTATTACAATGTATGAAATGTGATAAAATTCTTTTTAATTTCTTTTTTTTCTTTTTTTTTGTTCAAGCCAGAGGAAAAAGTTCTTATACAAACATATTATTCATTAGGACTTCTGATATTAGGTATATGTTAGAATACAGCTGCTTTTAGCAGAGAAGCAAAACACTTGCAGCAGCTGTAAATTCTGGCATGAAACTTTGAGAAACTCAATAGCCACAAAAAGTTGCCTTTAACCATAAATTTTTAAGCAACCCCACAGGCAGTTTTTTGCTCACCTTGGTGTGACCCGTGTCTGCTCATCAGTTGGGTGAAGGATCCGACATGTTGTAAAGGTGTAGGTGGAGCTGGTGTGGGCCATGCATTTACCTGGGTAGTATGCAGCTGCAAGATATGCAGACAACAGACAAGCACCATGATACATTACAGGTGCCTTAAAAAATGTGAAAGTGAGACATCCTATATTTGTGTAAATGTATGTCCTCACCTAGGGCGTCAGTGTTGCTGAGATGTGGCGACGGGGATGGAGAGGGAGGTGACAGTGGAGCAAGGCTGGGAGGAGGCTGATTGGCATCGCTTGTGCCAGAGGTGGAGGGCACAGCTGGAGAGGCAGAGGCTGAGGATGTGGGCAGGTTCTGGAAGTATTGCTCACCTGGTTCATCCTCTTCAAAGCCACCCCATGGATATACCTGCAGACAGAGCCAAACAGCACAGAGGGACGAGTCCAGATCATTACAGCTACAGGCGTGTACACAAAATACTACTACTTTTACTGCAACTTCTAGTTCTAATATTAACTTTTATTGGGATTAGTGTAAGGGGTACTTTTCAACTAATTAGTCAAATCATATCATATACAGCAAACTGGTGTTTGTTATCTATCACATTCCTCTGAATGTTAAATAAAGTTGAGTTATTCCAAAGTAAATCTCCTCAGTTGCTTTGGTTGGTATTTTATTCACTATTGTACTTTCCCATCGAACAAACTTAAAAGAGAAATGGCAGAAAAGTTAAAAACAGCTCATTTGATATCAAGGCACTGCTGCAGCCTGGTTTCATTAGTCCTAATCCAAATAAGTAGAATTTGATTCTATTTATTAAAAAAGGGCAGTGAATCCAAATTTCATTTGCACATTTTGAATGTTTTATAACTACCACTGTAACTAATTTCAAAAATCAATGTTACATATTCAGCCATACACATTTGTATATCTGGTAAATAAAAAGAGATATGCTTACATGAGTATAACTATATCTTAGATACACTCACACACACACCTGCTCCAGTTCTAGCTCAAGGGGTCTGTAACCCTTTGACACAACTCCTGGCCTGGGGTCCAAAATCACTCCGAGGTGAGGCTGGGCTAACTGCTGCCAGTGGTGCAGGGTGGCAGAGCCTGGAGGACAGAAGTAAATAAATCTCCAATGTACTTGACTGCTTTTAATATATTCAAACAAACACTTGAACGAATATTTTTTACTAAACACTTGAGTGGTGGTGTGTTAAAAGGCTTAACAGGCTGTTAATCTGAGAAAAAAAACATGCTGTTCATCTATGATAAAAACTGGTTGCGTGATAAATTCAGTTCAAATCAGCACATTATATAACAACAGCATGAAATTAACCAGTTAAAGTTACTTGTTACTGTCTATCTAATAACAACAACCATAAAAAGATAAAAACATCCAAAAAGTGATCAGCATGTCAAACAAAGATAGCAAGAATACAAGAGAGACACTGGAAGGTGATGAGGAGAAGAAGAATAATTTGAAAATGAAATGAAATGGAGGAGCAGTGAGAAAAGCTTTTTATTAGGCGACCACATGAAGTTGAAACTGAGACAGACGCAGTGAGAGAATGAAGAAAGATAAATCACACAAAAAACAAAAGGAATAAATAAATAATAAAGAAAGAATAAAGCATACATAAGAAATGAGAATGTGTAAATAGAAGTGTATGTAAACAACAGCAATAGTATGAGGACGTCATTATGATGTTTGAAAGGCAGTGCGCTTAAATAAAGTATGAATTATCACCAGCAGAGGGAAGCACAGGTCAACAAGACTGAATCACAAGGGCGGTAATAAAAGACTGACGTGACTCTGTCTGGGTTCAGACTATAAACATGTTAAACTTCTGGCCCAGGTCAGTGGTGTCACATCTGATGATCTCCATCATCAAGGTTACACGTTTATTTACACTAACTGGATCACAACTACACAAACGGTTATGTTTTCACCTGCGTCAGTGGGTTTGTTTGTTTGTCAACAGGATTACACAGAAACTATTGAACTGATCTGCACCGAACTTGGTAGAGGGACGAACCAGGGAGGAACCATTACATTTCAGTGTGGATCCCATTAAAAGTGCATGTTTACAGGAATCTTTAAAATCACTTTCTTAGACCATTTACAACATTTTTTCAGGAAATAATGACAAATGGTAATGTAAAAAAAAGACATATTTGTAGTGCTGAGCTCTATCATACAGGTTGGTGGGATTGTTTGAGTGACAATCTAATTTCAAGTCTGTTTTTCCGAGGTTATAGAGAGCAGCAAATAATCTGGATGCAGCGCCATCCCATCAATCCTCCTGTGTTTAATCACATGTATCTACAACCACCCTCTGGGCTGTGTGTCTTTGTAATAGCTGTGTGGAGATGTGAAGCTGCCTGACTTGTGATGGTGCATCAGAGACCAAAAAGAGTTGAAGAGCATGAGTGACAGAGGCCTTTCTTTCCTCTCTCTTGCTCCCCTCATCTTCCTGCTCCCGGCCCGGTCTCTGGCCCACCTCCTTCCTCTCTCCCTCTCTATCCCGGCTCCGGTCCTCCTTGCCCACCCCCACACTTTCTCTCTTTCAACTTCAAGTGTTCGCCCATGCCAGCTGTCCTTCTTGCTCTCCCTCTCCGAACCCCAGCCTCGCTTGCTCCCTTTCTTTGTCCCAACTCCTCTGTGCCGGTCGCCTTCCCACTTCCTCCCCACCTTGCAGCTCATGCCATGCTCCCTTTCACCCTCACCTTCAAGTGGTTTGACGATCTGCAGTTTGTCAGGGAGGTAGGGCCCTCGTGTGGCCCACAGATGGAGGTTCCCAAGGGACATGATGCTCTCTGAGGGGGTCATCACACTCTCCTGGCCCAGGCCATCCTGCAGTCCTCCATGTCCTCCCCGCCTTCGTTCCCTCTCTTCTTCAAAGAAGCGCCTCTCACTCAGGTTGTTTTGTCGACGCAGAGACAGGCGGCGCAGGGCCAGCCTCAGGTCCTCAGCACCACTCGCCTTCTTCTCTTGGCCCTCTGTGCTGCTGTCAGAACAGAGGCAACACAGAACCCGAGAAAATTTTTCAATTCATTCATTTTTTGGGCAGACATCTAAATCTGTCCTCAATCTCCACTTCCTGTCTAAAAACATCTCCTCCTCACCTTTCCTGATTAGATGCCGTCTCCATCAGGATGCTCTGGGCACGGTTGTCAAGGGCAATGCTGTCTCCACTGATGTCACCTCCATACATGCTAGAGTGGGGCGTGCAGAGGCCGCTGGACTGAGGGGATGTGCGAGCTGACAGAGACTGGTTGGAGCCTGGGATGTTGGCGCTGGTTGGAGTCAGTGAACGCTGACGGACCGTCTGGTTGACGTTCTTGACCGTCTCAAAAACACGCTTACGATGGATTCTGCAAACAATCAGACACAGCAGCATTAGCCTGGACTGATGGTACATTAACAAGTCAAAAACATCTTTCTGTTTAATCATTTTTCATTGAATTATCCACAGTTCTTTAGGACAAAGTTAAACATTAATGAACAGCATCAAAGAACCACAAAAAATATGGCTTCCTATATCTAAAGCCATCGTACATTTGCATTTGCAAACCTTTAAGATTATGAATTTAAGTGGATAACTGGCAGAGTAAGTAAACAGCATATGACAATTTTTCATGTATTCTTGGCAGCTCATTTATAAAATTATAAATTAGAGCAATTCAGCAAAAAAGTATAAATTAGCAGTGAAGAAGTTTTTTATCAATTATTATCACAATAAATATACCACATGAATATAGCAATGTTCATTGGCCATATTGTGTAGGTACAGAGATATGGGGTTATATAATATTATATCAAATAATAAAATAATAATATTAAAATAATATTTGTATATTTTGTATTTATATTGTAATTTTTTTATGTGCAAATGAAATAAAAATGACCTTTCTAACTGATATCCTGACACATATTGTAATTGCAATACCTTCCAAAATAATTTCAATAATAATATAGTGTTAATTCTGTTGGTGCTGTGGTTCCTATAGTTTCAGTGTAATACAAAGCACTTGACCATACTTCTGTTCTTCACACTCTGGGTCGTCCAGACTCAACTCCTTCCTCATCGTTCCCTCGATCTCTGCTGCCAAAGAATCCTGCAACACAAAATGTTGTGAAGGAACGGTCATGTATACACACACAAACCTCAAAACGCACAAACACATACACTCCCTCACCATCGGGTACAGCCCCATGGGGTGGTAGCGGCGAGGAGTTCCTGTGGTGTAGTTTCTGTTCCTCAAGTTCTTAAGCTCCTCCTGAGCTTCATGCAGCATCTCGATACACTCTGAGTACTTCTCCTCCAACTCCTGTAGCTGTTGTGTTATAGACATTCAACTTAACTTTTGAAATTAACATCAAAACAAACAGTGTTTACAGTGAAGAAGTAAGGATTCACTGTAGATGAGATGACAACAGCTTGGTGAGCGAGATCAAAACAGAGCAGTGATGTGGAAGTTACCTCTGCTGTGAGCTGCCTTTGGGCGTCTTTAGCTGCCATCAAGTGCTGAGAGAGCTCCTCATTCTCCACTGCATACTAGACACACATATGCAGGTTTGACTAACGGGGCACGATGATGGTCACACATAACTTAAAAAGGGTTCATGTTTCTGTACTCACAGACTTGGCTTTCTTCTGCAGATCCACTATCTGAGAGAGGAGGTGTGTGATCTCTTCTTGCTGTCGGGAGGCGTCCTCGGTCTTACGGGCCAGTTCCTCCGCTATGGCAGAGATCTGGAGACTGGACAACCCTGATGGGACAGAGGGGGGGGGAGTTTAGCTCAACCTCAGAGGGGGAAAGAGAGAAGCATCCATCAGCAGACTGTAAAATAAAGGCCAGGGTGAAATGGACACACACACAAACACAAGGCAAGAGTATAAAAGACAGAGCTGAAGATAGAGAGTGACACAAAACTTACTGAGCTCTTTAACACAGTCATTCACCAGCTGCTGCTCCTTTTCTTCATAGGTTTCAGTCTCTGACTTTAGATGATTCGCCTACAAGTGGACATCCATGATTAAACAAACCATTCCCTGCAGTCTCTCTCTTTCTTACAATGTGCGTGTGTTATTGTGTGTGACGATACCTCTGAGCGGAGGGACAGGTTCTCTTCTTCCAGCTCTTTGAGTTTCATCTGGAGTGTGTCACTCACAAAGCCTCCTGAAGCTGTTTCCACCTTACTCTTCTTACCCCTTTAGACATATCAACAGAGAGCAGACCAGAGTCAAGACAATCTTGCTTGTTTTGCATCTCACAATCTACTAAATTATTAGATCAACTTTTTTAGAAAGAGAGATATGAATTAACAAATAAAAGGATGCCAACGTCGGGGAGCTGCTGGACTCATCCTCGCTCTCCTCAGCTGCATTGGTGTAAAACTGCAGTAGCTCGTCCTTCAGATTCAGCTCATGATGCAGCTGGGCCACCTGGAAGAGGTCGGATAATGTTCACAACTTTTATATGTCTCTATCTGAGCTTTATCTTGTGCGCACACATGAAGTATCTAGTGTAGGATCTGATGCAAAATCCAATTTGATCATGGGCAGTCTATGATGCACTGAAGTGGACAGAGACCTGGGATTGTTTTGTCAAAAAATTTATAGTTTATTTATGTGTATTTGTGTGTATCAACCCACAGACCTCCTCTGTGATTTGTCCAACTTGTATCTCCAGATAGTCATTCTGCTCAGTCAGAGTTCGGTTCTTCTTAAGAAGCGATTGGCCAATCCTTGCAGCCAACTCCAAATCTCTCTCTTTCTATGGGTTGCAATGAGAGAAGAGAAGAGAAGAGAAGAGAAGAGAAGAGAAGAGAAGAGAAGAGAAGAGAAGAGAATAAATAATAATATACAACATTGATAAAGCACATTTGTCTTTGCTGGCATCCTGTGGGGGCTGGAGGTTCAGCCATTGCAAGTAAATTTGGAGGCAGACTTCACTCACTCTATTGATTCTTTCTGAACTTTCCACAACTATTAATACCACAGGCATTTTTCATTTGGGCAAATCCAGAGTGCAGCATCCATTTTGCTGAAGCCTCTCTTTGTGAGTTAGGCTGATTAAAATCTGTCCTTGTTGCAGCTTTGAGTTCCAGACAAAAATAGAGCATCTCACCTCCTCCAACAGACGTGTGACAGCATCGATGTCATTGTAGGTCTTTGTCATCTGGCCCACTCTGTCTGCACATAGCACTGTGGAAATATGAAATAAGAAAACACAAACCGAGTGAGAAGACGGTGGCAGATAATCCACAGATTCTAGTGCAAATGACCCATCTCTTCATCACGTCTGGTGCGATGCATGTACAGTGGCACGTACACACAGTCAAATTATGTAACAGAGAGTTTAAAAAGTCATCCTCTCACAGGTGGTGGAGGGGTCGTGCTTGGGATGTCACACTTCCATCACCACTGGTTTAAAAGGGCTTGTTTTCCATGGCGCACACCAATTGGCTGTGTTGCCCTAAGGGGGCAGCTGGTATTGATTCAGAGCTCCAGTCAATAACATGCTGTACAAAGATATTGAATGCATTATGATAAACCTCTGTAATCCTGTGAGTATTACAACCTGCATAGATTGTTGCTTCATTCAAGTTCCTTCAAATTTCCAATCTGATCCAATCTGGTTTAAACAGGCACAACAATGAACCATGGGTGTGTGTGTGTGTATGTGTGTGTGTGTGTGCTTGAGGGCTGTTATGTCAAAACAGACCAAATTCAAAGTCAAGAAGCTTCAAGAAATTCCTCCTAATGAGGAGAACAAAGCCACAGAGAGGTTACACTGTAAACCCACACAAGAGGAAACAACCAACACTGATTCAAAATGCTGTTTCTGTGCTTCTGAAGATCAAAATATATATAATCTCAATCTACACGGGGCAGTTCACTATTTGGTCTACTGTGTGGACATAAAAGTAGGACATGATCAAACTGATCTCGTTTAATTTCTGTATTCTAGACATGCACGTTACCTTTCTTGTCCTCCTCATACCAGTCATCCAGCTCATCACTCGCTAATCTCTCCGTCCTGCTCTTGCCGTCCATCTCTTCTCTTGGCTTCACGACGACCAACAAGCAGGCATGACAGTCGAGCTAAATACTGATCCATTCACTTTCTCTCTTTCTCACTCCTGCTGCTGAGCCACTGTACAGCACAACAGGCCCAGAGCCTGAATTACCCTCCGCCCACATGGGAGGCGGAGAAAGATGAGAGAGAGTGCACATCCGTTTTGGGAAAAAACTCTGCAGCTGCTGAGGTGAAATGGAAGTAGAAGTTGTTTTGGGATTGGATGGTGTGGGTTGCAAAATGGAAGAAAGAGCCAATCAGAGAAGACGGGATGTGGCGTGGACTCCTCTCTCAGTTTAGAAGTGCTGACAGAAACGCCCACATCCCTCTATGCTTCTGGTCTGGCTGCTCAACGTGGATCTGTCTCCTTAGCCGTTACCATGGTGACCCTCATCCACAACAGACTTATGACACAGGCACACTCCTGCACGTGCATGCATGCATGCGCGTGCGCGCACAGACACACACACATTTAACTATCAATAATGCTACAAACAGAGGCCCCCACACACATGCACACACACATATACATACACACACAAGATGTGCTTGATAGAACCAATGATCTAACTTATTCCAACACCTCCTCCCTCAATAGCGTCCTAACAATTCAGTGCAAAGCTGACTTAAATCTATGTAATGACAGGACTCTTTACTCAGCAACAATATTTACATTAAAAGATGAATGTTTGTAAATTATAACTTACTTTACAGTAAATGATAACGGAGAAGTTAAAGCAGCATAGAGTGGGAAACTTATAGCATCTACTATGTCTGTCAAAGAATGAAAATATTAAGAAGAAATTGTTGAAAATTAAGAGGTTACACAATGAGATGCATGAAATATGGCTAGGGGAGAGGAGATAAACAAGAAACAAAATAAATCTTTTAAGTTGTTAGCATATAAACAAAATAATGTTATGTTAGCAGCACTATAACGAAACCAGTTCATTACAGGTTAGAGGATGTACAGTAAAACACTGACGTTTACCAAAGGAGACAAGGAAAGTTAAATCCTGAACATAGAAAATCTCCATATCTATCTGAAGTTACTAAACATCACAGAGGAATTATTCAAGAAAATGTTAATTAAAACCACACAAAAGTCTAGTTTTTACATCTGGATGGTTCAAAACATCCAGAGACTGATACTGTGATACCAAGACAGTAAGCAGCTATAGCCGAGCACCACCTTGTGGAGGGAGGCTCTATTCTCAAATCAGGGAAAGGACAAACTACATAATAGATCATGAGAGTAGTCATTAGACTGAATGATACATTAGAGAAATGTTTTATTGAATCATATTCATCTGCACCAGACAGATGTCAGATTTTACCTAAGTGGCCCATGAAGTAGCTTAAAACACCGCCTGTGTTAATGAGATAATGGTTTTTATGTTTTCAATGTGACTTCCATCAAAGCACTGCAAGTACTGTTTAATAAATCAACAGAAGGATCAATATCTATTGCAACCTCTCGTAACTGTTTACAGAAGAAAGACCCAAAGGATGCTGTCTCTTCTCTGAGCCAGTACATCAGGCAAAGAGGAGTGTTTGGATGTTGACTGAGGAGAAATACATTATGGTTCATTCTCGGGTTACAAATGAAATACTCCACAAAGTTAATTCTTTTCAGTACAACTCAACTGGGGGCTTTAAAGACAAATATAGTGTCACTTACATACAGGAGCCAATTTTTATTGTGCTTTTTAAGCCCTCCCTATAGAAACAGTAAGAGGATATTAATACATTTTTACCATATGCACTGTGTAAGACTGTGGAGGTTTGGTAACCTCACAGAGGTTGTTTGAGGCTAGGAAAGAAAAATCCACAGAAACAGCAATGTAAACTAGAATGGCAAAGAACATGTTTAATTTTAATACATATAACTATATGCAGGGGTAATATTACCCCCGCTCTCTTTTTCCTCTAACGCTCTAACTTACTTGGTTTTAATACATGAATGTCGAAAAGATCAGGGGCATGTTTATGTTCTGTATGTAAATGATAAAAATGCATCTTTCCAGTTGTCGATTTCATTTTTCCAGTTCCTTTTAATATCTTACCGCAAAATGTACTGATAATGTTTGATAATGTTAATGATGCAAAAGAAATTGACATGTGTATTTGCACAAAGAAGATTATCTTTCTGTTACAGTAGACTATTTTTCCAGGAACCAACTGAAAGCTTAAATGTGCCCAGGTGGGTAAATCCTTCACTTTTTAAGGCATGTATTGTCACAGCAACTGCAAAGATAAAGTTTAAAATTTAATCTTAATTTTTTCTTTGCTGCATTTGAAATAAGACTAAGATTAAAACCTTTCTTCACGCTTGTGAAGGACACACTGCTTCAGCATCACTGGAGACAGATATATACTGTATGTCAACATGTCCGTATTCAACTTACAGAAGTATTTGAGTGTCTCTTCGATCTGCTCGGTGGTCAGATCGAGCCTGGCATCCGGTGCGACGAGGGGAGTGTGCAGCCAGTCATCGTGGTCGTAGCCGTAGACGGTGTCAGCCCGCAACCGGTACACCGGCAGCTGCTCTTCCAGTAGACTGATGATCTCAAACTCTGGTAAGTCAGTGCTGTTGCACACATCTGAACATGACAGAGAGGACAGCAAGGCACGGAGGACAGTGAATGTATGGCAGCCTGGTGGGGAACAGTAGGTGATCTGTGTGGAGGTGAGTGCTTGTGGGAAACACAGAGAGTAATACTTACACACTACTTCACAGGCAGAGAAGATGATTATCACTACTATTACTACTTCTTAATTTGACCACCTCACTTAAACACCAGCTTTACCTCCAGCAGTGACAAAAATTAAAATGCTCTTTACACATTAACGTATTGGTATTAAAACTTTATTGCATTTCTACACAAAATAAGTGTCTTTACTCTTATACTTGTATAAGTATATTTTGTTTATAATACTTAAGTAAAGGATGCAAATGCAGCTACCCTTTCTGCCTGTGCCTCTGTCTATGGTTACATGACTGAGAAAATTTATTTTCCTTAAATAGCAGCTCCTGAAACTGAATATAATGTTGCTCTGTATGAAATATAAAATCATGCTTGTTGAGACAGTCGATCTTCATAGCATAATTACTTTTCCTAAAGTTATTCCTAATATGTTGACCCACACACACAAACCTGTGATGGTCTCAGCGTCCCTGCAGTCGGGCAGTGCCAGTTGTGTGTCAAGCTGGCTGGATTCACCCTCGCTCACATACTGCTCCTCGTGGGTGTGCCACTGCTCAGGGTCTGGGTCCGGGTCCAGGTCTGGGGCCGGGGGCAGGGAGGGGGCCGGGGAGGCCAGCTTGGCTCACCTCTCACTGATGGAGAGAAACAGTGGCCATGGGCCTGTGGAGCTGGAGCTCCACTGGGTCAGCAGGTCCAAATGATAGACGGGAGACAGCAGATCCAGATCCTGGAGAGGAGAGAGAAGATGGGTAAGGACAGATAGAGTAACGGAGAGAAGCAAAGAGACATACACACTTGTGTTGCTGTAACCCAAAGTCCACACTAATCAATGCGTCCCTTGCTTTGCCTCCAAAGTCTTTAACTTCAAGTGCTGCTGCTGACTCTGCAGTTTGCTGCCTGCCAGCAAGATGCATAAATCACTGCCTGTTCACTGCAGGCACCACTTTTCATCCGTCAGGAAATGAATAAGAAGACGGGTGGGGGTTAAGAGCAACTCTTGATAATAGCATGATATAATGAGACTGTGTAACTTAATGGATCCAAGTACAGGAAATTTTTTTTTCTTCTTCATAGGAGATCAGATAGAAGGTAAAAACACAGAGCATGCAGCTCTTGGGCTGCCAGGGGGGTCAGTGTTTCAAGGCCTTTTCCAAAACTGGGATGCTTGCCAAACTTTTTAACCACTAGCCAACTCAGTGACCTACATCTTCTGAAGCTCCCAGTCATCCCAGAGGAGCCTCTTCACAGTCCCAGACTACTGGAGGAGCATTGTAAGAGTGAAGCTTGATCCTGGGTCTCCTGTTTGAAGTCATAGCGACCTTGCAGCATCCTGTCTTTGATCCGTGAGGATCTGTGTCTCACTGCAGTTGCACAGCAAGGTACAGTGAGACAAACAAACCACAGATCTGGATCAGGAAATTCACCTGTGTGTCACATCAAACAGCTAGCGACAAGCGGCTGCAAAAAAGGGTGTGTGTGCATATGCATGAGTCTTTGTGTGTCATCTGTAGCCAGCCGCATGAATAGGCGGTCGCCTCTATGCTTGCATGAGAAAATAGAAAAACATCTGGTAACGGTTGAGTGCACGTGACAGATTTTCCTCTTTAACTGACAAGCACATGCATGACAACAACAGATAAAGGTGGTCTCTGTTTAGTAGCACTACAACCTTGACGTGTCTTTCTCATTGCGGAACTTTGAATATGAACTCACACTCTCTGTTGGACAAGCATGTAGTATGAAATATATTTGGCCTTTAATAAGTACACCTTTTCATTGGCCATTTCAAGAATTACATAATCAACGGATGACAGATGAAAACTGATTCAGACTGAAAACACTGCACATGCAGTTTTGGGATTAAAAGTCATGCATTATAACACAAACACAATTGACCCCATCAGCTCAACCATATATGCCTACTTAAAAAAACTCTGCAAAAGTGGATCAAAAGGATGAGCTCTTGTTGAGTAACAGCTTGTGAATATTTCTATGTTTGGTATTCATATTAGTCCAGACCCAAAGAGTTTCAAGGAAGTCAAACTATCTCATGTTTTGTCTTTCACTACAGCTGGGAATCTAACACCGAGGAGAGAGAGACCTCAAATCGGAGCAGCTGTTCTATAATTTAACTAGAAGCAAAGCAGCAACACTAAATTTAAATGTCTTAGACAGCAGTGGTGAAAGGCCCAGCAGCTCTTTGGATGTCCCACAGTGAAGGATATTGCTACAGTCCTGCAGCTGCTCAGGGTTGTTGCTGCTGCTGCTGATGCTACTGTCCGTGTCCCCAATAAATAGGCCAGGGTTCATTCATGCATGTGGCACAAACAGTGTCACTTGAGTTCCCACTGAGGGTGTGGCTTCATCTACATCAGCAGGTCGCGTCACGGATGCGAGACCTGGCTTTTCATAAATCGTGTCCTCACAATGATCTGCAAAAACATGATCAGCTGACTTCATGATGCATGACATCGCCATTAAAACCATGTATTCGTGCCAGCGGTGAAAGCTGCTCCGGTGCAGAGATCTACTCACTCACAGACGTGACTGATCCAAACAAAAATAAAAACCCAAAAATCCGATCGGGACTCGGTGCCGGGAGGTGACCCGGCGGGGAGGGAATCGGCTCTTATGGCTGGATGTCCCCCCGGATGAGCAGGTAGAGGCGGTCTCTGTCGGACTGTGTGCGGCCCGGGCGGCTCTCTCCTCACAGCGATGGCAGCTCTGGATGGTCAAGGTCACCTTAGGCTGCTTTCTATGGTTGCTCCTGACCCGGTCCACTCTTGTTTCCCTTCAGCCATCTCCCCCTGTCTCTCTCCTCTGTCTCTGTCCCTCACTCTCTCTGGAGCCGCCCTCACACTGTCAAGCCGAATAACAGGAGAATAGTAGGACCTCTAGCTGCCGCCTTCAAAATAAAATCCCTCCTGAACGTTGTACTGAAACAGAAGTAATGTAATTTAAGGAAATAATCTAAAATACATTCAAATGCATACATTTCTTTTGTATGCAATCCTGAAAATTTGATGTGAAAATAGGGTCTACATTTTGGGAGGATTGTGTGGACCAACTATTATACAATCACATTGAGCAACCAGAAACTTATTGTTGTTAAATAAAATTTAACAACAAATAAAATTTACAATAATCTACATTAATTAATGTTCTCACCTAAAGTACGCCTCAAGATTTCTTTTCTGTTTTTTTTTTTTGTTTTGTTTTTTTAAATTGTATTTATTTTTTTATTTTATTTTTTTGTGGTTTTACTTTGAAGGCAGATCTTTTTTTCTAATTGCATCCTAGATAACTCCAGCTGACTTGAAAGCTTTTCTCCCTGCTGCCATCCTGACACCCAAACCAGGACCCACCCATACTGGACCAGGCATCACTGACGTCACGAGCACCCACAACAGGAAGGGGGCAGGTAAAAAGGCTCGAGGCCCACGGTTTGCATTTCCGTTTAAAACATACAAACTAAGTCAGAAGAAGATTTCCACGTTGTTCCATATTTTAATTGAACTTATTTAGGTTAAACAATGATTTCTGGGCAAATACCCATCATGTTTCTTTTGACATGATGCATGAAAAAAAAAGTATGTTAACTTGACAAAAAGAGGGGCCTATTTGTTTGATTTTAGACATACAGGCATTATACATGAGCTAAATAAAGGTGCTTTATGATGAAAACAGGCATTTCATTCTGTTTGAAGCGAGGCCAGATAGATTGAGATTCCCATGAACCTGCTCCCTCTTGACCAGCTGCACTGAACAGAGAGGATCCGTGTTCTCCACAGAAAACTAGACATGACTGAATCTCCTCTCCCCCACACCCTGTCATTGGCTACATTCATTTTGCAAAATTCAATGCGGCGCATAAGCCTAAGGAAAGACAGACATAACACTAACAATGAAATCAGACACTGATTTCCGTGGATACAACATGGTGCTACTTTAGGCCTCTTGTGTTTTCCTCTTAACGGTCGACCTGCTTATGATCTATGCTTGTTTGCTCATTGGTTTGACTCATTCAAACCAAAGTCATTCTGTGCTGCACGTTATCTACTGCACCACATTATGCTACACTGGGACTTGTGGCCAAAGCCTTCAATAAAGAAAAACCGGCCTTGTTTGGTGGAACCTGAACGCAACTCCTCGCCCAGTGATTAGAAAACAGTCAAACTGGTGACTGTTGTTTGGGTCTTGTTCAACACGCGCATTGTGTTGGGCAGTAAACACAGCGGGCCCCTTGTTAAACATCTCTGTGATTCAATGTCCCAACAGCAGATGGCAGCACAGGGCCTTCGTGGACAATAGACACGGTTATTGTTGCAAATGTTATAGAGATGTTTATGTTGTATAGAGCCGGCTGCAAAAACAGACACACTCTGAGACTCTGCACGACGAAAGTCGGCGTGTGAAGCTCAAACCTCCTCCGTAAAGAAACATAGTAAACCCAGTCGCACAACAGCGTCGGTGCTGCAGTGGGATTCTGGCATCGGAGCGTCTTTTATTTTGTAATGATGCTTTGGCCCTGCCCTATAAGTAACGGGTCCATCGCACCATACGCGCTCCCAGCTGCCTGTAATGTGTGGCTTTCTCTTGTTTTTGCACCAAAACAGCTCTGGCTGCACATTTGTTGGTCGTATGACTTTTTGTTTCTCACTTCCCCCCCAACTATCATAAACCATGGATTCAACCAGGACACATTTGCGCACATCAAGCTGACACATCTACTTTAGTTTTCCATGTTATGCTGGGAATCTGTCGCTGTAGGTAAATTGATGAATCTTTCTGATTTTGCAGCAGGAAGGTGGAGATGTGATGATGTTGATGATGAGTTGTTTTCTTGTTGTTTCTTCAGGGCTGTTGGAGATGGGTCATGTTGACAGACTACAGCTGGACTGACCAGGGTTTGCACATGGGAATTGATTTACCTTGTTTACCTCCTGAGCAACACACAGCTCCTCACCGCCTCTGGTTTATTGTCAGCCTTCCACCTCCTTTTCACTGGCTGATCCACTAAAAGACCCCGTCTCCAAATTGGCCTAGACCACCACCACCCCAAAAAAAATGAATTTCGACCAGATCCTCTCTGCCATCGGAGGCTTCGGCAAATATCAGAAGATTTTGTACATATGGATATGTTTACCCCAGATCCTCCTCGCCTTCCACATGATGGTGAGCATCTTTACCGGAGCCACGCCACCGCATCACTGCCGAGACAACTCGAGCTCAGTAGCCGGGAATCAGCCCTTCTCCCCCGGCACACACAGCCTGAACTTGAGCCTCTCGGACTCCTTCTGCTTCTCCACCAGTGTCCTGCCGCACGGTGACCGGACTGAGCGCGTCCCGTGTGGCCACGGATGGGTGTACAGCCAGGAGACTTTCCAAAGCACCACAGTCACCGAGGTACACTGGGATGATCCGTAGATGTTGTACTTTGTTCAACCGGGGGTGAAAGCAACGTCAGTTATCTACGGTCACTGTCCTGCATGGAAACAGGTGGAATTGTTCCACTCTACAAAATAAGAGATAGATCATATGTTTAATATTGGCCTCACATTACAAGAATTTGGTGCCTTTGTTGAAAAATGAATATACCACAATTGTCTGTAATCATAAACATCAGGAATGTGATGGCAGATACAACAATACGACATTACATGGCCGGATTAACTTTCTAGGAGGTCATGGGGCCAAAATGAGCTGCTTGGCCCCCTTAATATCCCGCTGCAGAAATCTAATCCAAATGAACATATGGTACAGTAACAGTACAGAAGCCTAACTGTTGGGTTTTTTACCATCTACTAGTGGGACCTGGTGTGCGACAAAGCTGGACTGAACAGTCTTGGTTCCTCCATCTACATGTTTGGCCTATTGGTGGGATCAGTGTTGTTTGGAGCCATGGCTGACAGGTAGGCTGCGCTGCTTTCCCAGCTCTCCCTGCTCTCCCTGCTCTCCCCTGCTTCAACCTGGAGCCCTGTAACCTCTCACTTTGTACAGATACAACACAGCCAGATCCACAGCATCAAAGCATGGCTGCAAGAGCAGACACAGCTGGAATCCTTGGAACACATCAAAAGCTAGAAGTTTACATTATGGTTTGACTGCTGCTGTTCTTTCCTAATTTGCCCATAATGCACGATGTTTTTGCCTTAAACATTTTAGATGTATATATCATTGTAATTGATGTGATTTAATATTATTCTTATGTCAAAAAAATATATATTCAGCATTGCAAATGTCTATAGGACAGTAAAACTCCCTATACCAGTGAAATTACTGAAGGTGCATTGCAGGGAGTGGCTGTTCTCACACATTTATACTTCATACTGACCTGTATTTACTGGTCTCATGCCGTCACAGGCACAGTGGTTCACTTATGCACTCATTTATGCATGTGCTTAGAGAGCACAGTCATGTCCACTTCTTCTCTTTCTGTGAAAGGTACGGGCGGCGGTTCATCCTGCTGCTGTCCATTGCTCTTCAGACTGTGTTTGGAGTTGCTGTGGCCTTTGCACCTAACTTCCCTGTCTATGTGATCCTTCGCTTTGTGGTTGGCACCACAATATCTGGAGTTATCATCAATGCTTTTGTCCTAGGTACTAACCAAACAGACACACACACACACACACACTTAAACACAAACACGAGACTTTAGATCACTGCAGTAGCAACAGTGGAATTAGTAGTGATTGTAAATGCATTTTGATCAAGGGCAAATGTAAGGAGAACTGTTTACTGACTACTGATTTTGTATCAGATTTGATATTGATCATTTTCAGAATGATAATGAACAATGGTCTCTTAGCTGGGAATCAAACGGTTGGATATTGCATATTGTTGTTGGTTTTTAGCCATGCTACTAGTGGCTCTAGGGATGGCAACGTCAGTCCACTATTTTGATCCAGATTGACATTTGTCACTACAATTGGATGGTTTCCCATCGAATTTTGTACAGACTCATTACCTCCAATAAAACTAACTAAACAATCCCCTGACTTTTCCTTTAGTTCCACCATTGAATTAATATTTATAGATTTGAGTAAAATCATCAGATCAAGATTTGTATTTGTATTCATATCACAACACAACTACTGACATTCTCACCAACCTCAGCTGTGCTGTACTATAGTATAATGGCGAGATTATACTTGCATGTTAGCACTGTGTTGGCCACTAACACGACTGTAGGCTAACAGATGTTGCTAGCAGACAACAACTATTGAGTATCATTCAAAGAAAAAGCACTAGACCCTCAAGTGTAATTACATCTCATGCTGTTTTGTGCTACATCCTGCCCAATCCCAGAGCACAAACCTTTGCACTCCTTCCTCTACCTTAAAGTCTCAAACCACCAATACCCATGATCCCTCCCCACCTCTCCTCTCCTCCCCTCCACTGTTTTTACCTCCAAAGGCACTGAGTGGACATGCACCAAGAGACGCATGCTGGCTGGCATCATCACGGACTATGCGTTCGGCCTCGGCTACATGCTGCTAGCAGGTGTAGCATATCTGATACGTGACTGGAGAAAGTTGCAACTGGCTATATCAGCCCCGGGCTTCCTGCTCATCTTCTACATATGGTGGGAGATTCAATGCACATCTGAACAATGAAGTCATACATTTCTTGGACGTGAATACCCCCATTGTTGATTTGATAATTTCCTCTTATTTCTGGCGCTCTCTCTTGCTTATGTCCCGTTCTTGTCTGCTCTCCCATCTCTGTCTCCTGTCAGGGTGGTGCCCCAATCTGCCAGGTGGTTGTTGGCCAATGACAGGAGAGAGGAAGCCATTGCACTCCTCCGTAAGGCAGCACTTGTTAATGGCAGAGTTTTACCTCCTGCTGCACAGGTCTGTCTCTCTGCATTTGACTCTGTACACACTCATGCTATCTAAGCCATTTAAATGTTTCTATTAAATAAAAAATAATGAATTTGCTTGGGACTATTATGAGCTGCAGATTAATACACATCTGGTATTTAAAGTGAATTTAGTAATGATGGACTGTAATAGTTTTGGACAACAGGTTGTGACACAGTAAAAAGCTATGTCAGGTGTACAATACCTGTTAGTAGGATTGTGTGTTTTAGGGTTTTCATGGGAGTTAGTGGAAATATAAGAATCACCAGACTTATCCTTTCAGATTTTGGGTTTGTGTGTGTCCATGTTCGTATCAGGTTGAGAAGTGTGAGATTTTAGGTGGTGGGAAGCGAAGTCACACAGCAGTGGATCTGGTACGAACGCCTCAGATGAGGAAGAGGGCTATCATCTTATTCTACATCTGGTAAATTTTATTTGTATGTGTTCATGTGTTCATAGGTGCTTTAGAGCATTATTAATTCTTCTTCTTTCTCTCTTCTGACTATATGCCATGTTCCTCCTTTGCAACCCCAGGTTTGTGAATGTGCTGGTGTACTACGGCCTGTCACTAGGTGTGTCCAGGTTAGGGACAAACCTCTATTTGACCCAGTTTGTGTTTGGGTTGGTCGAGATACCGGCTCGCTCTCTGGTCCTGCTCGTCCTGCCCTGCAGCCGCCGATTCTCCCAAAGTGGCTTCCTGGCTGTCGGAGGCCTCGCCTGTCTGATGATGCTCACTGTCCCTGCAGGTTGGATGGACACTGTGTCTTTACATTCATAGTTTTATAACAGGAATGCTTAAAGAAATTTTCTCTCCTTTTTTGTCTTTCCTGTTATACTGACCTTCCCTCCATCTTTAGATAATCCCAATGTCCTGACTGGTCTCGCCATGCTGGGGAAGTTTGGTATAACGGCTTCCTTTGCTGTAATTTATGTGTACACTGCTGAGATATTCCCCACTGTGCTACGGTAAAATGTTTTTCCTCTACAATTCCAGATACTTTTCTCAAACACACACAATCATGAAGTATTTCATTTTATCTCATAGGGTAATTCCTACAAATTCTTTTCCTCGTGTCCCCACAGACAAACTGGAATCGGCGTGTCCAGCATGTTTGCAAGGTTGGGTGGTGTGCTAGCACCAATCATCAACATGCTCCATAACCACAGCCCCACCATGCCTCTGATCATCTTCGGTACCTCCCCGCTGCTGGGTGCTGTCCTGGCCTTGGCACTGCCAGAAACTGCAGACAGACCTCTTCCTGACACAGTGGAGGATGCAGAAAACTGGGACGTGAGGTACTTTAATGTGACATCTGCTTTCACTGGAATGAAACTTTGCTTTTTTGAAAAATGAGGAAAAATCTAATTTGCAGTTAATTGTGGTGAATTTTATTCTACTTTCTTCATCACAAAAAAGAGAGGGCTGTTTGCTTGTGAAAAAACTAAGTACAAAAAGTGAAGTGTGAAACTCACGGAACTAAAAATTCTGTGATTTTCTCAATTCTTTTAACACTTTGACACACAGGTGTTGAAGTGTTATCATAGTTTCTGCATATTCTGAGTCACTTGCGAGCTCTTTGTTCAGGGAGCATTTAGTGTGCTGCGCAGCCTCCATGAACCTGAGCAGGATTTAAAATCCCACTGCCCTGTTTGTTCCCATGTGAAAACCCAACCTCTGCGACCAGCTCAGTGTGTACTTGTGTTTTGTCTCCTGCAGGCCGCCTCCCAACAAGGACAACCCAGAGATGTGTGAGGATATTAGCCAATCTGCGAGCAGCACAGAGGAGCAGGAGCTACAGCATCTAGCAGGCCAGGCCTAACTGTATTCACATAGATGCACACGTCATTATTCACACATTATACGGTCTCAACTTTGATACCAGGCACAGTACTTCAATCATCCTCTATGCAATAACATATGCAAGAAAGCACAAACACACCTCACCCACCAAACTAGCACATGTGCACAAAGCAGTCATTCAGTTCTGCTGCCAAGGCAAATCAACAACCTACTGTTGTGCCATATGCAAGTGAGCACACACCTAAATCAGTAACAGCCTTTAGAGCAATCTTGTGTCACTCCTCAGAGATTAACACTTTTATTGTAATTTTGATATACTTTATCTTATTATACTTTAGTTACATGGGGAGACAGAATACATAGTTCCAATCATGACTTCACTGACACAGATTGCATATTTGTATATTTCTGTATTTACATGCAGACATCAGCTCAACTAAAACCTCTAAACCTCTGTTGATCTGAAGAACCATTCTTCAGCAGTCACTTCTAATGCAGCACACAGTCCTGTTGAGCAGCTATTTTTAGGACTTTCTATTTTTCAGGACTGAAGGATTTAACATTTTGCGCTTTCATAGAAACACATAATATTTTTGTATAAAAGTGTCTGTGGACTTTGTGGAATATCTCTGTTGTATCTTCATGCTGTATCGAACAAGCAAACTGCCTCGTTTTGTATTTTATGTTCTCAAGCCAAGAGAAAAAAAAAATAAATAAATAGTCAAGTGAGATTGCATGTATTAGTTACCTTCAATATGACTAATGTAGCCTTTTGTTAGACTACTGTAGCTCACTTGTAGTTTTGTATGAGAACTGGAATGTAACTGTGGTCAGCATGTGAAAATATTGAAAAATTAGATTTTGTAGAGGTTGGTTTTTATTTTACTTGACATAATGACTTGGGTCATATCTATTTTTTAATTGTTTAAGGGCTGTTGATATGAATCAGTGATACATAAATAACCCAGCATGGATCAGAAGCACAACTCATGTCTTATGTTACTCTTAAAAAAAAAAAAAAATTTAATCATTAATGCTTATTATTCATAGGGCAACCTGAGGCATAAGCATAAGTGTGTGTTGGGGGGCGTAAGGTATTATTCCACTGCATGCATTTAAAAAGCATGCCTTATTGCTGCCCACAGCATGTGAGTATGAGTAACCAGAGATGTCACTCCAACCAGCAAATGTAAAATTTCCCAATTTCTGTTTATTGTATTGATTCCATCCCAGTGCATTTGCAACAATGCCACAGATTAAAAATAATAATTAAAAAAAAAAAAAAAAAAAGCATATGGACAACAAATGTAAATGTTTGACAAAATGTACTTTGTACAACCGAAAGGAAGGCACTGTGCCTGTGTGTCCTCAGCAATAAAGCTGTCCGAACCACATTTGAAAAAGCAGATGTGTGCTGTGACTGAGTTGTGCAGCGTCTCAGTTCATTCAGTCGCCATTCAATAGCAACATTAAACACATTATCATCAAGTAGCTCACTCTGATGTGACAGCTACATCTCAACACTCACAGAATTAAGTGTCATTCATCCTCACACACTCACATAGTGGCTTTAACATTCAGATTTATGGAGAGGACAAAAGCACATCTATGCGAGTGTTACATATGTAGCGTCAGTAGTGACACCACAGTTGTTGTCCTTTATAGACATGAGGATGTAGCCGTCATTGCCCCAGTAGGTGGACCATGAGTTCTTTATTAACCAGTATGGCTCCCCATTCAGGGTCCCATAACCCACTGCAAGCACAGCATGGTCCAAATCATCTGTGGTATTACCTGAGAAACACAAGAAACATGCTGAGCTGATGAGAGAGGACGACAGATGTCACTGTAAAGGGTATGAGCACCAGTGAACTCACCACAGGCAGGTTCATAGTAGACTCCGTGGCTGTAGAAAACAAAGGATCGATGTGATGCGTCAATACTAACAGCCACAGGTCCATTTTTATAGAGAGCCAGTTTTAGGGCGTTTTCATCTCCTGATGTGACGTTGGTGTAGCTCTGGATCTGTGCGGTGAGCTGGGATGAGTTCACATGACAAAATCCATTCTGTTTCAGAGGAAAAGAAAAAAACTTAAGCAACAACAGCATAAACAGGTCACAGTCACTGTGTTTCTTACCCAGTAACATAAAAGGAAATCACACTGTATGTCGCCATCACATATATCTGCTGTATTAAAGAGGTGTTAGTGACCAGGCTTGACAGAGAAGCACAATAGGGCCACACAAATGACTTTTAAAAATATATAAAAAGTTATCAGACTTTTTCACAAGTTGTAAAAGGCTTGTTTGCATATGTTAGGCTCACTGTGAATAAAGACAAGTATGGCATTGGTTAGAAGTCACAATATTTCAGAGGCACATTGTACTGTGGGAAAATGGTGCCTCTCAGGCTGCCTCACTGTCTTTTCCTCGACATAATTAGCTGCAGGCAGTTGAACTAACATTTTATAGGGACTTATACAATATAGACTCTAGTAGTCTGTATTTGGCAGGTATCCCAGAGCTATGCTGGATCAAATGCTTCCAACATGTGTTTAAAAAAAATACTAAGTTCAGTGCTGAAGGAGAATGCACTGAAACTGACTGTCATTCAGATTTGACTGTATAGGTTATTCTGCTTCAATATGTACATCCTGAAATCATCTCACCATTCCCATATAGGCACCATAGGTTTCTGTTGTGGCGATGCCTCCATGTTTCATGATCCACTCGTACGCTCTCCACTCCTCCCCTCCATCACAGCCGTTATTGCCGAAACCCCAGGAACAGTCCACAAGCATCTGCTGAGACAGAACCTGCAGGGAGCCCGTCTGCAAGACAAGAGGAAGCGGCAATCATGCTCTGAACGCAGATTACAAACAAGAGGTTTGTAATCTGCGTTCAGAGCATGATTGCCGCTTCCTGTGTGAATCAAATTCTCTGAAATACAAGATCAGCTGTTTCACTAGCTCTGTCATCTCATAGCTCCACACCAGAATTTCTCAACCTAAAATAAACAAAGGCCAAAGAGTTCATAATGAAATCAGACAACTACATGTACACATGATTTAAGATGAGAACGGAATTTTATAACAAGCATCTATACACCAGCTGCTATCTACAGGTTGCTAAGCAGACGCTGTGAGATCACGAGAGGTAAATTTAAAATTGGCCCCTGGGGAGCGGCTGTGTTTATGAACCTGCCCGTGGGGACAGGGACGCCGGTCACTTCCTGCTGCCATGCTGTGTGCTGGCAAAGGCACAAAGATGAACTGCTGGGACCTCTCAGCAGCACTTTGTCACAGCCAAACCAAACTGTACTTGCTACAATTAGTGGAGTACTAACCTCCAGACTGACAACACTGTAGTAATCTGGGTAAAACTGCTTAATATACAAAAGGTCAAACATTGAATGGTGGGATTTGCTTCCTTGCCTCGATTTCCTAAAAGAAAATAAATGGTTTAATGAAATTGATGCCAGTATTTTGTCATTTTATATGCTATTATATTGAAATTGTAACAAATTGATTAATCATTACTGAATTATGATGTAACTTAAAATGACACTTTTTAAAAGGCTCTTAAAAGCCCTTCTAAACCTTAAACTTGATATCACACTCTCACAGTGTGAGTGAGTGAGAGACAAAGAATTTGGTCACTTCAATGGGGTGCTATCACACCCCATAATAAAGCGGTCCAATGTTTGGGATTGAGTTGCTTAGCAACTAAGGAGAAGGAATGTCTTTGAGCTTTGCCTTCCACAGGATGGAGGGAGCCCAAAGCTGACATTCACTTATTTATTCGCACACACACAGTCAAGTCTGTCCGATGTGAGTGAAAGTGGCACAATGACTTGTCTTGTGGACCAGCCTCTGCGCTGAAGCTTAAGATGTATAAAGGCAAAAATAATGATACCACAACTGAAGGGGCCTCAGATGTAAGAAATTACTTCAATAAAATCACTGGCCATCGAGTTCGACCATGAACTTTTACCCCAACGTGAGAATAATAGAATAATACTTTCCCCGAAAACATCCTCAGTTCATCATTTCACAAAGTACACAATGGTTATATTATACTCATGCATTTTACACTGAAAACATTTCAACCTTTTTGCATATTTGCAAATCACCCACAACATGAGCAGATGAAGCCTCATGCTGAACATCTGCAGCTTCAAAGAGCATAAGCAAGTAGCCTATCCAGTTGAAAACACGTGATTGAGTCCAGTGACTGTAGCGCAAGCTGCTTCTTTCCAATTTTTCACCTGTAGGAAGAGAGCGCCCTCTACTGCTCCAGTGGTGGCAAAGCTCCAGCAGGAGCCACATATGGCCTGGTCCTTCACTGGGGTCACAGCACCTGAAAGTGAAGAGCCAAAAAAATAAATAAAAATAAGAAATTGATTAGTATGTCCTGCCTGACAGATATATCTGCAGTGCATCTCAGATATGCATATTTGTATATATCATGTACCGTAAAGCCTCCAGTCAAGTGACTCAGGTACTTTCACCCCTTCATAAATCCTAGTGGGGAAGGGGAGGCCTCTGTTTGGAGTCTTTCCATGTTTCCTTCCCCTCATGGTGGCCAGCTCTGACATGGTGCGATCTGACAGAGAGTTCAGGGCCAGAGAGAACGGCAGCCCAGCTCGGTTCTTGGAGTGAACATACCTACAGTGGCGAATAAGGACACAGATAGCCTTCAACTAAAACATTACCTATATTTACGTTAGAATGAATTTAAACACGGCTATGTCCTTTCAGAGATGATCATGATGGTTATGCTGCAGTGTCACAACTCTTCAATATTTTTTTTCTCCCCCTCTCACCGGAGGTTATGAATAAAAGCATGCTCCCTCTTCTCGTGTTCTCTTTCATCGTTGTATTGGCGCTGAAACTTCTCCTTGAAATGACTGAACATGCGCTGTGAGTGGCCTGAAGCTGAAGTGTGGATGAGATCTTTTATTGGATTGGCCAACATGTGGTGCTCCACTCCTGGACCAGGAAATCCCCCACAGCTCATCCCTATGGAGTGAAAAATTGATAGAACAGAAATGTGTTGTCTTCACATTTTAATTTGTCTTCATGTACAGTATGTAACTACAAAGAGGGCCACAAACCATCAGGCAAGGAGAAGACTTTGGGGTCCACATGAGTGCTGAACTCCTTGTAGTCCACCAAGTATTTGTCATAGTGGGAACCTAGCAGTGTGTTGTATCCCATCATCTCATAGTGCAGGGGAATAGCAGGCTCTTTGCCACTTGCATCTTTCTCTGAATGGGTCACCCACAGTGTGTACGTGTTCTTCTTGGAACCCACAGTAGTCACATTCTGCCAAACTTCACACAGGGAACCTCCATAGTACTCCATCCTCAGAAACTATGGAGGGAACCGACATTTGGACTTGTGAGAACACAGACCGTGTCCATGCTGGAGGTGACTGGTACATACATTTTCCTTTGAACACTTAAAAAGAAGGTGATGCTAATCGCTTTGCTTTCATGTAGCCTTTTTTACCCCAGTCCTCAACGCCACTATGAGGTTCTAACGGTGCAAAGCAGTGAGACTATGGAGAAGAGTCAACATCGCAATGAATCCCACTTATTAAGACTCTCTGGAGGCTCTAGACTGTCTTTAGAGGAATTAACCACATGGTCTGCATGGCAGTGAATGTTGCACCAGTTACTGTACTCACTGTAGCTGCTGCTGTGATGAAAAATGCTGAATGAGCGGCAAATAGTTACACTTGCTGGTCTTGCTGTACTATAAAATAATCCAGGACGTGACCCGGTGACATGCAGTGAGGACTGGTCAAAGTCAGCAACAACCAGAAGTCTATTTGGGCAAAGCACTCTAACAACTATGTTTTGGTGTTCAAAGTACCCTGAGTATGTATAGTACACACACACACACACACACACACACACACACACACACACACACACACACACACACACACACACACACACACACACACACACACACACACACACACACACACACACACACACACACCTGGAAGCCCTGCACGTCAGGCAGCGATGCCTGTGGTGTGACGGTTTCATTCTTTGTTCCATTGATCTGAAAACACTTCATCACGTTCTGCTCCACCTCTGTGGACTCAGGAGTGATTTTGTAGGCAACACCCCACTCCTGCTCTGCCCCCAGCTGGTATGTAGACACTTGGCCTGTTGATGATCAAAATGGGAGATGTTAAAGAGTAGCAGTCCTGGGACACCAGGAAACATTTGCTACAAAAGGAAACAACATGATTCACCCAAAAAAGACATAGAAACGATAATACAAGTTATATAACACATGTAAGCATTAAAGGAAACCTGATCATTCATGTAACATATACACTGAAAAGAGAAAAACTGGTCAGTTGATAGGTTGTTTAAGCTTTGGCTGTTGGAAATAACTAAAAGTGACTCAGCAGTGTGACTATTTAGTGAGTACTTGTATACTTACTATTCATGTTAGTTAATGTTTTTGTAGAAGTTTACTTTGCTGCAGAAAAATGAAAACTTCTGCTTTAGATACCCAGTGTAAAAATATTACTTCTGCTGCAACTAAACAATTATTAACTTCTTTATCCATCTGCAATCAACAAACCAGCTTGTTATGACTAGTTTACACCACACCTCATCCAAAATACTGCAAATCAAAGGTTCAGAGTCACATGAACATGTAACATGAGTCAACAGAGTAAGTCCCCCAAAAGTGCTTATTCATTCTTTTTTTTTTTTTTTTTGGTTCTTTGCTTATACACTGGGTTATTATGTTCCACTCTGGTCACTTTGGTCTGACACAACAGGCTCTCAGTTTCACATCACTTATCCAACCAAGCAGGGAAAATACAGAGTCGGGTTTAAGAGAAACACACATGGGTCAAGAGGTTTCTCACCATGGTAGTAGTCTATCCTGCTGGACTCTGCTGCAAGGTCTATCCAGGCCTCAAATGGCTCCACGATCTCAGCGTAGGGCAGAGAGATCACTCCTGCAAAGGAAATATGGAGCAGTTAAGCGATTTGGCTAAATTTAGAGGGTTTTTTTTGTTTTGTTTTTTAAATACCCTGATATGTGAACTTCTGTTGAGACATTGGTTACCTTTCACGTGATAACTGCTCCCAAAATCTGGAGGGGAAGGGACTGCTTTCCCTTCTGTGGCTGAAAACAAAGAGGAAATGTTGATAGGTGCATTGTCAGTCTTGTTATTGATCCCATCCATTTAGTTCTCAAGGACAAACAACGTAATCCTATTCTCACATTATGGATCTAACAGGAATAATAGAATAGGACAGAATAATAGATGGCTGCCCTTATCAACTGAAAAGACAATGGAAATGAAGATGTGGTCATTTAGCCACTGTTGTAATATTTCCTTCGTACACATGTGGCAGAGACTGAGAAATCTTTGTTTTAGTGTTTTCATTTTCGTTCATTTCATTGATGACGAATTAAACAGATGTTATAGTTTCGTTTGGGGTCATAATCACGTATTGAAGTAGGATTTAGAAATTCTCATAAGCAACTCAAATCTAAATTGACATTTTTTTCCGGCGGAAGTTTGGCGGTACAGTCAGCACATTTCCCACAATGCAACAGCCACGCTTTATTGGTGTTTTAACAAAATGCCATAGTCTTTCACCAGTACTTCTATCAGAGTATTGCTGAGTAACTTGAAGGATAACGCAGCTAATGTAACGACCAGCTGCTTTGATAGCATCTAGCTAGCTGCGATCACGAAGTGGCAAATACAATAAAAATGTAGTGTGTTACCTGCGGCAGCCCAGAGAAGAACAGCTGCAGTGTACCAGCACCGCATCACCTCTACTTTGAGCTCCGAAATTCAAGAAGAAGAAAAGTGCTCAGACCAAACTCGGTCAAAAACACATGACTCTGCAGCCTAAAGGCTGCAAAACACTTATTAAATAACAAACCGCATGTTACTGACGGCTTCTCTCAGCCAATCATATTGAGGCGTGGAGGGGCGCAGGCCAATCAGATACGAAAGGAGGGTCTTACGTGTGATGAGACCATGTGATTTGTGTCACATGATTAAACCACTGACTGGACTATAATTTAGGGAAGAGGTTTTTGTTATAAGACATAGGACTGCCTGTATAATAAGAGACACACATTTATATAATGTGTTATTTACAAAATAATGTATATACATATATAATTTATCTAATAATACAACCATGCTGCCTCACCAGGAAAAGTCAGTATCACAAAGGTTTATTGTTATAACAAGATGTTTTTCACAAAACAAGATATTTTCACCTTATTATGACATACATGCTTTCAAACAATATAATATTTGTATTGTATACACTATGCTATTTACAAAAAACAATATTGTTATAACGCGAAATATAACACAACATGATAACTTCAAACTCATGTTTGAATAAGGAAACATTCAAACAATAAATTGAGGAATATAATATGAATATTATGTTGAACAAAAAAGTGTCTTATTTTAATGCGATAAATTTGTTTGTTTTGTTTTAATGTGTAGGACATTTTGTTATGACACTAAACTTTTCATGTAATGTGATACTGATACTTTTCTTTTTCTGGCATGGCAGCAATATGCTTCCATAATATTTAACCATCCATATCCACCAGTTATTGATCTTAGACAATGGTTGTGCACTGTCAAAACCTTAAGGTTTATTGACATATTGCAGATAAAAATACTAATATCATTACTAGTAATGAAATTCCTGGTCTCACAGCAAGTCAAATTTGCACTATTGGCTCAATAAAATGAGGGAATAATTAATTAATTAAAAAACAATAACAGTGCTTGAAGTTATTTTAGTGATACCATCAGATGCTTGAGCAAAAATAAACCATCTGTAGAGCAGATGAGTTTGCACTCAGGACTTTTGCATTGGAAATGATTATTGTGTTATTTAAGGAAGGAGAGGAAACAAGAAAACATTTTAGTGTTCAAAGTTTCTCAGGGTAGCAGATGATTTTAACACCAAAGCTTTATGGAGAAAAGTCTGCAGGTTTGTGTAGACACCTTATGTGTGCTGCTACAACAGACTCATACTTGATCACCTCCACTGACTGCAGCATGTTTGTCCAGCAGCCATGAGTGCCCAAACTGTGTATCTTCTTCTGTTTTTTTTTTTTTGCTGCCGGCTTCATCCCTTACTCTCTCTCTATATATATACAGTATATACTGCATATTAGATCAATGGGGTTGCCATGGCCTGAAGCTCCCACCAAAAGAAGCTCCTGTACCTAAACCTAGCACTAGATGTCAGTATTTGACAGAACAGAGTCACAATCTGCTTTGCAATACTTGAGTCTGTTGCTCTTCTAACTCTTCTAGATATTAAAATCATGAGATGATGCAGAGTAATTGAGAGTAAGAAGATAGAAATAACTAGCAGACTGGCAAAAAAGAAAGAAGCTGTATTGTGCTGAACTCTGTCAGGTGGGAATCTCAGGCCACTAACTGAAGTCATGAGTTTATAGTGCAACAGCTGAGCAGCCAGCAGGACATGAAAACAGTCAGTGTAGATGTTGAGTGCTCAAGAACAGCTGAAAGACAGAGGAAAAGAGACACAGTCAGCAGGAGAGTTCATGTTACTAATCTTTGTGGTACTTTTTAACGTTCACGGTAAACAGAATCAAAAATTATAATCAATTCTAAAAAGTACATCTTGCAGGAACAAATTTAACTTTATGGCTGTGGCAGTCACCGCTGGCTTTTCCAGATCATGCTCTGTTAGATTAAGAAAGTTCAGTTCAAATATTGAACAGATGTTCCAAATGGGGAAACAAATAAAATTGGCTTTCAAGTTTACAGTTCAACGATTGACTCAATGATTTACTGTTTAACTGTGTTGGGCTGAGCATAAAAATGGTGCAGCCATGCTAGCCATACGCTTACTTGGGCACAGTTGTGCTTTGTAATAAATAGTTACAGTTGCACAGGTTCAGGCTTTCAGTTTCTTCTGCCGGGAATGCAGATTCAGCAAAACTACTTGTTACTGTGTAATGTATGGCTGTGTACACATTATTGTCTAAAGTCTATTGAAGTGCTTTAACAGTAAAAAGCATGTCAACTCATAAATGTGGTACAGGACAGCTGTGTGTGTGATCAGCAAGTCAGGATCCTATAACCAGCCATTGTGCAAGAGTCTCTTCAACACCCCAGACAAACACAACTATAGGTTTACAGTATGGTTAATTTTACACATTTCACACCTGCTTAAAAGGAAAAAAGCCATCAATTCAAAGAGACTATAATGATCAAAATTCAGATCAATAACCTAAGGGTCCAAGGACACAATACTTCACATGAAGCACATGTTTATTGCTTATTTTGTGTTAAACAGTGACAACAGTAACCACAAAACATTGTTCATATACAAGAATACAGGAGTATAAATATAGAACATCTGTACTACAGGGTAGTATTTGAACATTTCTTAAAAACACAAAAGACACATTCAGAGAGATCATTAGCTCATACACACATACACTCAGAAGGTGGTCTTCATTTTACACTCAAGAAGACATTTACTCACTCATTCACAAATATCAATATGGAAGACCATTTGTGTTTCAAAAGGTTCAGTCCCACCTCAGGTCTTTGTAGTTTAGTGCTCAGAGTAACTGCCTGCACTCCAGTTTCTTCCTTGACAACTATTCTTCCAAAATAGCTTCCACATCCTACATTTCAAATTGACAAGAGTTACAGGAGTTCAAAAATCAAGGCAGATAAAAGACAATCCAACATGAGACAGCTTCTTTTTGTCCCACTTGCTTCCTCACGTGGAGGTTCAGAGCCAAAAAAGAAGCTCACTGTTCACATTAATACAAAATGTTTTTTAGTGGTGCTGAGTGCAGCATTTTTTTTACATTAATAAAAGTTAACCACATTACCTTTGACACATCACTATAAAGCTATACCACTGACGAGAGGACTGGCAGTCGCTACGATATGGACAGGGAGGTATCCACACTGCTGTACATCACAATAAGAAATTTCTTTATGGCACAAAAAAGAAGGTGATCGACTTTAGAGCTAATGAAGGAAGATTGTTTACGGGAAATGCAGTTTACTGCGTAACCCCTGCACTAATTACAGATCGTGTCCCTGCTCTTATTTGTTTACAATTCGTTTACGTGGTTTCACAAACTATTTAGCATTGATATACTGATGTTCAAATATACACATATAGCACCTTTAATTTGACACCATCTGAGGAATACTGTGACATAATGTCATGTTGGCTGGAGCTTGGATGCATGCAACTTGCTCTCTCATTGATTACACACTGATTATCCTGCTCGGATCCACATCTTCTGCTAGTGAGTCCAGTTTGTGACTTGGAGTTGGCCACACTGAGTGTTTTAAGTACAACAGACGTTCATTAGACACTGTTGACTAGCAGTATGGCAGTGGCAGAGCTGGGAGAGGAGATTTTGGGGTTAGTATAGGGGGGGTCTTGTTCATCCCCAGAGTCCTTCTGTTTGTGTGTAACAGTCAAGGTTAGCTTATTCAAACCGGCCTCCAGCGTGGCCTCTGCTCCCTCTGCTCTGTCACCTGAAACAAACATAGAAAGAGCATCCACTGGTTAATAAATCTACACTCCAGGGATACACAGATTTACTGTGAATTGTTTGACCAAAATGAAAATTTATTAAAGGCCAAACATTTGCCAGTTAACTTCATCCACCTCTAGCGTAACAGATGTAATAGTGTTTGCAAATTATAAGACATTTATAGCAGAAATCATTAATAGAGCTCTAGTTGAGAACCTTTCACTCTGATTATTTAAAAGTGTTTTGATCATAGCATGGCAAACAAGAAATAAGTTGTTATTCACACTAATAGTCAGGGTTTCAGTGGACCCATGTACAGATTAACACTTTCAGTGGCTTTTAAATATTCCTAAAAATAAATTTCTAAAGGACTCAATCAATAATTTCCAACATTAGTGACAAGTGACATTGTGTTAGTGACTTTGTAATGATATTTGCCTGAAAATAATTAAATGTAAGTGTGTATAATAACCTGCACCAACGCAGGCTAAATGTGTGAACTGACCTTGAAGGTATAAATAATAAATGTAAATAAATGTACTGTGTGGAAATTCTTTCATTTGTAATTCTCATAAATACGTACAGTATTAATATCAATATATAACAACTTCACATTATTTAAAAGTTAAACATTTTGGGCAATGCTGTTATTCACTCTTTCCCAAACTAACACAATAATATTGGTGCAAAAATTGGAGTCAGAACTTAGTCATGTTATCTTAGCTTTAAGATAGTAATCCAAGAGGAAATGGCTAGTCTGGCTCTGGTCTATGTTCAGAAACAGTACTACAAAGCTCATTAAGTTTTGTGTTGCATTGACTTTGTTTAATACAAACACAAACAGAAATGACAATTTGTAGTTTTCAGTAAAGGTTAGATGCTCCGAATAAAACCTGTCAGAAACAACTGATCAGGAGTCCTGATGCTCACTAATGGGCCTTTAAGTTGCTGAAAGGCAGATTTCAGATTTTTGACAAAACCAGACTAGCAGTTACTCCCTGCTTCCGGTCTTTATGCGAAGATAAGCTAATCATGTGTTGATTGTAAAAAGTGAAGAGTGAATAAACAAATAAAACATATTTCTCAAAATGTTGAATTGTTTCTATTATGCTCAAAAAAATATAAAGCACTTCCTACATATTGGATGAGACATCACATCAGAAGTCAACAAACAGGTACACACTGATGTGATGAACACACACCTCTCTCCTGGTCGCAGTCTGGAGAGGAAGCTCCACTGCACTGGCTGCGTGGGCCCAGGAGAGGTGAGGCATGCCCAGAACCGCACGCTGATTCTGGGTCATGAGAGCTGCAGGGGCTCAGTAACTCCAGGCCCTCGGGACAGGAGGAGGAGAGGGCAGAGGACGAGGGAGAGGTGGAGATGTAAGAGTAAGGGGTGTAGAGGGAGGAGGAGGGGTATGGGCAGGGCATGTCAAGGGGTGTGGAGGCAGAAGTGGAGGGATGGGAGGAAGAAGAGGACGAGGAGGAGGGGATAGCTCGGGGTGAGCAGGCGGAGTGAGTGTCGGTCTCCTCCTCTGAGGTGCTACTGTGACTGCCCTCTTCGTCAATTGACACTGACACCACTGAAACACACATCCACACACAGACATGAACATTAAACATGCAGACACATGGACACACCAACTAAACAAAACAACACAACAAACAAAAAACTCTGTGGATGGAGGAAATGGATGACACGCATTGGTTACACTCACTTGACAGACCGTCTGACTCCATCTTGAAGTTGGCAATGTCCTCGTTGCCTCCGTCTCCCTCTGCACCAACACCCTGTTCCCTGGTTCCCGTGGCGAGGGAGCGTCGCTGGGCATGTATCTCCTCAGAGATGCTCTCTAGGTTACGTAGTGCTGCACGGTACTCAGCCTTAGCAACCACTAGTTTGGCTTGATGCTCGTCCACATGACGCTTTAGTTGCTATAAGCAATCAAACACACCTTCTTATTAAAACTGTATGCACATATGAATTTACACACTGACTAAAAAGTGTTTTTTCGGCTAAGTGAGCAGGGCTATGGCTTAAAGCATCTACCAAATGGCAGATGTTATGCAACCATGTTAAAGTAATAACTTTAAAAGTATACATACCTCAAGCTGTAGGTAGTACTTGGCTTTCAATTCAAAATATGGTCTGTCAGGGAGAAAAAAAGAAACACTAAGTGAAAGGGCAGAGAAATTGTTGGAAGAATAACACTGCTCTGTGAGCAGTCACATTCCTTGGCTCTTACTAAGGCAGTACACCCCAACATTGCACAACCAACACACAAAACATCTGGATTGCATTAGATGACATAAATGAGATCTGTCTTTCTCTCTCACTCTCTTTCTGACACACACACACACTCACTTACAAAGAGGCCTGAGCAGGGGAAACTCACGTTCAATCTATCACAAAGAAAACAAAAGCAGAAACCTGGATTTGCTGATGGAGCGTTTGAGTTTCTTCTCTAACTGCCTCATGTGGCTGATACAGGAGTTGTAGTTGGCTGCTGTTTTCTTGTGTTCAGCCTCACTGCATGTTCTCGCTTGCTCGGCCTCCATCACCTGAATAAATCCAGTTTATTTTAACTTTAGAAACCAAGCCAGGGCCAGGGAAATCCACATATTGTGTCAGTAGCAGTCTAAACCTCAACCTCAGACACAAATTACTTGCTAGGATGGAACCTTTTACTGTTGCGTGTCTTGCATCATGTGCCTACCCTCTGTGTGGCATGGTTGAGCATTTCCTGCCAAGCTGAATCAAACTGGCGGCTGTCCTCCTCTAGCAACCTCTCCTCTGCGAGGGCGATGGTTTCCTTTGCTGCCCGCAGGATTTCCACCGCCCGCTGGAACTCCTGAGTTGCCTTTTGGGCTTCAACCTGGGCCTGAAGTTCAGAGAGAGGGGAAGTTATAATCATATCAAGTGTTAAAGGTAGCTCTTTCTTGAAGATACTATTCAAATCAGCCTTCGGGCAGTGAATATTACTGCTGTGACTCATGTGTTCATGATAGACTGACATGAATAGTGACAAGTGTGGAAAAGCTCATGGAAAGCTTAAATCATGGTATTGTGACAACATCAAACCTGTAAAAATGCCCTTTTTCTTAATGAATGCTGACATGCATGTTGGTCCAAAGTTCATTCTCACTTATAATAATAACTTATATAAGTGCAGCAGTGGTCATTGTGTTGCTTCTAGTCTGTGTGTGTGTTTGTAATTTATGACCTACATTTCCTCTGGAGGGGCCAAGGTTGATTCCTTATGACAGCCGCAGAGGCACAAATAAATTTTGTATCACAAACACACACACACACACACACACACACACACACACACACACACACATACATACACAGAAACACTACCAAGCCTTGATACAATACACAAACACAAGCTTTGTCACTAATAAAATCTGACACATTGTCTGTGGGCTCCTCCTGCCCACAGTAACAGTCAATGGGAGAATTATTCCCATCATGCTGGACATATTTGGACCCACCCTCTCCTCTCTGGCAGGCGTGATTTGAAGGTCAGTTTATTGGACAAATATCAAGATTAAACAGTTACAGTAACTCCAATCAAATTCCCTTAAACAAGATAAATAAAATCAGGAAAATACAGTTTGTTGGGTAATTCTTATTTGTTCATCTAATAAAGTCCTTTATCTTGGAAAGATAAAACTGGGCTGACAACATCACCAGGAATGTCAGCGTTGGGAACTCCCAGGTGAAAATGACCCGTCCTACTGGCCATTCACACCGGCTCTCTGAGGAAGGATAGTATTAAAGGCAGGAGAAAAAATTCATCATAAAAAAACTGATTCATTATTTTTTTGCCTTAGAGTAGATGAAAACAAAACTGAGTGTGAACAACTCTGCTCCACGTTATCTGATGTGATTGTACTTCATCAGACTCCCACTGACTCTTTCCCCTGTTCCTTTAGGACTGTCATTACACTACAACAGTTCAACAGAACAAACTTCCCTCGCTGCAATAAGCTGTTGTAAGTAGTGTGTCAGTCTACCACTTACTCTTTTTTCACTGTATTGTCCATGTGTTTCAATTGTATATAGTTAAGCAACAATGGTTGCTGATCTAGTTTGTGTTTCTATTCCTGAAAAAAAATTTTTTTTCCAAAGCTTATTATTGCAGCTAAATATCCATTTATAACACATTCATTCCTGTTAGAAACAGTGCAAGGAGAGGGCTAGCACCAAAATGCTCTCTGTTCAATAGATGTTAGCACATGCTAACACTTGGTATGTCCACATCCTGTCATTTAAAGTGTAATTAGAAGCAGCTGAGTGGGGAAAGGTCTGAGATAAGTTGAATCTCATCACATCTGACAATGTTCATATCTGCCTGACAGCAAAATGGCTCCAAAGGCATCACCACTGCCATCTGCAGCAAACTCCAAACTCCAATGTTAACATTAACAAAAGCCATTCTTCGCATTTGATAGGCGCGACACACTGTTTGCATCTGGTTTCTCTTGGTAATGAACTGCTACAAACACAAAACACAACAACAGAATCTGATTTAACCCATCTATCTGATCAGACTACAACAAACTCCCAGAAGGTCAGTGTGGTTCTCTCAGCTGTTGCACATTTTTCTCACAGCCCTTACTGCCTTTCTACATTACATTAACCCCTGTAACACGACCCCATGCCACTGTCTGTCATGTTTATGATAAGGGATCCAACTGTGACGTGAGCAAGCAGAAGTCTGCATCATCTCACACAAAGGTGGAAAATACAAAAACTAGTATCTTTTGTGTCGGCATTAGCTTGATATCTGAGCGTGGCAGTGATTAGATACATTATCCAAGGTTGTCAAGGCTCCTTCAAGAAGGTGAAGAGATAGAAGACGACTGGGGGAAGATAATGGTTGCTCTTTGCGCGTAATCTCTTAGTATGACAAACAAGCAAATGAACCCCTCCTCTCTTTGTCCCTTGTTATGACCCATTTCCCAGGCTCAGAGACAGGGAGGGGGCTGCAGGGAAAACAGAAGGAGGATGATGGATGTCTGAGGATGAGAAGCCAAGAGCGAGGAACAGAGACTCCAACATCACATCCGTTAATGTTTTTTGTCGGGTTGGAGATAAATCCTCCTTCACAGGACTTCCTGTGCACACACTTCCTTTAAGGGTTAGTTTTTGTATTGAAAAAGCTTTAGCAGCAGCTCGCAGTGTTTGTCATTACCTCAGCTGACCAAACACAGTGACCATGTGAGTCTCTGCCTTTTATTTACATTTGCAGAGGTGACAAATCTTTGACACACTCTTAGTAACTTGCGTCAAAAGTTGGAGGACACAATTTGGTATTATCCTTATGACACACAAAAGTCTGCTGAGCATGTGACAGCGTGTAAATGACAAGTCTTGTTGGCAGGTTATTAACTTGATGTCATGGAAACCACATTAACTGACTGTCTCCAAAGCAAACAATACCATGTTTCAGTCAAAAATGCCATTATCAATTCATCACACGCACCATGACTCTTAATAACATCCCACCAAAGGGTGTTTCTGACGTGTGTGTGTCTGAAACCACCGACTCTTGAAATTCACCCCATTCACAGTTTTGGTAAGTGAGAGATGGAGGGTGAAGAGGTAGAGACAGGTGGCTGGAACAGACAGGGAGGGTCAGAGAGAGGCTACAGGAGACAGACAGCCAGACAGACAGGCAGTGGTGCAGAAGAAGTGCTGGGTAAAAAGGACAAAAGATAGGACAGTATAGGCAAATTCCTATACACCACCCCCTCCAGTTTGTTGGAATGTAAGGGGGAAAACATGGGGGGGTGGGGATGAGGCTGGCTTATGGATGGGGGTAGGTGCAATATTGCGAATGTTTGTCCATATGTGTGTCTGTGTTTGTGTGCTCAGGGAGGGTCAACGAGGGGAAGCATTTGAATCCCTTTAAAATAGGTCATGTATTAAATATTAAATATTCATCCATAAATCATGACCAGACAATACGCTAGTTTAACCCGAACCCTTTATCGGCTTTGCTCTGTTTAAACCCTCTGATCATACACAAACACGCCGGGCACACACACACACACACACACATGCACACAACTAGGGCGGACTTTTGATCCTTTCATGTGAAAGCAGGTACCATCAAAATTCAAAACCTCCCAGTAATCCCCGACGCTCACGTGTATCTGTCAGAAGCAGGCGCCACCATCAGGTACAGTTGTGTGTCGTATTGCAAGGACACGCACACAAATACACACTCTATTTCAGTTTGACAGCTCAGCTCTGACACACAAATGTCAGACTTCTGATGAATGACTCATAAACTCCTTCCTCATTGGCTTGGACAGGGGGGCGCTGGACCCTAAATATCTGGTGCTATCCAATCGTATCAAAGCCTCAACAGGCTGGAGGAGTTGAGACAGTAAAGGACGTGTCCCGCTGGAGAGGGGACAGCACAGTTTAGGGCAATACTGGGGAAGTTGCCCTACTTTGCATCTAACTGCAACAGAGCAGCGCGCATGAAACCACAAAAACCTCTATGTAGCAGCAAAGGAAGCAAGTACGTCAGACCATGAAAAATACAACAACTATAGCAGTTTCAGCACAACTCAGAAAATTCCTCTACTCCACGCCAGGCCGTTGTGTTTGTGTGTATGTATGCGTGTGACATTATCTTAGGATACAAAGGTGTGACTGTGTTTAAAAATAGACACCACGTGACTGAGCTCCCTTTAAGTAGATATAAGCTGAGCTCTTTAAACTTCTCATCACTAATCCTCAGTAAACCTGCCCCCACACTCTGTGTCTGCCGACCTCAGAGTCACTCAATCCAGCTCCCCTGTGTGAATGTGAGGTAGTGTGTGTTGTGTGAGTGGGTGAGTGTGTGTGTCAGCAATTGTACCTGTCTTGCTACTTTGCGGGCCTCCCAGTACGGTCTGGAGTCATCGACAGCTCGCCCGATCTTCTTCACCTGCTCGTCCAGCTTCACTGTTGCCTCCACCAATACGGCACGAAACCGCTGACGGCAGTCCTACACACAGAGATATGAGATTACAATCAATCAGTCCACAGTCATAATATTTCAAATCTGTTGTGAGTTTGGAAACACTGCTGTAATCAAAAAATATTGCTTAGCTTTGCTAGCAGCATGGCTCTTTGGTCCAGACTGAAACAACTCAATAACTACTGGATGGACTGCTGTGAAATTTGTCTAATAGGCCGCTTTGGTTTACAATAAAAAGCCTGCAAAACTAATGACAATTATGTCAGCTTCAGCTTCACTTCGTGTTTTGTGCAAACTAGCAAATGTTACCATGCAAATGTGCTGAACTAAGATGGTGACCATTGTACCATAAACATTATAGCAGCTGGACAACTGCATGGCAGCCTTGTCGGGTGGAGCGCCTTCTTCACACCACTAGCTGCCAGCATGGCCGTAGACTCTTAGTCTTGTTAGCGTATAGCTCAATCGAGGCACTTCATCCGGGACAACCCATTTAGATGACGTTTTACAGCGCAGCACTTTCTTTTAAAACGGATCTTGAAATTCAAGTCATCACTATCCCACATGCAAGAACATACATCATTTTGCTTCAGTAGGTCTTGTTGCCCGCTGAGCAAACCTTATATTCTTTGGAGGTGTAATCATAGATGTTTGTGAAGAGCATAACTTGCAACGTATGTATGTGTGTGTGTGTGTGTGTGTGTGTGTGCGTGTTTTGGCACAAAGCCCAGGGTGGCAGGGTATTTTATTGTTGTTATTCATACATTAGGTATGTTATCTTTTAAAATATAGCAGTGAGGCATCTGTTTGTATATGAACATACTCACACACATTTAAATGCTTTCGGTGTGTATAAGTGTGTATATATGCTGTAATTTGTAATCGGTAACACCTGTATCTTGCTCACTAAACCAACAAAGAAATAAAAGGTTAAAGAGGGGAAAAAGGAGAGGGCGTGACAGGAAGCACACTTCCCATGACATCATTACTGAATTTCCTGACTTCCTGTCCATGCAAAGAGATAGTGACACAGCAGGGAGTCTGACAGGTAAATACTCTAGTAAGCTATTGGTCATGTATTGTAGATAGTAAATAGTGTCATACAATCTGGGACTTGTTGTGTTTACCTCTGGTTCTCACACATACACACAATCTTATGTCTCTGCCAGAGGTTTAACATTATGTTGGCAGAGTGAAGAACCTCCTAACTGAGCATGGACTTAACCTCAGACTCCTCTGAATCTACTGTACATTGTCCTTAATCAACTCCAGACTCTGCAGGAAAACGGCCTGCAGCCTGCCAGCGGCACTCGCACATTCTTCAGCTCCTGACTTTCGCCTCTGCCTCTGGTTGGATCGTCTTCTTTCTCTGTCTGTGTATAAAGTTATATCACTATAGCACTGAGAGAAATGTGAGTTTTCATCAAACAGCAGGTTGTTCCTTCACAAAGATTGGTTAAAAAACAAGATACTTTTTCCTGTAATTAGCATGAATACAAGAATTAAGAATATATAACAATGGTCCTGCCACTGAGACTTGTCCTCTCTCTTTCTGCCTCTCTGTCTGTTATTACATCTATTCAAGCTCTGGTTTGTGGTGTTTGGATGAGACTGAAGGTCTAATGAGAAACAGAAGAGCCCTACTTTGAGGTAAAGAAAAACTGAGGCCTGCCTCTGGAATGTTTTTACTTGGTGAACAGTAACCCCTCTGGTACACATTTACATTTCAGTGACCACTGTTTATATAAAAAAAGACACCATCATCATCCACCTTTCTGGTGTTTGTTGCTAAATTTTTCTATTTCCTATTTAAAAATGTTTGTTTTTAAGGCTGGGGGATTTGGACTGCTCCCAATGTGCTATTCACATATTATATTTAACACTCAGATCACAAGCTTTTTGTAGCACTATGAGTTCATAAAGTACAGTGCTACTTAGCCACAGTGGCATTTTTTCCACATTTTCCTTTAAAAGCAGCGCCTGCTTTTAGAAAATTTCCATCTTTGCAAGACATTCCATGTGAATGGTCTCAAAGCAATGACCTTGTTGCTAGGCGAATTCCTGAAACATACAAAACAGCACTGGAAAGAAGATAAATTATCTCACAGCCCTGAGAGGATTTCTCACTTGTTCACAGTCAAACACAGGCTTTTAAGTGTGAACGTGAGACTCAAGACTTAATGGCTCCTCAAGATGGGTGTTATTGCAGCACAGCTCAGTCAAGGCTGGAAGTGTTTACCCCAGCAGGGAGAGGCAGCAAGTGCTGCTGGTTGGTGTTTCCACTTACCTCGAGCTCACTCTCCCAGCGGTTAATGTCATCCGTGGACTGGTTTAACTTCTCCAGTTCTCCCTGTTTACAGACAACATGGTGTGCAACGTGGAGAGAGAGAGGGAGGGAGAGGGTGGTTAAAACAGATTGTGTATCTGGAGGCTAAACTGTGTGACTTCAGTTTACCAAATTACTGTGCATGCAGCCCCTAGTGTGTGTGTGTGTCTGTGTGTGTGTGTTTGAAAATGTTAAATCGATTTGTGACCACCTCACATCTTATTACATGACTAGAAAACACAGACTCCATCATTTAATTAACATTTGATGCTTTTAAGCCAGACTGTAATTGCTACAGCACAACAGTAATGTTGTATAACAGTAATATTCTACATTTTACTGGTTGTTGGTACTCTTCTAAATGTGGGGTTACTTTTTTAAAGATCATTATTCTAGATAGTGTCCCTGTAAATCTGAGTTCTTCACATTGGACTACACAGTTTCACTCCAATGTCACTTTCACCGGTGAGCACATCTGGACCCACGAATAAAAAACAGTCTCACCTGAATTCTCGGGTCCACTTCTTCTTCCTCCTCGGCACACTGCGAGTCCTCGTCACAGTTATTCCCATTTTGTAAAGGATCCATTTTCAGTTTTTCTGGAGATTTTTATGTATTTATTTTTTTGGCAAAAGGAAAAGGAGGGTCTTCTCCGCAAACAAAGCGCGACCCCGGGGTGCTGGACAGCGGGGGGGTGTCCCGCAGTGGCCCGCCCTCTCTAACCTTTACACGGGGCGCATTTCATTCTCCGGGCTTCTCGAGGCTTCAGCGGGTTGAGAGAAGCAGAGGAGTCCGCTGTCTGCACAGGGGCGTCCGGCCGCAGGGAGGACTGACTCACGCTGGGGAGGATCATAACCTCTGCTGCGAACAGCACACGAACTGTGGACAGAATTAAACTCACCGTATTTACCAACACGACTACTTCTGGTTTGGACTTACAAAATAAAAGCCACTAGGACTCGCTCACAACAGGATTTACAACTCAAAATGTCGGCAGACAAGGCTACTACATCAACTAAGAAGTAGCCTGTATTAAATGGAAGTTATTCATTTTGACTGAAATGGTTGAAATCATAAATAGTAAATTGTTTAACCTAAAGTGCCAAAAACCCACAAGGTACCAGCTTCTAAATGTGATTAGTGTCTAAATGTGAGTTTTCTACAACACTGTTGATCAAAAGAATAAAAAATTAAAAAAAATTAAAAAAAATTCACAAATTGTAATTACTGTTTGAGTAAAGTGTGGACTGTGTTCATCATAACTGAAAATGGGTTTATATGGATCTATTTTAGGTCTGACAATGACCTGACAATCATTACAGTCAAAGTATATTCCAGGACTTTGGACCGTCTGTAGCCGAGTTTTGGATTATTGCCTCTAACTGAAACAGACTTAATGTTTATATGACACGTTTTTATTTATTTTATTTTATTTTTTTACCACATGATGGTTTTATTTTGCCGGAGCAGTCGCTCTGTGTTTTTCCAGCTTGACGCAGCTCCAACACGGGACTGAGAGTTGGTTTCCCTCGCCCTCTGGTGGTGAGGACTCCTGGGAGCAGGAGGGAGGGTCAGACTGGAAGTATGATAATGGCAGTGGCCTGGATTCCTGCAAACATTGTGGACAGACAGTTTAAATAGAAAGGTTTCTTATCTTTTTTTCCCGGGGTCAGTAAAACAAGATAAAAAAAAAGATTCTCATAAACCTGCTCTTGGCTTCCATCACTGGTTTAGTGATGATTCATGCCCGTCTACAGAGCTGAGTTATCTTTGGAAAGTGAATGCACCACTAAACAAATAGCATGTCGCACTGGTTATTTTTATGTGATACTGATGATTATAAGAATACGATAAGATGAGTTTGAAAGCTTGGGCCTTTTTAATAATTTGTTTTTGTTTTCATTGTAAATTAATATTATAACATACAACAATATAAAACTAATTCAAAATCCAAGACCTGGATCATTATTGACCTGATCAGACTTTGTGACTTTTATTAACGGGTGTGTCTGAGCTGTATGGACCATTTAGGAAATTATTATCAATATTAGCCAATTTAATAAAACAATTTAGTAAATTTAATGTTGAGTTTTTGATGAATAAGACACTATCCTAGGTGGGGAAATTGTTTTTTTTGTGTGTGTGTGTGTGTGTGATTTTGGTTGTAACCCTGATCCTTTATTGACTCTCTCTAAAAAAAAAAAAAAACTAAAAAAAAAAATCACGTGTTACTTCATGGTGATATTATACTCTATCCACGTGTGATACTCCTATGACAGCTTTGTCCATTTCTTAATGCCATGCCTGCTTCGTGATGTCAGGGGGTTAAAATGATAACTACAGTCATTTAGCCTGCAGTGAGAAAGTTGGGAGTAGGCCTATACAGCGCCTCAGATATGGACGGCTGCCCGGCTCCACTGTTCGTCATCGCGTTTTTTCCAGCGTCCTCCTGCGTATGCATGTATGCGACCGACGGGCTGATTTCATAACGTGGGGAGGAAGAGAGGAATGGGGCTTTGAGAACGAATGAGCACCAGACCAGGTAGGCTCTATGCACCAACAGTGTTAGGCTATCTCTATTCCCGGGCCATGCAGACGGCGCGCTAGAGGAGATGCGGTAGTGGAGGCTGCTGATGCTGCTGTCCGATCAGCTGTTATTTGTGTCTTGAGCATCATCGCCGTGACGGCCAGAGAGATCGAGATCAAGCTCCGGAGCCAGGGACACCGCAGACCAGATAACGGAGGATGGAGTTCAAGCATCTGGTGGAGGCGGCGGAGAAGTGGTGCTCCGGTAACCCGTTCGACCTCATCTTCGCCGAGGAGGACGACGAGAGGCGGCTGGACTTTTACGCAGAGCCCGGCGTCTCCTTCTACGTGCTGTGTCCCGGCGGCACCGACAGTTTCGTAAGTGAGCTTCTGCAGGGCCTCTAGCTCTGTGTGTGTGTGTGTGTGCGTGTGTCTCTGTGTGTATATGTGTGTTCTTATAGGTGTGGGTGGAGGTGGGGTTGTCCCTGCTGGTCCCGGTTTTCCAGCTGATGGACATTGGAGGGGAGGGGAGTGGTTCTAGGCAGGAGTGGAGGCGATGATGTCATTTCAGTTTGAGGGCCCCCCCACATCCAGTTCCTCCGTCGATGGTGTTTTTTTTCCTCCATCATTATCAAATGCAATAACCCTGAACCACAACACCATCATGCTAGCCAGGTTAAAAAAGCACGAGGCCCACTACTTTCAAAATAAAAGTCCTCCAGTCAGTCTTGCATTTGGAACACCAAGTAACAAGTAAAATAATAATAATAATAAAAAATAATAATATATAATATAATATAATAATATATATATATATATATATATATATAT
>CM076663.1:16325093-16417643 GCA_038496675.1 Rachycentron canadum | reverse complement strand
TGCCTCTAACTGAAACAGACTTAATGTTTATATGACACGTTTTTATTTATTTTATTTTATTTTTTTACCACATGATGGTTTTATTTTGCCGGAGCAGTCGCTCTGTGTTTTTCCAGCTTGACGCAGCTCCAACACGGGACTGAGAGTTGGTTTCCCTCGCCCTCTGGTGGTGAGGACTCCTGGGAGCAGGAGGGAGGGTCAGACTGGAAGTATGATAATGGCAGTGGCCTGGATTCCTGCAAACATTGTGGACAGACAGTTTAAATAGAAAGGTTTCTTATCTTTTTTTCCCGGGGTCAGTAAAACAAGATAAAAAAAAAGATTCTCATAAACCTGCTCTTGGCTTCCATCACTGGTTTAGTGATGATTCATGCCCGTCTACAGAGCTGAGTTATCTTTGGAAAGTGAATGCACCACTAAACAAATAGCATGTCGCACTGGTTATTTTTATGTGATACTGATGATTATAAGAATACGATAAGATGAGTTTGAAAGCTTGGGCCTTTTTAATAATTTGTTTTTGTTTTCATTGTAAATTAATATTATAACATACAACAATATAAAACTAATTCAAAATCCAAGACCTGGATCATTATTGACCTGATCAGACTTTGTGACTTTTATTAACGGGTGTGTCTGAGCTGTATGGACCATTTAGGAAATTATTATCAATATTAGCCAATTTAATAAAACAATTTAGTAAATTTAATGTTGAGTTTTTGATGAATAAGACACTATCCTAGGTGGGGAAATTGTTTTTTTTGTGTGTGTGTGTGTGTGTGATTTTGGTTGTAACCCTGATCCTTTATTGACTCTCTCTAAAAAAAAAAAAAAACTAAAAAAAAAAATCACGTGTTACTTCATGGTGATATTATACTCTATCCACGTGTGATACTCCTATGACAGCTTTGTCCATTTCTTAATGCCATGCCTGCTTCGTGATGTCAGGGGGTTAAAATGATAACTACAGTCATTTAGCCTGCAGTGAGAAAGTTGGGAGTAGGCCTATACAGCGCCTCAGATATGGACGGCTGCCCGGCTCCACTGTTCGTCATCGCGTTTTTTCCAGCGTCCTCCTGCGTATGCATGTATGCGACCGACGGGCTGATTTCATAACGTGGGGAGGAAGAGAGGAATGGGGCTTTGAGAACGAATGAGCACCAGACCAGGTAGGCTCTATGCACCAACAGTGTTAGGCTATCTCTATTCCCGGGCCATGCAGACGGCGCGCTAGAGGAGATGCGGTAGTGGAGGCTGCTGATGCTGCTGTCCGATCAGCTGTTATTTGTGTCTTGAGCATCATCGCCGTGACGGCCAGAGAGATCGAGATCAAGCTCCGGAGCCAGGGACACCGCAGACCAGATAACGGAGGATGGAGTTCAAGCATCTGGTGGAGGCGGCGGAGAAGTGGTGCTCCGGTAACCCGTTCGACCTCATCTTCGCCGAGGAGGACGACGAGAGGCGGCTGGACTTTTACGCAGAGCCCGGCGTCTCCTTCTACGTGCTGTGTCCCGGCGGCACCGACAGTTTCGTAAGTGAGCTTCTGCAGGGCCTCTAGCTCTGTGTGTGTGTGTGTGTGCGTGTGTCTCTGTGTGTATATGTGTGTTCTTATAGGTGTGGGTGGAGGTGGGGTTGTCCCTGCTGGTCCCGGTTTTCCAGCTGATGGACATTGGAGGGGAGGGGAGTGGTTCTAGGCAGGAGTGGAGGCGATGATGTCATTTCAGTTTGAGGGCCCCCCCACATCCAGTTCCTCCGTCGATGGTGTTTTTTTTCCTCCATCATTATCAAATGCAATAACCCTGAACCACAACACCATCATGCTAGCCAGGTTAAAAAAGCACGAGGCCCACTACTTTCAAAATAAAAGTCCTCCAGTCAGTCTTGCATTTGGAACACCAAGTAACAAGTAAAATAATAATAATAATAAAAAATAATAATATATAATATAATATAATAATATATATATATATATATATATATATATATTTGGAGATCTAAGAAGAAATTCAATAGTTTTCCTTTCTTTGAATGTCGTTACTTTACATTTATTTTTAGACATGAAAACCAGTGCTTGTTGCCAAAAAGCTCAAACTCAGATACTTCTCTCCATAGTTGACTCACATGATTCAAGAGACTGATATTCTGCAGACAGTGAATAAATACCTAACAAGGAACACATTTTTAAAACTTTATTTTGAATCTTAATTATTTCTTGCTCTGATTCAAGACAACTTATTCTCAGTTAAAACACACCTGCAGTGTTTGCCTTGACACAAACAAAATCTGCACATTTTAAAATTTGTCATGCTGATAGATTTATCTCCCCACATGATGATCTAAACCAATTCTGAGAGAATTCTTTATACTGTAATTGTTGAAAAATCCCTTCATATTTATCTTGTTTTGCCTAAATCAGTGACATATAAAAGCCTGTAACAATATCAGAATCAGCCTTAAAATCACCACACGTAACTTGTCTATAATTGTTAAACATAAGGTCCCTTGGGTTTTTAACCTCCCCTCACTGCTCTCATTATCTACAGATTGTCTTGACACAACTCACTGCTTATATCCCATACCAGTGTGGTGCAGTGGTGGTGTTATGAGTCCTAAAGCTCCTGAGGCCAGACCCCGCCCTGCTTCCTCCTCCTGCTCAGTGACAGGGGCTAACAGGGCGGGGAGCAGATGGAGATGACCCAGGAGCCAGGGCGTCTGTTCAGTCAGTAACACATTATGTCACACTCAGCGTGCCAGTGTTATGTGTTTGAAGGCCCTAGCTTGGACGGCCCCACAGACAGCAGAGCAGGGCTGCTTAAGCAGGGGCTTTCCATGGCTGCTGGTCAAAACCAGGAAAGTATAAAACCATCAGTCACCATAAGAATATCACTCCAGGTGATATAACACAACGCAACATAGGGTTAAATGGCACGGTCATACACACAAGATGCAAATGCATAAAGACATTGTGTGGTTGGTTGTCTCTCAGAACTGACTTCACCACCTCCTTTTGTTTCATGTTATCTCCCTCTTATCTTTCAGCTTTTAATGTAACACAGAAACACACACACACGGACATTCAAGTTCACTGTCTGCTATGCACTCTCAAATTAGCTAGAATAACTCTTGGACTCTTGAGATCTGGTTACACACACTCAATCTATACTGCTCACAGCAGGACGGCTCACGTGTTGTCTTTCTAGCCCCTATCCTTCTCTGTCTGTCTCTCTCTTTCTCTCTCTCTCTTTCTCTCTCTCTCTCTCTCTCACACACACACACACACACACATTCCTTGTCATCAGTTTATCTTGTTTTTCCCAGAGCTGAGCACCCAGAGCATAACCCTGTCCACTAGAGGGCAGTGTAAGACCAGGCTCGTATACACACAGTACAGCTGCACATCACTGTTCAGCTCAGGTTCAGCTGTATAATTTCCCTCAGGGTATGTCTTAGTCATTTTCAGTCAACGAGGTCATGTGATGATACAGTGTTTACTTGCTGAAAAACAACAATTGGATTTGCGGTGTGGCCTTGAAGATCTTCCTCTGCTCATTTGAGTAGCTTTGCTGAAAGGTGGGGTTAGGCTGTGTAGTGCAGACTCAACCTCATGGGAGAGTCCATCCATCAATGTGATAGTGGAGCAACCATCCCTGAGCAGTCAGAGCAGGAGAGCATGACATTAGTCCTGTCTGCAACATTTTTATCTGAGGCTGTTCTCAGATACTTTACTCTCATGTGACCCTATGAACCTGAACCTTAAATTCCATTAGTTTACCCATTAACAATCATTATTAAGGTATTTTAATGTGAATTTAATGGAATGATTAATGAATAATCTACTGATTTCAAAACTAATTTACATAAAAAAACATTAAAATGGCACATTTAAAACTAAAATTAAAGTAGATCATTTACACCTTTCACAGGGATTTATTTTCAGTTTGTTCAGGTATGGCTTTCATGTTTTCAATTGTATTAAAATCTCTTACCCCTGACTATGCAATCAATCAAAAATACCCTGATCTATTTAAATTCATAGTCATTAATTATCCCTGAGGAAGTTGCATCTGAGTAGAAAAATTAAGGATATTCATAGTAAATATTAAGGGGTACATGTAAAGTCATTTTGTGTATTGTTTGATTTCCCACAAACCTGACATATAATTTATTAAATGACCTTAACAGATCATCATCCTTTCATTTAACTACATTCAAAGCATATCCAAATAATGTGTGAAAAACTGAAAGTCATTCGTTTCAGGACTTTATCTAATCTAAACACGTGGCCACCTATACTACAACTGACACAGTAAGAGCATCTGCTTTGTTTTACACCTGCAAGGTATTTACTCTGGGTCAGTCTGCACACTTGGCCAGATGTCCTTAATAACTTTTCCGAATGCACAACCAGATACAATAACCACAAACAGATTGGCCTTTAGACTCCAATTAAACAACACTGAAACAAAGAGGAACTGCTCCAGTGGCCTGAGAACCAGTGTTTATTTAACAATTCCTGTAAGTGCTTTGAACTCACCGAAAACTTCCACTAATGAGGAAGTTAATTTTAATTCACTCTTATGTTAGATATCAAGCACCTGTCATCACTTAATGCTGATTCATTGGCCATAAGGATGCAAATAGTTTCCTAACCTTTAAGCTGATTGTGTCCTTTAGATTATACAGGCCTTAAGATAAGAAAGATTTACCTTGGCTACAGTAAAGTAAAATGACTGTGTGCTGTACTGGCACATATGTGTATGGATGTCCATTTAATGACTGTGTCAAAGGAAGCAGTTGTATTGTTGTTTGATGCTTCACAATAAGGAACACGAAGTCCTGAACAAAGACTTCCTGAATTCATGAAGTATAGGTTCATTCCTAAACTTTGCAGTTTCTGGGTGGGAGGATGAGTCATTAATATAATAGTGATGCATTTTTCTTAACTTGGTATTGTACTTTGTGTTTGTGTGTGTGTGTGTGTGTAAAAAGGAAGTTTTGATCAGTTTTGGTTTGGTTTTGTTGAGCCTCTGATTGAATAATTCATGAGGAAAGAGCTTAGAATGTAAACTCATATAACAGTTAATCATCTGACATTGGCTCATTAACAACCTTTGTAACACTCTATCTAATGTAATCTATCATTATCTATTATGTACCACTTGCATTTATCAAAGAACGACTTGCCATGTCAAGCACAGTTAGCTCCTGATATATTCCTTGGTAAGTATTCAGGTCTTTGTGTATCTCACTGTGTCATCATGGTTTGTGTAATTTTCATGCCTTCTCCTTGAAGACAGGTCTCTCTTTAAATTACATGTTACTATACAGCCCACATGGTTACAGTAGTGGAGGAGGTGTTACACCACTTGGTACCATGTTAAACTTACATACTAATTCATTTACCCATAACATAGTTTATTATGTAGTGTTTCTGTTATCTACCTGGGAATAATACAGGACTGATGTTTATTAATCAGTGTGTTTCTCTGTGTGTGTAGCATGTGTGGAGTGAGAGTGAGGACTGCCTTCCCTTTCTACAGCTGGCCCAGGACTACATCTCCTCCTGCGGGAAGAAGACGCTCCTGGAGGTGCTGGAGAAGGTCTTCACGTCCTTCAGGCCTGTAAGGGAAAAAAAGGACTAAAGGTCACACACTGCATCATGATTGGTGCATTGACCTCTGCCTGCCGTGTCTGGGTCAATTACAATCCTGATACATTCTGTTCTCTCTGTTACAGACAAAACATTATGTTGGATTCCCGTCTGAAATCGGCTGTTTTTAATATTGCTTTGCTTTCAGAGGGCAAATAACACAAAACAGGAGCAGAATATAGACCATGATATCACTTCCCAGAATATTCTTGTCTGTTTGGCATGAGATTAATTTTAACCTCAATCAGAAGTCTTAGTCTACATTATCTGAAGGCTTTTTCCACAATGAACAACAAATGCTTAAATGTATTCAGGCTCAAGTTGATCTTGTCATTTCCACATGTATCACTACCTTAGTTTGAAACCCTTATTTTTTACCTTAAAGGCCCATTTCCCTTTGGTTAAAGATGTAATCCAGGCATTGTTAACAGTATTTTTATGAGCCATTTAATTCATTAATGAATAAACTGTAATTATTATTGATATTATGTATTTTTAATGGGATGTGGTTTAAGAGGTTTTGAAAAAATCATGTCATTTTTAGATCTTACAAAAAGGTCCCTTATTTTCTAGTTAGACTGAAAGTTTGACTATAACTTTCATGCTATTTGGTAACTTTTGAAGGTGTTTTTGCTCCATCAACCATGCTCATAAGCCATTAAAACCCTGTAATATATCAAAATCCTGGAACAAATCTATCATGTATGACAAAATTAGGATAGACCCCAGGATTTGCAATGATTTCTGTAAACCAATTTCATACATAAACAGTAGGTACTGTAAGAAAAACCACACCCAAAATCAATTAATAATGGATGTGTCACTATTTCAGATGAACGCATAAATTAAGGAGAAAGTAATGTGATCCTTAATGGGCTCTGAATAGCTGTCCCCACTGTTTTACTTTTTAGGTTTTTGGTAAGTTCACATCAATACCACTGTCATACCACAGTGACCATATAGACTGGAGAGAGGGGGCAACAATTATTACCCTGTCTCTGCAGGGGCCTCTCTGGGGTCAAGAGCTGTTTGCACGACTACAGGAAGTCACCTCACTCAGCCAACAAACAGTCTTACCCATTACCTCACATGAAACCACAACATGCCATGTTTTTAAACCTCAGTTTGTATCGATTAAACAAACAAGATATAACGTGAGCTCTAGAAGCACTGCAGCTTCATATTGTGTGGTCAATCTCTGCATCTTGCTCTCAGCAAGAAAGCGAAACAGCAGATTTCCCTCAGAGTCAGACTATTACTTTAACTTGTTTGATGTGTTTTCAGGAGTAAATTAAAAATTAATCAAGCGTACTTTAATCAAATATAAGATATAAATAAAAATAAGAGATCATTATCAAGGTTTTTGGTCATGTTCTACCTTGTATTGTGTGCATGTTGGTTTGTAAACACAGGCATTATTAAGCTGCCTTTGTATCAGACAGGAGGAAATTGGGGCCATTTGCACACATGTACACACTTTAATGCCTGATAACACTAACACAACCTCCTCCATCTGTCTCTCTGTTAGCTGCTGGGTCTCCCAGACCTAGAAGACGACAGTTTTGAGCATTATCGCACCGACATGGAGGGGGAACCAGGGCCCGACCAACAGCAGATGGGGGTCAGCCAGCAGTGATGAGCCCCAAGAAGAGGCCTTCAGCTGAGGCAGAGCTGCCTATGAGCCCTGGGCCTCAACTCGTCAGCCCAAACACTTAAATACACACTTTTGTCCAAACATACACACACACACACACACACATGAACATGCAGATACTTACAGTCAACTAGCTAAAAATGCACCACCATGTTCTTGAATGTCTCAGTGGCTTTTGCTTCCCAAAGAGTGCACTCTGTTGCACTTTGTTGACCCCTACTAAACCCACCCACACACACACGAACACACACACACACACATTAGGGCTACGTGAGCTGTAGCCATGTACAATGCAAGAATCATAATCATTCACCATTTGGTTAGTTAAAGTTCCACAGCACAGCAATATTACATTGGCCTCAGCTGGCTTTGTTATGCAGATATACAGTCAGATGTTACGGCAATACACACTTCGCCTGTGGCTTTGGAGACGAATGTGACAGATAACCTACTTTCTCTGCGTGTCTATTGGCACAGAGGATACACCAGAGTTTGATGAAAGATAAATTGGTGAAAACTGACAGTTTGTGGTTGTGTGAAGTGAACTTGGATGACGCAAAGAGGCAAGGGAGGAGGTTGTTCTAGCAACAAAGAGCGATGCTACGTTCCTCTTGACGGAGGGAACAGAGGAGTGAGGATGTGTGTAGATGTGATGTGGAGTCAGGTGGGGCCGCTCTCAGTCTAATCTGTTTTAAACACACTGTTACAATAGTTGTATAGGTTGCAGTCAGAAGCATTTCACACATTTGCTCCTCATGTGGACAGTGTGCAGCTTTACAGTAGCATGGGTCATATTCTGGAGGTGTGTCTGTCAGTGTTTCCAAGAGTTAGAAGTCACTTTATGAAGACATTCTTAATCAGTGTTAATATCATATGACCATCACAACAAAGGTTCATGCTGCAGCTTAAGCCCTTCCTGGTTAGGGTGTCTCATTGTCACATGACACTCTTAGTTCTTGTAGTCTTCCTGGTTGCCGGTGGTTCACAGTTTACCCTCTTTTCTCAGCACAGTCTGATGAGATTCACTCATAAATTTAGTCTCCTTTTGCACCGTGTTGTTTTGAATTTATCTGCTTCTTTCGAGGTTTTAGCCTGAGCATAAATTTGACGAGTGCACTCCCAAACCCCTGAGTGATATCACAGGGAAGAGAAAATATTTGTCGTCAGCCTCCCTCTGCCTACCCTGTTATTTCTAATCTGACAGTGTGTTGTTGTATGTCACATCCAGTGCACTGCAATGCTTCAGGCCCCCTTCGCCCTCAACCACTTGATCCACATGCGAGACTGCATCAGATTTATCTTTATCTTTAGCCTGTTTACTTTGGCTTGTAAATGTTTTGTCTTTTTATTGCCTCTTTGAATGTTTCTCATGCAGTGTATCCTCTGTTTGCCCTCAGATGTGTGTGGAATTGTTCAATAAACCGTGTGAACAGAGCCAGTGTCCCACAGGTGTGTGTGTGTGTGTGTGTGTGTGTGTGTGTGTGTGTGTGTGTGCTTCCTTTAATGGCTTGAAGTTAATGGAACACAAAGCCTTCAACATGGAGGGCCTTTCATATCACACAGTGGACTGGTGACCTGCTGCTGTGCCAACAGCCCCGCTGGTGTTACTGGGGTTGACGTCACGCGCCACCTGACGCGCCCACTCAAGGTTGCGTCAAGCTCGAGTCTGGACAGGAAGCAACGACTAGGCCTTCAAAGTAAGAGGCAAGCCTAAGGGTCTTTTCTCCGACTGACGATGGGCTGCATGAGCTGTAAGTAGTTTTGTCTGAGGTAGTTTTACTACTGAGCATTTCAGTTTAATGGTAAAAATACTTGAAGGTAGATAATCAACTGTTTATTAAGTTTGACATCTAGTTACGATCTAGTTAAGATTTAACACTCAAAAACGCGATGAGCTGCAAAAATTACTCAACAGATTGAAAAATAGTTTAAATCACCTCCACCTCAACCAAATACAGTTGCAGTTACACAGGTTAAAACAAATCATAAAACTCACTGAAGGTTATACAGTAGCAGTACAATGGCCACAGCTACAAACTGCAGCTCATGATCCTGTGGTAGTGGAAGTGGTATGACAGGAGGAAGACAGGCTCAATGATAGCCCAAGAAGAGACACTAAAGCTTTCCTGGTAAAGAAAAGAGGGTTAGTACTGGGGCTTAATTTTATAGTTTTCTACTCTATTACATTTACTTTTCATGGTTATTTACAGTACAAGTATATACTTTTACTTTGAAGGCGAACTGGTTGTAGCCTGGTGGGCTGAGGGTAGTTTGACGAAGCTTTCTCGCAGAGGGAGGAGGGCAATCCCTGCTTTTATTTTTCTTTCCAGACGAACACAGTTGAACACAAAAACAAACTTGAACCAGACGAGCTGTGGGTCAACACCCGAGCCAATCTGGTCGTCCCGAAGCGGAGGAGCCGAGGACGTTGAACTGACGAGGTTTTATCTTTTTTTTTTTTTTTTTTCCTTTGTTTTAAAAAAGGGAAGGGCTCTTTCAAGAAAAAAAAAAGCATTTGGACATTAAGTTGTGCGTCAGTGAGTGCGCACTTTGCGCACAGGGCGCAGCATCAAACTTTGAGATGTTGAATCACCTCGGCTTTATTATTGTTCGCCGTTAGGTTTTATTTCCTTTGTTGGTGCCAGCTCTTCAGGACTCACTGCGACCATGTGTCGTGGCTAAAAACTTTAACGCACACTCTTAAAACCTTGAGGTGGTGAACCTGAGACAGCATGGGGGCCAAACAGAGCAGCCCGGTATTTGATGGCAGAACACGGGCTTATTCCAGCTCCGACCTCCCATCTGGAAACTCTAGCAGCGGGGACAGGATTGCAGGGTTTAGGTACACAAATGGACCCGATGGCCCCCGGATCCGGTACACGGGTGCAGGGCCAACCAGCTCCGGGCTCAGTATACCGACCGGCGGCAGGACAGGGTCCCACGGACTCAATCAGAGTCTCGATGCCACGGATGGTGACGATGAGGGCCAGCTGCCTCCCGAGGGCCACAGGCTGCTTATAGGGTCCTTACCAGCTCACCTGTCCCCCCACCTGCTGGGAGGTAAGACTGTAACATAGGTTATGGTGGCATACGTTATAAATCCAGAATAGTAAACCATCTAGAGACATCTCATGGGAGGAAGAGGTTATTTCTTAAAACCTTTATGGTATTTTAAATCCCCCGAAGTAGAGATTTCCTGTGTAAGAAAAGAGACGTAGCTTATTCTAACTCTTTGAATGTGTAGAGTCCATTGTTCTTCACACTGACCTTATCTCTCGACTTCCATTTTTACCTCATGTGGCATAACTGTAATATTTCAACTGTTTTTAACTCCATGTGTCAAAGTCGACATGTTATTACCGTATGTTTATATGGTAGTAACATGTGTTTACTGCTACAAGATAGCATAATGTGTAAACACAGCAGTTGTCTGAACTGCTTAGTATTTTTCCATTTGACATGTGATACCTGGCATATATAAACTGTCTGATGACTGAGCCCTTTGTTTAGCACCTCTGCACTTTATTGGAGCCACAGGTGGCTCTGCTGCACAGAACTGTTGTTTTTTTCCTCTTTCTTCTTCGTGTTCTTCTCTCTCTTGCAAAAATGGCTTGTTTTTTACTCCAGCTAAGAGGGAAGAGTGCATTTTGTAGGTCAGCAGATAAGAGCTTCCTGCTAGTTACACATTGCCTGACACACACACGCACGCACACGCACACACACACACACACACACACACACACACACACACACACACACACACACACACACACATAAACTTCCTGAATCCACATGTGTTGCTATTTCACAACAAGTGAGTTGTCTCCAGACCAGACGACAACACAACAGCGCTCAAACTAAAATCACAGGAGCATCTGTGTTCCTGGAAAACAAAAGTCAACAACATGCTCCCACCTTCTGGTTACTGGCACAGGTCATTTCCTTGATGAGCATGTGTAATCAATAGTATCTTTGCTCATTAGATACACATGTGATCTTGACTCTGCAGGCCCCACCTCCTCAACAGACACATGACACAAACATGAAGTTCACAGCAGACGTAGAGATAATGACTGCCTATATATAGGTTGCATTTGTTGTTCTTGTCTTGTCTTGACTGCGGTGTTATGGCGTTAAACGGCAGGTTAGCTTATCTCAGGTCAAGCAGCTCTTGGCCTATTAATCTTTGGGCAGCTGAGAAGATGCACAAGGTCACAAGGCCATGTGTTTGTGGCTCAGATTATGATTTATGAATCTTTAAATAAACAAATTACCCAATACAGTGCAATAAATATTAAGGAATCTTAACCTCGGCTGGACGGTGTGCTCACAGTGAGTTGTAATGAGCAATGACACCTAAAGATTGTATGTGGTTAGGTAAACAGATTGTTACAGATTGTTTATAGCAGACAGAGAGCTGGCAAGTGCATGCAGGTGTTCGTCCCAGTAGGACTGTTAAAGATCAAGCTCATGCAGACAGTCCCACACCCTCTCTTGTGTACATATCAATAAAAGGTTATGAGAAAGACGCTGGCACATCTGGGTCCTCATGTTTTTGTCTTTGTGTTTTTCCTCCCAGGCTTCCACTGTCCCGTCTGCTCCAAGTTTATGGCGTCGGATGAAATAGAGAAGCATCTGCTCATGTGTTTCAGCAAAACGCGCCTCACCTACAACAGTAAGATGTCAAAGCGTATGACGGCATTAGAGAAGGTTGATGATTATGGTGTGGTTTTTTAGCCACAGAGATGTAGCAGTGTATTACATCCTTCATTTTTGCTTAAAATAGACACACAAGCCAACATGTGAAACTGAAAGATGAAAAAATTTAAATAGAGGTAGTTCAGAAGGCAAAGACCAGAATACTTTGGAAGAGGTGTTTGAATTCATCACTAAAATAAAAGGTAGCAATACCACAATAGTTATATAATTTAATAATATAGTGGTTTCCAACTGTCTTGTGGCCCTTTAAAATAAATAAATGTTTACTTGCAAATCCTTGCACAGGTCATATTTCTTAGAGTGGACTTTTTTGTGTAAAAGATATTTGTATTATTTTCTTTTTCTTGAAAAAAAAAAACCTTTGTAAACATCATCATCAAGGTGCATCATATTTTATTAGATCATTATAATTTTTTTCATATGAATTTTTTTATCTGCAAGGTATCCTCCTTCCTCACTTAATTTTTTTTCAATTTTTGGCCATATTGTTCTTACAAGTGAATCATGAGAATTATAATGAAGTGTCGTATCTTAGATTACATTTTAAAGAACTCATTATCCATAGAAATGCACCTGCTCCTGGATATTATACAGAGCAGCCTGAAAAGATCAAAGCAAACGCAGCTGCACATCTATGCAAACTGTCATAGACCTGTGTAGTGCACACCCATTTACATGTGCACACACAAGAAAGGCAAACACATCTTCTCCATAAAAACATAGTTGTTGCTTCACACTCTTTCTGCTTGTTGAGACTTCCTGGGCTTGACAATGTTGCATGTGTAGAAACGAGTGGATTCTTACTCATTTCTAAGTGTTGATGCATGTGCAGAGACATACACAGCAACCTGTATGTACTGTATGTTACTGACATATATCTAAATATTTTTGTGTATAGTTGCTCCTTGGCCTCAGGTATTGACTATAGAGCTGCTGAATATGCAGATTAACATTTGACACAGAAAACTGCAACCTGTAACCTGTTCTCAGCTTCATCTGAGCAAGGGTTTGTTTTCTCTTCCTGTTTTTAAAGACAAAGACTGCAAATATACCAGCTCTCATCTGGGCCCAGATGAGCATGTATTCTGGTACCAAAGGTTAAACAGATGGTTTTGCAGGGTTCAGTGCTTGAATTGAACATCTGATACAGGGTTTGGTGTGTGAGACAGACCTTTGCTCAGTTTGTCTCTGTATTGTCTTTCTCAGAGGACATCCTGTCCAGAAACTCTGGGGAATGTGCCATCTGTTTAGAGGAGCTGGAGCAGGGAGACACCATTGCCAGACTGCCCTGCCTCTGCATCTATCATAAGGGGTAACTAACACACACAACACAGACAACAAACGAGAATAAACTGATTTTAGCTGGAAATAGTTGGATGAATGGATAAAATACACCAGGTGTGAAACAGAAGGTTGATCTTCTAATGAAAGCGAAGCGAAGAAAGATGAGCTTATCAAGCTTCAAATCAAACTTAACAAATGTGTGACAGTCTCAACTGGAATAAAAACTACTGTCTTGTTTACTGTTTTACAGATTATGTATTTAAAGGAATAGTCTGATATTTTAAATATGAAGCTGCCACCATCTTTAGATAATGTATCTAAAAAAGTAAAGAGGAAATTTACTGGCATCTATATATAAATCCAGTTCAGTTATTTATCTTCATACAACTGCAAGAGACAAACTACTGTCCTCTGTTTCCTGTTGTAGGTGTATAGATGAGTGGTTTGTGGTGAATCGCTCATGTCCGGAGCATCCTGCCGACTAGGAGCTTCATGAGTACAGTTTCAATCAGCTGTACATCACTGTGGTCGACTGCGTGCCCTGATCTCATCCCAACACTGTCTGTTCCAACCAAGCATTAGCGCTCCTCAGGGATTGTAAGACATTATTGTGTGCAGGAATTTTCATTTTGCCTCATGGAACTGCAATGGATTTTGGAAATGTTTCTCAAGACGTCGTGGGACGTTCAAAGAACCACTGGTGGAGTAATTTTATCTCCAGAAAATCTGTGAATGTTTCTTATGCCCCCTGCTGGTCTAAAGACAATTCATGCAACACAGGATCTGAACTTGACTGTTTTGCTGAGCAGGGTGTGGTTTTACAGCAGAGGGCTTGTTTAACCAACATGGTAGAAGTCTCTTTTCAGAGATTTATGTTGATGCCTGTTCAAAGACTTGATCAGATGGCTGACGACTGATGTTGTGCAATGTGAGAAACAGCCATCCAGAATGAAAGAAAATGACAATATCAGCTTTAAGGGATGATTACAGTGTTGATGGTAGTCAGGAAATAGATCTGAATTTCATTGCAAAATTGGCTTTCACTATTGTTTGTTAAACAATCATGTGTCCTAGACCAAATAGTCTAACATGAAATAGTTGGACCTTGTTAATCACTTGGCCATTCAGAACCATGTTAATGTGATTGTGTAGTTTAGTGTTGGAATTAAGGCTAGGATGAGACATATCTAATAATGATTCATACTCTCTCTAAGGAGTGCCATAATATGCTGCTATGTCATAGACTGGAAAGTTTTCCTATAACCTTTGAACCGTTCACTGTACTGTGTATTTGTACTGTAATGAATTGCACAACAATAAATGTTTGTCTTATGTCTCTTTCCTGCCTAAGAACTATTCTATACATTTATATCTATATATGTTTGTATATTAGTAAAAATAAGTCATTCTTTAATCTAACATTTGAGTGTTTGACATATGCATTGTGTTCGACTCATGGATAGATGAGAGGAAGAGGAGAACAGGGAAGGATTTCATACATGAAATGATTTTAGGCTTATATATTTTCTACACAAGGACAGCTCATTTATACAAAGTCTAAACTTGGGCTTGGGAATAAGAGTTATTTGAAATGCTCAACTAATCGACAAACAAAGCTAACTCCTCTAGTTCCATCAGCCAAGAGAAGGCAGTGCAATGGGATATGTAACATCTCACTAGAAGTAGGCATGCAAGGACATGAACCAAATGGACTGAAGTGTTCTTTCTGTGCGGAAATGTCATCTTTTGATGTACTCGAGGATTTACAGAGATAATAACTTGACTATATGATCGTATTTGAAGGACAACTACTATCTGAAAGAAGTGGAGTTATTTTCGAGAAAGATTAATTTATCTTACGTGTGTTTACCATTCATTCATTTAGTAAATTTCCATTTCAATTTCCTTGGCCATTTTATTGACTGGAGAAACTGAAAAAAGTAAAAATTCATCTTAATTCAGTCAAAAACAAACTAAAATACTAAAATAAAATATGATATAATTGTGTATATTGAGGGAGTAGATAAATATTTTGGCTCAAATTGTACATAGCATGTGAACTGTTGTTTTGTTAGTTATGAAAACTTAAAATATTTTTTTTGTTTAATGTGATTTATTTATTTATACTTATTTATTTATTTGAAGTTAAATGGTTAATCGTTAATATTATTAATTTTTATACGCTTCAATCACAACCAAAACGCACGTACGCGCGTGACGTCAACACGTCGACGCTAAGTCAGGTGACAGTGCACGTACGGCTACGTACCGTTGACGAAGAGGATGCACAGCAATAGCCACCGGGGTCTCACTAGTTGAGAGGCAACACTTTTCCTACACTGAGCCATTATTTCGCCACATAACACACATTTATTTCTATTTTGAGGTAAGATGAGTGTCTGTATGATGTTTTCGTTCACTGTTTAGGTTTTATCCCCCCCCCTTCCTGACTTTTCCTTGGCTAACTAATGCTAATTCTTGCTCGCTAGTAGCGGCATGCTAACATGCACATCCCTGCTCACGCTACGAGCTGAAATCCTGATTGTACTGGCTGTCGTCCAGACGTCTCTCTCATTGTCTCTCAACCCGTGAAGCTGAAGTCTGTTGTTTTGGTTTTCAGCTTGGGGAACGGCAGCTTTGGATCAAGATGTCGTACATGCTCCCACATCTCCATAATGGCTGGCAGGTTGACCAAGCCATCCTGTCTGAGGAGGACCGAGTCCTCGTCATCCGCTTCGGACACGACTGGGACCCAACTTGCATGAAAATGGACGAAGTTCTCTACAGCATCGCTGAAAAGGTTTGAACACGATCTATCTTGTAACCCGTGTGTAGGGACATGAGCATTAGCTCTCCCTCAGTGTCTCAACCGTCTAAACACGCTCAATAGCACCACCCACGGGTCCTGCTGGGACACGTGCACAACGACAATACAGAAACCTTTGCTTTCCGGCAGCTTGTCTTTAGTTATTAACATCAAATCAAACGTGAAAAGCAACAGAAGCAGCCAAGACTCATTCTTTATATCTCAGTAAAATGCATTCAGCTGTATTACACATGGAATAATTGGAAGTTAATGAATATATTGCAACCACAAGATGTAGTAAACACAGAAATTGTTCATATGCTAACTAACTGCCGACATGGCATGTCTATAAAGATTAATATAGCAGCATTAAACTCAACTGGGAAGAATAAGATATTACCATGCTTGATTGAACTTTGTTTGCATGGGTAAATGTTGTCAGTGTCTAAATGTCATCAGTTGTGCCAAATGTTAAGTGCTAGATTATTAGTTAATTTTAACACTTTATTTTACACTTTATTTTGCACTACAGAAAATAATTTTTCTGTAGTGCAGCGTCTGTATTGGCGGCTAAATAATGTGAAGATTCATCACTGTTTTCATCACTGTGTTCACTGCTCTTGTCAATTTATTGCTGATTTTACAATTAACATTTCCATGACAGTGTGTTATGTTGGTCTCTCTGTCAGCAATGTCGTGCTGCTCAAAGATAAGGCCATTAAAATGGTTACTTATTGCAATATTTTCGTATAGCCTGTGCTCCCGTGTTAGTATATTCAAGCTCACATAGTTGTGCTAAAACCACAACAATGTTGAGGTGAGAAATTGTAGGGAGTGAAAAGGTAAAGATGGTTCGCCCCATGAGCAGTATCCCAGCACCAGGTAAAAGCTAAAATGTAACTTTTAAATGTTGGTTATTAAGTTCTCAGTTAAAGTGTCATGTAATAAACGAACCGATAAACCAGAGACTGGGATTAGTAAGAGAGAATCCTTCATTTACCCGAGCGGCAGACTTATCCTACTCATGAGGTTGTGTCTGTTGTGTTGAATGTACTTTGGTGTTTATAAAGTTAACCATTATAATATTGCACTTGTCTACGTGTCTTCCCACAGGTAAAGAATTTTGCTGTTATCTACCTGGTGGACATCACAGAAGTGCCTGACTTTAACAAGATGTACGAGTTGTACGACCCCTGCACCGTCATGTTCTTCTTCAGGTAAGACACTGTGTCTACATTACACAGAATCAGTCTATAAATGATTAAAGTCTGAATTATTTCAATTAAATAGTTACTACAATGCTATAGTCCTTCTCATGTTTCTTATTGTTTTTGTTTTTCTCAGGAACAAACACATCATGATTGATTTGGGCACAGGTAATAACAACAAGATTAACTGGACAATGGAGGACAAGCAAGAGATGATAGACATTATTGAAACTGTGTACCGAGGAGCAAGAAAAGGACGAGGTCTGGTGGTGTCTCCTAAGGATTATTCCACAAAATACAGATATTGATTTTTGTTTTCTTCCCCCGTTCTTTTTTGAAAAGTTTTGTGACACAACATAGAGACTACAAGTTACAGAGGTCAAGAAAATATTTTACAACATTTTGTTTTGCCAGCAAAGACAATATTCTTAGTAATCCTCAAGATTGTGTGAATTGTTTTATGTGTATGTATGTGTGTGTAGATTACCATTTTATTCAGTCTGTTTAACATTGAGTTGTTTTCTTTTTCTCAAAGATCAAGTGCTGAACAAACCAGACACAAGTCTGGTCATAGTTATGTTGTAATAAAAATGAATATTTGCATATGTTGTAGATATTCTCAATTGGTCTGTTTATTAAATTTTACATATAGTGCTTCATATGATGATTTATTTATTTCATTGCGTCACAAATCACACTCTATATGGCACTATTTTTAGTCATTTAGAAACTTAAAAAGTGTGAAATGTGTTCTTCCACGCAGCACTGATACAGGCAGGAAAAGCCAGGTCAAAATATGTAGCTGTTACCTAAAAGAGGGGCTATGTCTATAACATGAAATATCTGACACAGAACAAGAACTGTACAGCAAATTATGCCAAAGACCAGTCCCCACAACAGACTCAAACAACACTAAACTCTAACCGCAGAGGGAGGCACCATATCACAGAGTACGGAGAGAGTCTACAGATGAGAGTTATAAAGTAGAGTTGAGTGCACTAAGCACATGCCAGGCAAACCTTGCAGCGCCATAATGCAAAAAATCTGCAAAGGACACAAAGTGCATTTATTTGCACACTAACAGCCTGATAAATATCAGGTTTTTGGTTATCTGTCTCTGTCTCCCAGTCCTGCTGCTTTGCACTACACAACAAGAAAAATCATTCCTTACCTGACTTAGGACGCCACCCAGCTCTTGGTCCAGGCCCTGGTTTATGTGGTTTCTGTGGGGCTCCCTCCACGTACAGTGAAACCCTTACAGAACATCCAGAATGCAGCATCCCCTCTGGTCTTCCATCAACCTAAAAGGGCACGTCACTCCACTATTCATTGACCTACACTGACTCCCATTGCTCCCCGAATCAAATTCAAGTCACTAATGCTGCTTTCAGAGCGTTTTCTTGGTCTGCACCCATCCACCTCAGTCATTCAGGCTTACGCTCCTTCTCAGCCACAGTGTTCTCTGGCGTTTCCCTCCCTGCAAACAAAGCTATCGCAGTCCGGACTCTTCCGATCTGTGGCTCCTGATGGTGGAACAAGCTTCCGAATGCTATCAGAGCAGGGTCCACTTTCTCTGTCTTTAACAGCCTCTTGTAGACGTGCCTCCTCTCCTAACACCTCTAACACTCTAACATGCCTAACTAGCTCTTACTACGCACTTTTAGTCCACTTCTTTACTTGGTCTTCATGCACTAAATGTAATGTAGTTCTTATTACGTACACCAAGGTCTCTGGACATGTACAGAAGGACAGTCACAAATCCTTTAAAAGGCCTCATGAGAATGAAACAACAAATTTAGTAAATATACTAAATTCTATGTAAATAATTTCCTTTTAGATTAGATTTTATTCTGTATTGTTGGTGCAAGATATGCTGGGTTGGCAATTTAGAAATATAAGCTGAAATTTATTTAAACATCATTTTGATGATGTAGTCATGAAAAGCCTGACTACACTGCATACATGTATTGTTAGCCAAAGAGAGTGTAATGCCATATAATATCCATCAGATGGAGCCAGAGATATGTGTTTGGTTTGGTTGTTTGGTCTGCGGGTTACACTGTTCTAATAGTGAAGATTCAGATGATCTAATCCACCACTGGGTGATTCATCAGAACAACCAATGTCGGAAAAGTATGTGCACACATTCGAATGTGTTAGGCTTGTTTTCAGTTGTACCCAGCATACAATGCTGCAAAAGATAGATAGAATACAGAATACATATATGTATAAAATTAAACAGGCAAGTAGTCAACAAGTTAAAGTACTGAGACAAATAAACGGTAGACCAAATGTGTAGCTGTATGAAGGGGATTTTACAGGTTTATATGCAACATTGTGGGACTTGTTTCATTCATGTAAAAGAAGTGCAACTGCAGTCCAAAGCAGACTGAAATAAATAGTGCATGAATTTAGAGTGGTGTTGTAAATTAAATATGGAGGTCGCTTTATATACAATATTTGTAATGTGTATATAAGTTCTATAATAAGGGAAGGGGGAATGGAGTAATGTACTGTATAAATACCCCATATACACACAGCCATAACAATAGTCATTTCACAGTAATTGCTGGGTATTGTACAGACACGGCAAGGAGAAGTTCACATGAGTGTAATGTCCTATGGGAAGAAACAGCTCTTGCATCTGCTTGTGTTGGCACTTACGTGCTCTTTCGTGTAGTGAGCGCCAAAGGTGAGAAATTCATGTAAGTTTTGGCCAGAGTGTAAAGTGTCTGTGATGAACAGTGGACATCCACTATGCTATTTGTCTGTGAACATCTCACAGCAGCACCAGATGTGCGGCTTACATGCTCTATCTTACCTTTTTTAGAGATTTCATGAGATGATGTAACATGTACAACTCTAACTGGTGTAAGACCAGAATTTAATCATCAGTACCACTGAAGTTTAGAAATTACTAACATGTGGGTGAACCACCAAGTGTTTCCTCTGCACACTTCAAAAAGCAGTAACGGTGACATGTGAAACACTCCTCTGTAGGAAGATAACAAAGCAGAATATTTAATACAGGCCTTGAGTCTTGCTTGTTTTGTTTCCCTACCAGTTTTCATCATCAACCCACAGCCTGACAGTAGTTATCCATCAGCGAGAGGATGATAGAAATACTCAGCGTAATGAAGAGAGCAAAGAAAAGAGGAACAAGAAAACAGAGGGTGAAGGAGCTGCACAGTGAGAGAAATATCAGTCGATGAGGCTCATTAATATCCGTTAGGTGTCGGCTCCATCTCTTACAGCTCCTTATAATCTGACTCCACACACTGCATGGGAGACTGAGTCCAATTTGTTGAGTGATAGATGAGGTATAAGAGACAATTTCTGTCTTTCTCTGTCTAATTCACTTTGTGTATGTGTGTTTGGACCAGAGGCAGAGAGGCATCCTCTCCGGATGTCTGACCTCTGAGTAGTCTGACCTCTTCACCTCTCCTGAGTAAGACAAGTTGGGAGTCACTTGGGATAAGACCTCCAATCTCAGAGCCAGTGTGTGTGTGTGTGTGTGTGTGTGTGTCCTTTTAGACAATTCACTGCACTGTATGCTGAATTGCCTCCCAAAGCTCACTTCCCCCACCTGGCTCTCCCACTGCCCCACCGTCTGGTAATAACTGCCGCAGAGCACTGGCCTGAGATGGGGATTGGAAGAACAACAGCTGGGCATCAAAAGGAAAGGAGGAAAGATGAGGCCAGTAACTGCTGTGGCTGCTGTAAAAACAAAACACTCTGACCACACTTGGCTGCTCTAGGGTGAAAACCACATAATCTCTAAAAAATCAACTTTTCAGGAACCAGAAAAATGCTGTTTTTCTTCGGATGAGTGCCATTCATTTTTCTAATTATAACCATATGAAAGTTGCAGCTAAAAGATGACCTCATTGCACTAATGTGTGTACACTGGCAGGCATGAGTATATTTACTGTTCAAAATAAATAAATTTCCTCATCTCTGTGAGTGTGGACTATGCTGAGGACCTATGTACATCCCCCCCCAAGCCCCCCAGGTCCTTTCCACTTACATTAACCTACAGTCTGGCATGTTTTGTCTTTGTCTGGCCTATCCCTGTAGGGCTCATGTACAGCATCACTGTGCCATTGGCCTCACATGGAGTGTGGGGCCAAAGGCCGCCTCCATTGGTCCATTATAATTCACATTAGCATGCATTGTTGTTCCCTATTACTGTTAATCAGCTCAGCCTCAGGGGGAAAAGAGAGGTCTGGACGACTAAGGGTTACTGGGAAACTCCAGTCTAGACACATATGGATACATGGCGGGATGTAGAGTACAGTGTGTGTCATGTGTGAATGAAAGAGCATCAGAGGGAGGAGGAGTTGTTCCTCCTATAGACCATACAGGGAATATGCACCCTCATCCCTAAAGCTGTAATAATCCAAGATCTGTTTCTAACTGATAGCATTTATATGGATCTGTACAAAGAGGGTACAGCAGGCCGACCGTGAGGATCATCTGTGTGCCAGAGGGAAAACATACTGGCATCCCTCCATCTTTGCTTTCTCCCTCTCTTTCTCTCTTGCTGCTTCCCTCCCTCCTCCTTTTCTCGTCTGTCACTGTCCATGTGGATGCCCAACGTGGGGGAAGGGTGAGGGGCAGTGGCCAATTTCTGGGACACCCTATGCACACCCAACCCCTGCAGCTTCCCCCTTTGGCGCTGATAAGGACACACACACACATACACAAATAACATGCTAACCCCTTCCCTTTATCCAGTAAATGTGATCAGCAGGCCTCATTCAAGTGTGCGTCACATCTTTTTCTTGAGCTAGTGGCTTTTTAAAAGTCAACCTCAAAGTCAGCCTGAATCATGATCTTGACTAAGTCACTCACGTACAGTAAAACATGCCAGTTTTTTTCACTTTTAATAGAGCCTGAATAAATAATAATAATAAATGATAATAATAATAATAAAAGGGAAGATGTATGGTGAGTAAGGGGTTAACGGCTGTTTTGTCTGCAGGTTTCCAAGTTCTAAATGCAAATCCATATAAAAAAGTTTGTAAGTTTTACTATCGCTACATAGTCAATATTAACATTAACAGCTGTTCATGTACCAGTCTAAAAGCATTAGTTCAGCATTAGAAAAGTTCATTCCTTTACCCACCGAGACAAGCTACTATCATCTGCACTGGGCAAGAAACCACATTTGGTGGCAGAGAATGCTTATAAATAGACCCTTTAACTGTTTAAAAAAAAAAAAAAAAACCTATTCGGGGGTCTCGAACCTCTGATGAAATGAATATATTTTGTGAATAAGTGAAACCTTCTGACACTATCTTATTAGAAGGACCAGTCTGTGCTCATACTGTATATATGCACATATCCAGTCATCCTGTCAGCAAATGTCCACAAGTGTAAATCTGTGACCTCGTTCCTGCATGTCCTTCAACCTCCTCATCCCATAAACTCTGTTTCTCCTCTTGGGTTATATCACAGCCTCTTTACATAACCAGTTCGCCAAGAAGAGCTATCAAGAGTCATCTCCCTCTTGACAGTTTTCATTCCTTAATTCCTTCAAAGGGAATGCTGACTGGGAGACATGGTGAAGAGAGAGAAGGAGGTAGTTATATATTCTTAGAGGAGAGATGGTGAGGAAAGGCTTATCTCCAAACTGCCTCTGAATCAAGATCCTTTTTATTCATCTGATCTGTTTTTCCTTCTTCTCCTTCTAAGATCTATTCAGCTGCGTGGGCTTTAGGGTGGGTTGAGTTTCGGCCCCATGGGGACATTACTCAGAGTAAATGAACTATTGCCGATAGGTTGGCAGAGATTAAAAAGAACAGATGTTTTATACAGATAATTTTCTGAAACAAACACACATAGACCCTATGTCATTAAACAACCCCCTGCCTGCCTCTTTTCATAGTTGCTGACACACTTAGCAGCCGGGTGTTATGTTGGTTTAATTCCCTTCTTGCTTCTGCCTTTTACGCCACTCAGGGACCTGTGACTAAATGGATTTGCATCTCTCTTTTCGCATCATTCCCAACAGGGCGTCATCCCTCCATCTGCGACAAAGTGAGGGGTCTATTTAACTTAACTGCGACAGATACCAGCACACAGAGAGGAGGTGTGTTTATACAGTCTGTGGCAATGCTGACGCTGGTGTACTGTACACATGCTGAACAAACACACATGGATCACATTCGCCTCCATTCATGGCAGGCATCTCCATTCAGAAGCTTCAGGCCCAATTAGCACCTGCCCATGTCCTCGCAGGCAGACCAGGCCTCCTGCTACCCAGGAGGTGTGACGCTGAGAAACGCTCCAGCTGAACCAACAGAACCAGGACACACACGCACACACTTATTTTGCTATGTTTGTGGGACCCATTATTGACACAATGTATTCCATAGCCTTTTACCCCTACCTCAACCATCGCAACTAAAGGCCTAGACCTAACCCTGAAAACCAAATCTTAACCCGCAAGCAGCTGTTAAAACTTGTGTGGTCCAGGACGTTGGGCCACAAAGAGGTCAGGACACACAAATACAGTGAAACACATACACACACAAACAAACAAAAGAGCTCGACAGTGGAAAAACTCAATTTTATCTGTTCCCCATTACACACATCACATGAGTGTCTGTTGGGCGGGGGGGTTTGCCACATACGTTGTGTCTGAAATATCTTCCAGTGATGTCAGTTCAAGCAGCATCAGTACAAGTTAGTAAATGAAGATCTGTGTGAGTGCATTAGAAAGAAGTGACCCTTCCAGGCCTACTAGCATAACATGTCTCCAACAACCAAACTGTCAGTGGTTGAGTTGCATTGTGGTTAACTTAGGTATTGACAAGAAAGTGAAATAAAAAAAGACTAATTCTGGTCTTTGGTTCTGCTGCATTGATTTTGATCCATTGTTTGACCTTGGTACTCCAAGTAAATTTGATAGCCAGCGAAAGTCCCTAGTAGCGCTAACTATGTGATTATACCATTGACAACAATTCATTTTTTATTATGAGTCTAAAGGGAACCTCCACTGGTTTGATAATCATGTGGAGCATTATTCAGTGAAAACAGTTGTATAATGTCCTTTGTGGCTTTGGAGGTGTTTCGACAAGAGTCAAATTGGTGACGGAAAGCCTGTGATATGAACCCGGGATGTGGAGTTAGAAACACAGGAGTATTAGCCAGGCAGGGAAGTTGTATAATGGAAAGTGTAATAAGGTGGTTTTTGGAGCTCAGCTCATACTAGCAATTAGATTGATTTTGACCAATTTTTCACATCTGTCAAGGGTCCCACAAATCTTCTGTGAGTGGCAATGATATCATACAGTCAATCATTATGGCTTGTACTAGAAAGTGGAAATTGATGAGGAATTTATGTCCCTTTCTGATTTCAATACTTAAGCAGCTTTTTGTTTGTATATATTTTTCACAGCTGATCACTATTTTACTGGCTGTGACTGTAGCAGCGCTTCACCTGAGTTGATTGTAAAGTGACATGTGATCAGCCTCCACACAAGCATGCTGGATTATGGTTGTATGAATATGATGACAATTAGGCCACGTGATTGCTGTGATGATCATGTTGAGGAGGAAAAAGGTGGTGATGATTAAGTAATGCCACAGTCTGTAGCATCAGTATTGATGCTCAGAGTTCCTGAGCACTGCAGCCACAAGCTAATACATTTTTCTGTTTCTTATTCGATGACATGCTGACATGCCCTTTGGAAATATCTAATATCTTCTACTGGGAAAACATTTTTCGACAGTTCAAAGATATATTACTCTGAGGAAAATCCTTATGGAAATGTTACGTACGTTTTGGAGCCAAGGCCTCCTGTGCGCAAAGTGATTGTGTTATGTTAAAGTTTAGAATTTAGTGTACTGACAAACACATTCACCTATTTTTTTGCATTCTATGAATGGTTCATTTAACAAGTACAAAGCTGAATGACTTAAAGTACTGTGCTTTTTTCAACATGGTATGTGAAATGTCCTAATCATGGGATTTTTGACACTGCAAAGGAATAAAATGCTGGAAAAATACTAGATATTAAATTATCTTTTGCATGAGACTGAAAAATGACTGGCACAGATTGTCACACAATATAAGCTACAGGCCTCCTCAGCTGAAAAATGTTGGTATTGGCTGTCAAAAGCCCAAAAGCCTCACTTCTTATCACACAATCCACACCACCCTCTCTCCCTGGCCATCTTCATCCCTCCTCCTCCTTGTTCAATATTTCCTAATCTCTGCTCCTCTGTCTCTACATCATCTCTCTCTCTCCTCCTGTCCGAGCCACTGTCCCCCTACCTGTCTGCCTGTGCTGGTACAGCCCCCACTCTCTGCCTCTGTCAATGTATTTTGCCCTTATAAGGAGAGAGCACAGGCAGACTGTACTAACCGTGTGAGCTCGGCAGGGGTGTTACAGGGGCATGGAGAGTGGATGGTGTGTGTGTGTGTGTGTGTGTGTGTGTGTGTGTGTGTGTGTGTTTGGGGGAGGGGGTAGCTGGGTGTTGAGCTACCACACTTCTGTCAATGACTCCAAATAAGATGACAGAAATAGGCACAGGGGAGGAGGAGGTGGGGTGAGGGGGAGATTGGAAAGGGAAGCTGGTGAGGGCAGGTGAATATGCATATCTCTGAGAGGGGATGCTTGTGCTGTATGTCAGCTTGAGGTGATGTTACTAAAAGACAGAGCACTTTCCCGCAACATTTACCTCCCAAGTTGGTCCACACTGATTATGTACATTTACAATGCTCTCATTTTCTCAGTTCTGACGCTTCGAGTAGAGTCTGCATGATGCCAGCTCACCAGCTGCCCACATACTCATCGATATAGAAGTCTAACATTTAGCTGGTGAGATTCATGGAGGGAGAGTGTGGGCTTCAGTACGGATGTCTGTAGTGCAACGTGACTGTTTCAGGCTTCAGATGTTTGTCCTTTGATGAGAGGAATAAGCCTTTGAATGGGTGAACCTAGACATAAAAAAATAATGGTTGATTTGAAATGACTGAGCATGTTCACACAGCCTGATTTTTTAAACTCCTTTAATGATTCAGCCAGCTTATTGATATCATCTAATGAGTTAGTCCATCACTCCCATGCATGCACCTCCAGACCTGCTAACATGGGCCTGGATGAAAATCAATATCAGCCAAGTCCCACAGTCTCTTCTCAGTCTTTCTATGGCTGACGTGTCTGACAATCTCTCAGACGGTCTGAGCAAGATCAACCAAAGCTTTCTACCAGGGAACCGTCTAATGACGCACCTGAGGTCATGTGACATCACCTAAACAACTGCCCTGAAGATGGACTCAAAAAACATCGCCTACATCTGTAAATGGCTGAGTCTTCCTCGATAGCTTCTCTTTGGAGAAACAGCCCGAAGCCTGAGATCACCTGAACCTTCGTATGGCTTCGTATACCGTACACAGAGATGTCAGCTGTGTGCTCACCAGCAGGAAGGAGGGTGTTCACGTATATATTTGCAGAGGCTACACTCAAACATCCACCAGAAGTTCACAGGCTCACATCATTAAACTCTGAGAATTTGTTCAATATCTTGATTTATTGGTGAATCCTTCCAATGTTGCTGGAGTTTTTTTGGTCATACAGTCCCACTTATAATATTATATTATATTATATATATTATAAACTAATATTAATATTAATCTACTTATAGTACAGACCCTGTTCCTTCAAATCACTCAAGATCAAAACACAAATTTCTGTTGAGTATCTTTATTGCCTTATTTTTTCCAAAGGCTGTAAAATGTTGCACTTCTCAGTTTTGACTTTCTCACCCCAAGTTGCTCTTTCATGGTGTTTCAGCTTTATGGTACTAGTGCACTTTACTTCTCCTCATAATTCATAAAGGAAGCCTTTATAGAGACTAAACAGACCTGAGGATAGACCCACACACCACAGGCAGCCTCTGCCATTCATGCAATGGCAACCAAGATGGGACAATTGACCTAAAAAATAATAGACAGTGTATAAATAATCCAAGGGGCTCCACCTTATTCTGGCAGGCAATAATGCTCAGGTATTAATATTTCAGTTAAAAAAACCCTCCACATCTTTCTTGCACAAAAGGCTGTTTCTTTTCTTATAATCAATAGAGAAAATGAAACTGTAAATAAACAGATACTTCTGTGCAAGCTAATGAAAAATCGTCATTATTTGTTATTTATGTACTGTGTGCTCATATACAGTTGGTTTCTGTTGAAGCAAACTTTAACTAGAAGCTTATGCAAATTGACTTACTCACCACCCTCCCTCAGTATCCTTGGATACATGTTATTTATTCATTTTAGTCTCCTTCACTGCACAACTGCCATCTTTCAGGGCAACACACTCAGATCAGATGATGATCATGTGTCTCAGCTGGGGTCTGCAGTATCTGCTGTTCAATCTGGCGCACACACACACACACACACACACACACACACACACACACACACACACACACACACAAACACACAAATCACATGCAATATGTTTGTATTTTTCAAACATATACCTATACAAGGGATACACATGGAAATATATGATCATGGATTATATATACAGACATATACACAGGTGTGTATGTGCACACATTTTCATTTGTCAGTTCAGATGGTGAAATGTGGCAAATTTTTGTTATGTGTGTTAATAAATGCACTATGTGTAGATATATTCACACTTTTCATTTGTTAGATAATATGTAATACTGTAATTGCACATCTACGAAGCGAGAAAAGAATATTCATGATTAATCTTAGCTTATAATACATTACTGTCATTTCAACTCACACACAGTAATTGATCTGTGGATTTTGAAACGCGTCCATAGAGTTGCACACTCTGTGGTCATGAATCAAACTATGTAGATTATACATATATTAACATGTATGAATAAACAGCAAGCTGCACTGAAACAGCTAATGTGTTTGTGCTCTAGTTCATGATTGTGTTAATCAATGCGTGTGTGTGTATAGGGTTTTTTTCCGGTCTAAGATGGAATGGTGGCTGCTATGGTATTTACTCCGCTGTTGCTAGGACACTCCCTTTGAACATTTTAACCAAGCCTTTTCATTGGTCCGCTGCGATGATGCAAGATTCCCTCACCCCAAATCTTTCCTGCGTGCCCATAGAAACATGCCCGTCTGCATTTCCTCCTCGTTCCTTCTCTGACAGTCTTTGTCTCACACCCCCCCCCTTTTCTGTCCGTCAGTACCTATCCTTGTCCATTCTCTCCATTCATCCCTCTCACGCCATCATTAACTCAAACGTTCATTAATTCATCCCTGATCTCAGCATTTCTCTCCCTCCGATCAGTCTTTATCACCTCAGTACATTCTGTCACTTCCCTCTCCCTCATCCAGTCAAAACGTTCACCGCAAAATGGTGTTGACAGCATGTGGCGGTGTCTTCCAGCGTTGCACAATCATTCTGTCCTGCTGTCTTGCAGGGATTAGTGTGCTCTTATGTGTCTCACAATGTCCCATTTTCTCTGTCCAATTTGAGTTGCAGGATCTTATTAGATTGCCTTAGCATGTGTCAGGATTATCAGGTTTGACAAGGCAGAAGACAGGAATGGGGGTTGGGTATATTTCTCTTAATGTAATGTCTTCATGTACTCCAACCTTTTCTCCTCAACGACAAGTAGAGTCAAACTGGGTGATGTGTTCATGCTATCGCAGCAATTACCCCAAGTTCACAGCTACACATCACTCCGCATGATGACATGCATTTCACACTACAGAAGTGTGTAACCTTGTAGATCCAGCATGTCAGTTATTACATGCTGAGAGACTGGGAATAGAAGATGGTGGTATATGAGGTTAGAGGGAAATAAAAAAGGAGAGCACAGGGAGACGTGAGGCAAAGATGGGTATGTTCGTCTCGTTTGCTGCTTCTCTCACTATTTGTCACTTTCAAAGAGGCACTGTCAACACAACCCAGCAGGTGTAATGATGTGTAATGATCTCCTCCAGCCCTCACTGAACAAGATGTTGCTAGGGCCACTGCATAACTTCAACTGACACTTTATGAACAAGGCAGATGAGTGACACGTACGATGACACAGAAATGTGCGCGGCTACTCCAAAGTGTCATGGTTCGTGCCTGAAAGTGTCCTGTCAAAATATTTTGACACTAATGAAGCCAACAGGATGGCCTGAAAGACCATTTTAAAGCCTGAAATGAAGTCACTATATAGATCAAAGATATCAGCTGCTACCTGCATTGTTCTATGAAAACCAGGAGATCAATATCTTTCTGAAATTATTTTAGAAAAGTTTCTACCAATGTTTCACTTGCATATTTGACAATGCCATAACTGGGTGGTATTTAAGGCCAAACCACCCCAAACATCTGACATACCCTCATAATGAAGCCAGAAATAAGTGGATGACGTGGACCACATTTGAGTCAATCCTTCATCTTCATCCATATGTTTGTTCATGTGGCCCAGCTGGTTTCTCCAAAATGCCTGGCAAGTTGTGTTTTATTTTAACAATTTTGACTTGTTGACTGGCCAATCCATCTGTCCAGCAGCAACATCTGCCATCGAAACATCTGTCACTTTATCTTACATGGTTGTTGTTGATGTTCTTTTTGTTTCCATACTGGGGTTCAGAGGATGGATCAAAGTAGTATTGTATCTAGGTCTTCATTCATTTAGGAATTTGAGATGTGATCCGTCTCTACCTGGTAATCTTTGGGTTTTTAATCCCATATTGTCAAGAATTAGGGATTATTCCCTTGGATCAGAGATTATCCTGTTAAAGGAACATAGAGAGTAATAGAGGGTACTGGGTACTGAGGACAGGTCCAGATTTAAGAATCAGAAAGTTATATCCATACCAGAAGAATATTCAGTATGTTTAACTTGCTGCCTGAACTTAAATTCAGTGCTTGACTTTCAGGTACATTTATGTCTATTTGCTCATGTCTGTTCTTAAATATAAAGATTTAAAATTAGCATCTTAGTTTAGCACAAAGACTGACTCAAAAGTAACAGTAACATAAATCTACCAGCAGCTCCAAAGTGCACCAGTAGAGTGCTGCATGTATTTTTATAGACCACCCTGGACATTAGCATCATTCCCTTGACAAAAAGCCAAGGGAATTTTTACACTGCCGTTTGGTTTATTACAGAAAATAATTGCTGTGGCAAACAAAGCTTTATGATACTTACACCTTTTGTTCAGCACAATAATCGCCACAAATGATCTTTTATGATTTTTTGAGGCCTAAATACAATCAGCAGAGATAAAAAGCTAATGTATAAACAAATGACACCACATTCGACTGACTTCAACATCACCATGACTATGCTTCCAACTTGTAGTTTGATTCAGTGCTTCTTCAAAAGACTTTGCTCTTCCAAAGTTAGTAATAGTTTGCAAAAGTATAAACACAACAAAGTTGTAAAGGTGGTCTAGAGAGTGGATCGGTTTCGTGTTTCGTGTTTCCCCAACAACCTGCTTGGTATCACTTGGCCACTTGTTAGCAACCAGCTTTTTTTTTTTTTTTTTTTTTTTTTTTTTATGTAAAAGTTTATTTACTTACGTATTCAATGTAGTGGAATAAAATGTGAAAATGTGTTGAGTTTGTGTTAACCGCAAACCTTATTTCAGTCACCAAATTGAAATTTCATTTGAAAAACCCATAGACTTCAGGATGAGGGAGATGGAAGTGCTAAAGTGTGAAATAAAACTTCAGGACATTTGAATAAAAATCTTGTCTAACAGGTTTTGAAATATGGGATTTGTTAATTTAACACATCTTTGAAAAATAGATTTAGGAGATATTGTGATTTAATTCTCCATGACAAGGGAAGCCAAGATCAGATATCTCTTCGATCATATTACCTAACTCTCAATGTTGGATGGCGCTTGTGGAAACCACAGTCCTATTAAACTGTGTTATCGTCCTTGTTATGGGTGTCCTGCTGAAGCTCTTTGAAATGTGTGATATTACATCCAGTGAGACATAGAAACAGGCCACACTGAATCCTCTCTGGCTTCTGTGAGTCTACTTCTAAACCAGACATGACTCGTCTTGTCTAACTCTAATTTTCTATGGCAATAGAAGAGGCGGCGAATTTCTGTCTACAATTTCTGGATGTAATCGTGTTACCTCTGATCTGCTCTCTGAGGTATCATGGAGTCTGGTCTGTCGATCAGATCAATTTCTGTCCACTAATATCAATAAGTGGCCCGAATGCACACTCTCTGGCCATATTTAAGATCAATAGACCCAATGCAGGGGGAAGGTGAAACCATGGAAAGCTAAAGAGAGCAAAGCAGGAGCAGAGAAGCAGAAGTGTTTGGCAATTAGTGCATAATAACTGAAGAGGCAAATTATCTACTTAGTGATGTTATCTCAATCAAAGCTCCAGCTCTCTTAATAAGTCCTGCTGGATAATATAACCAGGTGTTTGGTTACTGAGGCTCAAGATAAATACTCTTAAAGGAGTCAGGAACACCTCTCCTATTAGAGATTTTGTTTAATAAACCTTGAAGGGGAGTGTGTTTGACTATGCTGCTGATTGTGGTCTCGCTGTTAAATCTATACTTTATCTCTTTGGATTCAGGCTGAGCAGTCGCCCAAACAGCGACTGTCCAATCACAACTAATCAGGCACATTAAGTCTCTCAAGTTCTAGTAGGAACAAGAACTTGATATCCACAGATTTTGGAGAATGGTGTCCCATTTTTAGCCTTTTCAAAACCAAAAATACAACAGCAAACAGTAAAGAAAGACTAAACCATCTGCTCTGCTGTAAGATACAATTGTTAGCAAGTCCAGCTAACTGGCCTCTAACTGTAGGAAAAGCTACATCAAGTGTAGGGTATCAGAGTATGTTAGAAAAAGAAAGTCAGTCTATTATGAGATATTTACCTACAGTGTGAGAATCCTGTATGATAACTATATGGACTTGAGTTTTTACTCAAGTATAACCAGTGTCACCAACTATTTTCAGTGGAAATTAGCTAAAGCCTGTTTGAAAAGTCAAGAGAGGTCATTTGATGATATCACAGATAAAAAAACATAAACAGATAATGTTATTCTAGATGCCAAAAAATGATAAAAGTTTCAATTGGTTAAACTGTATATGAAATGTATAAACCTTGACAGGGTTAGTAACAGCAACCCAGGAAAGAGGGGCTTAGTGAATGGCCAATTGTCATTTCAGTCTCATCACTACATGTGTTTGTATGTTCCTGCTTGTTTCTGTTTCTCTGTGTGTGTGTGTGTGTGTGTGTTCACATGTGTGTTCACATGTGTGTATGCCAGATCTGCCATGGGCACACTAGGACTCTGGCAACCATACTAGTGTTCAGTGTTTGATCAGGCTTGTGAGACCATACACTATCTTTTCCCCTTTCTATTCACATGAACACACACATATGCTCACTAATTAGCTCAGCTCGAGTCAGTGAGGATTTATCCACGGTATATATAATTCTTTTTCTATCAAACAACAAAGGAAGAATAGGCACGTAACTCAAAAATAAATCACTGGACAGAAATGAACCACAATAAACAGCCAAGATTTCAAACTTTCACACCAGGGATCTATCACTACCTCCCAGACTGACTCTCTTTCAGTTCATTCTCATTCTGCTCGATCAATTACTTTTTTCTCTCTCAGCTTGAGCCCATACCTTACATCGCAGCCAATTTCCTATATTTGAGAGCTGCTGCTATCCTTCCCCTCCCAGTGGGACAGAGAATAGTGTAACACTGCATCCTCTGCTATGTGAGACACACTGCAGCACAGTGTGATGGAGCGTTGCCTCAAGGACATGCCGGCTCTTCCCAGTATGTAGAGGGTACACGACTTTGACGCACAGAGCTGAATATAGATTCTAGGTCACACTGGGGTCAGAGGTCACCCCATTCATTCATTCTCAGTGGTCATGTGCTGTGGCTGAGGGATTGAGACACATGCGGCGTCCCAATTCCTTACTAGATTGTAATTCAGCATGAACTACAGCTAAGGTGCCATTGTAGGTACATTGTTTTTACTGCTGAATTTACAAAAACCTACTGTACATTACTGTGAGCAAGAAAAACAGACTTAGACCTCTTTTTTTTTTTTTTTTTTTTTTTTTTTTTAATCTGACTTCTGCTAAAATCATGTTCAGTCAATGTGAAAGCTGCGATATTGGTCACTATAGGAGCAATTGAAGAGAAACCTTTTTTCTAACTTGTGAAATAGCACAAACCAGACCTATGGGATTGGCTCAAAAATCAGACATGCAGACTAGGATTCAGTCTGATTCGGTCTCAAACGTGGCTACTTTTCTGCCATGTGCTACACATGTGCTTTAGACACATTGCATTTCACACCCTTCTCTCCCATGCCACATTTTTTTGTTTGCATCTGTACTATCAGCTATTTTCCATTAGTGTATGAAGTTGGACCACAGCTACTGAAGGGTACAAAGGGACTGAATGAGAGAGATTGAGTTATATGGGGAAGGATAAGGATAGAGAGGAATTTAGATTTCTGATTGCCACACAAAGAAAACACACAGTTGGTTTAAAGGTGAAGGTGAAGGTGAAGACTGGCTGATGTGCACAAAGTAGGCAGGGAAGTGAAGAGACTGAAAGACAGGCAGACAATAAATGGACTGAGAGAGCGAAGGAGAGTTGAAGGAGAGAGGAGACAGTGAGATGCCAGCAGGTTGAATTCAAACTGCCTTTATGCTCTGTTTTATAACATCCTTGTCAATCTCTGTTTAACATTTTCTCTCTCTCTCACACACACACACACACACACAAGTTTGCGCAGTTGTTCTTGCAAAGACATGGGGTTGACTTCCATTCACTGTGCACAACCAAACCTGAACCTGAATCCTAACCTTAACTATAACCATTTTATAAACTACAAACTATACCAGGATCTCAGGACCTCAGAAATGATTGATTGGAATGGCACTTTGGTCCCTATGAGGACAACTGACACTGACAATCTCCTGAAGATGTTTAGTTCAGCTAAATTAAAGTCAAACCAACTCAGTGTAAATCTGATAAAATTCAACTGAAGTAAATATGCACACACACAAACATAGTGTATGTATAGTAATCCTTACTACATACATACTAACTTGACATGTACAAATAGACATACACACACACACGCATGCGCAAACACCCTGACTCACTGAAATCAGTGCGTAAACAGTCTGTCTGGGAAAAAGAGCAACTGTCTGTACAGACGTACTGTATATCGCTTCTTTCTTTGTTTACAGACAGCAGGGGGTCAGGGAAGGACAGGGAGAGAGAGAGAGAGGGATGGGCGGCCAGAATATGTACAAATAACACACACACACTGTATACGCTCACAGACACATCACGGGCCCCCTGCGGATACATGCAGACCCCTAAAAGCCTATAGTGCTCCCTTTGATGGCAGCTAATTGGCATCGCACATCACAAATAAAGATAACAAGAGCTCGCTTTACAACCATCCATCCTCTGACAGCTGAAGCACAAAGAGGAAATTGCTCTTACAGCTGAAATCCAAGGCTTTAATTTTTCCAACTCTGCTTTTCCATGGTTCACAACGCCCCTGAGCCAAACCGTGGTATTCAAATATTAATGGCTATATTAAATAAAAGGCATATATTAATCTCTGCAGTGGAAGAAATAAAGAAAACAGAGCAGTGGAAATGAATTATTTCACCACGTTATGATACTTTGATAAACAGGGTACAATATTATAACCAATTTAAATGCTTAATACATGTAAACCTTTATAGTATCTATACAGTAAAGACACATTAGAGCTCAGGTTTTATCCACCTCTGTGCAAATAGACCTCAGTTCCTGCCTCAGTTCTTTATTTCACTTGAAAAATGATCACACTGAAGCATGTTAAACAATAAAAATGGATACAAGTACAGCTAAAACATGCCATACCATCTCTCTCTCTTCCTCTCTGTCTCTCACTCCATCCTCCCTCTTTCTTTGTCAGCCATGCAGCACAGAATCACAATGCTCATTTGCAATCGCCCTTTCATGAGGCACCATGCACTGCTCTGGACTCAGACTCAGCCAGTCAGTGTGTACATGTGTGTGTGTGTGCATGTGTGTGTGTATATGTGTGTGAGAGAGCGAGAGAGGGGGGAGGGGTGATGCAGGGGAATCGTAACCTCCTCCTTCCATTTCTGTCTCTCTCGTTCTCTTTTGCACTCTTCCACTGCATCCTTCGCTCTCACGCTCAGCCACTCTCCCTTTTTATTCTCCTTCCCTCCTCACCTCAGCGAGGGATGGTGGTATCTATCATTGTATGTATGTGTGTGTGTGTGTGTGCGTGTGTGTGTGTGTGTGTGTGTGTGTGTGTGTGCGTGCCTGAGGCAAATTGGCTGTAGCATTCCATCAGCGGTCAATCTTTAGAGATGGTGTAGCTGAGTCTGACACTGCCACTTCCCATTTTACTCCTTAAAGTGGCTCTTTGTCAAAGCACATCCCCTTGTTCTCCTAATTTCTCTTACCCTCTCCTACTGGAAAGCTGTATGTGATCATGACCCATTTTCCAACGTACCACCAGTATCAGCATAATAATACTGCATTTTCTATAATATATCTATATCAGCCTAAAAAAATCTTTCTGCTAACTAAAGGGAAGATGAACTATGCTTTAGGTGGGTGTTTATTTCACTCTTCATCCTCCTTTCTCTCAAACACACGTGAGCTGGTGATAGAGCACAGTTTCCAGCTCCTGTCTCTATCTTCAGTGAGAAAATGCTGAGAACAAAGGCTGAGAGGACAGAGGTAGCATATAAAAGGACATGGTAACAGAGGAAGAGGTTAAAAGGGTGTGCGGTGAGAAGATGAGTGAATGAACAGCTGTATAAAAAAGGAGCTTGGACAGAACAGGGGGTGGAGAGAGGGGTGTGTCGAGAGAGTGGGCAAAAGGTTGAGAAAGAGTGAAAGAGATAGAGAGGGAGTGAGAGTAAGAATAATCACCAGTGGGTCTTTTTTGTAAAGAGGACCCTGTTCAGTGAGCAGAACTAACATAAGCTGAGTACCTCAGACTCAACAAAACAGACAGATGTCTGCACACAGTGACTTTGTGATCTCTGGCTTTCTTCCTTTTCCCACTTCAGACCCTCTGACTCTCACCACTGGGTCTGAAGTCGGTGGAAGAGCAGCTACTGTACATTTAAAGACTTCCCCTTCTAGACTTCTCTAACAAGGCCGACTCTCTGGAGAAGCTCTACTATCTGATCAGCATGACACTGATTCATGATGGGGTGTATCAAGCAGCAACAGCAAAATCAAAGTCTTCCTGGAAATTTATTTATTACCTTTGACTTTAAAAACTTAATATTAACACTGAATACACGTTTCATTTTTTACCCATATCCCTAAAAGAAACTTTACAAGATAGGCTAGTAAACGAATGCATTTATCATAAAGGCTAATTTTATACTTTGTGCTGTAGCATTTTTTTGGCGTTGACTTGCAACAACTAGTTGGATAAAAGATAAACAGAAAATTAATCAAGAACAACAAATCTTACAATCACAAAACCCAACTGTCAAAATATACTCACAAAACCTCTAACTAATCGATCTATATTGTGTTTTTTCCTGGATGGAAATTATTTATGGTTCTTCCATAAGAGTGATTGAATAAATGTGTTCAGACCACTGAGCATCTGGTTCAGAGAAAGAGAATTTATAGTTTGTGCTCTCCACCAGTCGTTCACACTGCTGTTTGGTGACTTTATGCTACTCCAGGTGCAAAAATTCATGCAGCTCAGCTTTGTTTGATGGTTTGTAACCATCCATCTTCCTCCTGATCACATTCCAGAGGTTTTCAATGGGGTTCAGGTCTGGACATTGGGCTGGCCATGACGGGGTATTGATCTGGTGGTTCTTCATCCACACCTTGATTGACCTGGCCGTGTGGCATGGAGCATTGTCCTGCTGGAAAAACCAATCCTCAGAGTTGGGGAACATTGTCAGAGCAGAAGGAAACAAGTTTTCTACCAGGATAACCTTGTATGTGGCTTGATTCATGTGTCCTTCACAAAGACAAATCTGCCCAATTCCAGCCCTGCTGAAGCCCCAGATCATCACCGATCCTCCACCAAATTTTACAGTGGGTGCGAGACCCTGTGGCTTGTGGGCCTCTCCAGGTCTACATCTAACCATTAGACGACCAGGTGCTGAAAACTGGACTCATCGGAGAAGATGACCTTACTCTAGTCCTCTACAATCCTCTACAATCCTTATGCCTGGCTCTTCTTTGCTTCTCATTGATGAAGGGCTTTTTTCTAGCTGTGGACGACTTCAGCCCTGCCCTTAAGAGCCTGTTTCAAACCGTTCTCGCCGTGCACTTCACCCCAGCTGCCATTTGCCATTTTTTTTGTAGGTCACTCAAAGTCATCCTACAGTTGTTGAGTGACATTCAAATGCGTTTGCGGTTATCCTGGTCAGTGGAGAGTCGTTTTCGCCCTCTGCCGGTCTGTAGCTTTGTTGACCCCAGTGTCTGCTGCAGTCTTTTGAAATTTGTAGTTTAAAAGTTTATACTTTTTCTTGTTAAATAAGATTTGGATCAGGTGATCACCTAATCAGTACCTCACTAAGTAGAATGAGGTGGGCTTGTGTCAGAATTCAATAGACACTGGAATGAAATGGCTGCCAGACATGTAGAGATGCTGATTTAAGAAAATATTTGGAGTGGTCTCTTAATTTTTCCAGAGCTATATTTCTCACTTTTTTGTAACATTTTGTTGTTAAAATAATGGAAATATTCAGTGGATTAATTGTTAATGAAAATTCATATTAGTCAACCCAAATATAAAACTGTGTGGAGATAGAATCAAAGTTTAAATGTGACTTGGATGAACTAAATCTGCAGTTGTATCTTATTCCCAGATGCTGTATGTGCACAGCAAATACATACTGTAGATGGAAATTGATGTTTTTGCATGGATCACATTAAGCAGCGCTGAGAAACAAACAGGTGGTGTGTAGAGCTCAAAGGGAAAACTAAGGCACTCAGCTGATTAGCAGAATAGAAAATAGTAATCCATCAAAATGTGTTGTCAGGGCCCTGAAGCTGGACTGACATGAGATTTGATTTGCTAGAACCATTAATAGTTAGGACAACAGCAAGATAGAGATAGTTTTACATTAATGGTTTGCTATTTAAAATAACTACAACCGCAGTTTGACACTTGAAAATCAACATAACCTATTGTGGACAGAGTTTCCATTAATTCAGTGGTTCAAAGAGCAGAATACTGTCAATTTACCAAATACAAACAAATGAAGTCAGACTCGGATAGACACTTAAAAGCAGAAGTTTATCATAACTCTGTCCACAAGTATTAACCTCCTAAGTCAGGGCTTCACCTTTCTTCACCTCTCTATGTCTGCAGAAATGCTTGACCTCTGCCCTCTCCCATAGAGAGGAAATCAATAAGCATTAGGCAATTTACTTGAATGGGACATGTAGTCAAAACAAAACTCCCTATGTAAGGTAGAAGACATGTAATTCCAGGAGTGGGTGGTGTAGTTTACAACCCCCACAAGTAGGAAAGTCAATGCTCTGGTGTCCTGCACACTCAAGAGATTATGGGAAGTATAGTTCATCCATCCATCCAATCCACATGTGATTGATAACACCGAACAGTAACCCGACTATGTGTTGCCATGAGAATAAGAGGCTGTGTTTCCCTGGCAACTATTCTTCAAAGCCCCCCTCCTCTCTCCTGTCTACACTCTCTCCTGATGAGATTTGATGATGCAAGGGCAACAGCAGTAGTGTTAATAGTTACACCAGACAGTAGGTAAGACAATGCTGGAGTTGTGAGAGGTGCAAAATGAATGTGATAAGCTTAAAGAGCTTTGTCCGTTATCGACATTTAAAATGGGGGTGATACGAGCCCCTTCTCTCTACTTAGATTAGACTGATTCACCATTGGAAGGGTAGGGTTAGGGTTAGGAAGCTTTTGGAAGGGTAATAGTGATCATGTTAGATCGAAGCTATTCATTTGTTTCTGATCATGATCCTTTACTGCTTATTGCAGCTGTAGGAAGCTGTCAGTCAGACATTTTGCACTGGGGTTTCAGGAGACCAAAACAGAGTTAAAAGAAGAGAGAATGTTGGACTTAAATTAATTAGATGGACACAAACATGAATTAAAGGGGAAATAAGGTGAATTAAGGTTGACCAGATTTCTGAAATGAAAATTGGAGACAATTCCAGTTTAGTGGTCAATATATCACTAAAATATCCAGTGTTTTTATCTTTAAACAAACAGACATGTTATGTTCCACTACCCAATCAGAGAATGAGCTTCTCATTGTGGTCCTGAGTTATGCTGGATGTGAGTCAGGACCAATAATTGTGTTATTAAAACTGGAAAACTCCGATTGGACACCAGCTTATCTGCCCTGCTACCCATCATTCTCTCCTCCATTTTCCCTGTTTTTATTTCATCATTAAAAACTAGCTCTAGCTGGAGACAGACTATCAGAAACAGGGAGTGAAAACAGGACATATGGTCATCTTAAAATTAAAGATAACATTGCTGTATATCAACTAAATGTGCAGGTAACACGTTTGATTTATTAACAACTTATAATATGTTAAATATGTTAATATTATTTTCACAGTTTGTCTCTACTGTCCCCAGCTGGACAAAAAAGCGTAGACATTTTTAGATGCAGTTGAATCTGGGTGGATTAAGTTTTAATGCAAGGTTTGCTGAGTAAACTCATACCCTCACTTTAAAGGCTAATCAGGGCAAATACATCAGCCTAACTATTTTTAGCTCTTATATTCATTTGCCCTTTGTGGCCCTTTCTTATTCCAATCATGATTTTCTTTGCCCTTGCTGACACTGTGCATCTTAAAACCAAAATCCACACTTTTCCCTACACTGTACAGGATGTTGAAATTTACGTTAATTTCCCTTTCTCTCTGTCTACCTGTCTGTCTCTTTGTCAGGTGGTGGGTGCTGATGCTGTAACCACTGTGTGGAGCTGACAAGCCCTGGTTGATGCAGTGAAGTGTTCCAGAGGGATAAACACAAGCGAAGGTAGGAATGAATGATGAGGAGTGAAAAAAGAAAGTGAAATGGGAAAAAAATAAAACAACAGCTGAAAAATAAGGACACAGCAGAGAAACACCATATGGGTGAGTTGGGAAGTGGAGAGATGGCTGAACAATTTAGGAGTAGGATAACAGTAGAGAGGAAAGATGAGAGCTTGGTGTGCAGTCGCAGCGCACCATGTACACAGTACAGCTGCTGAATGGGATTTGATTCACAGACGAGTGAATACCCAGCCAGTGTGCGACAGAAAGAGACATTATTGTGGTTAGTGGCAGAGAGAAAGAGACACAGATGGAGAGAGGGAGTTCAGATGGCATTATTGGTGAGCTAATAGAGGTTAGGCGAAGACGAGCAGAGCTCTCTCTGTGCTCACTAAATCCACAATGATGAAGCTCCTGGGCTGCAACAGGAGGAATCTTTCAGAAAGAGCTGAAAGGAGTCTGGGAGGCCTTAGCTCTGCCGCTCAGCTTCCAGTCTGGACCAGGTTTGCCTTTCAGCCGCCATGTGGGAGCTGAGCCGTGTCTTTATTAAGACTTGAGGAGCCCTTCGGTTTGGTTTCTCTTGCCAGACTACAGATGAGAGTTGTGAGCTGTGCAGTTGCATAAGAGAGGCACTTTGCTCCACTTTCATGCTGGCTGACTACAAACATTTTGTGTGTTTGCGTGTAACAGAAACTGCAACCAGTGTCCACCAAGCACACTTCCTACTTCACAGACTGCCATGTCCTAATGACCTAAACGTCTGTTATCCTCCCAGTGGCTTTTGTGTAATGTAGACTATGGACCCAATCTAAAGTCAAACGTGTGTTTGCACTGTCCAATCACTATTTCCATTCAGCCACTTAGAGTTGGGCCACCAGTGTAACTGATGGCGCCATAACAGAAATGTGCTGTGACAAGACAAGGCCAGAGGAGCTGGGAGATTGCTGCTGAGTAGTGAAATAGAGAAGTGATGCAGAGAGGAGAGCTGCAGGGGATATTTTTGAGGAACCCATTCTGACGTCAGAAACAAAAAGAGAGAAGGAGCTTTCCCTATTTGGAATATATTGAAGAGATACAGACATAGGTCTACATCAGCACAGTACAGCCAGAGGAGAAGGACCTACATGTAAATAACACTGAACATATCATACTGTATGCTGTATAACATCCTCACAGAGTACACTCTTCTTCAACAAAAAGCTTGAAAAAAACAAAAAGCAGCATCTAGCACAGAGAGCGAATAGAGAAAACCACAGGCCTTTAAATAGATGTCTGAAAAAGAGAAGTGTGAAGTGGACTGAGAGAGACAGAGAGAGAAAGAGCGAGAGCAGAAGTTTACATCAGTCTCTAAGAAAGGCAGAGAGTGGCAACCAGTGCTACCGTGGGACTCTAGATATTGCTCAGAGCTGGGCTAACCTGGGATTTTCTCACAGCAACAATTTCACAGAGCAGAGAGGACGAGGACAGAGAGGACCGGGGAAAGGAAGCTGGGGATAACGGACGAGGCAAAACGCTCATAAGAGAAGAGGGTAAGAAGAGAGAAGTGTGAGAGGCTGCTGGTTGATTTCTTTCCTGGCTTTAAGGTTCTATGAAGTGCGTCTTTGTGTTTACCAGATGTGCTCTTGAACTGATTATGGTTCAAGTTGTAAAGACTGATGCATCAGCTCCCAGTGTGTGAGCAAGCTAGATGCTTTTTTTCCACATCTTCTGCTGAGATGAGCAGACGATATTGCCAGGCCAACAGTATCCTGGCAACCATCAGCCGAGCTCTGCTCTCTGGATGGACCACATGCCGCTCCAGACTCAATGTTTGTGTGTTAATGTGTGTGTGGCCGCTGCGCAGCTACTGCTAACACACGTCTATTCACGTTTCATACAGCTTTCATTGTCTCATATAAAGCCTTGATATGAATCTCAGCTTGACTTTGCCTTTGCAATCACCTTGTCAGGCCAAAGATATGAATTGTTTATTCATATATTCATAGAGTCGGTTCAGTGTGTGTCATGGAGCAGGTGGTCTTAAAGTCAGAGGGAGACAGGGTGTGCTTTACATCTTTGGATTGATGCTCATAGGTTAGAGAGAACAGTGACTCAGCATGCAGCTCCCTTTCTCAGCCTCCCAACAGATTTTGTAGATAGAGTAGACATATAATACAGGCGATGCAGTAGGCTACTTGTCTAAAAGAGAAAGTGCTACTTTGGAGAATGTCAGCGAGCTGTCTCAGCACCTGGACGGTGTAACTCCATCCCTTTCTCATGTCTGCTTCAGTGCTGCATTGCAACACCAGTTCTTGCTGAGTAACAGTGAAAAGACCAGGGTTTTTTTTTTGTTGTTTTTACAGGACGGTGCCATCTTGTAAACATGCTAATTCTGGCGATAAATCAGTCTCACAAGGAGAAACTGATAGGTCTCCAGTGCTTGCTAACATAGCACATAAACACAGAGGGTAGGGGGCAGAGGAAGTGAAACTTGGCAGCTGTCTACCTTCTGCTACTGAAGTCCCTCTATGATGGGGGGGGGGGGGTGATTGAGGATGATTAAGGGGGAGGCTTTCATGCTTGCACAGCAGAGAGTCATTTATGAATATTGAATTTCACTTGGTTTTTATGTTTACTGTGTGTTTATTACACACACCGATACACACACGGCTTCCCAATCCTCTCCCTCATCCTTCCCTTAACAGCCATTTTCCTTAAATCTTCCCATTATGGATTCAAAAGAGCTATTTGTACATTTGTCTATTGCTACATAGACAATGTTAACATTATTCACCAGTCTAGATGAAACATTTCAAATAAGTTAAACATCAAACTTCAATCTTTTACTCTCCAAGAGCTGTCTCCAGCTGTGGAAAGTAGAGCTAATATTAACTTTTGTCTCTATCCCATAATTTCTTATCCTTATACATAAGTTATACTTTTTATTTTCCAATAGTGACTCACTGCAGTTGGTTTGCCCTGAAGACATAACTCTGCATAGAGGGAGTACTATAACCTCTTGTCTTTTAAATTCAATGATTGCTGAAGCTCTTGACAAGCGACAATCACACACACTTCTGACAAGAAATTATGTTTGGCAGCAGAGAAACGTTACAACCTTTAAAGGTTACATAAGATCTAATATCACATAAATATTCTGTATCAGCGTCTTCTAGCTCTTTATTGAAGCTGTATAATATTTACATTGCGCGAAATACTCAAACTCAAGCCTCCAGTCTGTGTGGTATTGACCAACCCTAATTTGAACAATATTTGGCTCCACAACCTGTGTTAGCGCTGCCTGGCCAGGAAGGGGTTAAATGAGTTGAAACCAGGGACCTGGTCTTACATTCTGAAACTATGTCGTTTAGTGTGGTGCCGTACATGAACATGTGAGCATGGAGACCTGTATATCCTCCCCTGTCTGACCTGTTGGATAATCTAATGAAGCTTGGATCATTGGTTTCATAAAGTGCTGGCATCTGCCCTTCGGGTATGAAGTATAAAGAGCTTGTCATAAAGTATCTATAGACTGCTGTGCATGAAGAGCATTAGGAGAGAGTAGCCCATACATAGCAGGCTTTTATTAGGTTACTATAGTCATGTAAATGGATTAAAACCACTGTTCAAGTCTAGTGACTCCCAATGAGTGAGCTAAATGAGTCACTACTGGATTCAGGTCCCCCTGTAATTGAATACAGCATACGGTGCGTAGTGGATGCAAACTGTGATCAGTGTCATTTATGACTGGAATGTCTGACTTTTTTTTGTCTGGACATTTTGCTTAGACAGACAGATGGAGGAGGAGAGGAAGACGGGATAATTAGACAAGTGCAGATGGGTAAAAAACTAAAACAGTCACAACCTGCTGTGTTCTCCATGTGCATGGTGTGTATTTTTATGCGGGTTGCCAGGTTCTGCGTACTGTATGCATTTTGTTGTTTCCTCCTGTCCAGGTCGCCAGCCATGGGGAACCTCATTAAGGTCCTTGGCAAGGATTTAGAGAACTGTCCACATTTTTTCCTGGACTTTGAAAGTAAGTGAGCACCGGGTTGTGTGCACATGTCTGTGTGCTGTGTGAAATGTGAGCGTACGTGTGTGTGTGGAGCAGAGGTGTTCATTGGGAGGTTGCTGGGTGGGGTCAGGGGAGGCACTTGGATGTGAGCTGATGATGGTGCTGTTGTGGGTGTGGTTTGTCGTTATCAGTCGCTCTCTGGTCCCACTCTTAGTGTTTTCTGAGGCTAAAATATATTCTGTACAATGATAGATATCATAAAAATATATGTATATTTAAATGTAAATATATGGTACAATGCGTCAAACAAGAGTCAATTATTAGTCAATATTTAAGAGTCAAGTCTGCAGTAGCCTCTGAAACTAGCTGTCCTCAAATTAATACTGTATTTCATACAGAATATCAAGCTTTGAGTCCTTCCATGTAAATGTGTAGTTTTATAGAGAGACGTTTTATGGGATTAGATTTGGTCAGTATGATTAAACAAAATCTCCCAAGAGTCAGACCAAATTAAATTGGGAATGATTGAATCAAACAAGAGAGCTCAATTTGATTATTTTCTTTTTTATATTTTATTCAGCACTTTACTTTTACTTTCACTTCACTGCTATAGTTTTGTCATAGAATTCTTTTTTCCTCTAATATTTAATTTTGTTTGTTTGTTTATACTGAAACCACATAGTACTATTTTCTGTGAATGAAAATTATAGATTTTAATTCAGTTTTTTTTCCTCTTTACTTTCAAGCACATTTCACCTTTAGACTTGAGGACTGCTGACATTAATGCAACTAAATCAAGGACATTTTCTGTAATAATTATACTGTAAGAGTGGGATTAAAGAAGCCCTGTGTCCATGTCACCATGCTTCACCCAGGACATACTTCCATCATGCCATCCAGACCTCGCCCTGACACCTTCAACTCCCAAAAACCACACACACACACATTCAGATCACACGCTCACTCACACACATACACCCACATGTGCACAACCTCCAACACCCATCCCCTCATCACCCACAGACTTCTTCCCTCTCTCTGTTCCAGGGGGCTCATGGGAAACCTCCTGAAAGTGCTGGCTTGCGCCGAACTTGAGCATGGCCCAATAGTTTTCCTTGACTTTGAACGTGAGACCATCCGCTTCTTATTTTTTTGAGTTATCCCTTTCTCTACGTTGCCTTTGCCCCCCCCCCACCATTCCATTGATCCTAGCTGACCATTGTGTCATCTTAATGTCCTTATTTCCCCTTTTTCCCCCTTCTGCTTCTCCCTCTCTTCTTTATCTTTTGATTTCTGCTCCAGGGACTGGCATTTGAAAGTCATTTGGCTCCTTTCTAAAGAATCTTATTCACACACGCCACATCTTATTAGATGCAGACAGATGCACAATGGCATGGTGACACTGTGGCAAAATGACAACAATACTGCTTTGATCTCGTCTCCTAAGTTACAAAAACTGTGGAGAAATAAACCGCAAATGCCAGTTCTGTGTGGGTTTCTGTTGCTCTGGGATGATGATGATTAACAAAAAGTCTATCGTCATCCCACCACCTCCTCATCTCCTCATCCTCTATTGTGTGACCTGCTGTGTGTCTGACCTATCTGAGTGAGTGAGTGTGTGTAATACTGAATAATATGTGTAAGAGAGTGAAACTGATTAGGAGAATACAAAAGAAAGAGAGACCGATTGTGTGAGGTTGGTGATAAATCCACTACCACCCTCTCTTCTCATTCTCCCAGTCAGTTGTTGACTTTGCAGTGTGAAAATGTCCCTCTTAACAAGTCATTTGACAAAACAGTTAACAAGAGCCATGCTAGTAACTCAATGAGGCTCTACGGTGGCACAGCAGTGCCTTGAGCCAAATGCTAACCACAGCATGCTAACATTCGCACAATGATAAATATGTTAATGCTCAGCAGATATAATGTTTAACACTGTATGTTCCCCATCTTAGACTAATGTGTCAGCATGCTAACAATTGCAAATTAGCAATTAGCTGCTAGCATGGTTTTATATTGCTATATATATTGATAGGTGTTAGCAAAATTTTTATAAACACTGAACTGGAAAAGAGTAATCTTCACAAAATTTTACTTTAAAGTGATCGAGACAACTAAATGAACTGTTAAGAAGAAGATATTTTGCAGTGTATCCCAACATATTCTGCTCCTACTTAAGCGCTTTCCCTCTTTAACAGCTGACTTCCTCCTTTACTGACTGTATGTTACAGTGGGAGAGCTCACTGCTGGCAAGACACATCAGCTGTCAGATAGGCAGAGTTTTCCCTTCATTTTTTTGGGACTGTGATTCACTTCAAATGCGAGTGCAATGACTCAGACCCTCCCTAAACACACACACACACACACGGCCCATCTGTGAGCTCTCCCTCTCAATGAGACACAGAGACACACTCACCTCTGTCACGCAGCTCAGTTTGGTTTAAACTCTGTACTGACGTTCATGAAGCTATTTATGGCTGAATGTTATAATCACTATAGTACTTCAGTAGATCAAAAAAGTTACAGAAATGCGGATATTTTTTTTATTCAATGTCTATGCCCAGCTAAACACAAGAAGGTGTTTTAATGACAGACAGGAGGTGTTAGCTTAGCTTAGCATAAAATCGGGAAGTGCTCCCTGGCAGTCATCTCTAGTCATCTCCGTGAGGTTACGAGACATCCAACAGAAACCCCAGTGAGTCACTGCGCCTGTCCAAGAAATAATTTAGCATTAAAATCCCAGTAAGTAAAGAAAAAAAGAAAACATTTCTTTTGGACAGGGCCAGACCAGCCGTTTCTGCCTCCAGTCTTTATGCTACGCCAAGCTAACTGTCTCCTGGCTCCAGATTTATAATTAGCTTTCAAATGTAATAGTGTTATCAGTTTAACAATAATGCAACCTATTCCTGCTAGGGGCATACTGTATGTTATGCTCATGAACATTATGCTGTTATGAACAAAATATGTAGCTGTTTACCAGGTAGTTGTTTACCAGAGAAACGCTGGACCACATTAGTGAGAAGGCAACACTAAAATAGCAATGCATGCTGTGCTTATTAAGGCAGTTGGTGTGCATGTAGGATAGCACATATTTCATGATTAACTATTTCTCTGCAGGGAGGCAATGCCTCAGGGTGTGAAAATAATCAGCAGTGCTACCTCATGTAGAGAACTGCATGGCAACACTCCCACTTCCACTTAATACCTGAGTCACACATCGGGCTGGATTGCTCAAAGAGAAAACAAACAAAAAAAAACAACACAAACACAATGATGACTCAAGATGACACAACCTAAATTGTGTCCCTCAAACACTCCTGTATGCATGCAGCACGCCACATGGGCAAACGATGCAGAACTGTAACTGGGAGGTTCCCTGCAGCAAAAACATTGAGTTTACAGTATGTGTGCTGCTCAAGAGTGTTAGTGTGAAACAGAGAAAGTGAAAGAGTGAGCATGCCCAGAGGTTGTCGTCCCTGCTGCTCATTTGTTTTAACATTTCTCACAATTAAACCTCAAGGGCACAAAAAAATTCATAGAAGTAGAATTAGAAAGTGGGAAAAAGATTGATGAGACAATTACATCTATCTGAGCCTGTATCTGCTGAACGGACAGCGGAGACGATTACGCTTCAGGAGTCACACAAGTGTCCAAGTGGTGCAATACACCCCCATCAAAATGTTAAACTGTTAGTTGTTACACCCTCATCCAGACAGTTACCTGAAGAGAAGCTGACTGGTCCTTATTGGGTGACCACACACTGCAGTCAAACCTTACTGTGTGACAGAGTGTAGCCCTCAGGTCTCTTGATGCAATTCTCAGGTGGATAAATTGGTTCATTCATTTTCTGGCCAGATTTTGACCTTAGATGAGTACAGCTGCGATGTCCTCTAACACGATGAAGTAATTACCACTTGTACCGACATGTTTGTATTGCAGTCATGTAATGAGTGATCAGGGCTCTAGGACATAATCTTTTCGGGTCCTTCCTTTGCCAGTAACATCCTCCTCTCCTCAAATGTTCTCTCCTTCTTCCTCATATTTTCATCACCCTCTGCCCTCTCCTCCATCTTTCCTTCCCATTTCTCTGCCACCTCCCCTTCTACTATTTTCATCTCTACCCATACCTTACATCCCACTTTCACTTCCCTCTCCCTCTCTTACCCCACTTCTCTTCCTCTTTTCCTCGCTCTGTACTTTCCTTCCTTCCTCCCAGACGCCCAGCCCACGGAGGCAGAGACAGCCGTGTGGAACCAGGTCAGCGCTGTGCTGGAGGAGGCTCATGGGATCCTAGCCGAGCTGCAGTCCTATAATGGCGCGGGCCAGGAGATACGAGAAGTGAGCATGAAGCAGTCAATAAGTGCTGAACATCAATAAACAGACAAGCCACAGCGCAGCGCAGACAAACAACACTTGTGTATGATTCACATGGCCTGCCAGGGTGAAAGTCTGACATGTAGCGTACCGTGCATACACTGTAGGCAGAGACAGCAATGTGTGAAAATATTTTTTTCAAACAAACAGTCCATGCAATATGTTGTTTTTAGTGGCAGTGTTGCAGTGGAGGAATAAATATCCATTGGAAAGCTGATATGGTGGTCTTGATGAGCACCAGTTACCGTATAAGTGATTTCAACTTTTCCTCAGCGTCACATTACTGCAAACCAGTTCCCTCAGTTCCCTCTTTGCTCTGGTGGTGGTGCTTGTTAACAAATAGTGCTGAATTGTTTACTCCGCTTGCTTCCTAACCTTAAGGACTTGGAAGCATTTCTTAAGAACAGTCTTATCCTCTTAACTATATTTCATTTAACATCTGTACCTGCTGAAGATTTCAGTGCTAAACCTTAGCTGCTGTCGGGCTGCAAGGCCACTACTCATTTATGGGAATATTTTAAGTTTAATTAATACTACCAGAGATCAAAATTATGAAAGTGACACAAAGCATCGTTAAGACTAAGAATTTTTAAATTATGTGATTATCAGATGAGTATTAAAGGATAAATCTGGTAACATTCTGGACCAAAACCAAAAATGATTTTAACATGACAGTTTTGACAGCTTAGCAAAAATCTGGTGTAACTTAGTCCTCTGTGTCACTGAACTCCATTATTGTCCATAAAACACATTAGTTACCCACACTAATGCACTGCGTGACAAGTGGGTGTAATAATAACAATGTGTATTAATCCACAGCTGAAAATAGTCCCAATTTACTCCAGTTTGATTTTTATTAAAAACTACAGTGCTCCGCTGTTCCAGAAAATGCCTTAGCATGTTTTAGAAATGGTAGTTTTTATTTTTGACACATTTTTAAATTTCCACTTACAAAAGGAACAAATGGTTTTGGGGGAGTGCCACTGTAATAGAGGTTTAGAAAGTAACAGACAGGAACTGAAACCATAATAGCAACAACTGACTAATAATTTCAGTAAATACAGTTAAATGTAATTTAAGTGAGCAATGGGTATCAGAAAAGTAGATTATGCAACTAAATCAGATTTTGCTTGTAAATGACATTTGATGAGAAGATTCCTCAAAACCCCAAGTTTGCTGAAATGAAATCACTTTAATGTGGAGGTACTATGAAATTTGAATGAAGTGAAAATGTTTTACTAAAGTGAAATATAGCTTTAGGGAGGAGAGGATCAAAGAGATGGGAAGGTTTTAAGATAATTTTTGGAAACTAACATCTGTGTTTCTGCCTGCACTCCTGGCCTGTAGGCCATCCAGAACCCAGGTGACCTCGCTCTTCAGGAGAAGGCCTGGAACGCAGTCTGCCCCCTGGTGGCCAAGCTGAAGAGGTTCTATGAGTTCTCCCTCCGACTGGGTGAGTATGACCATTTTATATATATATATATATATATATATATATATGGTGGGCATAATGGGAATACCCAATAAGAGCTGAAATTATAGCTGCAAGAAGTTATAATTTAGAAAGAGTGAAAGGCAGGAAGAAATGCAACAGCTATGGAACATAAGCTGAGGATGCATATTAAAAAAAGAGGTGCATCACTCACTATCATATCTTTTTGACAAGGCTGTAATCTGCAGCAGAATTATGTATGAAAAGGCCCTTTTTGGGTGTTATACACTGTAAAGCATTGCTGACATGTTCAACACTTGCCTCAAAGATTACTACTGCATGTCAACACTAGCTACTGCTTTGTCTTGTTGACACTTATTTAACATCTACAGGGTGTGAGATGAGTACATGCAGTGAATGTGACAGATGTGACTGTTAACACATTGTGACTCTGACAAATACAAGTACAGGAAAGATATTTTAATCACACCTCAGTGAAGACATTGTATATGTGTCAATGAAGCTGAAATGAGAAAGAAGTTCATTTTGAGGTAATGAAAAGGGGTCGTTTCTCGTTCAGTCTGCCAGAATTCCTTAACACGCACAAGCACACGCACAAGCACACACACACTCACACGTACACCATGATGTCCTCTCAGCCATCTCTGCAGCATCCTGACCCAGCAGCCAGGCAGCCGTTGCTACGGAAACAGTGGTACATGGTTATCCAGCACAGAGAGACGGACAAAGTACAGAGAGGGAGAAAGGGAAAAAGAGAGAGAGAAGTATGTGCAGAGGAACAGAGTTTGGCTGCCGCCTCTGCTCTGCCTTCCAATAATACTTTGATGTCATGGACATTGTGTTCTCAGCTTACCGTACAACAAAGGCTGACTAATAATTGATGATAATGTACCAGCACTAATGTATCTGTGAGATACAGTTCAACAGATATCTTGTAGATGTCTCCTTACCTCCCTACTCATGGAGAGTAGGGAGGTAAGGAGACCAAACCTTAATAAGTGGGAGAGTACAGGACATCAATCCTGTTTTTGCCTCTGGCACCACCTTTTTTATGTGTTTGATCAATGGGTAAACTAAGAGGTTGAGAGGTCCCAAGTACAGTAAACAAACAGCTGCAGTGTCTCTTCATCCAAACTGTCAGTATATACCTTCAGGAACCAATGGCTCAGTAAGGGGACTGTGCGCTCTGTGCGAGCAGCAGGAGGGAGAGTGGGGTTTCTGCCCAGGCCCTTTAGATGAAACACTTCAGCGCTGTATTTATAGAAGCCCCTGATGCATTTTTAATGCAGAGGAAGGGATGGGGCCTCTGGAGACTTTTCTTCTGAGGCATTACTACAACATACAGCCTCTGAGGTCCAGATCTGGTGTCTGATTTGTTAGAGGCATCCCAGCAAGGAAAGGGTTTTGGTTTGGTGGCATGCGTGACACGGGGATATGTATGGTCACTGATACGGTGGCTACAAGTATGCTCAGGCTGCACGATCCACCGCAATATGATCCCTGTGGAGTACCACTAAGAGTATATGTTCATTTAGTTTGTCTTGTAAAGTGAAATTCATCATTAATGCCTGTGGTCATGGAGGGCAAACAGAGTGCTGTCGAACTGCCCAACCCTCAAACATCAAACATCAAACATCAAACTAAGTCTCCAGGCCCAGCCCAGTCATAACAAGACAAGAGCTCACAGCCATGCTAGCAGCTCTGTGAGCCTGTGTATTGTGTTAAATCATGTGTGAGACTGTGAAATGAATAAAGAGGAACAGAAAGAGTTTATAAGGAGGTTGTCAAATGAAACACTGTCTATTCTGAACTTTGCAAGACAGACTGTCTGCAGCCACGGAAGCAGCTCTGTCAGGCAGTGCCTACATCAATTTTTTTCCATGATTACCATTCAAGTTTAGTGTGTTAATGTGCTTATGCTTGCCAATCAGTACTGAATCTCAGTAAATGAGATCTGAGCCGAGGCTAAAGAGATGCCATTGGTTTTGCAGGCCATTGATCATAAACCATAACATGTGACAACTTTAAATTTTGACCTGATAAAGAGGGGAAATAAATACTGAAGGGGAAGTCTGTTTACAGGAGTACTGTTGTAGATGTAGAAAACAATTGAAAAGAGACTCCAAGTATGCAAAGGGGGTTTGAAAGAAAGAAGTCACTGGAGCGATGTCGCTACCTGCACTAAAATGGGAAAGGAAAAGATTTACAGTCTCACAGTTATGTTGTTCCAAAGCCAATAGGGTCCATTGGTACATTTCTGGTCACTTTAACAGTTTAATCTCAGCCAGAATGGCATTAGAACCTGAACCTTGTTTTCTTTGGGGATCTAACGTTTTATCATTCTGCCTGAGGCCAGATCCTAAAGTGCTCTGTCCAATTCTAAAAAGCCCAACAGGTATCCTGCAGTATCCAATGAGGAGGTGACAGAGCAGAAGTAAAGTGATTTTAATCTTTTTCTACCAGTTAAAATTCTACTGCTGCTGCTTCATCTTGTTTTTCAAGCTGTTGACATCAAAGAGACTTCTGATCCAGGCCAGATTAGAGAGAATTACAGCAGGCTGAACATGACAGATAAAAGCCTGCATAGTAACTCTATTGAATGCAGATTGAAGCTTGCGTGGATGAATTTCTAATATCTAAATGTGCGTACATTTGCAGAAAATGCCCTGCGCAGCCTGCTGGAGGCGCTGACGAGCCCGCCGTACGCTCCCATGCAGCATCTGGAGAGAGAGCAGGCTCTGGCCAAACAGTTTGCTGAGATCCTTCATTTTACACTCAGTTTCGATGAACTAAAGGTAAAGGGAATGATTCTTGTTCTAATTAAAGTCTGACCTTTACTGTACTAATCAAAATCAATATATGCACTGAGTAGCCCTGTGAAAACACAAATCACCTCTTCCCTCACCATGCAGATGACAAACCCAGCCATTCAGAACGACTTCAGCTACTACAGGAGGACCATAAGCAGGAACAGGCTGAACAACCAGCAGGTGAGTGCATGATGATAAGGTCTGGCTCAGGCTGTTCATGTTGCTCACATGATGAAGCAAAGCAGGGTGGCTTCACTTTCTCTCTTCAATCATTCATGACTCAAGTGGAGGTGTACACTCAATATTTCATTAGCCGTTCAAGTTACACACAAAGAAGCTCCATTAATTAAATTTGATTTGAATTAAACTCTGATTTTACCAGCTGGATGACATGGTTATTTGTTGAAGGTGATAACATCTGTTTTGCATTGTCACACAGCTGGAAGCAGAGAATGAGGTCAACAATGAGATGGCCAATCGGATGTCCCTGTTCTACGCCGAGGCAACACCCATGCTGAAGACTCTGAGCAATGCCACCACCAAGTTTGTTTCAGAGGTACAGAGTTCCCATGTTTCCAGTGCCAGATCAATGCCTCAGCAAATTTTTGAGTCAAAACTGACCAGATCAGAGTTTGTCACAGGAAGTTAATATGAAGCAGAATCTCATTAATATTAATAATCACACTCCATTACAAGTAAAATCATTATCAGGGCAGAAAATGTGGTGTTGCACAATTGTATATTATTATTATTGTATTATTCTTACTGATGCATTCATGTGTACATTGGAATTTACTGTTGTAGTTGGTTAAATTAGAGCTAATCTGAACCATTTTACAGTCTGTTGTGGTGGTTACAGGGAATTATATTCTATAGTGTGAAAAATTAAAAAAAATGAAATGTGAAATCTGTTTATATAGTTGCTAATCAAGTGTAGCTGAGTAAAAAGTAAAATACTCTCGTGAAGTAGCATCAGAACTTGAATAAATGTACTTAGTTTGATTCCACCACTTCTTAAAGCCAATAATTTATCTAATAATTTATTTATTTACCTATCAGTACAGTCTGTTCAGTAATTAGTCAGTTTACAATTCAGTTTCAATGTGGAGTTCATCTTTCTGCTTCACAGACCACCTCTGTGCAAAAAACAGTGCAAATAAAGACTATATCTGGGAAAATCAAATATTGATCAGGGATTAATAAATAATAATATGCCTCTTTTGACAACTTTACCCTCTTTACACAGTGCGTGTGAGTGTCATGACATCTTGCATAAAACAGAAAAAGATCACAGGCAGACAAGAGCAAGCTGCTACATTATCATTTGTCAGTGACATTAAAATGCGATTACTTATAGCGTTTAGTCCGTTTATTCCCTGGTACCATTGAGTCCTCGCTTCAAGTTCCTGTGCTGGACTGTTGCGTGAAAACTCCTGTCTTCTCCTTTCCCTTGCTGTCATAACAGCATTTTAAATTAGAGGCAGCAGTCTATCTCTGACTTTACACCTCAGTGCATTTTGATGGAAAAGACATTTGAGAAATACTTTTGAGGCTCATGCAACATTTAGAGGACATGCTGGTCATGATTGCCTTTTAGCAAAGCTGCTCGCCTGTCCTCACGCTTTTACTGAACTCTGCAATGTGCTCTGTCTCCACCCTATGGCACCAACCTGTCAGCACACAGCTACTGGGGAACAGTGTTGATGATTGGTTATTGAGGGTTGAAATGGAGTTTCAAAGTGGCCGAATTTTAAAAAGCAGAAAGACATACCTGCAATAATTCCTTGTTTTTTTATCGTCCTTCAGAATAAGACCTTGCCCATAGAGGACACCACAGACTGTCTGAGCACCATGGCCTGCGTGTGTCGTGTCATGCTGGAGACTCCGTGAGTACTTTAGACAAGTTCCCTTGTTTCCCTCATCCCTTCCTTCTTCCATGTCCTTTTCTCCTTGTCGTCCTCTTGAAAGGACAGAAGACTAAGTTTTAATTGACAACCCTTTCAAAGTGAACACAAAAGGGGTCTTCTCAAGTTTAAAACACTAATTCAAAAGACTGAATCACTAATTCAGTGAATAAAGAGATGGACCCCATTCTTCATGCCAAGCTTAAAATCTCTTTTAATAGATTTATGTATGTGAATAAAATGTCATCAGTAACTTGTCAATTACAAAGGGCTTCAATTAATAGTTGCAATTTTGACCCAGCTTGTTCTCAGATTGTAATTCAAGGCACTTTTTGTTTCTTTGGTTATCTCATTTTTCCTCTGCGTTTGTGTCTGTCCCAGGGAGTACCGCTGTCGGTTCACCAACACAGACACCATGCTGTTCTGTATGAGGGTGATGGTGGGCGTCATTATTCTATATGATCATGTTCACCCTGTCGGAGCTTTTGCCAAGACCTCCAAAATTGATGTGAGTGCACACACATTGTTCAAAATGCATGTACAGGTCTCTTTTGTGTCCAACACAGTCAAACCCTCCCTTTTAACTGTTTCTTTGTTATATTAGATAAAATAGAAACATTGTTTTGATGCTAAATTGGATATTACTCAGGTATATACAACAGCGCACAATGATACACCTTTAAAAGTGAAATTCAACTGACATTTTAAAATGACTGCAGATCAATTAGTTTTTTGTAACATTTGCTAATGCTACATAGAAAGCGTTAGCATTAACAGCTGTTTACTTACCAGGTTAGAACAAACTCAGTTTAGCATCAAACTTCATTCTTTTACCCACCAAGACATGGAGAGCAACACTTTTGTTTTGCTTGTTTTTCTATTCTATTCTATTCCTATTTTCTATTATTTTTCTATTCTATATAAACAGATGTCATCACAAACATTGGCTACATAGCAATTTCAAAACTTAGAAATAGCTCCTTTTGAGTGGATTTCCATTGAAAAAACTGGATGTTAGCCAGCCATGCCATCCATCTCTAATGCAATGTATGATTTGCTTCCATAAACATTTGATTTCTTCCTGACGGTACATCATCACTGTGAGATGACTCTACTTTACAGTCAATAAAAGCTGCCTTGTTCTACATTTAGAAACAGCCAACCCATTATTTTCTTAGTCTGGGCTTCTGTGGAGAGGGTTGTTCCAACTTACAGTATGTTTAATTTCTGTTTGATACATCAAACATGTCATCATTCATACTTTGGTCCATCCCAGTGGGTTAAGATCTCAAAAAAGTGAATACTGACTCTATTCACATTTTCAAATTATAAAAATCTTTTAAATCAAATAACCTGAGAAGCAAAAATCATTCTTTGATTCAACTGCTCCCAACCACTGATCTAACCTTATAAAAACATGGGTCTGCTTATGTATGATAGGTATTCAAACATCACGCTGGTAGATAACTTGTTTTTGAGCCAGTGTTTGGCAGCAGCAGCAGCAGGAGATGAGTTGGATCTGAGCCCGCTGACCTTTCTCTAACACCCTGTGTTGTCTTTGTGCCGGGCAGATGAAGGGCTGCATCAAGGTGCTGAAAGAGCAACCGTCCAACAGTGTGGAGGGACTTCTGAATGCACTGAGGTGTGTGTGAATGTGTGTGTAATGCTCAGTGATAGAGGAGATAGACAGAGATGTGATTCACAAGGACTTGTGAAAAGCTTTCTGATTTCTCTTTACCACCTCCTTGTTCAGGTATACAACACGGCATCTAAACGATGACAGCACCTCCAAACAAATCAGGGCCCTCCTGCAATGAAAAAAAAAGAGGAGAGTAGTGGAGAGAGGGAGGAAAGAAGGAGTGCACTTGAAGAAGGAGGAAAAAGAAGAGGAGAAGGAAACAAACGCCAGTGGCTGATAAACCTGTTTGTTTACAATGAACAAAGAAAATCATCTCCAGGTTAAGAGCAACCTGATGATAATAAGAAGAGGAAAATAATTATATATATTGTCAGCTGTCCATCATTCTGTCTCTCATTTTGTAAAGTAAGAAAAGAGAAAAAAAACAGAAAAGAAAATATAGATATATATTAAAACAAGTGAAACACATTCAGCAGATGCAAAGTAGGTAGGATTAAAGAGGAAGCTATATTGGAAATTTTAAGGTCAGAACTGAAGCAAAGTGAAAATGTACAAAAAAAAAAAAAAAAAAAAGGGTTTGTGTTCCAGCAGTAGTCTGACAAGTATTTTTGCACACACTTTGAAAACAACGTCATCTCCTTTTCCCAGAAATCTGATCCCAAACTGATTCCCAGATACGTTCCCTGCGGCCCCTCACGCACACTCAGCAGATGTAGTGGCATGACATGGCCTCTGTCTCCCTCATCTGCACTGATCTCCACCCACAGGGGAATTATGAAGCAATGTGATGGATACACTCCGGAGATTTGCTTCCACCTGTTTCATTTCTTTTCTACATCAGTGCAGCTGAAGGAAAGGAAGCTCAGTGTGGTTAGGGTGCCTCCATCATCACCCTGATTTCTTATTGCCCATCACCCCCTACCTCCTTCCCACCCAGTCAAGCCATGACAGAGGTGGGTTTTTTTTTTTTCCTTGGCACAAAAACATCCATCCACATAGTGTACGTGCCCTTAACGCTGTACATGTTCCAGCACAAAACATCTGAGTCGTCTGGTTTTACTTGAACAATGTCGTTCACTCTTTCTCTCTCTCTCCATGGTGCTAATGTGGTTTAGATATCACAGTACTAGCTTGTTAGATATTATTTGGCAGGACAACAGTGGTTTCTTCATCCCTATTTTTGCACTAAAATGTCAAACCTCATATTCTGAGAACAGCAGATCAGCATTCAGCTTTTCTGTGGTTACACATTGGTGCACAAATCGGGACAAAAACAATTTTTAATGTCTTAAGATCCAAGAAAGGCATTCTAGGAAACCACAGCACACTTACTTCTTCACCCAGTGCCAAAGCTGATTGGTTTATGCTCTTATTACATCATCACGCCAGGCTCAAGGAGGAGGGGTTTTGAGGGGATGGAGTCCTGCGGTTGTGAGAAACATCACTGATCATCATTTTAAGGATAGGATTAGAAACATGAAGGTGAAGTCAGAGAGGGATGAAATTCGCACACACGCATTTTAAGAGAGAGATCTGAGTGTTCCAGTGTAAATATGCGAGGCTTTTCTCAACAGGCATCTACATGGTCAGCTTGGGTCCTCAAGGAAAAATACAGCAAACATCGACATCTGCATTCAACTAGAGTTCTTTCTTTTAGTAAGAGGTTGATAAAGTCTTTAAATAAGTGGGAAATAAAAATGAAAACAAAAAAGATTCAAAAGGAGATTAAAAAGAAGTGCTGTACTTTGGATGTCTATAGCCCTTAGTCTAATTTAATTTGATCTTATAATATATTTTCTATACAGGGGTATGCGCACAAGCATATTCTGTATAAATATATAGATGGCATGTTGTAAAAGTTCTGACAGAAATGTGTACAGGTGTTTTTATTCATTTTTAATTGTTCAGTGATGCTGAAATTGGGTATGTGTTGTCTCTCAGAATTACCATGCGTTTGGCTTGGACCATCGGACTTGCCGTAGTCATAGGTTTCAGAAATTCAGCTTCATTATGGCGAAAGAACCAGAGGGAGGGGTGGGACATCATGGGGGGTAGGGGCTGTCCATTTGCTTGTTATTTTGTACATTTTGTGCAACAATAAACTTGTCATTTATTACATTAACTACTGATGTTGTGTGTCTGTGTAGATATAGATGATCTGTCCACATTCATTCAATCGTTCATGCAACCTGATTTAAGGCGGTGGTGCAGGTAGTTTGAGCTGGTTTGCTAATAGACACCATCTCTACAAGTATGAGAGTGAATCCTGATCTTTCATACAAAGCATTGCCTCCAACTGCTTGAGCTTAACATGCAACTCTCATAATATTTATATTACACAATAGCAGTTCACTGCCTGATCCACAAATTCATACCAAATAAGTTTTGACTTTACAGGCCTGCTGAGGCTTTATCCTTTCTGGCTCTAGATCAGCCAACAGAACTCACGCAACATCACAACAACATGGACATTCAATGGCAGCTCATTTTTTTAAATTGACATCAAACCGTCAAAAGCAAAAAGGTTGTGAAGTGGTTTAAATGATGGCAATGGTGCAACTCCATGTGAGGGTGGTGAAGTGTGGAGGTTTGCAAAGAGTAGATCAACTCAAACTAAGATCAAGATTGACTGCAAGCAAACACACAAGAAAGAATTTAATTCTTCAACAGAAAAAAAAACTAAGAAAAAGAAACTAAAATGATATAATATATAAAATGATATAATATAATATGGAAAACAGAGCTCATACCGTCGACATACAACTTTTGAGGGGTCACAACTGCACATTTGTTTGTTTCGTAGGAAAAACAAGGTTCGGAGCTAGTGATGTAGAAAGTGATCAACATAGAATATATAAAGTAAGAGTAAGTGCAGTGCATTGCAGTCCAATTATCAACTAAAGTGAAATACATGATAGCCCACAGTGACGTTTACAACACTGAAGCATCGTGCTTTAGCATCAGTTGTGCTTTACCATCCAGCCTGACATTGCTGGCACTGACTTAAACATGACTATTATTCTGGTGGTTTTAAGCCACCAGGCTGTTGACAGTACAGTGTGTTCCCCCTGTCTCTGGATGCTTCAGTCATGTTCCCTGTCTCACCGCAAGGGGGCAGCAAATGATCACTTTACAAAACGGCTGCAACACAAGCCACGGAAGATAAATAGATGAGTAACCTGTTTTTATATGGCTCAAAACAGAAGCAGCCTACTTTACCCAAGAGGACAGACTGACTTATGTAATGAGATAATAGCTATAATTAAGTGTTAGGTCATTAACTATGGAATTCTCCTGCTGTTCTAAACAAGCAGCATTGTTTAATAATTTGACTACTTAAATATGTTCAATAGTTTCATAGATTTGCTGCCAGTCATAGTGACGGTTATACTCAGATGTAAATCCTGTCTGACTGTATGGTGCAGTGTGATTGCTGGAAGGTGTAAAGTAGGGCAGGGACACACAGGAGAGCCTGTCACAAGTTATATATGGAAAAGAGAGCAGCAGGCAGACACTGTACCATCTTATAGGGCAAAATGCAACCGCAGCTTATAGAGAGGGAAAGAAGCAGGTGTAAGCAAGAGCACACACACCCCATAAAGAGTGATCTGAATACAAAAGGAAAAAGATCATAGGCAAATATGGTATCTCATTATTTGGAAAGGAAGAGGATTGTGTGCATATGTGAGTGTATGAAGGGTGTAGACCAGTATCCACAGGTCTGGCTTTGGCATTGTGCCCTAACTGTCATGTAATAAATAAGGAACCAGTGTCTGACTTTACTTCCCTTGTGGCATGAATTCAAATCCAGAGCTGTGTTAATCCCAACAAACGTCAGTTATTGACCGTTTTTCAACAGACAATGTAAAATGTGCAATAACAGAATTAAATTAGACTCATGTGACATGAGTTTCTGGAGCGACAGAAAATTGAATGCACTGAGGTTGATGTAGACTTCTTTTAAATGGAATTAACTGTAAATTTTCCCTTTTGTGCCAAAGACAACATGCTGTAAGTGTTTTCTGCTGACCTTTATTCTTGTCAAGGTGCTTAAGCCTCTGAAACAGCATTCAGACCACCATGGGAAACAAAACTCATTAAAAACCAGACATGTGGAGTTATTCGTGGGTTAGCACCTGACCCACACCTTGTCAATAGTCTGGGACACACTAAGTTTCAATAAAGAAGTAATTGACAGCAATTTTGAAATTAAATATATACAAAAGGTTTTAGACTATTGTAACAGTGGTAGAAACCTCCACTACAGCAGCAGTGGACAACTGAGGAGGCAGTGTTTGTATAAAAATCAATTCAAGTTGTGATCATTTAAAAAAAAAAAAAAAAAAAAAAAAAAAAAAAACCCCTGCAGAGCAAACAAGTCATGAGTAGGGAAATTTTCTTTTTGGTTGGATTATTGAAACAGTGAAAGGCTCACATTATCTTAAAGTTCCCCTAAAATTTCTTTGCAAATTCCCCTCTTAAATGCTTTCACTCTCTTTCCTCTTAACGCAACTCAAACGGATCAGCTATTAACCACTTAACTGTCCTGAGGTGGGAACACCTTATCAGCCGGACTGCGTGTGTGTGATACACATTCAGTGGTTTCCCTCCACTGGCTTCCCTCTCCCGCCTTTCACTAAAACTTTGAGCCTCCCCACACACCTCCTCCATCCTCCCACACCCACACACCCACACACACACACACAACGATAAACAGTCTCTTTTTTCCCTCTTTGTCTCCCACTCACACACTAACTACTGAACACACCACTCCTCACATCCTTCATATCAGCACACAGTCATTATTCTCTTGCTAGCCACAATGTAAATTCGCCCGGGAGTCGTTACTGCTGGTTACCAACTGCTGCTCTGCACAACCTGCACTGTGCAAATGTGCTGAGCAACATTTGTTTCTGCATTTTAACAAGTCTGTGTGTATCTGTGATAATGAAATGAAGGATTCTGTGGTAATTTAACTATCCTGTGACACTTTGTTCTTGTTGAATGTTGGCCGTTTGGTGGCTTTAGCTAAAGGGAATGAATGAAGTTGACTGAATGTTGCCATTCATGTAATTTCAATCCAAAATCACCAGACTCACGACATATGTCTGCAGAGGAGGTCAAAACTCCACCAGCACTTGATGTATGAACAACTTCATTGTGAGGCTAAAGCATTTTAGTTTGTGGCCTCACATCAGGGTCATCTACAAAGAAGTTGTTCTTTAGACCAGTGGTTCTCTAAGTGGGGTCCGGGGACCTCCAGAAGTCCTTGGGGGCTTTCCAGAGGATTCACCACAAAAAGTGGACACAAGTAACATAATGACAGAATGTGTTTTAGTCGTGGGTTTCAAACTTTAACAGTACATATACACTTTATGTAATAAAACTATATAAACTATCTAAAAGCAAAAATCTTAACAAATGGGGTCTGTGGTCTAATTTGTGGCAGCTTAGGGGTCCTTGATGTGAAAAAGTTGAGTATAAGTTTGTAATAAATACTTAATGCTACAAGTTTTGCTGTCTTCAGACTTTATCCTCTTCTCTGTGGACATTAGAAGGTGGAGCTGTGCTAGAAATCCCGACAATGTACAGTATGTGGGCAATTCAGCTGAGTGCCTGAATGTAATATATGTATTTCACAATGTGATGTGTGTTTTCTGAATGAGAACCTAAAGATGATATGGAGCAAAACACATCTGAGCCATTCATGTACACACTTTAAAATCAATTACCCAATATCTTAGGAACAACAGGGGTTATCTATAAATACTGTAGTTTACAGAACCTCATTTTTTCAAGCATGAAATTACTAGTACCTGTAGAAAAAACCAAGTGCATTACCGTGCTTGTTATAGAATCAATAGAGTATTACATAACTTCAGTGCCTTCGATCAAATATCACACATGCTGTATGCCTGCGGACAGACCGCTGGGTGCTGCATAACGCTGAAGTTTCTCATGCATCAAGCTGAGGAATCGTCATGATTCTGCAGCAGATATGAGATTCATGGACACAATTTGTAACAGATAGACAAGAGCAACAAACATTTATGTACAAAGTGTACAGTGCAAAGTACAGTGAGTGTGAATCTGGGCAGTGTATGGGGTGTGTGAGACCATGTTGAGTCCCCCATCCTGCCTGCTGCTTAGCATGTTGAAGCACACAGCTTCTTCATATAAAAGGACCCTTTGTTAGAAATAGGCTGAAGAGGATGTTGTCGGTCTACATGCCTCCTAATGTTACGCTGGGTTGCATAACGGTTAAAACACGAGTCAGTCATGTGCTATTACACACAGGTGAACACACACGTCTGTTTTACAATACCTGTAGAAAATATCAGTAACACAATGAAACTGAAGTAGCCACAGTTTGGATGCTTTTATGTGCACAAAAAATGTGTTTTGTGGCAGAAGATTCAATCTAAGAGTTAAATCTGAAACTTATCATTTAGCTATAGAGCTATTGCATCCATGAAAGGAAATAATTTCACTTATCATTGCTTAAGGTAAGAAAGCCAGTCTCCGTAGGAGAAGAGATATGCAGGATAAACATTGACAGAGAAAAAGTCAAAACACTTTTGAGCGCACTGTGGCTGGACAATATTGTTAGTGCACAATGGAAATGGAGAAGCTGTTCACAGCTGGAGAAAATGACATATGTGGACAGTGGAGAAACATCTTGAGGAGGAAAACAAGGTAAAACAAATCTCAGAAAAAACAATAATTTGAAAGTGGCAGTGGTTTACAGAAGTTAAAGGGCTACTGTTGTTGCACATTGTGAGAAACAACTGGTTTACCAACAGGGAGAAAGTGAACAAATGATGCAAAACACTGCTGATTAGAGCCAAACAGTGCCCAAAACAGTTAGCTAAAAAACACTACAACGCTCTGTATAGATGTTGAGATGTGTGATGATTTTCTGTGGGTTCTTCAGTACATGTTACTGTGAACATAAAAATGACTGATTATAGTTCACCTTTATTTTTTAATAGTTAGGCTGTGTTTATCTAGTTTTGAGACACTCATCATGCAAACATTTTATTTGGTCTCCGCTGTAGGTTAACAGCCATGGATGCTATACTTCTGTGCATGTTATATGGTGTAGTGGTAAATCGTGACACATCATAATTATTAACATGAATTAAACTGTCATAACTTTACACATCCATGTACACACAGCCTGGCTGCACTGACTGGCAGCGACAGAGTTAAGTGCTGCAGTAGGGGGCGGGTCACAGTCACGCCCATTTCGACTCAATTTGCATATTGGGCGGGAAGCCGTGGCTCTTTGTTGCTGCTGAATGCAGCCAAAACCCCGCCCACAAAACGCCGCACTGGCGGGAAAAAGCCGGCTCCAGCGCTCAAGCCACTGACAATGGTGAAACCCACACACACACACACACACACCCTCTTTGTCTCACATACAGTACACTGCAGAGAGTGCATTGCTCCCTGTGAACACATATGCAATTAATATGAACACAGACAGACACACACACACACACACACACACACACACACACACACACACACACACACACAGCAGACAGCTTTGTTGGTCCTTTATGAGCTGGCACACCCATTTCCTGCCTGAGAGCAAAGGTGAGAACAAGTGAACTGACAGATAAATGAAGAAAACACACAAACACCCACACAAACCCAAATAGTGTAAAGAGGGAGACAATGACATTTATGCAGCCCACCAGACACAATACATCAAGGGTAAGCTGCTTTGTCTAAAATAAGCACATTACTTAAAATACACGACAATGGAGTATGGGCTATGTGTGTGTGCGTTTGTGTGTTTGCGTTTGTGTGTTTGCATGTGCCCTCCTAAGCGTTGCCCTGGGAAAAGAGTTCACTGGGTTGCTGGAAAAACAGGAAGGCATGTCATGATCTGGATTGGGGAGGGTAGAAGAAGAAGAGAAAAGTACCGAACAGCCCCCGCATTACATAACCAGGCAGGAAATATGCAGCAGAGAGAGAGAGAGCGAGAGAGAGAGAGAGAGAGAGAGAGAGAGAGAGAGAGAGACTATGGAAGCCATGCATAGTCCGCACCTATGCCACTTTCCTTAAAGGCTTTTCACATCTAATCACATCTCTTCCTCTCCTCCTCCTTCTGTCACTTTTTCGTTTGAGGCAGCCACCACAGGAGCCAGACAGCGCTACAAAAAGAGAGAGAGGGAGCTGCATGAACTCATTGAACCTCATTCGTCCCTATAGACCCCCCCCCCTCCACACACACACATCAATAATGGTCTGCACTTGGCTCTGGATGCAAACATCACACCGTATTGAAATATATAAAACATTATCTCTGGGCTGGATTAGGCTGCAATACACTCATCCCATTGTGAATCTCTGGCTGTGTGTGTGTGTGTAATCCATAATGCATACAGGTACAAACACACAGTTATAACACTAGTGCTGAGGAAACCACAAACACACACAACATGCGCACAACCATGAGAGCGCATAGAGCACTCGTGCTGTGTCTATGTGTTTCTGATTATATTGCTAATATGAAACATGGAAAAAGCAAACTTGTGTGTGCACACACATGTGAGCAATGCTCTCTTATCTGATTGAGTCACACCTGACAGTGTTGTGTTTCTCACTCGGTTGTGCAACACACAGGTTTTGAATTGTCTGTCCTCTTCCTGATAGACAGCAAAACACTGACCCTGAACAGAGGAAGCTCACATGCAGGGGGACACATACAAACAACTCAATATTTCAAAGACTGTGAATTTGAAAATAATGTCAAAGGGCACAAATAAGGGCTCTCTGTATATTCTGTACTCAGGATAAGGCTCAAACAAAAATCAATTTCACAGTAGCTGGCAGTCTGATAATTGACCTTTTGCCTTTCTTTCCTACAATAACACACAAAAACATTCTTAACTTGGGCCTTCACATTTCACATACTTCAGATCTGAGATTGTAAAGCCATGTGGTGTCTAACATTTTGCCAAAGCCAAATGTTTGTCCCTCTGTATTATCTATAAACAAGCTGCTCTTTAGCAAAAGACAGTTTTCATAAATAAAGCCTCTTCTTTGTAGTCAAGTCGACAGCGTCTTCGACTGCAGCTGCCGCTCTAGCTGATTAGCTGCTTGCATGTCTGTCTGCGTGTGTGTTAGTGCGTGTGAGTGTGTTTTTTGTCTCGCCAGGGCCAGATGGCAGAGAATGTTTAGTCAAATGGGATTAGAGATTAGGATTAAGTGGACTTCAAATTACCTAGACGCACAGTCACTGGATGACACACTACTACAGCAGAGCTGTGCGGTGGAGAGGCCAACAACACACACGCTGTCTGTTTAGCATCAGTGGCAGACAAACTGAGAAAATTCAGGATAAGAACAAGGGTTTGACTGATTTAAAATGTTTTCTCACACAAGGGCTGACTGACATTTTTGGAAATACTCTTATCTGCTTTTTATGCCAAGAGTTTGAAGAGATGATTTATATCGATCTCATGAACGTATGCTAAATATGACGTTATCTTAGCATAGAGAATGAAAACAGAGAAACAACTAGCTTAGCTGTGTCTTCAGGGGACTTCTTTCCAGTAAGACGAACACAATTTGAATTGTTGTTTTTACCCTTTTACCCTTTTGCACTTTTTTGTATTTGTGGCACACACAAATACATGACATGACGACATGAAAGACATGAAAGTGTTATCAGTCTACAAACTGATTATCATAATGTCAAACAATTCCTTCAATACATAAATTAATTAACCAACTGATGATTATTTTACTCTGTAAACGCTTAACAAGACTAATTTACAGCCATGCTAAATCTTAACAGTGTGCTAACAATGACAATGCTAATATGATATGAAATGTTGCCGGTACAGTGTTTACCATGTCACCACATTTGGCATAAACATGCTACATTTGCTACATGGTACTAAACTCTAAGTGCAGCCGAGGCTCATGGGAATGTCATGAGCTTTGTAAGTAAGAAAGTTAATTATTCTGAGGGGAACATCAGTACCATCAATAGTTGTTGAGATATCTAAAATATCTAAACGTTTTTTTTTTTGTCTCCCCAAGAGACCAAAAACCAAGAAATTTAATTTAAAATGATATAAATCATGAAAAGTATTGATGATAAGCACACATTGGCTGCAGAATATGCAATAAAGCCAATAGCAGAGGCCAAACGCCATGGCAAACAGGCCAGACACAGACAACAAGCATCTATAGGCTGCAGCATGTGTTACATAAGTCAGCCTGCAGCTCCCCCACCACAGGCCTCATGTATAGGACAGTTTGTGCTCTGTGAACATATACAGCTACTGAGCCTCTACAGAGCAGGATTGGACTGACAGAGAGAGGGAGAGACAGAAATGGAGCGATGAAACTGGGTGAATTATTGTGAGGCTTGTTGACTGATGCAGCTATACATACAAACACTTACACACACAGGAGAGCACTAAGGAGCAGTCATCAAATCAAATACCTAAGAAGGCGTGAAACTCAACTGTGTGAGAGAGAGAGAGAGAGAGAGAGAGAGAGAGAGAGTATAGTTCCAGGTTTTCCATTTCAAAGGTTTGTTGTGTTGATTCTTTGTGCTCACTGTCTGCAGCTAATGAGTTCACTCGGTGTATGTGCTTGCGTGTGTGTGTGTCCATAGAAGATCCAATGCATCGCAGTGCGTAAATCACTAATTAGCCTTGTGACCGTGGCTGCTGCCCTACTTCTCCACTTCTTGCGAGTGTGTGTATGCGCAGTTCAGGGGGCTGAAGCCTTATGTCATTGTATTGCGCAAGCTTTCAGCTTTAAATGTGCAATGATTCAGCAGTGCCTTGAGGTGCCAGGCAGGACTCACTGGGGCACCGATGATGAGAACATACCACACATGAAGTACAAAAAGAGCATCTGAAGAGAGTTTTTTTTTTTTTCCTATTCAAAGATCACTCCTGCTGTTTCTGTATTTTTAATTACAGAGATGATGGACAAGGGGACAAATCATTGTAGGAAAAAGAAAATTAAATGCTCAACAGAAGGAACAAAAAACAAACACAGAAGGGTTATAAAAGCCAGACACCAGTTGCACGGTGATCTCTACTACCAGTGTGACTCTCATACTGTATGGTAAGTCCCCAGTAAGCTTGAGGCCTGACCCAGTTTGGAATGAGGGAATGTGGGACACTCATACTCACACACACACACACACACACACACACACACACACACACACACACACCCCACACACATTTCCAGTTATTATATGGCTGGAAATATTTTTAGTCGTGTGGATGAGGTCAAACACCATCAGCCTGTGAACTAAACTTGTGCTGAAAGAATGAGTCTGAGACTCTGGAAACTTAAAGAAAGAGGTGATGGATTGTTGGCCAGGAACAATTCTGCAATTCTCTGGAAAAGGAGGGGAGGAGAGAAGAAAAAGTGGCAGGTGAGGAGAGGAAAAAGGAGCGATAAAAGAGGCGGTTGGACAGATGCCAGGTATTGTGTAAGTGGTTTTACAGCAGGCAGGCACACCTTGGTTAGGAAGGGGGTACAACACACTGTTGCATAAACAAAGACCTGCAATCTCTGCTGAGAAAACACTCTCTCTGAGCTGTTGGCTTATACCACTGTCAGAGCAGAAATGAGCTCCACTGAAAGGCAACTACACAAATTATGTGTCTGGTCATTATCAAACAAAGAGGTAGAAAAATTTGTTGTTACTGTCAATACAACAAGGTGGCAGCAGGCCAACAGAGCACAGTACGTGTGCTGTGCAAGTATGCCACTGAGATCTCACTGAGATAAAAGGTAAAACTTAGCGCTGATGTCATGCAAAAAATCTCTAATCCAATTTCGTGGAATTAGTTTTTTCACATCAGTGACACAAAAAAACATAATCCTTCATTGGTTTAGAAAACTGAAGAACCTCCGGTTTATTCAGTGTTTTCAAAAGGAGCTGGATGAAGTTAAAAGTGCATGGTGGTTAGGTTTAACACGAGCGAAGGAAACTTAATCCCGAAAATGCTAATATTTTAGAGATGGAAGATTTTCATTCAGTGCCAACCATATGAATGGGTCACCACTTCAGTTAAGGCACATTCAGCAAAAAAATAGAAAAATAAACTTTCCTCTAACAATTCAACCAAGGTTTATCCTTACAAAAAACACACTTCTTTGGCTATATATGAAAATAAAAGGCTGATTTATCCTTCTGAGCCAAGAATCGTCCCAACCATCAACTTCTAAACCGTGGAAGACAGAAGAGCAGGGAAAAAAGTCTCAAATATGTTCAGTGTTATCTGCATTCAGTAAAGATCGGTGTTATATACTTGCAGAGCTGGTGGAGCTTTCATCCTTAGATATATAATGTTTTGGAGGAACTAATGAAGCTCAATGGGAAGATGATAGCCCATGTGTAAACTCTCCCAAAAGGGCCCTGGGCACCTTTGTGATTCTATAAGGACTGTGAGGAAACATCCAGTTGTTAATGCAGAACAGTGTGAGGAAACCTGAATAAACATGTATGTAGGCCAGACTGAGCACAGTTGCTAAAATGTCACCGGTACATCCTTGTGTGTTGTCCTGGTGTCTTGGGAAGAGTCCTGAGCCGTTGCACTGCAGCCCGGGGCAACAGGAGCACAAGGAGTGTCCTCTGAGAGAGTCTCTGCTGCAGAGGCAGGAGCTGCAGCAGTGCACTGGGACTGATCACAGGCAGGATCAGACTTCCTCTTCTTCCTCACGTGATAGTGATGCTTCTTGGACTTCAGGTGAGCTGCAAGTGAAGAGAAGAAAAATAGGGGCCGTGTTGTAAATCCAGTTTTTCAACCATATATTCAAAGTAAGAGCCAAATAAATTTCAACCTCATTTCATTATTACACAAAATGATCCATCCAGATTTTCATATCTTGTTATGTACGATGTGGATCAGCAGCCTCACCTGTCCACTCAAGGTCACCAATGATCACTTTGTCGCACAAATCACATGCGTGGAGGCTCCGTTTGTTTCTCTGCCACGCCTCTTGCACTCTGATTGGTGGAATCGTCGGCTCCTCTCCCTGGTTGGTTGAGCCAAGAGTTAAAACTGAGAGTGTTAATGAACTATTCAGCTGTGACAGAGAACCACTCCTGTTTTCACTCAGTCACTACTCCCTTTAAACAAACACTGCGTAGTGTACACTAACACTAATCACCACTGGCAGGTGTGCGCTCACACCACAGGGATTATTACTGTGCATCATGGTCAATACTTTTTTATTCCTTTGCATAAACTTTAGACACTCAAATAAAATGGCAGAGGAGAAATATAGTGCACTGCACTGTAGTGATTTTGGACACAGCACTGATTTGACCAATTCAGTGACACCAGTGGAAAAAAAGTAGAGGCAGGTAAGAAAGACAACAAGGAAGGAGGAAATTGAAGATTTAAAAAAATAAGGAATTAACAATGAAGAAACAGGGAGATGAAGAAGAAAGGGTTGATCTGGACAAAGGCAGCAAAGAAATGAAAGAAGGACAGTGTGGAAAACAAAGAGGAAGACTGAAGGGAAATACAGGAAAATGAGAGAAAGGAAGGAGAAAAGTAAGATGCAGAAGCATTATGGAAAAAGTGACAGTAGAAAAGAGGAGGAGGAGTTGAAAAAAAAGAAATGGAGCAAGAAATTAGTAAAGGGGAGTGAAGTGACGGAAGGAGAAACAACGGGAGGAAAAAAAAAGATAACAAAATGGAAATAAGTAATTAAAGAAGGACTGGTAGTGAAGCAAAGGAACAAAAGATAAAAGAAGAAGACACTTTGGGTTTACCCACCTTACTGAGACTGTCCAGTATCTGCAGTGCAGGGTTCAGCGCCGTCTCCTCCCACCTCGACACGTCCGTCACATCCAGGCCATACACTGCTGGCACATTGTCTCCAGGTCCTACGCACACAGTTAACACACATTATGCATTTTTCGATGAAGCCAACACTGGCTGCCAATAACTGTAATGAGGTCTTTTCAAATCTGATGTTTTGATTCCGTGTTTCCACATTTATTTTTATTGATGTGTGGAAAACCCTCTGAAAACAATTCGACCACTATCTTACCACCACTACTAAGTTGTGTTGTGCGGCACTGTTTCTTTACAGTGTGTTTGAGTAGAGGTTCTCTCACATTTCTCATAGACAACCATATTACTGATAAAAGAGGCCGACGCTCACATCGATGTTGGCTTCTTTACATGGCGGAGTAAACTGGCTTGTAAATTAAGTAGCTGATTGTTTTATATCTAATGAGAAGGAAACTGAGCTCCAAAGTGAGTGACTGTAGCCCAGGAAGGCTGAGGTCGACTTCAGGATGAATCCAGTACAAACTGGGATATTTACAGTAGCTGTGATGTGCTGGAGCTGCACCCTGAAGCTCTGTCAACCTGCTGACTCACACTGGCTCGATAATGTCTCTCCCTCCTTCCTCCCGCCCTTCTCTCTTGTGCAACTTCTCTCTCCCTCTCTCTGTCCCTCTTTCTCTCTCTCTCTCTCTCTCTGTCCCTCTTTCTCTCTCTCCCTCTCTCTGTCCCTCTTTCTCTCTCTCTCTCTCTCTCTCTCCCGCCATCAGTCTCGCTTCGGCTTTCACTCACTTTCCCATTCTCCCTCTCCCCGCCTCTAACTGTTCCACCCCCGTGTTTCTATTTTGCATCAGTCAGCAGTCTCCGGGCCAGGCCTCAGCACTAAACAGCAGTCTGTCTGCGTATCTGTCCGTCTATCTGAGCGCCTGTCTGCATCATGAGCCACTACCCTGCATCGACTGAGCACACAGACGCACAGGAAATGAAGCTGTGTGGAAGTTATAGAGAAAGAGACTACAACTGGATCTAAACAAAGTTTGGCACCTGCCATAAATGTTATATTTAAAGTGCACCTACTGGGGTTATAAATTAAGCATTACATTTTGATTAAAAACAGAGCAGAAAATATAGAAAAATAATGCAATATGACAGAATATCTTCAAGAACCAACCCAGACTAAGTGTCTAAATCTCTGTTGGTGGCTGAGGGAGGTTTAGCTCCAGTAATCTAGTAGTCTAATGTGTTTGCATATGTCATGTGTAAAAACATTTAATTGGCTGAATGATGAGTGAAACATTTTTTAACCCATTTCCACTGTCACCTGCCCTGCCACATGGACAGAGAATAGATACGACTTGGGAAATGGGTTAAAAAAAATCTTCATATTGTGAATATTTCTTTATGCATAAAGTCAAGTCACCACTTGTGGCAATTTGTCAGATTTCACTCAGCTCCCTCTGGAGCCACAAAACTCACTGCAGCCTACAACCGCATGCAGTAGTTCACAGTCGACCAGTGAACAGACTTTAACATCTAAAATCTGTGGATTCCCCTCAACATGCTGATGTTTGAAGTGTTTACCAAATTTCACTCAAAACTACTAAAGCGAACCTCACGGTGACGCTAGAGGAGAAGACAGGCAATCGTTAACGTTATTATGATGCGTTCAACGTGATAGTGAACAGAACCAATAAGCCGACACTTCCATCGCCAGAGCCACGCCGCACCACGTCACGCCACCTGCTCTGGTGCAGTTCTTGCACATAACATTTATGTATTAAATGAATACACGAATCCCATTAACCTCTAAGGCACAGTTAGCCAACTCAATTATGACTTAATCCTTTGAACACAGACTGAACTGTGGAGTCGAGGGCAGCAGACACCCTATAGACTGGCGTTACTAACTCTACTGGGACTCCATTATTACTGAGGAAGACAAAGTGGAAACTGTATAACTGGTCATGTATGCAGCTGACAGTGTTGCCTCTGTCAGAGGAGTGAGTGTGGGAACAATGAGAGTCTTCATTGAGCCACGCCCAGCAGCTATAAACTTAAATTTCAACCTGCTTCTTGCCATGAGCCACATTTCAACGCTGGTCTAAATGTGTGCGTGGTTGGTTTTAATTCACAATTTTAAACATGTAATGTATTTCATGTGGCGATCAGCTGTGCTTCACTGAATAACTGACAAAGGGTAAAAGCTAAATAAACACAGAGATCCTTATTCACAACGCCTCAGTGCTCCTGCACTGGCATCACTTGGCTTTCCAGCGTGTGTTTTCTCTGTGTACACTGTCATACAGTGGGTCAGTTTGTCAGGATGTGTTTTTTAAAAACAGTACAGGCTGTTAATCAAAGCTTCATGTTTCACTACTGTGGTTACTGTGTGTGTGTGTGGTGTGTGTGTTTTTTGTGTGTCTGAGGTGAAGTCTTTTGTATTTGTGGCACAATAGCAGGCAGGTGGTGGTGGCGAGCGTCACCTGGCATCCCTGTACCAGATGCAGAGTTAGAGCTCTCCTTTAGGTGCTCTCCTGTGCCCTCCTGTTGCCATTACCTCTCTCCTCACTTTGTTCTTTTTTATCTCGCTCCACACCACCACCCCTCCCACAGCTCCCTTTTGCAATCACCCACATCCCACTGGGCAAAGGGTGGAGAAGTGGTAAATAAAAGGGAGACACTGTATGGTGGGTTGCCAGATGCTGGATGGAAACCCCCACCCCCCACCACCCCACCCCTCACTCACTCCACTGTTTTTGTTTGGGATCTGGTGAAATTTAACTCTGTTAATCCACTCTGCAGTGAATGAGGGTCGATAAAAAATGCTGAGGACAAAGAGCAAGGTGATCAGCACACATACACACACACACACACACAAACACAAACACACACACACACACACACACACACACACACACACACACACACACAGTGAGTGTCACCTCTTGCTTTCCCAACAAGAAGAAACATCTCCTGTCGCTGGGCAGCTGCTGTGTGTGTGTGTGTGTGTGTGTGTGTGTGTGTGTGTATGTGTGTGTGTGTGTGTGTGTGTGCGTGACGGTGCGTTGAAACAGAAGTCCACCTGTTGCAACAAACGGACCACGAGTCATTTGCTGTCTCATGTTTGCTGAGTGAGGATGTGCGCTTGTGTGTGTTTTGCTATAAAACCTCAACTACCAGTCTCCTGGGCCCAGCTGTGCTTCTCTGGCTGAGGTCCACACTGGAACCCAACAGCTGCTGCTATTCACTCAGGAGCCTCCTTCCTCTTTCCTATAGTTCCTCTTCGACTTTTCTCTTTGCCTCCTTCGTTATCATTTGTACATGTTTGATGTCTCTAGACCATGTTAAGTAAGATGGGTCAAGCAGATTTATGAACATATGTCCACAAAGTGGATCAGATAAAGATTCAGCAATGCAAATTTTAAACTCTCCATATAAATTATCTGCATTGTCACTTTTATCCCTTCTTGTTAAGTTCTTTACTCTGTCAGTGCACATGTATTGTATAAGTTTTGGAGTTTTCCCAGTGTATCCCTCTCTCTCTCCTGTCAAAAAAAGTTTTGAGTTTGACTTATGAAATTTTAGCAAAACAAAACGTAAAATTCTTTTCCATTCCATTCTATTCCATTGACTATTTTCATGCATTTATATTCAAAAAGACACACGCTGGTATGTCAGCTTTTCCATTTCGGACAGATATCTGCTATACTTTGTATCATGTACAGATTCTTGCATTTCCACCAGACGATGATTATCAGTGTACGTGTTGGTGATTAGTGTTTCCATGGTTTCATGTTTACATTTTCATTGTCCATCCACCTTTTTGGTTTATTTTGAAACTCTTAAATATTGATATGATCAAGCTGTGATGTGAACAAGGTCACTCAACTAATGGAGCACCAGAGCTCAGATACGTCATTGCTTTTCATTGCTGTTTTTCACCTAGGATGGAATTTGTGCTTAGATTAAGTGACTTTCTATGGGGAGTTTTTATGAGTCGCTGTGATGACAGGGGACATGCAGTCAGTTCCCTGTTCGCAGTCAAACGGCAACGACAAAAGTGTTTTAGCAATACTTTTTTGTCAATTTTTGGCATTTCCACTAAGAAAGTGGATGGAAATGTGAGCTTCCTATTATTGTATCTCCTTTAACCCTGGGCCTCCTCCAGCCCTCTCATGTCTTTCGCCTTCTTGACTACTGGAGGTGACGGGGGGGTCTGTGGCAACAACAACCCTGACTTGACTTCAGCTCCACAGGAGGAGGTGGGAAGTGTGTGTGTGTGTGTGTGTGTGTGCGTGTGTGCGTGCGTGCGTGTGTGCACGGGCGTGTGCGTGAAAGCTTTGCACTTGTTTGAAGACAAGGCTGTAAACTCGCCCCACACCTGTTGCCCCCGCTGGATCAGATTACCCTGACTCTCCATCCATCCAGCTACCCATGTGTCGCTCCTTTCTCTCTATCTCTCCCTGTCTCCCTCCCTCCATCCTTTACTGACTCACTATTGGGACTAAAAGATACCTACACCCCTGTTACTTAACACTCACGAGGCCTCAGTCAAACTGCACCTGCGTACGCTGGTTGCAGGTAGAGCGTGTGTGCTTTCTGCTTGTGTGTGTGTGTCTTAGGGGATTTAAAAGCTCCGAGGGCTCTCGCATTCTTAGCATAAAAGGTGGCACTTATTAAAATTAATATAACCTCATATTAACATTTTCTTTATGAGTAATTAAATCCACTAATTAAAGGCTCCCTTATAACCATACAGGCACACTATAAGCACACACCCACATACAGACGCACTTAAAGGCAAGACAAATTAATCTTGATTTAATTTGAGCTGGCTAACCTGGTGATTCAATCCCCACAGCAACCAAAGTTGAGTTCATCAAGAACCACATAACCTGCTGAAAAGTATTTAAGACACTGAATGCCCACCAGCTCCCTCACTGTCAGTTGCTGCTAAATGCTTCAACTATGAACTGGAAAACTGGGTTGAACTTGTTCCTTCGAGACATGTCATATTGTCTCATTTTGTATATTAACAAGCAAAATCAATATGCAGGTCATTTTCTAGCTTCTCTAACCTACTTCACTGTGTTTCTCTGGCTGAAGCTCTCTGTTGTTCCCATTTATCTTTATCATTTACTACCAAGTTACCTTCACTCTTGTAACTGTAACAAAGTTGTATTTAAAACAGTAATTTCACTCTTTAGTATCTTTTTAATTAAGTATCTCACTTCACTTCAACCCACCGTGACGTCACCCACTGCTTTTTGAGCTACAATTTTGAAGCCTCAAATTTGCAATTTTGCGATCGAAACTTGAGGATCTGACCTGCTCTGTACTCTATCCTGATTGTGAGGCATGTTGCTGTGTGTGGTACGGTCTATCACTGACATGGTGGCCACACCCTAATGCATCCCCTGCTTTATGATCTATTTTCCTTATTTATTTAAAAAAATTTACATCATGTTGTATTGAAGAAGACATGAAACTAGAGACAGAGACCATAAACTCATTAGGAACTGAGATAGTAAATGAAGTGAGAAGTAGGGCCATTTTCCCATAGACTTCAATACAATCTGACTTCTCATTACAACCAGTGGAGTCGCCCCCTGATGGTCATTAGATAGAATGAAGGTTTAAGGCTCCTCAGCTTCACATTTCAGCCCAGAAGTCTATGTCCATTTTAATATACAGTCTACAGTAAAAACAAAAGTCACGTGATGAAACTATGATTAACTGTATGATAACAGAGCAAATGGAAAGAGCCAATAAGCAGCTGCAGCAACTGCTGGTCTGTGTCTGTTGGAGGAGCTGGTCTCAGCTCACAGACACATGTTCTAAATGTTTACATTAACTGAGCGTGGGGTCAGTGGGTGCGTTCACCGCTGTGCTGGGTGTAACTGTGCAATATACACACTACTGCGCAATAAAATTAAAGATGGTGTCGCCATGAGGCCAGGGTTAAGTTTAGCATCCTCAGCATTTATTAAAAAGGTTGCATCTACCTTAATAAACCAGTGATTTCATGCGCCACCCAGCAACCACGGCCCCAGTCAAACAAACCTGCCACGTTGCATGATCCACAGATGCATACTGGGTATGGCTAAATGATAAATGCAAATACACTGAGAACAGGTCTTTCAGCTGTGACCGTCAGTAAAGTGCGCACCACCTTTCTGCTGTTTTTGATGGTCAGTGTTCTGGAGGAGCCAGAGACCAGACAAGCTGAGAACAAAATGAGCAGAGTTGGGTTTTGGGCAGATTGTGGAGGACTTTGTGATACAACAAGACTCATAGAATGACGTTCAGACAGGGTTGTGCAGCAAACGACTGATTGCCGTAATTCACCGTGCAGAAAAGAGCATCAACAACTACTGTGTCGCGTAGCAACGTAGCATTTGTCGCCTGCAGCTGCCATGGAGTTTATGTTGTTAATATATCTTCATCTTTTCCTCTGCTTTATTCTGACTTAATTCTATAAGAAGTGGCAGCTATTTGATTTATGTAGCTTAATATTTGTACATAAAGTCTATGGACACTCACCGTGGTCTCCAGGTATTGCTATTATTTAGTCCATCCCATTCATATCAGTAACAGAAACACCTCTCTATAAGGTAATACAGCTAATCAGCACCACATATTACATCCTCCAAAACTATCTAAAAACTGAATCAACAACTCTCTAAAACAATTTTAATAAAAACTGAACATTATAACCTTCATAAATGAAGACTTATTGCAGGATTGTGGTAATAATCCTGTGTCTGACTGGATTTATTTGTTGCTTTCAGTGCAGTTCCCACCTGGGAATGGTCAAAGTGCGCTAAAACATGCGAGTACATTTGAATTCACTTAGTTTCTACTTTTATCTGCATTCATTTACATTATAAGCATTTGAATTTCTTTTTAGTAACAGTATTTTTACTTGAGTGCAATTATCCATTACTCCCTCCACCTCTGCCCTTGACCCACTAGTCTTTGTATGCTTGGTTTGGTCCACATAGCCCTCTGTGACCCTGCTGCCCGAGTTTGTGTGGTCGGGGCAAATTCCCGGCAGCTCTGTAATGCTTCAAGAGATTAGCCTGCTCAGCTGAGGCCTACTGGCATCTGTGTGAGTGTGTGTGTGCTGGCTCAGATGAAACAGAAAAGAGGTCAGCAGTCACAGCAAGAGAGGACTATGAATGCATGATAGAAAGGTGGGACAAATGGGGTTAAGGAGTAGGGGTAGATGCAAGGACAAGCCCTTTAGGCAAATACATTGAAGGTCAGAGACTGAAAAGCCATCTATAGATAAGGGAGCATGATCCAGGTGAGCTGTGTTCAAGACCACTTAAAGGGAATTTCCTGCATTTGGCAAACCAGGCTGACATTCTCATATTTTTATCCAAGATGAAAACTGATCATGAAGATCTACTTGGTTAGGTTTAAGATGGTGGAGGTTTCAAGTGGGGAAATGAACAGCAGCCTCCCATATGAAAGTCCTGTGTTTTGTTTGGCTCATCTTTTCTGCTGTACATACCATTTCTTCCTTTGCTCCCATTATTATTACCAAGGCCACTGGAGGTTGGCTAACATTAAGAGGTAACTATGGGTTGTACTAACCAGTTTGAACAGACATGGGGAATAGTATGGGGTCACATTTCATAATCAACATCACCCTTGCTGGAGTACTCCTTTCCCAAGTCTCTATCAAAAAAGTTGCACAGTCCAATGAACTCAGCTAAATATTGTCACAAAGGAATGCAACATCATCCTACAAGATGTTGGCGTTGGCAATCAAGTATGTGAGTGCTAACATCAATGCAGTACTGTTTACCCTATATTTGCATGATGAAAGACAAAGTGATTGTAATCGGAGAATTAAAATCCTTCTTGCAATATCTTAATCCAACGTGCAGTGTAATGGCATCTATAGTAAAATGCCTTCAAACCCATGGAAGGCACCCATATTTCATTGTCTCACTGCAGCAACATGTTATCAACAACTAGAATTATTTTGCTTTTGGTCTAAATGAAGATCCTGGATGACAAATGCAAGAATTCCCATTTAAGACCCAAGAGACTTCTGCAGATTGTGCAAACAGAACAAGACTGATAGTGGGGGGGTGTCATTACAAGCCTCATGGTATGCAAAGTGTCAGACTTTTAACACTTTAGTGCTGATTATATCTGCTGCCACCTCGACTCTCAGGCCTGATGTTGCAGTCTGCTGTCAATCAGGGACTGTTATAGCTACAGGGACTGATTTCTGTTTACTCATAGCTGTACTTGCTGAAAAGTGTATTAGATGATCTGTTGGAGCATCATGGTTCTTGACATAATTGCTGCTGTGATTGTCAGACTCCGACGTGTTAGCATTTCGCAAACTACAACTTAATGTACTGTTATGACAATAAGTCAGGGAATTGGCAAAATTCAGAGAATAAGATCCAGGTTGACCATATATCAAACTTTACATTTTAAACCTTAAAACATTTGCAGTTTCCGCAAACAAAATCTTCAGTAACTCTGAGAGTACCAGTACCAATTTTCAGGAAATAAACTTCATGGGACACAAAGTTTCAGACTTAAACACTTGAATGGCCTGATCTCATCTGCTGTTACCTGTGTGACCAAGCCTGTTGTTGTGGAAAGCTCTGTCTGAACCTGAACATGTTCAGCTGACATTTGAACAGAGCGAGCAAAACATACACAACCTGAAACACATGCACAAAAGCAGACAACATACAGACAGATTACTGCGTATGTAAAAGGGCAGTAACACAGATACACACACAGATGAAGACCATATGGTCTGTGCAGCGGGTAGGCAGGCAGTCAGAAAGAGGGGTATTGAGGTTTAGGGCCTGGCGTGGCCTAAGCCACTTGGGCCTAACAGGATTAGGAGGCTGGGTTACTGCAGGGCATGCTGCTGGTGGGACAGAGAGGCCAGGTTTCCATTTGGAACAGACAAACACACAAAGCATTTATATACATTTTAAAACACGTCTGACTTCCACAGGTTGCGACCGTGGTGGGAAATCACAGATGATTTTGGCTGCGCTGGCTATATTTATCCATTCTGCTGTGCCAGCCACTCTGGCAGGTAACCAACCACTTTAGTTCATTTCTATGCATTTGGTGCCACAGGGGACTTAGCATTGGAAAAAGGGTCAGCTAGAGGTGTACACCACAGATGGATCTTGAAACATTATCTCCTCGATAACATCACAGCAGCTCATGCATGCTGCATAAAATCAAATCAAATTTTGTGCCAGTGAATAAATAAATCAGATGTCATACTCTCAAATCCTTTATATACTTCAACAGAGTGGACATGTTTCCAAACCACAATACAACTGTAAATACAATTCAATTAAAGGACTCGTTAAGACATTTCGGGAAATACACTTAATTGCTTACTCAAAGAGTTCACAGGTATATGTTAAATATTAAGCTAAAATATTGAGTGTGCATATTTTCAAGCAGAATCAGTTGAGCTGTTCCCTCTTTGTTCCCATCTTCAAACTCTAGGCTAACCAACACCTAAATTAGCTTAGCATATGAGATATCTCCTCATTCAACTCTTAAATAGAAAACTAATAATACTCAAGATGTCAAACATTTCCTTCAAAGCTTCGAACTATAGAGTGAATTAAGTAAAAGTAAAACGTGGTAAAGTTAAATTATGCTAAAACAGCAGCCTATGACCATTGACATCACCCTAATCCTGCTACACACAGACAAATTTCACTTTGTTCCTTGGAACACAATAGTGTCTGAGAGGCTTGTTGTGTGTCTAATAGAGTGCATGAATTGCATCTTGTTAAAGAGAGTGCTGATTTCTAAGGAACACTGCTGAGGACAAACACACACACACACACACACACACACACACACACACACACACACACACACACACACACACACACACACACTCTGAATGAATGGGTGAAGGGTACTCACTTTTAAGGAAGCGGTTACGGACCCATTTATTCTGTTTTCGGGCGTAGCGCTTTGTAGCGATCTTCACAGCTTCTATACCTGGACAGAGTTAAAGAGGGTCATTGTTGATGAAAAGGAAACAGGAGAAAAATCTTTAAATACATTTATTTGGTTGATCAGTCAACCAGTCAGTCAACCAGTAAATCTAAATCCATCTCAGTGACTTTGATCAGGTATTTTTCTGACCTTTATCTCGTAGTATGTGTTTCTGCTCCTGGGTGCTGCTTTCTGGAGCAGTCAGGTAGTCATGGAACTCCTTAAAACCAATGGACTGGAAAATCCCATGTTGATAGCTCTGACTGGAGAGGAGAGGAGGAAATGAAACATTATCCATCAGTACAAAAAACTTCTGTCTCCAACTTGACATCTCTAGGCACCTAGTGGTGAGTCATGTCACCTTCTCCTCCTCCTCTATCTCCCCTTCCCTGGCTGAACAAAGAATATCCGTCTGAGCAGATGTGACGCCCTTCAGGGGACAAAGTGACAGAATGACATTAAAAAAGTGAACTGTAATAGTCTGACTGGGTGACATCAGGTTGGGGCAGAAACCCACAGGTTACCTCACCAGACAGTGTAAACAGAACTATATCAGACCATATCACCCCAATTTGAGCAGTGCTGTCTGTTCAAGCCCTAGCTGTATCTTCCTGATTGTATAGAAATAGCTCTTGTTGGCTTTGCGTGTTAAGGTGAATGACCCAAACCTTTTCTGAATTAGGAGTGATTGTGAAAATGGCAAGGTTAGCTGTGGTGCCATTTTTCTTGGCACCACAGCCAGTACAAGAAACTGTTTTTACCTAACATATCAGTTGGCCTGACTAATGAAAAATCGATGTTTAATGGAAAACAGTGAGACTGAGGATAACAAACAGTTTACACTATGTGAAATGGACAGTACAAAGCAAAGCTGTTGTATATTTCCCATAAAACGAGATGCTGTTTGTGGTGTTCAATTAATTATTGAATAATAACGTATATATAGTTCCACTACAAATCTTTGGGTTAGGGTTGCCAACTGAAGAATATATATATATATTCACTCAATTTCTTCGTGTTATGTCAAACAAACCAGTAACAGGTCAGTGAGATTGGTGACATATTGTCACTGGCTACTGAGCCCAGACCTGGAAGAGGCACACAGCAAGCACACTGTGGACCCTGAATAACAGGCACACGGTCTGAGACAGCCGGTACAGAGACATAGAGGGACGGAAAAAAACTTTATAGATTTTTTGGATGGTCCACTGGCCCACTGATGTGATGGGATTTCTCCCAGTGCTCTTGATGGCCAGTCAGACTATGACAGACGGGTCCATTGTAAATGTGTTTGAGAGAGAGAGAGAGAATAGAGCAAGGAGGAGCTGAGTAAACCAGTGCACTGCACACAGCTCTGCCTATTTGAAATAGTGATCAATGTTGTTACTGAGTTGGCCCACCACAAATAAATCAATATATGGTTAACGCTGGCCTGTTTCTTTTTTTTTTTTTTTTTTTTAACAAAAATATCTGTATTCATCACAGAGGATGCTGGGACTTACACTAGATGATATTAGAAATTATCACTAATGCTTTATTTTCTGTGTCTGACATTTACACTCATCACGTGCAAGTTGTGCACTTGTATAAATAACAATAAATCAAATAATAAAAACATTTTTCATTCATAATAAGGAAATCAAAAGTGGAAATAAATAAATGTTTAACAGTGGAAAAAATGTCAGTGACTTTCTTCAAAATGTGCCAAGGTGATAGATCAGTCGTGCAGGTATGACACATCATCTGTTCACATCCGTTTGATGGATTCGTTTACATCTCAAATAAATTCAATAGCACAGTTATGCTTCATTTTTACAGCTGCCCAGGTCTCCTAGGCCTGACTAAAAAAAATTTCATTTCCTTAGATAATATCGCTCAATTCACCATTGTTCTATGACCTGTACAGTTTGATAGTTCTCAGATGAATAGCTTCGATTCCTGTTGCTGGCGGGTTAACAAAAAAAAAAAAAAAACTTTTTGGAGCCAACAGGAAAGAAAAATTGAAGAGACAATTTTGCAGATGACCTGTATTCTGATAATGTGCGGGTCATTACAATGAACATGTGAACTAGACTTTATAGACATGCTCTTATCTTTTGTGGGTATGTGTGGTAAGTCCCCATTCCCAATGTCAATTTTGTCTTTTTATTCTTTTTATTATTTTATTCTTTTTTTTTTTTTTAAACTCATTGTAGATCAAACACTGTGATAATAATTATTACTATGCTTGGCCTGTAACTTGACATTTAACAGAAACAAGAAGAGGAAATAACAAAAATAAATCTGGCTAGATGGACAGAGACAGAAATTTGAGAATAGCAACAGAGCACAGGAAATGTAGAGTCAATGGAGGGAGGAAAAGAAAGACAGAGGAAGAGAGGGAGGGAAAGATCTGACCTTGATGTCTGGCCACAGCAGCCAGCTGGGGATGGAGACATGAGGGTGAAGAAGAGACAGACAGAGAGCAAGAGCAAGAGAGAGAGAGAGACAGAGAGATACAGAGAGGGAGAGAAAGAGACAGAGAGAGAGAGACAGAGAGAGATTTAGAAGCAGGGGGGTGGTAAAGTCCTTGGGTGATCAGAATGCTGAGAGGGCAATAGTGGCAAATATGGAGGGAGGGGAGAGAGACACAGAGAGAGAGATGGGAGGAGGAGGAGGAGGGGGCTGGTTGATGAGGTGGGATGGGGTGATGGGGTGATGAAAGAAAGGAGGGACGAAAGAAGGGAACTGGCAGCTTCCTGGGCATGGGTCCATCAATGCATCAACTCCCTGCAGCCACACCCCAGCACACACATACAGTATCAATATCTGCTGCCAAAGACACACACACACACACACACACACACACACACACACACACACACACACACACACACACACACACAGCAGTATTTTTTTCCAAATATCTGCTTCAAGCTCATGCACATCTTCAAACACATTTCATGGTGCACTCAAATCCCTTATTTAAACATGACTAATTCTACTGTACATTTTTTGTTGGAAATGCTAAATGAATATGAGTATGAATATATATTAAGATTCATATATTTTACACACATGAAAAGTAAAAAAAGACTCATAGGTGAATAACAAATAACAAAGTGATGCATTTTCCTCCTGTATTGCACCATATGGCGAGTAGGTAGCTGCTGTAACTAAATCTAGAAATGCCCTGGTCGAGATAAAGCGGAGAAATTGTTCCTGCCAAAGAAAGCACTTGTTGCTGGAAAGAACAAATAAAGCTTGCTGAATCAATTGGTGTTTGCCCATTAGTGGAAATGTCAATCATGACATTTTCCATCACAAGCTGTGAGTGCTAAATCTTGGACAATTACAGAGAATCTTTATGTTACAAATTGTTTTCTGGTACAACCATGTTGTGACTCGCATTTGAACGTTACAGTGCAAGAAAGTAAATACACACTGACAGACATTCTCAGGCATCTTGATGTGTGTGTTTTCTGAGACTCTTTTCCATGGGTCAGAAAATATCATTAGCAATTCTAATAAATTGCGGTTCTGACCCTTTGACAATAAAAATGCATTTGTGTGTCTGTTAGCTTTTCAGTCTTCATTTACTGAGCAGCACTTATCCAGTCAGTCATTCACAGCAAGTCACAGTCCACAGCAAAGTTAGGTGTGAAGTATTTTTTCTCATTCACCGACAAGTTTTCTTGCCTCTTCTTAGCAGCTATGCTAGAAGGGCTGTTGTGGTTTTGGCAGAGGTATGCCAACATATTCCTGTATTCATATAGAGGCCCTGAGAGCTTAACGCTATACAACTTAAGAAAACACATGAAAACTTTACACACGCAAATTCAGAAAACATCTTCATCAGTTTGACAACACATGTGCTGCAAATACTCACAACACAACAACTAATATGGAAACACGCTGCACATAGCACAGACATGTGTGTTTCCAAGGGGACACAAAAAAGTGATGAACCTTTTGTCGTGTCTCTTGCAGTGCCTTTGTGTACTTGGTTGTGTTGTGTGTATTTGCAGCACATGTGTTGTGAAATTGATGACATTCTCTGAATGAAGGAATGGGTTTTCTTTAGTTCAAACTTTCTCATAAACGTGAATTAAAAAGTGAAATAAAACAGGGAACAGACTCACAGAGTCTGATCTCTGGCGAGATGTTACAAAGTTTAGAAATACAGGGACACAATTAAATGAATATTAAGGAGGCAGCTGCAGTATTATAACCATAGGAGGCTAGTTATTTGGATAATGAAGCACATTGAGAAATGGCAAAAATCACAACGCCTCTACATCATAAATATCCAGAGACACCACCACACAACAATATTTACAGTATGGAAAACTAAATCTAAACAAATGAAAGAGTGACGTAGGTCCAGATCACTACTATCATGTGGTTACACAAGTTGGTAATTGCTTTAAAGAGAAAATGTCAATCTCGATCATGCAACTGTTATCTTCAAATAGCATCTATAGTTTAACAGACACCACGGCACAGTGAGTAATTTGTTCTGCGACCACCACAATGTCCATCCAATGTGGGATGAATTTCCTGAGGCCCTGAGGTAATAAGCACCAATCACCAGACTCCCCTGGCAGTGCTAAAGTCCTATGGAGAGGCCTTATCTCTGCAATTATTAATAATCACTGGATCCTAAAGAAATATTAGTCCCATCTGATCTAAACTCGCAACAGTGTGGGCTGTATCTAAATTGGTCTACAGGCCTTTGGGAAACGAGACTGTACAGAACACAGTGACCTGTCAGAGTAGGAAGGAGAAATAAATAACTGGATAGCTGCTTGGCTGGGTCCTCTCCCACTGCCCTGGTTACATGGACGAAAGGAATTGACTCTGGGTTCAGACTGAATGTCTGGATCATTAATTTCGATGAGGATGAGAATGTGAGCTTTAACTTACAAGGAATCTCACCCCTCAGACCACCTCGCAATGCTCAATAGCAATAGCTACAGGGCCATAGGCAAATATGGCAAGTTTTTGGCCAATAAAACAAACAAATTCCGCAAATTCTGTTCTGTATTTGCTGAGTTGGTTGGATTTTGATTGATTTTAAAGTTGAAAAAAGGCAACAGGCAAAAAAAACCAGAACTTTTAGAAACTGAGGCCATTTGCACCATTTCCTGATATCCTAAAATCCCAGGTCTAACGTTTCTTTGCCTTGAGCAAAACAACTATCCAACAGATAAAAGATAACAAATGTTGGATAAACAGGACCTGGTTGTGGAATGAGGAATGTGTTTATTCTTCAGGGTGAACACATTTTGCTGCTGATTAGCATACCTGTCATCCTGGACTTGCTGCTGATTGTAGCGGATGTGGAAGTCTCTTAGCTCCTCTATCAGTCCTGCAGACAACATCTCATCTACACGGGCATCCAACCGCTTGTCAAGAGCTGGAGGGGAACAGAGAGGAAAAAAAATATAACAAGTGTACCAGAAAAAATAGACAGACACGCCTAAAACCTCATTTCATGCTGCGCTGAAGCTCCCATGCGATTATCAGCACCTCTGTTCTTTGAATGCATGGAAATATGCAACTGTTATCCTTACCCTCCATGTCAGCGTGCAACCAGAAAATGCAGGGGTCTGGGTACCTCAACGGCCCCCCCAGACCATTGCCTCCCTCCTGACCCCTCTGCTCTTCCAGCCAGTGACTATGGGGGATGCCTGTCTCCTCATGGATTTGCAGGCTCCTGTAGATAAACATACAAGGACAAACGGAAAAGTTTAATAAATCTCTCAATTGCATTTCCCACTGGAACACTGTGTAGACTTAACCAAGCAAGAGGTTTTTCAGCTTGATACAAATTCCTATGATCTCCAATATGGAATGAATTGATATCTCAGTCCCTGTATGTCAGGGCTGAGTGGGGTTTAACCATCCATTTATCCATTAAATCCAATGTAAATGAAAACCAGAACCTCCCCTTCTGAGGCACAAATTAAGGATCCAGTTTGTTAATTGTACAAATGTAAAGGGAAAGATGATCGCTGCACCAACAAATGTGTAAAAATATAAAATAAAATATAATATAAAATATCCAACACAAGTAAAAAACAACTACTGATTTGTAGTACAGATTGTTTTTCTCACCAGCACACGATTATCTTTCAGCCAAGCTTTTAAGGTATTCAGATTTAAATCCAAACCAGATTCATTAGCTGTGCACGGTTTCACTCTGGGGTTATGATAAAAAGATGATTCCTGTCCTCTCCCGTCAACTAAAAGAACAGGGTAACCTAACCTGCTCACAGAAAAGACCAGAGTGCACTGAGTGCTACTCATCAAGCTGTGAGTGTTTGTGTGAGCGTGTGTGCGCATGTAAACAGACACTCGTCCCGTCAGCGTAGATTGGGTGGAGGTCATATCCTGTGACTGTCAGAGACAGAACATTAGCCTTTCAGGTCCTCACACAAAACATGAGAAAACTAAAAAATGTTGTGATGCACTCAAGTAGAGACAAACAAGTGAACACAAAAACACCTAAAAACATTATACACCATATTATCCAGAAGGTGAAAAGAACAGGTTCCTGTTGCACTCATGTAAAAACACTGTACTATAGACACAAAAGACATGCACCATTGTTCAAATGTTGACATTGTTTGAAATTAATATTGGACAAACCATGTAATGAACAAAGTCAAAATAGTTTCACATTGAATATTAGTGCCAACATGGGGGCTTTAATTTTGTGAAATTAGAAATTTCAAACAAAGAAAATAACTAGAACCATAGACAGTTAGCTTGTTTAGCAAGCAGCTAACTCTTGGACTGTTTGATAATTATAACACAAAGTCTATTAAGGGACATTTTTACAAATGGTGCTAGTGTTTGTTTTGTTTGCTAATAGTTATTTAACTAGCTAACAAGAATAAATTAGCTATACTAAAGCATTGACACCTAATACAAACTAATAAAAATGTAGCAGGAGAGGCTTGTTATTGATTATTTAAAGCTAATATAATTAAAATGGCTAAGCTCTTAAACTCCAGAAAAGGCACCTTCAACAAAGTTGTCTGCTATTTATTTTATCAATTTATCAAAAAAAAAAAAAAAAAGTTAAAATGGCCCATGAGAACGTATTAAGTAAAAATAAGTCCAAGGGATATAAGCTCATTTCTTTTTTTTAAACATATGCAGTTTATTATCGCCAAAGATGACGCATGACGAGCTATAAAATGAGGAGAAACTTATATATTTTGCAATACATGTAATTTGTCAATTTAAAACTGTCGGTTTTCTAGAAATACACCCTACAAAACATTGATAAATGTGTTCAAGTGCAACATGTACATGTGAAGATATTTGCTCAGCTGTATCACCTGGCAATTTTGCGTTTGTCATTAGGGTGCAACATGGCAGCCATTTTGGGGTCCACCTCCACCAGTCGTTTGTGTAGCTCAACTCCTCCCAGTTTTTCCAGCTCTAATTTTCTGTTTGAAGCTCCATCTCCTCCATCCTCTGACTCCTCATTCTCCTGCTGTGCAAGAGAGTTAACTTAAGCTGCATTCAAGTACTGAAGTACTGATCTTGAACTCCTACTTCCAAATCCTTATTACATAAATACTTTACTTCTAGAACAGGTGTTTGGGTCAGAAAAAACATTCATACAAATAGAAAAAAAACACCAAGTTACATCTTGGCAACTGGAAAACTGAATCACAGTCACACTTTTTCATTACCATCTCTGTAAGCAATGAAAGCAGCATATATTCTAGCATAATTTGCCAACATTTCATTTTTCACAATATTGGAGATTTTTCCAGGTTGTGGTAACAGACAGGTTGAAATTATATGCACTGTATGTGTGTGGATTGTGTGTCTAACTTGTGGGAAGTGTATTTGTGCTGTTGTGCTGTTATGGTACTCACCCCCGTATCCACCAGGACTTTCCACAGCAGAGACTCAATGTAATAATTTGTCCCTCCAACAATGATTGGCAGTTTGTTTCTGCTGTGCATGTCATCTATGTTGAGTGTGTTAAGGAGGACAATAATTAAACCCATTCTAAAATGACCTGTTGAGCTTCTTTGGTGACATTCATATCTTAACGGCATAAAAACAACTCCAGCAGGTTCTAATTTAATCAGTCCCTCTGAGAGGCTGCCGCTCACATTTTACTGAATTACACACACCTACTGGGGTTATTCATGTCGACTACATTTTCAAAGACGCTTGTTTAATGGTTTCTTATTATGTGCACATTCAAGGAAACTGAGAATCCAGATGAGAGAAAATTGAGCTTTCTGCCTCTTTGATTTCAGAGTCCTTCCGACTCAATAGCGTTCAAATGGTAGCAGAGATTCAAGTGAACAGACGGTACAAACCACTTGTGCAAAGTCCACAAAATGCAAAACACAAATGAGAAAGCCTGATGTTAATTTAGCACTGGATTGTCTCTCTGCTGTTTGTTTCAGAATATTACCTTGAAAAACTATGTAAAAAAATATATAAATAATTGAATAATATCTAATGACCGAAATGCTGCAAAGAGCATCAACAGTTTGTGGCCCACAAAAGTAAAAGCCACAGCAGAATACGTAAACAAGAACAATACCACTTAAAGTCAATACAGGCTGTAATATTATAAAGAGGACTGCAACAGCAGTATGAAGCTGAATATTGTATTTCTTCTCCTTGTCAGCATTTACAATAAGTGAGTGCAGTGCAACTGATATGATGATACACTATAGCCGTCATTTAATATAAATGTATGTATGAGGTAAGAAGATTGACGGTTGTTCTTCTTCTGCTTGCTGGCTTGTGACTCCTTAACATAAAACATTGTCTGTTCCACAGTGTGTTTCCATCCTCCTATTTTTAAGTGTATATTTAATTCATCTATTCACAAAAAAGTTTTTACACTTGGCTATAGTGATAAAATTTTGTGTATTGAAAATGTTAAATGTAACAAAATGCAATGGAAACAGTGCTGATGTATATGCATGTGAGTTATTTACCACTCAAATTTCTGCTTAACTGAAGAGACACAAATATAGTGCAGCCTTTAACCTTAACCTGCTATATTTCCATCATGTGTTTTACATTATCTTTCACCATCAACCCCTGACATTAGCACAACAGTATAAAGAAACACAATTTACTATTGAATACTATGAATTTACTATTACTCCTTTACTGCCATTAATCATCTTGTGGCACAGATGATGGGTCCAGACAACAAGACAGGAAATGACCACTCAAATGATTGTGCTTGGATTTGCTTGGCAACACTTTAGCTCTAACCAAGGAATCAATACTGTTTCTTATTACAAACACAGTGTCGGTCACAGTTTGGTTCATATTAAGTTGGAGTTTAAAAGAAAGGCCTTACTGGTCACACAGACAGAGCCTTCATGCCACACCTTTTTCCTCTCCCTCTCTTTTTCTGTCGCATCTTTTCTCATCTTGCACCTTTCCATCTCTCTTCTCCTCCCTCCCTCCCTCTTTCCAGTCACCCACCTTCTCCACTCAGGGATAATTAAATAACCACTCAGCCATCGTCACTCACCTCCCCTTTCTCTCTCTCTCACATGCACACGCACACACACACACACACAGAGCTGCATCACTGTGTTTGAGGGAGGGGAAACAAGAGATGGAAAGAGAGTGAAGATCGCTGACAAGCGGTGAGGAAAATTGAGGGAGGGACAACAGGAAGAGGGCCAGAAGACTGAGAGCAATAAAGGAAAACAGAGGAGGGTTCAGGAGGGAGATTATGTGATTGAGTGAGGGAATGATAGCTGATGATGTGTCATTAGGTTCCTGCGTCTTTGAACTTCTCAAGCTTGTCAGCCCTATCGTGCTATTACACACTAACACACTAACACACACACACGCTTCACAGTTTCAAATCCTCCACACTGCTTCTATCCCTTTAATCTGTATTCAGCTCTTTCCATTTCTCCCTCTTCCCACCAGCAGGCTCACACTGCACTGAGCCTATTCTTGGAGCTACCGCATCCCCTCTCGCTGCACTGGTGGGTGTGTGAGAGAGAGAGAGATCTAGAGAGTGTGTGCATGCCATCCTGATCTATTTATACTGTCTCTAGTTATCGCCTCCTCTCTCCACATCTGTGTGATGGCCAGAGTCTGCGGGAGGGTGTGACTGCCCAGAGTGTGTGTGTATGTGTGTGCAAATTTTAGTTTGAAGCCATCGGTGTGAGGAACGTTTCAGCACTGTGAGGACATTGTGGCCAGTCCTGACAGATTCAAAGAGGTTTTTAGGGTTAATGTTAGAGTGAGGTTTAGGTTGGGGTTGGGTTTAGGCCTTTAGGGAATGCATTGTCAATGCATGTCCTCACGACTGCAGGAGGACCAATGTGTGTGTGCATGTGTGTGGATGCACCACAGACACAGACTCCTATAAATATCTCAGACCAGACATATCTCTCTTCTCATTTTCAGTGCAACATCTGCAGTAAGACACACTGACAAAACAACGGCAAAGCAGTCTACACTCACAGAGAGACACAGACACACACAGACCAATTAGTAAGAGTCAAATCGACTGAATTCTTTCCTGCAGTTACCACTTTCTAATAAGGGATTACAGATGTGACGGGTGTGATAGCAAAGTGTGGAAAGAGGTGTTACAGAAAATAGTGTTCCTCTACTTTGAACATTTTGAGAAAAGGATATTAGAGCCAGGGCTTTGTTTCTGAAGTTCACCACCGTGAATCTGCTAACTAGAGGGTCCACAAAGCTGATCATGTGATGTCTGCACTGGGCGAGTTCCTCGGCTGTCACCTTATTCGTGATGATGTCAAGGCCCTGGTACACCTGAGGACGACACACAGGAATCGATTAACGGGGAAAAAAGGCAAACCATAAGAGAAGAAGTACATCAGAACAGAAAAAAGAAATAAGACAGGTACTATAGCACAGTACACATTATATGGAGGCCATAAAAATTAAATCAAAGTAAATCTACAGTAATAAGAGTAGGATTTAATGGTTTGTCCTAGAAAGCATAAAATCCTGGTCAACACACAAAAAAAATGCTTTCATAAAAGGAATGTCAGGAAATTGAAATCTATACTTGTAGTAGGGTGTGTGCCTGTGTGAATTTGTCAATGTCAGAAACTGGAAGCTGGGTGTTATGGAGAAGCGATGTCTGTCGTCTACATGAAATGATTCCGACCATTCCTGCAAATTACGATACACACCTCCCCTGTCCATTTTACATCAACCAGTGACAGGGCCCCTCTACAAGGAATGTGTCAGCAGGGTGTCACACAGTCTCATACACACACCGAGTCAAGTGTAAAAGAGAAGTTTCAGGACATAGAGCACTTTCTAACTGGGCTTCTCTCTCTCTCTCAACAATTTCATTGTTTTAACTTGCGTCTTGTTATTATTTGTTCCATTGTCCCAGATTATTTTGAAAATCCAACTATGATAAGGTTTCTGTGCGAGTTTATGTTCACTTCCTGTGCAAAGCTTGCTGTAGAGGTTAATTCTGTGAAGACACAGGACACAGATGAGCCAACAACTGGACTGGCATGTGGAGTGACTGCACAGAAAGGTGCCTCGCTGCATTTGGCCTTCGGTAGATTTGCAGCTCCTGCATAATGCAGGAGTTGCTGTGGTTTGCTCTATTCTTCCTCTGCTCTTCTCCAATCTGTCAGGGCAGTACACCGTAAAACCTTTGCAAGACTTTTATTTTGAAGGCAAGGACAGAGGTTAGTGTCCAGCTTGTTCAGTTGGTGTATTTATTGATGCTGTTTTGTTGGTGGATCAGTTTCAATTATTGCCTGCAGACATGAAAGTTGAAAGGACAAAATGCAGATGTCAGGCCTTTCACACAGCCCGTTCAAAGCAGGACTGTTCCGCCTTTATTCTGCCTCACCGTTCTCTACAAAAGACACAAACACAAAATGGGGGGACACTGGTGTTTATTCATTCACCACTTGGAGTCTGGGCTGATAAGACCCAAAGTTTTCAAACTAAATATAGGACCAGCATCTTTTCCAAGTCTATGCTTTAACTCCAACATAGAAAAAAAGATGCATTTAAAAATTAAAAGATAGCAGTTTTAAGTTGCAGTGGCACCGGCATGTATATTTTATATATATATATATATATATATATATATATATATATAATAAAATCACACACTGGGACAGGAATTTACTGCCTTTGTTTGGCATAGTATAAACAACCAGAGGGATCTCCTTTACTGAAATGGGG
>CM076663.1:16292746-16324800 GCA_038496675.1 Rachycentron canadum | reverse complement strand
GGGGGGGGGGGGGGGGGGGTTTCTTGGTAAAAGAGAGACTGCAGTTTAGAAGAAAATACAAAAAACTTTACATTTGTGATCGAGGTGACCAATGATTGTCTTGTCATATTGTATATGCCTTGCTAGCAGGGCCAGGAAAATGTCTTGAGATCACGAGTTCCCAAAAGCAGCGCAGGTATTGAGCCTAATCTTCACACTCTGTTTAGCAACTGAGTGGGATTGATAAAAGTTAACTTAACGCCAATTCAACTCTCAACATTTACCAAACTGCAACATAACAAATGCAAGACAAATGTGTGGCAGTTTTAGTCCATCTGTCGATTGGTGGGTTCAAAGTATTAGTGTGGTTGGGTACTGTAGATTAATTCTGGGCCATGTTATTGCAACAATATAATTTAACAGCAAAGGAATAGAAGTTAAACTTTGACCTGAAGTAATCAGGTTGCAGATGGCAAAACATAAACATCTCTCCTAATTTATCATGTAAATACACCTCTGCTGCCTTGTCTTCTGCTTAGCATGTGTGTGTAGTCTACCATCAACCATTCAAAGTATGTGTGTGTGTGTGGCACTCAGAAAGTGAATCACCCTGAAGTTGCCAGGAAAACTTTATGAAACCCTTCTGAGTCAAAAACCTCCCAAACACTTTTGTGGGCTGAAGGTTCTGGTTGGATTCAGCCCTGATTTGGGAAAAAATGTTGGTGAAACACTCTATTGTTCAATAATTCAGAGTAGGAAAATGGAGCTTTTAATCATGAGCACTCAGCCGACTATGGGGTCTCAAGCGCACTCCCAAATGAACACGAATATCATCTTTACAGCATGAAAGAATGAATGAATGAAGTCACTCTTGGTTTAAACAGTGAGCTGATTTTTCCCATGCATTGAGGAAAGTTTTGATTTTTTTGCTTCTCATGCTCAGACACTTTCCCAACCAAAATGTCTGTGAGGTTTGGAGCTGGGACATGTGTAGATGTGGAGAAGAGAAAGGACAGGGTCAGTAACTCACATTGTTTTCTTTTTAGTCATGTACATATTAGAGGGATATTATACAAAATCATATCTACTTGCAATCTAAAAATGTCATTAGTAAAAGAAGCTGTAACTGGGCACAGCAGACTTTTCATACCTTGGATTTCTCAATGTGTTAAACTAATGTGAATGAGGCTGAAGTGAGACTTCAAGTATTTTTAAATATGGCGCTTTATATTTAGCTTTTCAAAAACAAAATATCAGAGAGAAAAAGTGAAAAGAATTGATTACACAATGTGTTTATCTGTTCTAAGGAGAGCTACAACAGTTTTCCAAGCTAACTAGCTTACTATTTACAGTACTAAGTGAAAATTACAGCCAAGGCCAAGGAGCATGTTATTAATTTACTACCGCAACATAAGTTTGTGTGGTGACATGTTGTAAAAATAAAAATACAAAAGTTCACACGTACAGTGAAGCATTTCCCCAAAAGTAGAAGCCATGTCTGGATGCTAACAGAGTTTAGGCTAACATTAGTGGCTCTGGTTTCTTTCTCATTCCTTTCTAAGCAACCAAACTCACATTGAAATGAACTCACAATTTTAAAACGTGACACTGCCAACTGCTAACCTCAGCCCTAGTCTTTTAGCACTGGATCATTTATGTAGCCATCAACAACATATTTAAGACGGCTTTAAAGAGTTTTCATTCAAGTTTTGAAACGCTTATCACAAATTTAGCCACAGTCAGCGTTTTCAACAAACTCATAGAGCTAACGTTAGCTAATTAAACACTAATTAGCATCAGCTGGACATGCAGGAAAAAAAAAAAAAACGATGGTTGTCAGCTAAAAGCAAGAAACCTGTTTTTGTGCCACAGGATTTATTACTTCAAAGTTTCACATTTTGTCCTTAGCGTCAGTTATTTTGGTTTTAGTTTATTTTTTAATGCAGATTTTTCTACAGTTGCTGTATTAGTTCTTCTCTATTCATTTAGGCCAGGCAGAGGCAAGGCATTAATTTGTGTGAAATATCTTTCTTAGAATAAGGCAGAATATGTAAGCAAGAGCCAGATAACATTATGTTGTCTCAACTTTGTTTTTCAGTTTAGCAAGCATTTGTGGTGCAAGGCGTGCCCACATCCTCTGGAATACCCCTTAACTTTGTTATACAGCATCTTCCTGTAGTCTGAATCTTCTATTTCAAGGCAACAATATTATAGACTGTTTAACCAAACATACATGTACTTGATAATATACAACTGTGCATAGGTTATTGATCACATCCTTGGTGACAGCGTTTGTGGGTTGCGTGCACTTCACCAAATGTTCTTGGGCGCCGCAGCAAGCCAAAAGTGGGGAACAGGGCAGGGCAGAACAACCCAGCCTGATAAATTATTCATGGCTTCTCTGCACGACATCACTGTCAGCCAAAGGAGGGAAGGATAGATGGATGGATGATGGAGACTAATGAATGAAGGTGAAGTTTTGAAGAGTTTTTTGGAAAGAACAACACTGTTAGAAAGGATGACAGAGAAAAGATGAACAGACAGAAGAGCGCTATGTACTTGTTACAGAGAACAGGATGCTCCCTGACAAATTTGCACACATTATCCAACACCGCCCCTCCTCTGTCTCACTGCACTCCTCTCTCTATCACTTACACACACACACACACACACACACACACACACACACACACACACACANACACACACACACACACACACACACACACACACACACACACACACACACACACACACAGTAGCGAAAGAAGACAGGATGAAAGGCAGCAGGAGGATGGTGAGATGAAGCCAGATCGAGATGCTCAGAGAGATAGACATCAGGTTGGTGTGTGTGTGTGTGTGCGTGCGTGTGTGTGTCTGTGTGTGTGACACTGAGTGACGTTCACGTCTCTCGATTTTAGCCACACCTTTGTTCCCTCTTTGCAACTTTCACTCACAAGTTAACAAAAGTTAACAAAACATGCACTCCACACAGCCCATTAAGCAGCTCCTAGAGCTTTCAACCATAACATATGATCTTCATCAAAAGATGGAGTTGTTGCCCAGTTGTCACAGAAATATTGACGTTCAACTTTCCATATTCCTGAGCACTGTTGATTTCATGACAACTCCATCTGCCATGGAAGATGTGGCATGATATGATTGAAAGCTACGGAGCAGCTACTAAATGGAACTTATGGTAAGCTTTCTTCCATCACTGCTTCCATGGACAAGAACAGGTTGGTTTTACTGTTATCAAAGTAGATTTACAGCATTTTGCATCAAAAATATGCTGATATATATTTCTGTTGGTTTTCTCTTTTTTTCCCCATCCTGACTCCCACACTTTGACTAACAGCCGCTGGTTCTACTGCTTCTTTCACTCAATCTGCGCTCCTCCTCCTCACGATACTTCTCATTTAGTCCATTCTTACCTGCCACTGAGATCATGCAGCTAACCGTTATGCAACCACTCCTTAATGTACATCTATGTGTTCTCGTGCTAGTGAGTCGCAGATTGTGTGGCAGATTGTGGTGATTTTAATTTCGCATTAACGAGAACAAGGAGACCTGAAAGTAAGAGCAAGCAGAACAGGATGGGAGTGCAAATAAAAAAAAATAATAATAAGAACCACTTCAGTGGAATATATGAAGAGAGAAAAATGCTTTGAGGGGAAGCTGCAAATGAGTGAGTAAATGAGAAAGAAATTAAGACCTCCAATCGAGGTGGTGGAAATGAGCTACAAATTGCAGTGATGTTCCATCTCAGAGACATAAAGGCATCAAAGATAAAAATCAACATAGCTAATCCTGTTTACACGCCTTCTGGAGGAAACTGAAACAAGATGTCACAATAAAAACAAAGAGGTTGGGAGAGTAGCTGTCAAGTACCTTTTTATTTTATTTTATTTTTTTAAAGTAAGCATATCAAATGACGCAAATAATAAAATGTGAAATTTTGATATTAACTGGGTTGGAGGGAGGATACACAGTACTGGGAGACTCACAAAAATATGTCAAACAGTGGAGGAAGAATTAATTAGTGCTGAGCAAGTTGTTTGGTTGGCGCTAATGTTGGCCATATTTCATGGCATCTGAGGACCAAACAAGGAAATGCACTTAGCTGCTTTCTATTAATGAGGAGCGTGTTCGTGGAAATGCCAGCCTGCACGAGATTTACAGGAGGGGGCAGATATTTTACAGCCACCTCTAAACTGCAACGACATTAAACAACTGATCAGTCTGATAAACAAAACCACGTTTTTTTTCCGCCTCCAGTCCCAATGTGTTGTGTCATTTCTATATCAAAGTGTGTTTTCTGGGAAGTTGCTGAGGAAATGCTTCACCGATTTTTGCTCATCACATTAAGCTCATTGCAATTGCAAACGTCATAATTCACATCAACGTACTACAGCCCAGTTAATGCGGGTCCAGCTGCCTGCTCTTTCCCATCTCGCTTTTAAATGGACGTGAATGGATGTGACGGTGTGGCTTGTGAGCGACGAAGAGAGGAGTGTCTGTGTGCCAGTGTGTGAGTGAGACAATGAGCTCAGTGTTCGTGCTCTGCGGAGCCTGCAGCCGGCCTGCCTGGCCAACCTTACGCCCTGCACGAGACAGCTGTTCCTCCGCCACATAAATAAGGAGGGGGGAGCGAGCATGGCCAAAAGAAAGAAAGAGGGCAAGAGAGGCAGAGTGAAGAAAAAGAAAGAGATGCAGAGAACAAACACTCATTGTGACATAAAAAATGAGGCAAAAAAAAAAAAAAAAGGAAAAAGCAAGATGAAACAGGTCTCTCAGTGTATTGTTAGACCAACAGTTTTGAGAGTGTTTGTATTTCATTAATGTAATGATGGGTTTGTGGTCCACGTACAGTTTGTGAGCCAGTGATGAGTAAAGGTCCTGTCGCTACTGTGCCACTCCCTGCATGCGCTTCACAAACAATGCATATAGGCATTTTAGTATGGAAGCAGTAGGAGGCCTTTACTGTAACATAGAAAGTCCTCCCTGTGATTTGGCATTAACTACTGTCAGCGTTAGCATTGCTCTCTGAAATTTTCCACACTTCAGAACAATGGGTCATTTAAAACTATGGACATTTTATAACATGACTAACATCTGACTATACTGGGAGGAATCTGTCTTTGTCTGACTGTGTTTCCTACAACCTTCTTAATGGACAATGTGAAACTGTGAACTAAAAATGTGAGTAATGGAAATGGAATGGATTTTTTTTTTTTTTTTTTAATTCACAAATGTCGCAAAAAACAAAAAAGTATTTGCTTGCATGATGTGGTTTGCAGACTATTATAACTACTACTATATTTCGCAAAAGTGAAATGCAAACATTTTTTTCCAAATTCAAGTCATATGACATTCAAAACGACTGTAGGCTATTAACCCCACAAATTGAATTCCCATTATTACATGCACCAGATGCCTTATAAACGACAGTGGATGCAGATCTGATGCTGGGAATTTATCGTTGAATTGGACTGATGTTGTGAGAGGAGAAAATATCTCTCAAAAGAAACACAGTCCATCTGCAATTGTGTTTTGTCAGATTTTGTTAAACAATCTTTTTTGCACAAAACCACGATGAAATGCACTTTCTGTCTGATGATTTTCTCGACAACTGCTCATCCCATCGACGTCAACCTTTGCCCGATGAGGACCCGAAAAAAGCGTTGACGGTTTGGCAAATCTCAAACATTGCCATAATGTAATGGCACTTTCTACACCGTCATCCAGACGCCATCATTTGAGTTCATGATTATCTGATTATTTCAGTTACTTTTTCCCCTCTTCTCAACTTCACATTTTTCGAATTTCAATTTTTACATTTAAAATTTCACTGCTACAGAAGGCTTTGATCAAAAACAATAGCAGGCTCAGTTGTAACAGGTCGACCCTGGTGCAGTACAGTTCGTCCTTACACTGACCCCTGGCCACGGCCCTGTAGACAGACTGCAAGCTGGCTCTACATTTATATCCTTCTCTCTGAATCCCTTCCTCCGTTATACTTACAACAGAATACCTTTTTTTCTCTCCTATCCTTCTCCCTGAAGGCACCATCCTTCAACAATTTACCCCTCCATCCTCCCCTCTTCTCTCTGTCGCTCTGTGGGGAATGGCCCAGTAATGCCAGACTAATAAATCATTCATGGCGTTGTCCCCCCCCGCCCCCACCCCACCTCTTCCTTCTCCTCCATCCTGCCATCCTCCTCTCCCTCACTGCTTTACTGTAGCAGTGACTGCATCACCACACCCGCAAACTGCAATTCACACGGACGCATGCACACACGCACACACACACACACACACACAGCACAAAAATAAGAGTTAATCAGCTCTCTTTTTTGGCTCGCTCCTACACAGGCTTAGATTACTTAAAAAGCATGCATCATAAATCGGATGTGGGAGGGAGAAGCATCGCCTCAGCTGCAATACAAACAGATACGTCAAAGCCCAGACAGGTCATAGCCACACCAGACAGATAGAGAGACGGTGGTGGGGGGAGAGATGGAGAGATATCCACAGAGAGAGGAGGAATGATTGCAAGCGAATTAGAGGGATATAACACATAGCTGCACAGTTTGAGTGTAGGACGTGTCTAATACGTAGATAAGCAGGTGGTATCTGTGTGTAACAACCTCTGGCCAATAATAAGCATAACCTTTAAAAGAATAAGCACAGCGGCTACAAAACCATCAAATTTACGAGTTACGACAAACCAGCCCCTTTGTGTTTTTACTGAGAAAGACCTCCTTCATTCCACTTTTATGGCACCACAAGGGCAGAGATGACACATGACAGCTTTCTTACTGTTCACGCCCCTTTTCTCACATTCAACAAAAAAATCACCCTTACAAATTGTCTTCTTTTGTCACAACTTTCACAGCTCCTGCCAACCTTTAAGAGGATACGGCAGCTCCTTCTTTTATACATGCATAAAGCAAAAGGTCAGTGGCCACCAATGCTTCCAATAGCCCCACAAACTAATGTAATGGTGCATGCATGAGCATGACCTGTTAAATTGCCCCCCAGGACCTCTGATGGCCCTTTGGTTTAAAAAAAAAAAAAAAACAAAACAAAAAAAAACCCCACAGCCATGCTAACACACACACCCTGTTTTTACACCGTGTAGTGAAACAATTTATTTTGTGGTGACAATGTGTTATTAGTTAGCACATTAGACGCATTATTGCGAGTAACTGTGAGAAATCTGCTCATGCACAAAAAGCATAATGAGCACAAACTTTGTTTAGAGAGCGGGAAATGTGGAGTGATTCAAATCTTTAATAAAGTAATAACAGAGACGCACTGGTGGCTTTGCATGATTTTTCCAATTAACTTGGAATTGAATATACTTTGCATTACTAATTATCAATTTAGATTCATTTCCCACCTTCAAAGTAGCAATTATTCTCCATTTATTTCAGTCTTCAGTATAAATAAGCTTGAAACTTTCTTGAGATTGGAAAGCCATGACAGTAAACATTAAGTCATCTTTGTTTTTGTCTGAGTTCAGTGAAAGTATCAAGCAGAGACTGTTCTTTAAATGCCTCCTTTCTGGTGCATTCAAGTGTCCCAGGAGAAATAAAATTTGAGCTCTAGTTTGTTCATAAAGTATAGACAACATTTCAGAATCCCAATACATACTTATTCAGCACTGCAGGAAATCCACTGTACCATATCATGAAGTACCTGCTGCTTCTCAACCTTAGTTCGAGCTACTTTGGTTTCACATGAAGGAGGAGGAGAAAAAAAGAAAGAAAAAAAAAAAACGAGAACAAAGTGACAGACGAGACGTAGAAAAGCATGGACAGTCTGCACACTGACACTGGCAGAGACCGGTCCCTGCCAATTTTCTTAAAATGAAGAGTGAGACGGGAGCTCGGCGGTACATCTCACTGCTGTAACGTGCAGCTGAACATAAATAAGTCAGCGTATGAACGACGAGCACAGCTTTAAGTACGCCGAGCTAATGTTTCGGAGCACTCCTCGCATGAATCACCTCTGAAGTGCACTCACTCCATCCCCATGCTGTCACTGTCTATTTCAGCTGTTTCTTATTACCATTAATGTCTTGCAAAGCGTTGTCAGTAGACGGCGGCTTGATAAATCGCTCTCTCCCCTGAGGTCGCACTTGATTGACAAACGATGTCTGCTCATCAAAAGCCTGATTCAAACAATTAAATCTCACAACTTGGGACTTTCAGACAATCAGTGCAGCAGTAACTCATGTGTCATGTGGCATTATTACACAGACTAAAGCAAAAGAAAACACATTGCAGCTGTTTTTGGCTGATATGAGTCATGATTTCATTTTCAGAATGATTGTTTTTGCAATTTATTTTCCCTGGAAAAATATAAAAATAATGATGATGATGTGATTTTTGTTGGGGCTTGTACCAAGCAAGCATGCTGCCGTACATCTGCAGAAGAAGATTTATAGGCCACAGTTTCTCTATAGCGATTAAAAATGTTTTCAAATAAATAAAAATAAAAATAGCAGCCCCAGCGATTTGGTATATTTCGATTATTGTGTCATTATTGTGATACTGTCTTAATATATACATGAATTCAAACTTTATAAATCCTTTTACTGTGTAAAACATTATTCTTTCAAGCCAGAGAAGTCACATAATGTGACAGCAGCCGACATAAGCTTGAAAACATTCTTACGTCATGAAGCTGATCCTCATCTATTTAACAACTAAATTAAAGCCTCTGAGTCTATTTTAAAACAATTAGTGTCCAGGACAAGAAAGGGAATCTCAGTAAGTTAAATGTAAAAGGGCATCGAGTCCAGGTTAAATTTAGTAAAGCATATGACGTACTGTACTACTAACCCACTTCTGGATTCATGTAATAGTGAACACGGGGCACAGAAAGATTATCTGTGTAAGACCTGAAATTAAGAGCTAATTTAAGCCTTTTCAGACATGTGGACACCCAGTGAGTTCATTTTGCTATAAATAGGTGAGGTGATGGGAAAAGTGAGGGACTGACAGACCTAGAAATCACACTAAAACACTCACAATTTCCCATAGCTCCAACTTATAAGGAGTTAAAGGACAGTAACAGTTTTGCTGGAAGCCTCTGAAGGACCCCCACCAGTCCCTGGAGCCCACTTTGGGAACCACGGGTTTACATTATTTGGCAGCGCCTCATTCAATGACAGTACAGCAAAGTAGTTGTGTGTGTGCCATAGATAGCATGTTCATTTAATGAGTGAATAATATCCCCTTGCATGTCCAATGAACTGTGGGTTGGGGGCATGGGCCAGGGGCAGGAGGTGGGGGCCGGTGATAACACAATAGGAGTGTTAGGGAGTGTGGGAACCAATTCTCCCTGGGACAATAGACACTTCCCAGTGGCCACAGCATGCCCATTCACTATCAGCTGCTGGGCTGGCGTAGCACGGCGCTGAATATGCACCAGCTCAGCACAATGCTGCTTTCTCCCAAACAAGACCAGACTGTTTCCTATCCCAAAGACAACACAGGCCAGCTCTAGCCTATACACAGCCCCATTCTCACATAAGCAGTCCCTTTCTCACTCACTCCATGTCTGCATGTCTCCCTCGCTTTCTCTCGCTGTCACACACACCAACAGGAGGGTAGCAACAAGGCTGGGGATTGTGGAGATAGGCTGGGGCTGCCTTGCTGCAACTAGGCCACTGTTTCCCTCCACCAGGGCTGCTGGTCGTTGAGATATTTTTGGGCTGAAATGTTATTAGTGTAACCCAGTTTACCCAGTACCAGGTGACTGCTGGAAGAATCGCTCTCCGCAGGGACACTCGCTCTCAAGGACAATACACGCGAAGGAGGGAGGGGAAGAAAGGTGGTGCTGAAGCAGGAGACAGGGGATGAAGGATGTGATGAGTTATTGAATTCTGCAGTCGCAGAAATCACTGCTGGACACTGGCAGATTTGGATGAACCGGAGTTGCTGGGTGTATGTGCGCGCGCATGTGTTTCAGTGTGTCCATGCAGTGCTCTGGGGTGACCCGGACTCAAACTGGTACCCAGTGTTTTCTTTTGTGTGTGCACGACCTCTCGTTGCTGCGGCAACAGAGCCTGAGAACCAAAAAGGGAGGGCGGGGCTGAGAGAGAGGCGAATGAAACGACGCCAGCATGAGAGTTTTTCAGTGTTGCTGCACTGACAAACACACACACTCACACACACACACACACACACACGGAAGTGAGCTCATATTATCACTACACCACAGTAAACTCATAAATCACTGAGATATTACCATGAAACTTTACATTTTTTAGCATTTCCTTAATATAATAAAAGAAATCATTCCAGATTAACTGGAAGTGACATCAAACAACAACGTCTCAGTTCACCCATGACTCATCCACAAGCCCTCTCACTCTCACTTTGCTTTATTTAGCTCAGAGCGCTCTGTTTCCCACACAGACCTTATAGTCACTGTCTCATTAAGCAATGCACATACTCTATTTTAGAAACATCAAAAATCACTCGCGTTGCTAAAACCAGCCACCACCTGATGCAGGTCATCAAAGTGCTGTTTTTGTATTTTGTTCTTCATCGCAAAAGAATGAACTTGAATATTTTTCTTTTTCATTCATTATATTGTATAAAAGATGTTGCCTGTTTATTGCATATTTATGTTACATTTTACCAATTCCCTTGATGTTTATTTCATGTTTACATCATAATGTATAGTGTGAATATGAAGACACATAATGATATGTGTCTTCACTGTAGTGACACCACTTTAATCAGCTGCTTGTGCTTCATTTATCTGTCTTATAGGAAGCAATCATATTGTCACCCAAAAGGTAACAGCACTGGCTTAAAGATGAGCCGTCTCTCTTGATGTCAGGGGATTTAAATAGAGTCAAGACCATGACAAAGAGACATGAGATGAGCAAGAGGCACTGAAACAGTACAGGACTGATGAATGAACTGCAATGACTTGTTTTATCTGGACCTTTGGGTGTACACAGCCTGCTGTGTACTTTTATTGGGTCCCTGCAGTGTCCTACAGACCGATGCTGGTGCAGATCAGACTGTCCCAACACCTCAGAGGCGGAGATAAATGCTGGACAGGAGTCAGTCCAGACCTTTGGCTGTTAATGGTGGAGGCTTGTTCTGATTGTGATGGAAATTCACTGTCATTTTCACGACTGTGCTAACGCCTGCTGTCTGGCGCAGTGGTGTTTATCTTTCTGCAAGCTGCTGATCGAAAAGCCCGAGTTAGACGACAGCCTGCTCCATGTACTCGGACCTGTGTTCATATATCTGCAGCAGATCGTTTTGCTCGCTTTATTTCAATCATCAGAGTGTCATCCAGAGCATTATGGCTGCCATGTCAAGGTCTCCCTGCGCAGTTCCTCGTCTTAACACTTCCTACCTGCATGGAGTCGGCGCTGATTATTTCTCCCTGAAGCCGTTTTCCGATCTCTATCGCCAGTTTGGACTTCCCGGTGCCGGTGGCTCCTAAAATCACCACCAACGACGGAGCTATCGCTCTCCTCAAGCCGAGCTGCACGCTACGAGTGGACGCCGCCATGATGCTGCCGCCTCGGCGCCCAGCTGACGGCTGTACGCATGCGCAGCGGGGATAGAGCTGAGAGGTGGGCTCTGTTACCAGGCAACAGGGAACCGTTGCTCTGGGAACATTGATTGATGAGGCTGATTTCATTGTCAGACTAATACATGTTGTCCTCCTGTAACGTTTTCTCCCTCCGGATGCAGATCACGATCTGATTGGTTCCTGCTGGGTTACCTGTTATTAAACTGGATTAAAACCAGTTCAGTTAAAGAACGAATCAGCCCAGAAGGTGTCTGAACAGAGTTGTTGGTTTATTTGTAAACAGATTGATGATTACATTCACTATGTCTGTGTAATGTCCTTACAAGTCAGGCTGCAGAGTAGTTGGTATTGTTTCTATGGAAACTGTCAGAGATCTGTGAGCAAAGATGCGCGTTGCCATGGCAAAGATGCCAGGATTGGTTACCCTGGAGACTGCTCAGAACAAATGGTGGCTGGGGAGACGGAGATGTGTTCACTCATACAGGTGGTTTATATGGAAAACAAATGGGTGTAATACAATAACACTGTGATCCAGTCCAGGAGAGACAATGGATTCGAGTGCAGCTAAAATAATGAGTAGATGATTATTCTTCTTGAGCATGTGAAAGGGACAAAGAAGACAAACAGGTCATTTATGATGTCAAACCATGAAATTTATTAATTTTATGACTTACTCTTCATACATAGAAGCTTATGAGGTACAGAAAAAAACAAAGTGCTGAGACAAGGCTCCAAAATCACCATAATTGAACTCCCAAAGTAAGCAAGCAATGTCCACTGATACCATGACTGTGCCAACCGCAGAGACCAGTGATCAATACAAGTTTAAAAAAAAAACAAAAAACAAAAACAAAACAGAAATATGGGGCAAACCACTGTTGTGGTTGCACCCTATTGAAAAACAAACTAAAAATCAGGGCTATTGGTGGTTTGTGCTGAATAAGATTTTTTGTAAGAGGAGGGGGAAAAGGGAAACATTAATGATGATATCCTGAAGTATTTCTTCAACCAAGTACATCATGAATCCTCTGATCAAATCCTCTCTTCATCTGTGAGGGTGCTCTCTGAGGTTATGTTATACATACAGCATATTATATTATGGGGTTTTTCCCCCTCAAGCACCATCTGTGAGCTTATCACAAGAGCTACAGACTGCTTGGAGGGTTTCCTGAGTGCTGGTAAAAGCAGGCATTGCTACTCGTTGTGATCGAGTCATTTACAGTACTAGATCCAGGGCTACAGTGTTTCTCCGTTGCATGGCTTATGGGACAATAGGGAGCACCGGGCTTGCAGAAGGGAGAAAAAAAAAAAAAAGCAGAGAAAGCACTAACATTAAGGTCACTAGAGGCTACACACAGCCAGAAGTTTAAATCGGTAGATCCTCTTAGGCAACCACCCCCTTCCACCCCACCCTGTGCCAGATTTAAGAGGGCTACAGCTACAGTGATTGGATTGAATACAGGCGCTTTAAGGTGCTTTCCACTCCAGAGAGATAGAGAGACAGAGAGAGAAAGCATACCTCACATGCCAATTTTCAGCACATAACCACCAATAAAGCCCTGGCGGCTACATAACAAAAATAGTCATTAGTTCACACTGAAACACAACTCGGTAGGAAAATATAGTATAAAACTTTTGTCAACTCTTGACTTGTACAAATAAAGAAACCCCAGAGACAGAAAAAGTAATGAAAACAAGTTTACAAAAAAGAAATAGGTGTGACAAAGTGGCTAGTGTGATCAATGTTCAGTGAGTGTTTTATTTTGACTCTTTTTCATAATCATTTTATTAACAAAAATAGAAGCTTTGAGTTATCTTTGAAAAGCCAGCAAGCCTGGCCCTGGTTTAGCACGGCAAGGCCCAACAAAAACTAGGATGAGTATAGTAGACAGCTCTGGTTTTGGTTTGGAAGAGGCTGTACAATAAGGGTACTATATACATAACATCCAACAGGATAGTCTACATACATTGAAAGGCTTCTATAGGCATTACATGAAATGCAAAAAAAAAAAAAAAAAAAAAAGATAATCAGACAGCAAGATGAAAGAAATATGCTGTTGGAACTCAATGGGCTTCATTTCCAAGCATAAATTGGCATGTTTGACACAGATTAAATTTGAGCCGTTTTCTAAGATTTTCTTTTGGTTAATTATTTGAAGCTGACATTCACCTTTTGGTTGGTCTCCATTGCACAACAATAAGGGTGTGAAAGCTTAGTAAAGATTTTCTTTTTTTTTGTTTGTTTGTTTTTTTTGCAGATCGTTACTTGAAAATATTATAAAAACTGAAAACAATGCCTGCATGGCAACATAATCTTATTTTCTCCAAATAAATGCTACAAAAACAGGCTGTTACTGTGAGCAAAGTGCTGCCGTCAAAACATTTCTGATGCCAGAAGAAAACTACAAGTTTACAAGTGAAAACCTGCAGGTACAGAAGTTAAGACTTAACCTGAGCTATTTCAGAGGTGCAGAACAGGTTGTGTCCATACAGATGTAACATTAATGTTGTGTGGCTCAGTATAGTCCAACTACAGCCCCATGCATCTCCATCACCAGCAAGCATAAAGCTGGAAACTTCTAATGCTGACGGGGGAAAAAAAGAACAGGAAAGAGGTTAGATGCTACAGACAGGGAGTGAAAAGTGAATGAAAATGGGAAAGAACACAAAAAAAAAAAAAAGTTGTATGCCAGCATAAAAAAAAAATAATAATAATAAATTAAAAAAAAAAAAAAAAAAAAAAGGGGGAAAGAAACTCTAGGGGGCTCTTCAGACAGATAGAAAGAGGAGACATCACTGCTGTGCAAGCACATCTATCACAAGGAGACGTCTGACCAGACCATGCAGCAGTTAAACAGCACAGTTGTAGCAGTTTATCAACTAGAAGCTGCTGCTTTCACAGCAGCCCTCCCAGTGGCAAGCAACAGTTTTGAACATTTTTAGCAAGGGGAAACATTTCAGTTTTACAAATCTGTATTGAGTAACCATGGACATATTCATTTGCCTGTTAAATTCATAAGATCAGTCCCTAGCTTGCTGTCCCGACCGGCTGGTGGCCTTGTCAATCACTCAGAAGCTAATGTGCAAACCACAAAAACAAAAGGAAAAAAAAAAAAATAAAAATAAAAATAAAAAAATAATAATAATCCACCCGCACTATTCCAACGTGACTAACTCAACATGAACATTAGTGTCTTTTTTCCTTCATGTAGTCCCATTGAGTTCTGTGAGTGTGCGTGTGTGGTGGCAGCCCCCCCTGCCCCGCTCAGGATCGTTTGAGCAGTGCCAGCCTCTGCAGCAGCTGCAGCTGCCTGGCTTTCAGCTGCTTCCTCTCCTGAGCTTTCTGCCTCTCACTGACGTGCAGCTGCTGCAGGTACTCTGTGGCTCGTGTCAGGATTGCCACCTTGGGAGTCTTGGGGCAGTCCGCTAAGCCCGGGATCTCATCCCGCAGCGACAGGAAACGTGAGCGCAGGTCGTTCCGCCGTTTGCGCTCCAGGAAGTTGTGTGCCTTGCGTTTGTCTGTGTCTTCGCAGTCGGAGGACTGGGGGCTTGAGAGGTGGGTGAAGGAGTGGGGCTTTGAGGGAGAGCTTTGGGAATGGGAGGAGGAAGAGGAGGGAGGAGATGAAGGCGATGTGGAGGAGGTGGGAGAGGAGGCGCTGAGGTTAGGGGACTCCGACCTGACTCCTGCCACCGTCACGTGAGACCTTCTGCTCTCTAAGTTCATAGGGGCGTGGCCGGTCCGAGGCTGGTGGTAGTGAGAGTTCTGGTGAGGCTGGATCGCCTGGGTGGAGGCCTCCTGCCGAACCCTCTTGCGAGGTGGTTCAGCTGGTGGGGGTAAAGTGTCCGGGGATGGGGCAGCGTAGTTGTGCTGCTGTTGGTGGATAGAGATGTGGAAACGCTTCATGCCGGGGTCGAGGGGGTCAGCCCGCACCGTGATGGTCACAGGCTTACGGGTGTTGACCAGTCGACGAGGTTTACGCTGCTGCTGCTGCTTGTGCTCCACTGTCACCACATCAATCTCCTCTTCATCCTCATCCTTGTCATCTTCATCATCTAAAATAGACAAAATAAATTCATTAAACAAAATGTTTGATAATAGAAAAAAAAAGAAACGTGGTTCAGGCTGTGACTGACAGCTGACATGGGGAAGATGGAGCGACCCCTCAGAGGACACACTCTCCGGCTCTTTAAGCCAGAGAATTGTTTCTGTAAAAATGCACTTCACCTTCACTTTCACCTCATGACACCTACATGATCACACAAACACTACAAAAAGACACCCTCTCACTAATGCTGTGAATCATCCCTCCATTAGGTCAGCTCCCTGTGTTGAAATTCTCCCTCCTCATTCATGTGGACAGAGTGAGGGTGAGAGGCTGAGACAGACTGGTTTAAGAAGCACTCAGGTGAAAAAGTCAGCAATTCCTCAACTTGTTAAAACAGGCAGACTAATATTCAACGCTGCACAGGTTTAGAAAACCGTTTGCTGCTTTATTTACTGGAAAGACTGGAAACGGTGTCTTTAACATAAAGGAAAGGCTCCATCAACTTGATTCCCGCCAACTGATGAGACTCTCGGGGAGAATTTCAATGCTCTTGTGAACTGAAACGCTCTTTTTAAGTAATTGCACCTCTGTGGATTTGGCTGCTCAGAAAGTAGTAATCTCTACATGAATAACACAGAAAAGAGGGGGTGGACAGGAGCTGTGGAGGGGGAGGGGGGGGGGTGCCTGTCTAACTATTTTCAACAGCATTTATATGACAAAAGATGGCATCTGATATTTCCAAGCGTACAGAACAAAATCCCTCAAGTGGCCCTACAGTGGCTCTTTATTGGAGCTTAATCACACATTTCTTATGAATGCTCATTCTGTTCTCATTCAAGCAGACATTATCCCCCAAAACGGTGCAAAATACTGCCTTAAAAAACTCGTGTCAAAGAATTCTGCGGGCCTAGCCGCCCTCCTAAATGGCTAATCCCGCTCTATTCACAGCCCAGGCTGACTGGCTGGGACCAAATCCACCCACTGACACAATTGGCGCTGCAGCCTGTTGAGTGGAGGAATGCAGCAACAAGTTCCCTTTGTGACATTCCACACACCATTATGCATGGTCCAAGCTCAACATCACATGGCAGCCTACATACCAAAGTCAACCGTATGGGTTCATGGAGGGAATATGAAGTGGAAAAAAAACAACAGGGGGGAGGAGAGGGGGGGTCTAGAGTCAGGGAAAATTTAGGCCAGACATAATAACTGAAGAGGCGGTTGATTTTCCTCTCCTTCCCCCAGCTTGTTACATAAAGTTCCAATAATGTGTTATTCTTCACCGAATTCATGTCAAATCCGAGCCAAAGAGAGCAGAGAGGATATTGTTATCATAAGTCAGAATGGAGGAGCAGGGAGAGGTAGCAGCTGGTCTGCTGGAGCCCCGCCAAGCAGCAGATGTTTCAATGGGCGTGTCACTCTGGGCTTGAAGCATGTGTTGCATGCACCAAGGTAACGCAATGCAGTCATGTGCCATGCCAACCCCCTGACAGCCAGATAAAGCCCAACCACAGCTTAACGTTGACTGGATGAGGGACACAAACATGGAATTATAAACCTCAAGTCATGCCTGCAGAAGACTAATACAGTACATGAATAAAATGATGGGCTGCTAGAATAAAATGTGGGCAAATGGAGCAAATAGTCAACTAATCACTTGAGCAAAGCAAAGACAGAAACATGATTGTTATAGAAAAGTCCTGTGTGGCATCAGTTACTGACCTGATGAGTCGGTGTGAGACTCTGAACCAGAGGACACTTGTTTCTTGCACCCGCCAGTTAACGGGAAGGTGAGCACCGCGGCGGGGTCCACACAGTCCACCGCCAAGCCGCTGAGGGCTGGCGTGTCCGCGGCTGCACACTGCGCCCTCCCCGGGGATGCAACGGCAGTCCCGGCGGCGACTTTAGCGCCAGCCGTCCCCGTCCCGGGACAGGAGGCGCAGCGCTCCCCTACAACTCTCTCCAGCTGCTGCCCGGCGGAGAAGCCGCTCCACATGCAGTCCTGGATGATGATGGAGCTCAGGTTCCCGAAGGAGTCGTTGGTCGCGGTCAGTTTGCAGGGCAGGTCCTGCTGCTGCTGCTGCTGCTGCTGCTGCTGCTGCTGCTGCTGCTCATCCTCCTGCCCCAGGAACTGAGACACCCACTCCAGCTTGTCCCCCAGAGACGGGTACAGCAGCCCGAACCTGCCCGACCCTTCTACCGCCCGGATGGGAGACATGGGCGGGGTCGGTACCAGCTCGAATTTCTTCCATATGTCCTCGCTGGGCGCTGTGGACTTGAAGAAATCTTCATCCGGGTCGTGGTCGTCGTAGAAATAATGTTGGTAATGATCGAGGTGGTCCATGTCCCAGTTCTCATAACGAGGCGCGGTGGAGCTTATGCCCGGCATGGGGGCTGCAGGCTGGTGCTGGGAGAGTGTGTGTGTGTGTGGGGGGGGGTGAATCACTCCCTGTTCCCTCGGTCTGCACGGGGATAGAGCCAATAGTTGTATCAGTACTGAACCTCATTCCCATCAAAAAATAATCACACCCCTGTCTGTGGCCGTGTTGCCCTCTGTAGGGGGCAACGGGCTGAATCCTGTGGCCGCGCTGCTGCGATTTTAACACATGTGGATCCATGTAATATTAACAACACTAACAACAACACCCTTCCTTTTCGGGAGGGAAGTGCAAACTTTAAATAAAAAAAAAAAAAAAAAAAGGTGTAGGGGATCAAATAAACACGTGTGTGGGAACACGGTGTGCCAGCTGAGAGCCCGTGAGGTCACTGAGTGGTATTGACACTGCAGAGGGCATCGATACAAACTCTCCTACACTTAGACACCGCAAAGTTAAGCCTAAACTAGTCCGCGTTGCAGTTTGAGAAGTTCAAGTTTCGCAACAGTGTTTCATTACATAACAGTGTTTTAGTAGTAGGCTATACTGTGACAGGCGGAGAGACAGGAGGGGGGGGGGTATAAAGGAGGGGGCTCAGCAGAAAACTAGAGTGATTAAATTAGACCGGGATGGATTAATTGTTGAGACAGGTACTCGTCCCGCCCGCCAGCGCTCCCACAGAGGAGCGTCATGTAAAGGGCCCCGGTCTGGCTCCTCCTCGGTTCAACTCCCTGATCAGGCTCAAACAGTTCAGCTGCGACTAAAAACCGCCGATCGGTTAATTAGGCGGCCGACGCGCTGCAGAACCTCCGGACCTTCACACCGTGTCGCCAGAAAAACCTCCCTTCCTGGCCCCGCGTGTGCGCGCGTGCGTGCGTGTGCGAACGTAAACACAGAGGCGAGCTTCTGCGGAACAAATAACAATAATGATGATGACAATAAAAGACTTTTACCTGGTGCTGGGAGTGAAAAACCTGCCTGAGTCTTCATAGATCCACCGTGCGCAATTTAAGTGTCCAAAACAGAGCGATTCCTTTTTTTCTGTTTCTTTTTTTTTTTTTTTTCCTTTTTTCTTTCTTTTTTTTCTTTTCTTTTTTTCCGGGAAATCAGCCCTGATACGTGAGCTTTTCCCGCTGCTGCGCGTGGTGTCGGTTTCGGGTGGTAAACAGTGGCCGAGGCGAATGAGTCCGTTTGGTCGCAGTCCCGCCGCTCAAAAGGCTGGATGGTCACTTTCTTTGCAGACTGCTGCACTATATGATCCGGGAGAAGCGGGTTTGGCTGTTATGCATAAAAAGGCGGGTCGTAGTAGCGGAGCCACGCCCACAGTTTAAAGGCGCAGCACACTCAAAAAAAAAAAAAAAAAGCAACTCTTATGAGAGCAAAACCATCTGCTCTCATAAGAGTGCCTCTGCTCCGGTGACAGTGGGTTGACAGTGATTTCATAAGATGACACTGTTCAGATTTTTCAATAATTACGCAAACATGATAAGGACGTGCATGTGCGTGTGAGTGTAAACACGTGTGTGCAAATGCATGAGCACCTGTGTATCATCATCCTGCTGCATGAAAAAGGATGTAATAATGGGGGCATCTCCCCCAGCAGGGATATGCATTACTGATGTGTTCATGTGTATGTGTGTGTGTGTGTGTGTATGTGTGTGTGTGGACCACATTCACAGTAATTTCACGTGGACATATGGCTGCAGTATCTGGTGTCTTCAATGCATCCGTCTCTGTAATCAATATCAAGTTTGTGATGTAGAGCCCTCCCTCTGAGAGAGTTAATATAGAAGCAGCACTCTCTGTCTGCCATGTCATGTGTGTGTCTCCTCGACAGCTGCACACTCACGCACATACACAGACACACACCAAAAAACTGCTGACACTTGTTTTTCCTGCCATATGAAACCATCTCGCCACTGCCTTTTTTGACTCCTGAAACTGTCGCACAAACTTTGCCTCACTCACACTTGAGGATGATGATTGGGAAACATCCTTCCTATAACTGCTCCTCTGAAGTTCCCCCTGCAGCTCAGCGGGGAAGCAGACACCATGAAATCCTTGTCTGTCCACTTCATCTTCCCATCAAACTCAGACACACACACACACACACACACACACGCACACACACACACACACACACACCCTCTTACCCTTAAACCCCATCTTCTGTCACTCATCCTCTATTCTTCTCTCCTCAGTTTTGCTCTTGCCTACTTTCCCCCCAACCCCCTCAACCCCCCACCCTTCCTCTTGTGCTTTTATCCTCACTCAACCCTGATCAAAAAGATCTTGACCCTACATGAAACAGGGAGACTTTAGAGGGTTATATCCCCCATTTCCCAGGAGCTAGGCTACAAAGACACAGAACTAACAGACTGGAGAAACACAGGCAGCAATCATTCAGTTTCCCTGTTTGTATCACTTTCTCCTTCTCAGCTCGTCCTGTTGAGATCATGATCTTTCTTCCTCTTGGTGCTTTCATCTAATTCCTCTCTGTCTTATGCCTTGTTTATTACTTTGAAATACTTAATCTGCCACCCTGCTTTGAATTAATCATCAAAAGTGAATGGGTGGAAGGCCAGCTCCTTAAAATGTACAAAGAGAATGTCTTTTTAAATAAAATAAGTAGATTAAGTGAGTTTAAGGAGCCTCCCTCACTGTTTAATCATTTACATGTACAAAAATATAAAACTTCTTATTACACAGCAACATTTCATTGATATCTAAATGTAAATAAGCATTTTGATATGATGAGGAAAATGTTATATCCATGCTGATCCCTGTTGGGTGTGATGTGGTGGGGCGCAGTGAGAAATATCTCATTTACAGTAATTCCCCTATGGATTAGTGAACCTTGTTTGCATGAAAATAGGAGGTGTAACTTGTGATATGAGCTGAAGCTCTGATCTCCCTCTTTTTATTTCTCTTCAAAAACACCCATACAGTACAGACATGCAAGCGACAGTCTCATAGGATTAGAGAAACGTTATCACCCATGAGGTAGCAATTAAGTGCTATTTGCTGAAGCTGATAGTGTTGAGCGGCACCATATTTATATGTAAAAGCATAATGCTGGTGTGCAACATCTTAAAGCAAAAATACTGTCTGTGCTGTGGCTAATGGAAACCTTGGTTAGCTTAGCTTAGCATAAAGGAGCACTTATTTAACAAGTTATATCTCATTTGTTTAAGATGCACAAAAGATGTTTTACAGGTACACGTGTGTAGGACTATTTCTTGTCCAGGTGCGGTGAATTTTTGGAGCCTGCCGTAACCATGGCAACTAGCAGTACTTTCACAATCCCTGTGCCTGACCATGAAATACTTCTGGAGAAATAGTTCAGTGTTTGTGCTAAAGCTTCATAATTACCTCACGGACATGATGGGATTGGTATTGATCTTAACTCTTATTCATTTCAGTGAGTGGATTAATTTGTTATGTGGACCTTGTGTGTCCTCTATTTACCACATGACAGTTGTGACCAAATACAAAATAACTGTTTCCTGTTTTTTTAAAAAAAAAAAATATATATATATAAAGCGTGTTACTCGAATGAGCCATTCTGTATTACACATACCTCAAGTCCCTGCCAACACAGCCCCCGGTGTTGTTTGAACGCAAGCGTGATTTTGGTCTGAATGTCTGCTAACTCTCGACAAGGAATCACACGCTGTTTCCCAAAATATCAGGTTAGCAGCCGTGCTAAAACTTCTCTTCATCATCATCTATAACCTCACTGTCCAGTTTGAACCAGTTAGCTTTCTCCATCCACTTTCATCCCCAGATATGTCATGGGAATATAGGTGGTGTAGGAGTTTGTCTGTCAAAAAGTGTGTTGCTTTCTTCTTTTAATCAAAGATAGTCACATGCTAAACCTTTGCAGTTTTTCTTTCCTAGCAGCCTTTGGTATAACATGGTGTGTGTTTGAAGTGCATTACATTTTAATGTGATGGGGTTGCTTCTAATCATTGGATCAGATGTGATTAAATAACGCCTTAATGATCCCTGTGGGGCTGTCGCAGCAGCCGCAAAGTGCAGAATATGAATTTATCATACAGAATACTACAGATGATAAAAATGATCACACTTATTAATGCAAGACAAAGCAATAGTAGTGCAGCAAATATATAATAGTAGTAGTGTGTGTATGTGTGTGTCTTAAATATGCATATGTGTACTGATCAGAGTTAGACATGGACTTACAACACATGTTCAGATGAGTCATGAAGATTAGAGTTTGGCAGTCACTGTCATCTCATTATTAGACCAATTAAAACCTTTTCTAGCAAGAATATGAGTAATCACATAACAGGTAATTAGTCAATATGTGTAACAAGGTGATCAGTTTCAGAGAGGAAGGAAGGAGCAAAGAAAGGGTTAGAGCTGGGGAATAAGGAGATGACAAGTGTCAACCCTCCCACTTTCCTTCTCCACCTCTTCCTGGGTCACCCGCCCCCGCTCCAACTGACTCTGACCTTCCAGACTGATCAATGAACACCTAGTCTGGGACCCACCCAGTCTGGAGCGGCCACAAGTTCACTTGATGTAATCTGGGAGGCTGGAGAGGAAAAGTGACAGCTGCTACCCACTGGATGGTGTTGACCTCCTACTGACACACACACACACACACACACACGGTAAGCAAGAGGATTGCCTTTCAGTCCAGATGCTCATTACATCAAGCGACTGCACACAGAGCTCCACACACACATACATACACATGTACACAGTTTCATTTTCTTTGTCTGAACCTCCCTCTGCATGCTTTTTTCTTTTTTAAAGGTCAAAAATACAAAAAAAAAACCTCCACATTTTCTCATTTCCCCCTTTTGGTGTCTAGTAATAGAGATAGTTTTGGTTTCCTTTGTCTGTTTTGAGATATGTTCTTACATTCTCAGATCGCCTTCATTCTAGTACAATTGAGGTGAATGTAAATGACTTTGTGTTGCTCTCAGACATCACAAATGAAATCCACTCCACTCCACTCCACTACAAATGAAATCCCAGTCACTTCCATTTTATTTGGATATAATTGATGGGTGGACATGCACGTTTTTGCCAAATTTAGAAATTTCTGCATTTATTTGTCTTCCACACACCAATTAGTGTTTAGAAAAATGTAAATTTGATGACAACGATAGAGTTTCCTTGTTATGTTGCAAGTCAAATAAAACACTGACCTTGACTCTTGCTTATTTCGTCATTTTAAACTATATATGATATAGTTTCCAGTTCCCTTTAAAGTGCGTGTAAATGAGCTTCCCATTAATGTGTGGGGGAATGTTTGCCATTGAATGAGTAAATCAAAGCAGGAAATACTGCATGTCATCAGTTTTAACTCCCCCTGCAGTCTATATAATCTTTGTATATTTTCTTGGATCGGTGAGCATCTGTTTCCATAACTACCTGTTTATATGAAAACAAATCAAACGATGAACTGATTTTAACCAAACAGCAGCACAGCTAATGATTAGCAGTTATAGAAAAAGCATCAAGGTGGCAGTAAATCCATTCACATGTTGATGAGCTTCAACACTGAATACCAACACTGAGCAAACCTCCTTGGGTTCATGTGTAACAAACACACTGTTACTGTAATGTAGGTAAATAGACTTTATGTTTTGCATGTATTTGTCTATGCATGGTGCATTGAAGCCCATCCCAAATTGCACATACACACACACACACACACACATATACACACACACACATCAGCAGCACTGATTAACAAGCCGTTGTTACTCAGTTGCTTCTCTTCTCTCTTCAGTGACTTTTATTGCATTCTGGGTAGAATCAATTGTGGAGGAACAGGCTGTCAGCACAGATTGTACCCTGGAGAGAGAGTGTGAGAGAGAGAGAGGTAAAGAGAGAGGGTGTGAGTGTGAAAAAGAGAGGGGTCTATACAATTTGTGGTGTGTCAGAAATCAAGGGAATAGCAAGTGTCTCCAGGAGAAAGACAGAAGAAGAGGGAGAAATGGAGGACAAAAGATGCTGTGCAGAAGAATGAATTAGAGGACAATATAGGGACTTGGGGGGGGGAAGAAGGTAGGGGTAATGTACATCAAAGGAGTGAGGGGGACAGAGGAAGGGAAAGAGGGAGGGGAGAAAAAAGAAAGAGCATGGTGGAGATTTAGGGAGGTGCAGAGATAACAGTTCACAGGAACAGACTTGAAGAAAATGATGCAATTACATAGCTGATATTTGGCAGGACAGTGTTATTGAGCATTCTTGAAGAATTGCACATGCTCACACTCTCTCTTTTACACACACATGCACTGACAGATATATACACAAACTCACAAACTGGAGTACAGATAATCCTATATATGCATACAAACTGTGGTAAGCAAATACAAGCAAATAATAGTCTGCTAACATTTTCAGCGATAAATTGCCTGCTGTTTTGCGTTTACCCTACATAACTGTAGTCAAGGAAATTATCAGTATGTATCTGTGAGTGCATGTAATATAACCCACAGAACAGACTGTTTTGAATGTGTCTATGGAGCTTGGATCTACTACTGCGCTAGTAGTGTTGTTCTCTTTTTGTGTCACAGCTTCTCCATACCAGGAGATCACCTGTTGCAAATATGAATGAATGAAGAGTCTCGGTACTTGAGGTCTTTTTCTACAGCAATCAGTGTTTCCCAATGCTAAATATTTAATCATTGGGAAAAAAAGATCCCTTTTTTTCAGCATAGATGCACTGATCTAATGGTAAATATAAAAGAGGTTAAGGACATATGGACTCCAGCTGGTGATGGTCTAAACCCATAAAACAAAATAAAACTAAACAAAAAAAAAAACATCCCACCATGACTTTGTGTTTGCAACATCTTAGCTTGTACTAACCACTGCCCAAATAATAAAAGAAAGAACAATAAAAACATGCATTCCTCGCTGCTCTTTAAAACTTTTAAAGCTGCCTGAACTAATTTTCTTTGGCCATTTGGGGGCAGCGAAAACAAGTTGTAAACACAGCAATGACGTGTTATCACCGTATGACATTGATATTGCTAATGTGTTAGCAAACTGGTGAGTTATTAAACATAGCTAGGAGATGCTCTCTCTCTCTTTCCCTCTCCCTCTCTTCATCACACACACATACACACTAGCACCATACCTGTCAGATTGATAAAAACAAACAACCAAATTAGCCAGTTAAGCCATATTATTTGTCCAGTATTTGCAAGAAGAATCCTCTATAAGCTACCAACACTACATGAATGAGTTATATAAAAATTCACTCCCTGTTGTCACTAAGGGGTAAATAGTTAGCTACAGAGACGAAAACAGTTTTTTGTACCAGGCTGGAGTTGGACATCGGAGTCTAAGAAAATTTAACTACTTTTGGAGCCAGCCTCAAGTGACAATTTGAGGATCTGCAGTATTTGCCATTTTCATGTTGGGTTCATTTTTCAGCTCTGGAGGTTCCTGCTTGGTTATTATCTTCACCTTTGCAGTTTGCAGCCTGGCTGTCTGCGGATCCTGTCAACACTAGATAAAATCCAAAACAATGCTAAAAGACACAACATTTCTGCAAAGAACTCTGAAGAAAATCGGTTTTGGTCATAATTCCCTATTGACGTGTCACTACAGTTGAAACCTTTTTACATTATACATAGTAATTTGATCTATTGTCTATTAAAAAATTCCATTATAATGGTGTCACCTTAAAACCAAATGCCGCAGCTCTGTGTCCCTGTATAACTCTTGGTGCATTGCATAAATGCCTCACCCATTGTGCCCTGTGTGTAGCAGATCAGGACATGTTGTTCAGTAGTGAGACATCTAGTGGTGAGAACGAATGATCTGACATCTGACTGTCTGGAGGAGACATTTCTTTCAAATCTGGAACCCAAGTGTCTGTCAGATATCAGTTTACAAAGTTGCCTGAAAACTGACAGGGATTGGAATGGTTTACTTAACCCAAAAAATCCCTGTCATTCTCTGTAACATCTTTTGCCTATAAAACAGGTGGCAGCATCTCAGGAAGCTCTTCAGTTTATTAGACTCTAAAAACAGACCTTCCATGTAGTTGTTTAAGAAAATGCTTCCAAATCGCTGAGAAGTGGCAGGGCTAACACAAAGTTGTAGAGATGACACATTTGAAGCTACACTAATTAACTAAGTATTTTTATATAATATGGGGGTCAAATGTTGATATTCAATGCAACAGTGGTCATTTGTTGTGAAAAACCAACAGAGAACTAGGCAGTAGACTGCATAACTCAACCCTAAACATCTGTCTAGTTCTTATATTAGAAACATAAAAGGCAAATGGAAGTAGTCAGCATTATAATTCATGAATTTCATACATTTCCCATCGCTATGTCGCAACCACTATTGTTATTGTGTAATTGTATTAGTTGTATGAAATACTGGTGTAAGCATTGCTAAATGCTGCCGGTGCAGTTTCAGCTACCAGATCTGGATTATCTGCACCAAATTGTACAAAGTTGTAGATCTCCACCATTTCATTGACCAATTGGTCCAATAATTTTTTACATAAAGACTGACACATACTGACAAGCAAGCAAACAAACAAGAAAAAAATGAGCGGGCTTACTTTTGTCAGATGGACATATACAGCTATTGCTGTTCCATAAAGCTAGATATGCAAATAGGGAATTGCTAGCCCAAATGTTTACTCTATCAACATTATAAGGTAATAATAGGTTAGTGTTATAGTCCAAAATGTTTAATACAATCTTTCCAGATTATGTCCACCTTGACACACAATTGACTACTTTAGCCCATAGGCAGATTAAAAAAGTTGCCGGAGAGGGCAAACACAGCATCAAAAACACCCCACAATGTTTTATTTCAGTCTACAATGGAAATATATTTGTGGCTCTTCCAGATGGTGAGAGGTGCCTGGTATCCCATGGGGAGCTAAATAACTAGAGTCATTAGTTGAGGGCTAACATGGCTAAAGCAGCTGGGGGTTCAGACAAAATGCAGAATTTTTAAAATAGCAGTCAACAAAAATATAGTAATAATGAAGCCAATTTGGGCAAATCAGTGGTATCTCAATTTACATGTTTCTTTATTCATATCTTGTTTTCTTTTCTGCTTTCTGATTCAGGTTAGGAAGATTTATGTATTTATGTAGATTTCCTTTTATATAAAAAGCTCACCTCTTGCAGCATTAAATGAGCAATGGGGGTGCTACTGAATACTGGTCCTGAGCTGGTCTTATAGCCTGGAGGCAGGAGAGGCAGGCATGTGTGGTAACCTACAGATGGACGACCAGACACATATGGGCACACATGCACTCACACATACACACAAACACACACACACACACAAAGCGCCCTGCCGAGAGATCAAAAGAGGGAGTGTGGCTTTGGCTTGTCACAGTGAAGACTGATAGATGGAGGCATCTGTGTTGGTTGGAGGGTAGAGGAAGTTGAGAGAGAAAGGAAAGATCTCTGCATTATCTTCCAAATTATCATCACATCAGTTCATGAAGGACAATGGCTGTTTAGCAGCACTAAACAAACCCACATCTGTCATAAACTGATTTTTTAAAAAAAACAAAACTGCATGTGTGTTTTTTCATGTGTAATTAGGTGATTAGTGATCATGCAGGCGTGACTGAAGTCTGTCTAATCTCTGTAGTGACATATTTGAGACATGCTATTTGACATGCAGATGAACTACCCTGCCACTGCAAATGAGATGTGAAAACCATGTGTTTTCTTTCTCTATAGGGTCTTGTCAGAAATGTACAAGCTATAAAGAGAGTTTCTTATGCAACAGGAGATAAGTGCAGATGAAAGGACACGGAAGAGACCATTACCACATAATTACACTTAATTAAGATTAATTGTCATTAGCAGAGTGAGGATAACTCCTATTGGCCTTGTGGGTGTGACTCTCCATACAAGGATGATTCAAAACTAAACAAGACTGCCAGTAGCTCGCCCCAGTAGCTAGCAGTGCATCATAGTATGTTGCCTAATTTATTTCACTGCACTGGTACATGACTCTCAGCATCACTTAAGAGCTTGAGAGGATCCATTTATTCAGCAACTAAACACTGGAAGTGTTTTCAGAGTGAGGTGCATAAGATAAGCCACCATCATAATGGCAAGTATTTTATTTGAAGTTGCTATAATCCATATTTTTATATTACAGTAATAATGGATCACGTGACTGATTGTATGTGAATGTGGGTTCCCAGATTGATGAATCCTAAGAGAATTATCATGCAATTGTTTTGGTTTTACATATATCACACTAGATCTCTGTTTTAGGAGATGGAAAAAGTTCAGAAATTTCTTGGTAAACAGAGTGACGCAATTATCACCCAACAGACCAAATATTTCCCCCTAGAGTTGGTAGTGACCAAAAACAGAGCTAAAAGTTTTGGAGATTGAACATTGGATTTGAAGTCATCAGGTGACCAGACACATGTCTGCAAATGAACCAATGAACAAGTTCATCATATCAAAAACTGATAATGTTTCAGTGTTGTGTTTGTGTTTTTGTTGTGTCATGAATTCATTCTTGTCATTTCATTTCATTCGATGCTTTTTATATATATATTATAAGTTTGTTTGATTTAATTTAATCAGAAGTAATAATGTAAGGCTTAAATGGATTGTGCCACAATTTATCATTGTATTTCTATGAGGTTGAGTAACTCACAAGAGACAGAGTCAAAAATTTGGTCCATAGTATGTGACAAATTGGATCCTATAATGCAGCTCAACAGAGTCTTCACCACTAGGACATTGCATTAGGTTTGTATTTCAAAAATAACCCTGATGACATCATCAGACTTCAAGAGAGGATTATACAGAGGCCAAACAGCAATAAATAAACTGGTCATCATGGGTAAAACCAGTAAACTCTGACTTTAGGTCCCTTCACTAGTGTCACAAAGTATGGACATGGTTTGCTGAATTTCTTCCTTCCTAGTCATCTCAAAAAGAATACCACACTTACTCTGTTGTAAAGTATAATCATGCTGCCTGTAATGATAACTCCAATGTCACCAAGATTCAAGTACATGAGTGAAATATTATTAGGTGAAAAAATTGTGTTCCTGATTTCACAGGGTGGGTGACAATACACTGCCTCCAATCAAAAATCTGATTTCTTGCACACTGGAGCAAAAGGAATATCCTGTTGTGTTTTTGAGTAATGGCAGGTGATCACTGAGAGGACAATACTTATCTTCTCTGCCTCCCAGACAAAATAACAGTGGTCTGAGTGTCATAATGCTCACAAAGTCAATATGGTAAAACATGCAGAGGGAGAGGACATTGGGATGTTGTGGTAGGCATATATAGAGTACAGAATTTGCCTAAAATGTGGCTACATCACACTTGATATAAATTTTTAGGGATGGCCCAGAAGAATTGTGGGAGTTTCTCTTTATTGTCCAGCATTTGACATAAGATGTTTTCCAAATGACACATTGCAAGTGTTCAGCGCCCACACACAATCTGCTGCTTAAGACCATATATTCATTGGGGTCTCTTTGGGTCCTCACCTCGCTACAAAGACTTGCTGCTCTCCCTTCTCCCCCCACAACCTTCTTACCTCCCCCTCCACAACCAAGAATTGTCTCTCAGCATCCCTGCTGTGGAAGACACAATGGTTAACTTGAACAATACCTCCTCCAGCTCCTCCTCAAATGTTGCCAAACTGAGGCAGCCAATTGTTTGCGTGAATGTGTGTGTATCTTCTCCTTATTGTCTGAGAAGCATATGGCCTTCTGACATTGCAGCCAGAAGGTCACAGGCTAAAGGAATTCAAGCCATTCTGGGAATCTTTCTGCTTAACAGACTCAGTTATAATGTACCCTTGAAAGTGCACACACACACACACACACACACACACACACACACACACACATACACACACACACACACACACACACACACACACACACACACACACACACACACACACACACACACAGATAGATAGAGAGATCCACACAGATACACTCTATCTATTAGTCTGTAGTCTATTTATATCCTGATCATGTTGGATTGCTCTTATGCAGTGGTGAGTAGTAAATAAATACTTAGTTAATCTGTGCATTAACTCATTTCTTGGCCTCTTAAGGCCAGCACTAACAAATTGTGAACACAACACTGGCATTATCACATTTTAAAGGTGCTATTTGTAAGTTTTGCTGTTGCTAGTTAGCCAGTTTAACTACCTGTCCAGAAGAAAATTTTGTTCAGCATCAAACTTCATTCCTTTGTTCACCGAGAGCTGTCTCCAGCAAAGGAAAGGTGCAAAAATGTTAACTCTTGTCTCTATAATCTCTTTTCTTCTGCTGAAGTTAGTGTCCTAACCAGTAAACGATAGCAACCAAGAGCAACTCACTGTAACCTCCAATCTGCCCTGAAGACAAAGGGTGTATTATAATCTCCTTTCCTGTGAATGCAACAATGGCTAAAGCTCTTATCAAGCAACAATTACCACCAACCACTACTAAATAAGAAACTATATTCAGCCCCTTTAAGTTGATGTGGCAAACCTGCAACTTACTTATACATCGAACAGACACAGAGCAACGTTTCATTTTATATTCAAGTAACTGTCCATCTGCCCAATATTCGCTTTTCTTTTAGCTCTGTTTTCCTCCCCACTATCTCCTGAGGGAAATGCTCCATCTGGCTCATTAGCTGCTCCACCCTGTTCACCAGCTAGTCACTAATGGTTCACCTGTTAGCTGTTTGGTGCTGTGCGCTTTAAAACAATCTCCTTCCAGATGAGCGTTTTAGCTCCGTATCACAAATAATCTTAAATAATACCCACACACACTTGTCTACTCTAAGGTTGTTTGTTGCAGAAAACATGAATGAAGGAAGAGCAAGAGCAGGTCTAACATTATAAAATGCGGAATTAACTGCACAGCTGCTAGCAAAGACAGTCTTTTTCCTTCACCATCGGCTGTCAAAACTGCAAAGACTCAATTTAGGGGTGACCATGGGCGTTTGCTTCATTATTCACGAAGTTCTCCGTGTCTGCTCTTCCATACAACATAACCCTAACTTTTCAGACTAAAACAAGGTAAGCAGTGTTTCCAAAAGTCTCTGTTTTAGGGTCTAAAAGGCTCTGGAGTATCATGGACACTACACATAAACAAAAGTGTTTTAGTGTGGATGGATGTAAAGAAAAATTACAGAGCACAGAAACAATTGTCTGCAGCTTTAAGTCCAACTGTCAGCCATATTCACAATCTAAATTTATAGTCAGATAATAAAATATAAAGAATCATTAAAGATGAATCTATGAAGAACCTCCAATGTTAAAATGTTGCTCATATGTGATAATAATCCAATAATATAATGGAGATTTCATAACATATTACGCTGAAATTACTGGTACTTTTTATATGCAAGGACATTTACATTTCATATGTAAGTGTTTGAGAAGGATTTTCAAAATAAATGGAAAGAATTGTTCTCTTTTGTTTTTCCCAAATTTAGTGGATGTATTGTGGTAAATATTGACCGGCAAATTTTGCATACCATTACAGCCCTAACACACACACACACGGTCACAACCACACTCAGACACTCAGAGTAGCCAGATGCAACCAGAAGCAAATATCAATGAGGAGCATCTTGTTACATCTTAACTATGGGGAAGGAGGGCTTCTCTCACTGATACACACTACCCCTATTGTAATACTACTACTCTGGGGGAAGGGATGAGGGGTAAAATGTGAGCTGAATGGTAGGAATGAAAAAAAAATTTAAAAAAAAAGCTAATGTCTCTATAATCTTGGTCAATTGTACGTCTAAGGAGAACAGAAAGTAGGAAGTGAAAAGATGACAAAAATATGAAGAAATATAAGGAATGATGAGAAAAAATAGAGGTTAAGGATAGTATTTCTGCTGAGTGGGGGTGAAATGATCAGTCCTCAGGGAGAGACCCTGATGGTGGGCTGTTGTCTCTGAAGTGGCAGCCTCTTGCCTCAGGGCTCTGGGTGGGCTTCCATGTGTCAGTCCTGGCTAGTGGCAGATGTCTCTCTCTCTGAAACAGCAGTAATTTACCACTAATCGGCCTGCAGTGTATGATACTGTAACAGAGGAGG
>CM076663.1:16275805-16292373 GCA_038496675.1 Rachycentron canadum | reverse complement strand
GGGGGGGGGGGGGCGGTAGAGGAATAACAAAGAACAAAGAGAAGCAGGGGAGTTAGTGGAATTTGCAAATATTCATCTACATTATCTGATGCAGAACTTTTTCTGTGCCCTGCTCTTCTCAGTATTTGTGCACATGCTCACACGTGGCAGCATTAAATCTAACATCGTGCTGTATATCTCTGTCCACGAGTCCGCTCTCCCTCCCCCTTCGTGCAGATACCGTAATGAGAATGTGTTGCTGACATTAATATATGGTGATGATCACAATGCTGTGTGTGTGTGTGTGTGTGTGTGTGTGTGTGTGTGTGTGTGTGTGTGTGTGTGTGTGTCTATCATGGCAGTAAATACATCCCAGCACAGGTTATTGTCAGACCAGCATCAGGGTGTATTTCTCCCATGCTGACACATTACTCTAGAGTGGATGGGGGAGAAAACTAGCACCCATGTGTTGATTGTGCTGCAATGACAATTTGTGTGCACTTGTCCAAGTCTGTTTGTATGCATTTGCGCATACATGTGAACACAGTGTATGTCAGTTTCAATGTACATGTACATCAGCGTAGCTAACATCATACGTGTAAATGTACATTTTTATGTGCGTGTCTGTGCCTGTGTCTGACTGTGGTGATGTAGCCTAGTATCCTCCAGGGATGATGATCCTCAGATCGAGCTTGTCAATCATTGTGATTGATCAGTCTTCTGCCCCTCCCTTCCTCATTCCAATCCGATTCCTGTCGCCCTCTCCTCCCACTCCAGCCCCCTGGTGATTAATCACTCAGTCAGTCAGACAGGTAGCAGTGACATCACCCAATACTCCCCCCACCCTGCTTAAAGAGATACACTGGAAACTGGTGGTCAGCTAAGATCCACTGAGTCTGCAGCAGTCCCTGAAGTAATCACATTTACATTGTTTTACATTCACTTTGTAATTCGCAGCATTGTAACAAGGGTGACAAAGGAAATGTCAGTACTGGAGATAACTTTATTGCTTGATGTGGATCCAATTTGCATACTCCAAATTGCAAAGTAAAAAAAATAAAATGTACAGAAAACATAAAAAAAAAAAAAAAAAAAAAAGAACAGGCCATGTAACAGTCACATGTCAGCAGCACCATACTCATGTGTACTGTAGTTGTGCAGTGCACATAATCTATAGTTCTCTGCAAACAGGGCTGCACCTACCAGGTGGCAGGTCAATAAATTATAAAATTGCGCAATATATAATTTGTTGCTGAACTATGGTTCACATCGTGTCTAACCTGAAATCTGTCACTTTCCACAGTCCTTTAAAAAGCAGAGATATCAAACACAGCTTCTAATTACATTGTCTCACTGAATGAAATGTTATCAACTGACCAGACAATTTGGACTCAGCATGTTTTGTTTGCTGACCCAGCATCGTCAAACACGTACATATGGTGTGAGAGGTGCCACTCCAACTGAGCAAATATTAGAATGATAGGGTTTTTTTTTTTTATGAATGAAAAACTGTAAAACTGTTTTTTTGCATACAAGTGTTAGAGCTAAATCACTTTTCAGTATTTGTTTCTGTTTTTTTTATTTCTGAATGTTGCTGATCTAAAATCTAATACTGAGTTGATAATGCACTCTGTGTAGCCTATAATCTCTCTTGTTCACACATCATAACTGCTTTCGTCAGAAAGACCATGTCTGGAGGTACAGACATATCAATCAAATAATGTTACAATATTACAATATTAATTGACTAGCAGTCTAATGGGGTTCTAACATCTAAAGCAAAAAAAGGCTAATATCGTCACTGTGTCTAGTGTATACAGATCCAAATCAGAAACAGTATATGAGAAATATAATTAGTTTTTCTATTTGTGACAGTGGCATTTCAGAATGGCACAATTTAGAGTCTGCTTCTTGTCACAGTGAAACAGTGACAAGTACCAGAGTCGCATTGTGACAGCAGCAACAGGTTAGCTCTGCAACTCTACTTCAGCATTAATAGCTTCAGCTCAAGGACCAGGAAGAAGACTTCTTTATTATGTGACCCTGAGAGCACTGTGTGCAAGTGCCAAGGTCCTTTGATAACAACAGTGTGTTGATATTGTCACTGAACATGTGGAACTCGTCGTCATGTTCATCCAAACCTGCCTGACTTCTACTCAAAATCACCGTTCACTTCTTCTGTGTTTGTGTTATACTTGCTCTGTCTGTGTAATAGTTTGTAGAGAAAACTGAAAAATGTGCAATCCAAACCCTGGTCACCATCACATGAACATTGACTCTTAGTGCTCCCTGCTGGGCATAATCTTTCCCTGCACATGAGCTTAATTATCCCCAGCCCCCTTTGCAAGCATCCAAATTAATCTCAGTAGTGTGAATGATATATGTGTGTTTGGTTTTCTTTAAGCATAGGCACATTTCTCTATACTGTAACACTCTCTTTGCCAACATTTAGGAAGGCAGCAGTTGAATGCAACACTAACTCATACATAGAAGGACCTGCTTTTCCTGCAAAACAGTGCAACCTTAGAGTGTATATGTTACAGAAATAAATTAGAAACACTCCCATATGGTTAAAAGCTTCACTTTGTTAAACTAAAGCAATTAAACTAATGTGGTACAAAACAAATATGGGACAAATATTCAGCACGCATACATGTCCAAGATAAAAATACAGAGCGTTTTGGTGGAAGTTCAGTGAGAACGATTCATAATGTTTGATCATGTTTGGTCACATACATTTTTTGGTCAAAAGGATAAAAAGTTTTGTTATATATAGTATTGTTTGTTTTTGTTGGCATGGTGTCAACAGACACTGTTACTGAACAAATCTTCCAATAGATGGCAGCAAAGTATTAGGTCAATGAACCCAACACCCTGCTATTAAGGGATAGTTTACTTTCTATGCCCTAACAGTGTTTATTGTTCTGTACGATTAGAAGTTTCGAAACAGCTTTAGGGAGCTGCCTGAATTCAGCCACATAATAACTTTAAAATTGAAAATGCTCAGAAGCAGTTTAAGTCCTCAATGAAATTTAGAAATTAAAAGTTAAAAGTAAATGGAACAGCGCTGGAGAAAGGTGCCCATTGTTGACAGTTTACTATACAATTTCATAGACTTATATACTTATACTGTACCACAACTGCCCTTTTGATCAAACAGACCTCACTTGACTCCCAAACTGATATCGCACTCACTTCAGAGACACTATCTGAGAGGAGATTTAAAGAGGCCATAGATGGCAGGAAGCAGGAAGCAATAATTGGAATATCTCTGGAGTGGTAAAGATAATGGCTAATGATTTTGGATAATAGTTTACTTCTGGAGACAAATAATCCAAGAGTGTGTCAATGGTTTTACTGGAAATTGTCTGAATTTAGGGCTTTGTAATTCACTAAGCTATGCAAATGAACTTACATATACAATACAACACAACAATCAAGGTTTGACCTATATCTATCAGGGAACATGCAGTACTTGTACTTGTTATGGTATAGGGCCAACAATACTGAAATATTTTTCTATATGAAGAGAAATTAGAGATAAGAATCCAGATCATAGAGTTTACAGATCGACTGGCTGTAAACCTGTGAACTCCAGTTTCCTTGACTGTCCTTCTCTATTTTCTCCTAAGGGACAGAGACAAACACGCCAGCAGGTGGGTGCACTACACACACACACACACACACACACACACACACAGTGTATTCGCACTTTCACACAGATAGAGACACATGCACAGTCCTGCACACGTCATAGTTTCCATCCTAAACATAAATAAACCCTCCTGAGAGCATAACCATACACAGCCAGCTGCATGAGTTCTGTTATGACACCCCAGCTTCCCTCGTCCACGTTGTACATTGTCACATGATGAGGGAGTCACTGAATATTTCAATGGCGTGCTCACTGCGTCGGATAAAAAAAAAAGGAAAAAAGCCAAGCTACTCATTCACCAACAAATCAATCTGCTGAACGATAGTGACCGACACAGCACTGATGCCCATGTTATGACCTGAAGTAGTCAAGTACTTGAAAGTCAAAATGACCTTTGGTAGCTTGAGACGACCTCCAGCTAAATCATTACACAGTCACACCACAGTGACCTCCTACGTGGCACTGGGCACATGATCCACCGTGAAGACAGCCAAAACATAAGAGAGCTGCAGCTGTGATGGACGTTAACATCAAGTCAGTGTTTGTGGTTGTTGTGTGTATGATAATAAGTGTAACATGAAAACCGACATGATCTACTTTTTAAATCACAATTGAATTCTCTCCTTTTTTACACCTACACAACTGAACTTTGTTTTATAGCTATACGTGTGTGTGTGTGTGTGTGGTCTAGTTTTTACTCATGTTGTGTTTACACGGTCACACATCAAGCCTCTGTAATGACAAGCATTCATTACTGTTAAGGAAGTAGTGGTTGTGGAGGAAAAGAATATCAGTCAATGTTATAGTCTTTGCTTTTAGAAAGAATGTTTTTGATGCCTTTCCACCTACGCTTTCTATTCCATGTGACTCACTTAACTCAGCACAAATGAAACTGCCAGAGATGAGTGTAATGTAATATCTTGCTCAGTGCACACTTACACAGATCATAACATGCATCTGATGAGCACATTTATTTCAATATGCAGGTTAGAATTAATATCTTTAAGTGTCGGGTATAAAGGCTCATGCCAAATAAAAAAATCAAAAAAACAGATGCTATAATCAGAAGGTCTCACAATCTGTACGCGTTGTATAAAGCCTGTCTATAAGGTTTTTGTTTGTGATGTTGGTCTAAATAAATGAAATTTGCTTAACTTGATCAACATCCTGGAATTGACTACAGGCGTTGACACAAGGCCGAACAAAACAGGACTCAGCTGACAATTTCTGTATTTTTGCTTCTCTATTTTAACACTGATCAAACATTAACTGAAATTGTTATCAGTTGTAATGCTGTTGAGTTGAGTCACGTTGGGTAAAAAGGTGGGTTGCAGTTATTGGGAATTCATGAAAGCAGAAAACTGGTTTTGTAATTACCAAACCAGATTGATCCTGGCACATCACTTGTTGTATACAATCACCTGTGTTGTTGTGTTGCCATATTGCTGCTTAAGCCAACTGCAGTGCATTTTGATGTTTGCAGGTTACCTTGTTTTGTCTGTGCATGTCGACATTGTCTTGTTTTCATTCTCACAAATCTCCCGTTCTCATTCTTTCTCTGCTGATATGCCTGAAAAAAATCCCTTGAGGTTCTCCAGTACTGTTGACATTAAAAACACATTGTGTTATAGATATTGCCCATGGTGTGAGATTTCTAGTATTTATTTTTATTAGTCTATAGTCTTTAATAGCATCATGATCTTTTCTTCTTGTCCTGACCATGTTATGTACTTTGATGATATTTAACTCCTCTCCAATCACAGCCACCTGCTGGACTGGGATAAGACTCAAAGTTTTGAACTTTTTTGAACCTTTGACTCAACTCTGAACTTTTACAATGCCTGGACAGTTGGTGTTTATGTGAATATGGGGGATTTATACAGTGAAAAATATCTTTTATCCTAAAACCCCTTATATTCCCCTGATTTGCCCCTCATGAAAGGCTCCAATAAGCACAAATTCAGTTTATTACCATAACATCATATGATCTCAAGAAACTAAAATACAAAGCAGTTTGGGCCAATTAATGTGCAAATGTCCCTTCTAACACAACTGCACCTGAGGCCTACACAACCTGGTGACCTGCAGACAGACAGACGGTCAACCTAAACACACTGACATCACCAGTCTGTCTCAGTGCCAACAAGGTCATACCACTCTGATAACAGCCAGGTTCAATGTTCTGTCACTCTGAGCCACACTGTCAGGAAACACGGACTTTGAAACAATCACCTCAGTACAATCCACACTGCGTTTGTTTTTGTGTGTATGCATCTTCACGTGTGTTTGTGTCTGCAGCAGATGTGGAGGTATGAAAGAGACAGATGAGTCTTTTTTCTATTCACTCTGTGGGATCATATTTTCTTTTAACCCACTTTCTCTTAAGCTGTCTCATCTTCCTTTTCATATTGCATTTTGACAACAAACACAGGTGTTGTGAACTGATGAGATGAGAGCTTTTCACACCTTCATCCTGTGGGTTTCATTAGTTGTAGAGCAGCACAGAGATAATGAGACTTTAGGTTTTCCACTGAAGAAATAATGTGCATATTAAAACACCAAATTTTTGTGCAGTGGTCTATTTATTGGCTTATTGTTGGAAATAATCATCATCTTGTCTTCATGTTTTTGTTGATAATATGCAAATATCTGTCTTGAACAATGAAGCAATTTGGGGTGAAAATTTCTTTCAAACTTTCACTCATGTTTGCAATAGATCATACAGAATAATAATAATAATAATAAATAACGTCCTTGTTGACACATTTTATATAACTCAGAGCTCATCAAAATATAAAGCCCTTTCTGACATGTTGCAAATGCAAATTGCCCATTGGTTGTTTAAGGTGCATTTTGAGACACTGTGGTGGAGTAAGCAGTCTGGGACCCCAGGAAGTTGCCTGTCTTGCTTATTCACAAACTGCACCTCTAACGATATGGTGCACTACATTTACCCCTCGCCATTTTATTTACTATGTAGCACCTCCCCAAATGTCCACAACAGGTCTTTTTCACAGCACACATTTTGACATGTCAAAGCAGGAAGTAATTAATAAAGCAGGTGTAGGTAATAACACTGAGCCATACAGTGTTTGGTATATAAAGTAAATGCTGGCTCGTTGAACCGGCGTCCCCGGACACAAAATGGAACAGACCTATTTCTAATATTAGCAGGTCCACTTGTGTTTTTCCTGCTGTGGTTGGTCAAATGTCTGCTGTAAAAACATTGAATCAAAAGGAAAGGTGGGGAGCATGGTATGTTCACCACTTTCTGCTTTCCATCCCATTGAGCCAAGCATCATATTTTAATGTGACAAAACACCTTCGAATGTGTAACTGTTAGAAATCAAAATTTCTGGTCACTACTAGTAAACTATTGGGAGTTGTACATAAAGGAAGTAGTTAACAAGTAAATGAGGGAGTGAGTTTGGACACAGTCGTTTCCTGTTCTGGTTGAAGCAGTAGGTTTGAGCTCATATACTCTAATAGTAGAATCACCACCGTATTAAAATATTTACCAGCTGATTCCCAGCCCATTCATTTCGTCCTCACTCCTTTTTAAGTCATTAAGACGAGTAAACATGGAGAGAGAAAGCTTTCCTTGTGAGTGCCAGGAACGATAACAGTGGATTTAACATATACAGTGGCTTGCAAAAGTATTCATACCCCTTGCGTGGCACACAATTGTGAAGTACAAAGAAAATTATACATGATTTAAAATTTTTTTTTACAAATAAAAAACTGAAAAGTGCGGTGTGCAAAAGTATTCAGCCCCCTTTTCTCTGAGTGCAACCAATTGCCTTCAGAAGTTGCTGAATGACTGAATGTTGACCTAATGCCTATATAGAGTCAACCTGTGTGTAATCTAATCTCGGTACAAATACAGCTGTTCTGTGACGGCCTCAGATGTTTGTTAAGAGAATATTGGGGAGCAAACAGCATCATGAAGTCCAAGGAACACACCAGAAAGGTCAGGAATAAAGCTGTGGAGAAGTTTAAAGCAGGGTTAGGCTATAAAAAGATTTCCCAAGCTTTGAACATCTCACGGAGCACTGTTCAATCCATCATCCGGAAATGTAAAGAGTATGGCACTACTGCAAACCAACCAAGACACGGCCGTCCACCTAAACTTACTGGGCAAACAAGGAGAGCACTGATCAGAGATGCAGCCTAAGAGGCCCATGGTGACTCTAGACCAACTGCAGAGATCCACAGCTCAGGTGGGGGAATCTGTCCACAGGACAACTATTGGTCGTGCACTGCACAAATCTGGCCTTTATGGAAGAGTGGCAAGAAGAAAGCCATTGTTAAAAGAAAACCAAGAAGTCCTGTTTGCAGTTTGCCAGAAGCCATGTGGGGGACACAGCTAACATGTGGAAGAAGGTGCTCTGGTCAGATGAGACCAAAATTGAACTTTCTGGCCTAAATGCAAAACAGAGTTGATGGGAAGATGAATGGAGCCAAATACAGGGCAATCTTGGAAGATAACCTGTTGGAATTTGCAAAAGACCTGAGACTGGGGCGGAGGTTCACCTTCCAGCAGGACGACGACCCTAAACATAAAGCCAGGGCTACAATGGAATGGTTTAAAACAAAACATATTCATGTGTTAGAATGGCCCAGTTAAAGTCCAGACCTGAATTCAATCGAGAATCTGTGGCAAGATCTGAAAACTGTCGTTCACAAACGCTCTCCATCTAATCCGACTGAGCTTGAGCTGTTTTGCAAAGAAGAATGGGCAAAAATTTCAGTCTCTAGATGTGCAAAGCTGGTAGAGACATACCCCAAAAGACTTGCAGCTGTAATTGCAGCAAATGGTGGCCCCACAAAGTATTGACCCAGGGGGGCTGAATACTTTTGCACACCGCACTTTTCAGTTTTTTTTTTTTTTTTGTAAAAACATTTTTAAATCATGCATAATTTTCTTTGTACTTCATAATTGTGTGCTACTTTGTGTTGGTCTTTCACATAAAATTCCAATAAAATATATTTATGTTTGTGGTTGTAACGTGACAAAATGTGGAAAAGTTCAAGAGGTATGAATACTAGTCACTGTAGCTTTTAACCTTTTCTCTTGTGTTAGGGTCGGCATCGACCGGTTTTTAGGGTTTTAAATGCATAAAAGTAACAAATAAATTTGTTTATTGCATCAAGGCTTGTTCACTTTGTCAGGAACCTCTATTTAAACTAAATAAAACAAAAAAAAAATCAATTTCACTAAATTATAAAAAGCTCTGGTGAAAATTATGCTTTCACCTTCGTGTTGTTAGGGTCGGTTTCTATCCAGTTGTAATTAAAGATTATAAAACAATATTTAGTACCAAAATGAAATCATAAACACACTGTCAGCTCACTAACACTGTCAGCCAACAGCCCACTGACAGCCAGCTCCTCTCCCAACCCCATGAGCTTTAGCTTGGGGCTTTTTTCTTTGCCTGTTTGTCTCCTTCCCTGAACAAGAAAATATGTATAAATAGCAACTTTAATGACATCCAGGTATCTGAGATCAGATGGATATGACTGAGAGACTAAGCTGTATGTATATGTGGGCTTTTTCTGTTTACATGTTAGATATTTGACTATCTCTGATGTAAACAAATTCCTTTGCAGTTTGTAGCCTCTATAGTCGAGTGAGCTTGAATCATCACAGAAAAACTTTGCAGCAGAATGAAGGTACAACTCAGAACTGACTGGCTTAGTCTTCTGTTAGTAAACTCTATGGCCCCATTTCCTTCATTTAGCCAGTGTGAAAGGAAGTATGGCACATCTGTATGCATTATTAATATGAACATCAATTTGGCTCCCATAGATGTATTAATTTTATTAATAATGTTGTAGCAGCACAAACAAGTAGTTTTTGAAGCAAGTCACAGCAGGAAAGGTATGTAACTAAAAAGACTTGCCCCAGAGATTAACTGTGATGACAGCAATAAAGAGTTTTTAAGCCAGAACAGCAAAGTCAAGTTGGCCCAAGTTTACAATGATCATCTGGGTCACATTTTATGAGTTAAATAATTGCATATCCCTTTCAATAAATGTGCACTGGGTTTATGTGCTTAGAGCTTAAAAGCACCTTTTTATATATCCTTTTTTCTTCATCTTTTTTTATTTAAAAAAGCCTCACACAAACTGACCCAGAAGGGTAACAGCTGCTTACTAGTAAATCTGTCTTCTCTGAAACCCACTTCATTGTGTAAACGCCAACTCTGAACACAAAGCACATGACAACTCCCAACCAACCATCCATTCATTCCCTATATTGTTTATTCTTTGAGGGTTGTGGTCGGCCCCCAATCACAGCTGACATTGGTCTCATATTTCACACCTATGGTGTGAATGACATGTATGGCTAATTTAGAATTGCCAATTAACCTAACATGCATGACTTTGGACTTTGGGCAGTGATTCACACACAATTGGGTACAAGTTACAGATAAAACACAGTCATAAGGAGAACATACAAACTTAACAACCCCATTCAAACCATCTCTGTAACCCCCCCTTTCCACAAATTTATGTGTATGTGTGTGCATTCCCCCCTCCGTCCTGAGTTTCCATCCTACCTGTAGCTATCTATAACCTCTGCTCAGTTGACGCACACAAGCTTAACCTATTGGATGGCCTCTGCATTCATCGCATGGCATTGCTCTCTGAGACTTTCACACACCCTGTGTTTGGCAACAAATACACATAGTCATGAGGCTTAGCTCACGCTCAAATATACTGTACATCTACACACACACACACACACACACACACACACACACACAAAATCCATGTGTACACAGTAACGTCATCACAATCAAGTGTCATGCGATGTCCATCGACAAGTAGTGTGACTTTAACAACACCAGTTACAGTGAAAACTAAAAAAGCACTCACACTCAAACACACACACGTATACACAAACTCATGCCAAACAACTTGGGCTTGTCTTTGTTGTGACCATGCCAGGATCCAATCCAAAGATTTTCCAATGTGTCTTTGTCCCTGCTTGCACTAATTTTCCAACAATACAGACAAAACAGCTGCAGGCCAAATGGCATTAATTCAAAATTGTTAATATGCCTTCTAAGTTACACACAGTGTCTCAACAGGTCCTTTGAGGATACACATTTAACCTGTCTTGGTGCTTTTTCGGTAGCCAAGCTATAACAACTGGGACAGGTAAGGTGATCCATGGAAGAGTATCTTGTTGGATTGAGGTTAGGTCCCTCAGGATGCAGTGTAAAGGCTTTGTCTTGTTTTCCAATCAGTTAGGCCAGGTCCCTCTTGATTTAAATCAGCTTTGAGGAAAAAAAAAACGGTACATTCATTAGCCAATAGTACAATGAGTGTATTTCTTTACAAGCAATAGGATGCCTTACCCTGGAAAAGATGAGATAAACATTTTCACACCGTGTTACAGGTGTTTAAACAGTGAGAACTGTGTGAAAATGTGTTGACAATTAGAAGATAATGTTAAGTGCAAGAATATAGTCTTATTCTTCTTATTCTCTGATTTATCTAAAATCATTCCTAGTAAGGTATGGTCTTACTTATGGTGTAGCTGTTATATTCTTTAATTACTATATAAAATATAAAAAAATGTATAATTTAATCTATTTTAATTGTACTTATTTTATTTAGATTACATGGTTCCTTTGTATTGACCCATGTATGTTATTCTGTTGCCTCTGACATGTAACTGCCTGTGAGTTTTGAAGTTGTGTGTATGGAGCGAGTGAGCTGCAAAAAATTGTCTAGATCTGAATCTTCTTCTGCAAATGACTAATTATGTACCCTCACAGAAAGCCATTCATCTATTGGCTATATTGAGAATTTCTTATTGAGCTTTGGGCAATTCAGAGTTGCCAATTAAACTAAACTACATTTCACTGAACTGTGGAGATGTAATACCTGGAGGAAACACATAATAACAACCTGCAGAAAGGTCCCACCCAACCTAAAAGTTTGAACCCCGAATGTGTTTGCTGTGAGTCAAAGTTACAGAGTTTAACTTTGTATAAACATGACCGAAAAGGGCCTGATTCAGCATAAAAGCAAATGCCAGCACAAGATTCAGCCAGTGCACTGATATAGTCATTCAACAACATTTATGTAAATTTAGCTAACATTTGCAAATGATAACTATAAGCTATTGTAGCCTAATATCGAATTGAAATTTCACCTGCTATATGTCTATGCATTATGTACCACGGTGTTTCACTGCAAATGCATTTAACTTCTCAGTACAGTTATATGTTATTTCTGCCTTTTAATGTTATAAAGTCTTTTGAGACACAGGAAAAGTTGGTACACTCTGTAGTGTTTGCCTACCCATCAGTTGATGGGTAGGCAAACAACAAAAACAATTGACACAAGTCACAATACACACTCTGCTGAGGCAGGCCCACCACAGGCTGATCAGACCTGGGTGTGTGTCCTTATTATCTTGATGGACTTCCAGGACCACCAGACCTCTATTGTTCTGGTGAAGTTGTCTTCCAGTGTGCACCAGCAGAGGCCCAGTCCTCCTCTTCCTTTTGTGAATGTGACCCTGAATGTCGTGCTGTAGCACTGTCTTTGCCTGTTGTACAGCTTCCTTTGGGGTCCATGTCTATCCTCTTGTCAGTGATGGTCAAACATCCCATATAGGCACTGAAAAGGCAGTTAAAGTAATCTGTGTCCACAGGAGCTGCTCATTCTCTCTGTCTTTTAATGTGTGGAAAAAATTTTGTTTAACTGTAGAAAAAGAACAAAGGAATCACAAAGTCAGTTACACAGAAACATGCATGTAAAATTATTTCTTCTTAACTATGTGAAAATGAAAATGGAGTGACGTTCACTAATATTAGAAAGTCATTCTTCATTAATTGACATTTGTTTATATTATGTTGTATGACTGATGCAATATATATTGTATAACATCAGCAGTTCTTCTTTCATCTGTCTTTATGTTACCATCTTTCTATTTCTTTCTATGAAACTGATATCAACCTTTGCCCTTCAGTCATTCAATATTACCACATCTCCCAAAGTTTCTTTCCTCCTGTAGCTTTACAGACAGACAATGTTTTTATTGGCAGATTGTAATATTTCATCACTTTGCAACAGACAAGAAGCTCTTTGCTCCAGAGTTCCTCAGCAAATCCTAAAACTGAAATGAGCTCAAAGGTGAGCTGAGCAGAGCCGACTGTCACCTGAAATCACCAACACAATTTAAACCATCTAATCTAATCTGCAGTATGTTGACACACATTGATTTGTCCTTCTTACAGATTCACACAACACGTGTGCATATGGAGTGAACTTGACTGCACAGTTGGCAAGGTCAGGGTTATAGTGCCACAAGTTTAATAGTGCTGTCAGGAGATTTCAGCCTAGGGGTGGGTGTGTGTGCGTGTGTGTGTTTTGTCTGTGTGAATTAGGCGTGTGTAAACAAATAGGTGAATGGCTCATAGATAAAGCTGCATTGCAAATCCATGTTTGAGCTAGGGGAGGTAGCATGTGTGTGAGCTCAGACTCCTGCAGGATGTCTCAAAGAAAGACGTGTGACGGTGTACATGTGTGATCATAAGTAAACTGCTAATATCTATACGGCTCCTGCCACCCAGAGTTTCTACACAAATAAATCAGAGTGGTGGTGATGTGTATGTTGCATATGTATACTGGAGGCTTCATGGTATGTGTGCTTAGTTAAAATGGGAACATACTGTATACATACATAGGCTGCACGGCCTCTCGCCAGAGTGGAGGACGCTCTGCAAATAAAGACCCGAGTCAGAGGATTTCAGGAACCGTCAGGCAGCAAGCAACCCACTGGCTCGCCGCATGAGAAAAGATGTTTGTCCTAGCGCACATGAGGAATTTTGTGCATGCTTCAATTTAGCAGCCAGGCTATATGTGTGCCCATATTAAAAGAAGTTGAAATGGTCACTTTGAACTGTCTTCAGTGATGGTCAGTACAGAGAGAAGTGGTCACTTTGAGTTATGATTAGGGCATGTGAAGGTTGAAGTAAAGCAACACTAACCAGGGATAGCACAGTAACACATACATAAACATACACAACAATTTTTTTTGCATAAAGAAACCCTTTACTGCATATATTCTTCCTGTTGAGGAATTTAGTTCAGTTATGCACAATACTGAGTTTGCAGTGTTCTTACTGTACTTCACAAAGAAAGTTGATGAAATTAACAACATTTCTGTCAGGTTTTGTCACTGCCCTCCCAAAATTAAGAATCAAATGTCTGATGTTGTCTGATGCTAGTACTTAAAACCTAATCAGGAACCAAGGAACTACAGGTCACAGATTTAATCTACAAATTAACATTTATCAATTTGCCAGTCAAAATCAAGAAATTTGAGTTTCTGGTGAAGCCTGTGATATAACAGAAGTAAAGTAGATGAAGTAGAACATACATTAAAAACAACAGATTAGCCTAAAATCAGCAAAATGAACAACACTTTTAATTTGAAATTTAAAAACTGGCCATAGAATAAATAAAGTTTGCAAATGGTCATAATAAGAATTGATTATATTTACTTATTTATTTATTCAGGTAACTGTTCAGTTATAGTTCCTGTGTTTTTTCTGTTTCTTTTTATTGTGACCCAAATGTTCAATGCAGAGTAAAATATAAGTCTATAAGAAACATACTATCATACATAACATAGGTGAAGAATCTAAACTCCTTCGATGGTAGCTGATATTCGGGGTATAGCAACAATATGTTTGTTTGCAAAATGGGCTAAATGCAACATGTGATAGAGACAAAGCTGTATACTCAGTTTCAGAGGAAAAGTCTATTTATACATCCTCTAATATATGACAATATAAGTTTGTAACATACTGTAAAATTTGTAAATATATTAGAATATCTATGATGAATTCTCATACTATAACATGTTGCAAGAATATATTTTAACAATATATATTTCAGTTATATATGTTAATTTATCTAAGCAAAATACACATAGTTATTATATGTGTGCGTGTATTTATATATGTATAATTTTTTCCTGAATTTGACGATAATTTCGTGAAAGTGGTGTCAGACTTTTGACCCGCATTGTATGACAGGTGTTGGGATATAGATCCTTTGTGGTTAATATATGTTTTTATCTTATATGTGCAAATATTTAATGTATTCAAATGAAATGCATGTACCTGTATTTGACGGAGAGGAACAGTATGTCTATCCATTGTCTTTACAGATGTGCGATAAGCTGTTTACTTAGAGGAAATACTATCAGTGAAAAGTGAAAGTCAAATTGTTCAGCACCCTGACGGCTCCGGATAAAGCCGAGCGACCCGCCTTCAGAGGGCGTGGTGAAATATGGGGTGAATGGCAACGTTGAAATGGGCGGAGATTTCTACTACATCCACCCTCCGCCACCGCATCTCTTCAGTTTTCAAACAGATTGTAGGCTACGACGACGTGACTGATCGAAGCTCATCGGAAGACTTTTCATTTTTGTTCCCTGGTGTGAAGTTATAACCAGAGCAAGCAGCTGCTGTGCTATGGCCAAAGGAGAAGGAGGTGAACAGTTCTCCAGCGCCAGTTTATTGAATAAACCGGTCAGCTCCGATGGGATCAAGCTCGCCAGGAAGGTGGGTTCATTCATTAGGTTAATTCAAATTCAAGGGCCAATGGCCAGTGTTATTATTGTTATTTTTGTTTGTTTGTTTTATACATGTATATATATATATATATATATATCTTTTCTCTTCTTTCAACCACCAATGTTATCTATTTTCATTCTTACAGTTCACGTCAACTTTGCGGCTGGCAGCTCAGGAAAAGGCTCACAGGTAAGAAAAACAGTTCACACGTGTAATTCTTTATTTCCTGTTTGCAAATGAGGCTGAAGCCATGTGCTGTTGCTCCTCTCTAGATGATTAGTGTTAATTATTAATCTCCTGTTTCCCCTGTTAAAGCCTTAATTACCTGACCAAATGAAGTAAACAACCATGTTTTTTTTTTTTACCATTTGTTTTTTGTTTTTTTTTTTATCAGATGCCAGATCCGAAGTTCAATTTGCTCTGCCAAACAAATCCATTTGCTCTTTTCTAAAGTGCAAGATAATTTTCTTGCTGTTACATTTTCTAAGTCTGCGGTTGCTGTTGCTCAATAAATAATTAACATGTTCAGTTGCTCTACTTCTCATTGGTGTGAAAAGATGTTGACAGTAAGCCTCCTGGCAGAGGTGCTTAGCATCACACAAATAGGAAATTACTGTCTTGCTTTTTACTGGTGTCAGCTGCATCTTTTGCCCTTTCTGCTTTGTTACTTTGTAATTTCACTCACATTGCAGTGAACAATGTTAGGCAGAAATTGTCACCAACTAAACCTCCTGTGTGATCAGAGTGGGAGAAAAAAAACCTCCCTGATTGCATTTATGAGAAATACACAAAGATAATGGCCTCTGATTTGAACAAAAACAGGGTTTAAAAGTTTGCACAAAGCTGTTTCCTCCAAATTATTATGCTGCACTATCAGTGTACCTTCAAGAAGGGATACTCAGTCAAAGCACAATCACAGTCTCAAGGTTTTTTTTTTTTCTTCAATAAAAGAGCGATTAGGGACAGCTGCCTGTCACTATGATAGAGAAAAGATTTAAATGACATCCATTCTGGAGAAGAAAACCATTAAGGGAATGAAAAGAGCAGTGTTTTCTTAACAATGGAAACATAATCATGAATAAAAGTCAAGTCTAATGTGCTGGAAAAAAGGCACGAGAAACAGATTTACGAAGTTCCCTTTTGTCTAAACTTTTACAATACATTGATTCTTAGTTGTGAAAATCTTCAAAAAGCATCAGAGAAACATCCTGGAGTTTATTTTTGTCTTCTGTTCTTGACCCCAACATACGACTGCTAGTGCATGTGAGAGCTGGATTGTGGGGGGGCGTGATGGGAGCTTGTCTCTTTTGCTCGTCCAACATGTT
>CM076663.1:16205646-16272035 GCA_038496675.1 Rachycentron canadum | reverse complement strand
TGTATAAGAGACAGATATATATATATATATATATGAGACTACACTGGTGTTTCTCGTTTGCATAATAATGCTGGCTTTGTTTTTTCTTTTTTTTTGGGGGGGGGGGGTTGAAATAAATGAAGTAAAAGTTTGCAGTCAAAGTCTAAATGTGACTGGATTAAAAATAAAGAAAACCGCTGGCTGTGTGCCGAATAATAAGGTGTGTCGTCCTCCATCATGTCACTTTATTGGGATATATTTGCCAGAAAGGTGTGTTTAAGGCTGCGTTCACGGACTTCCTGTAAAGCTGTGGCACATTTGAGAGAAAAGGACGAGTGAGCACTAATTAAATCATAACGAGACATAAAAGAAAACAGTTTTTCTGCTTAAAACTGCGCCTTTTCACCGCGGCAGCAAAATGAGGGTACATCTTGTATCGCGTGTTAATTTATTGACATGCTAGTGGGTCGTTAAGTATTAGCAAACATGCTATCGCCTTTCCGTTTTTTTTTTTTTTTTTTTTTTTTTTTTTTTTCCAAATCACGTAATTTTATTTCTCAAGAATCGCACGTCAAAGAAAATCCCCTCTTTACTTGCTGTTTTGAGGGCATTTCTGCGAGTAGTGCTTGTTTTCCCCCACAGCTCTGAATGTAGCAGGAAGTACAACTCATCAAGGCGACGTGTCAGGCAGAGGGAGCAGGCAGGGGACAACATCCCGAAACCATAACCAAAATCAGACATTTCTGCCTCTGTCATTGTATGATATATCTAATTCGCAAACCAAATCCAAAATGCATTCACTGCCTTTGAACATTTAAAAAAAACAAACAACCAAAAAAAAAAAAAAAAACTGCTGCTACCTGTTTACAGTGGTAACACATTATGGCCACTGATAACAGAAGCACTAGCCTTTGAGTTATAAATAGGAGGCTGTGTTTATTGCTTTAATGTCAAGATTGCAAAGCATCGTTCAGCCTCATTAAATATAAGGAATGAGAGGCACTGCATCAGTTTTTTTTTTTTTTTTTTGCAGAGAACATCAATGTTACCAATGTCATTAGGATGCATAATGCAAAGTGGGGCATTGTTTCAAAGCTGTGGGGAGAAAAAAAAATGACACTGACACAAAGTGGCAGTGGTACATTCTTACGAGGGTTACGTGATCTGCAGGTACAGTCACTGCAGTGGATTGTTAAAACTAGGAGTGGCAAAAACGTTTGTGTGCAAGTAGAGTGGGTGCTGGAGAATCATATAAAGTGATGAAATTTCTTTTGTCAGACAGAGACCGTACCTTGCACAGTTTATCACCATATTGTTTAGTTTGAGGGGGAATGTGGGAGGATCACATGGTGGAGCTCAAGTTTGATCCATGAGACTCTGTGTTCAGCACCGTGGAGACATGACCTGAATCACCAGATAGTCCAACTGTTGCAGGGCCAAGCATTGTGTTTAGTCAGTGCAGTTTGGCTAAATGCTTCTGAGATTTGAAGGTGGTGGTTTCTCATTTCAGCCACAGAGCGTTTTGTCACCTAAACAAAGACTTGGGTGGGTGTATCAACAGGGACAGGACAGGTTTATTGAATCATGCTCAGAGTCATGTTTTGTGTTGTGGTGATAGATGTGACTGTTTTCTAGTCATGAGATGACAAATACTGAAACGTCATTTTCATAGAGTGATGCAACAGGTTCACGTTTTGTCTGAGGCTGTTAACAGCAGTGGTGATGAAAACCTCTTTGATGACATGAAAAAGACACAGACGCCAGCACCAAACACAACCTTTTGATTGGTCGGGAAGGAGGGAGTGTTTGCTCTCCTCTGTGGGCAACGCTGGTCAGAGCACTGGTCAAACTGGCAGTCATCCATTTGGGTGTTAACTCAGCACAGGCTGCTGCCAAGGTGCTGCCCCTCTGGCTTTTGGTGTGTGACACCATGGTGTTGTCATGCCCCTGCACTTACCAACAGTGATTTGTGTTACTATTAAAGGGGCTGTTTAGTGTCGGTCTGTTGACGAAATTATTACATCTACAGAGAAGAAGTTGAAGAATGAGCTCTTGTTAGAAAAGGGTTTCTTGTCCCCTAGTGGCTTTCCCTGACTTCAGCCAAATATGCTTCTTGATGGTTAGCTTTTCAGCAGTTGCACCTATTGGCTGTTAAGACTCTGCCGATTTAAATATTTAGGCCACATTCCTTGTGAGGCAATAAAGATGTTGTTGCCTTAATTACACTAGTTAGAAAGAGGTGAGACTAAAGACTGAAGCAACGGCATGTTTCAATTGTTAGGAGAGAAATTGAGAAAGTTTTCTATTTATAAGCCTGGGGAGTATAAGTGGATGCTGCTGAATTACAGACACCCTGTTAAGGTTGAACTGCTGCCGTTGATTTTGCTAGCTTGACCTGCCCTATAATTATGTGGGCTGAAGGCTGCCAAAGCCTGAAAAGGTTTGTGGGCAGCTGCAAATATTTAAGGGCACCTTCTCTAAAAGTAGGTTAATGTAGGTTAATATGCCTAAAGCGAGGGTTCACTTATCTGTTATCCTTACAATAGATGTACAGATCGGATGTCTGCTATTATGTCAACACTTAAAATTTCTTTTTGCTTTCCTGTATTTTATCCTGTATTTGGTTATTTCATAGTTTAACTGTTTCTTTTTGATTTTCCTTTTTTTTCTTCCAGCATGAGCATAGGAACAGGTTGTCAATCTGCAACAAGTTAAGCTATGCCGTTGGCGGAGCACCCTACCAGATCACAGGATGTGCCCTGGGCTTTTTTCTGCAAATCTATCTCCTGGATGTGGCACAGGTGAGTCTGCTGTGATTATTTGAAAACGCCATGATCACACCTGTCCAGATATTTAGTGTCACTTCTATAACGCAGTCTTAAATATAGCCACCCTGCTGTTCTTAAAGGACCACCGTACTGGGGATGGGGACATAGTGTACATCCACCACTGTCCTTCCTGCGCTCTGTGCTGCCACAGTATATGAGGTGCCATTTGCAGGCTTGGAGGTATACACAATCCTTCCTGTACTCTCAAAGCACCTCTTTCATAAGGGCACATACAAGACATTATGACTGCCAAAGCTCACCAACAAATGGTCTGATTATCCTGGAAAAATGAAGAGGAGGAAAGGAAAAGGCTTCTCTCTTCTCTCCATTATTGGCTCCATGTTGGGGCTCCACTGTATAAAAAGGCTTACAGGGGCTTATTCTGAAAAATGTGGGGGGGTGGTAGTACGATGAGGAGGGGCTTGCTTTAATGGGCTCTGACACTAATCTGATGGTAAAGGGCAAAATAATGTGTAAGTCAACAGCTTCCCAGGGTTCGGCTTTTGTCCAGCCACTGAGATTGTTGATTAAGAGTCTATTGGCTGACACAGCATGGTGCAGACTGTACAGTCAGGAGTGGAGCATTCATCCTGCCTGGCCTCCACTCAGGCTTGTCTCCATTGAAAAAAGCTGGATGGAGCAGACAGGCTGAACTGCCAAGTGGCACCTCCAGTAGTTTGTCAGCTTGCTCATGACATTAAGTGTGGATGCTATACTGGTATACATGTTCAGTGCCTGGATTAAAAGTTATAAAAAGGTTGGAATGTGGAGTTTCATTGTCGTGATCATGTCTTCTACTTTCACAGCTGGACCCCTTCTATGCCTCCATCATCTTGTTTGTGGGCCGAGCATGGGACGCAGTAACCGACCCCACTGTGGGATTCCTGGTCTCCCGAAGCCCATGGACACGTTTCGGACGCATGATGCCATGGTAGGTCTATCCAGCAGTCTGACACTGTTTGACTTGATTCAACTGGAGCTGCATTTGCAGACATTTTTGCCAAAAGTGGGTAATTTTCTTTGGAGCCACCACCTCTCTGAATCTCTGGTAATCGTTTTCCATTTCCTTGTTGATAAGGTTTGTTATGTATTTCCTTTTGGAAGTGTTTATGGGGAGGGATTTGCTGTTGTCCTCAGTCAGTCAGAGCTCAGGGTGGAAGATTTCTATCTCTTCTGTACATTTGTCATGTGATTTGTACTGGGACTCTGTTAAAACCATCAGCGTCATTTCTCGAAGAAGGGTTACAATGAGCCGTGCTGAAGCAATTACTCATGTACCATTTCCTCATTGCCCACACGTGCATATGTCAATTCAAGCTCTCTCTCCTCCATTTCCCTTTCTCACTCACACACAGACAGAGACACGTACACACACACACAAGCACAACTGCTGCTATGGTATGCAACAAAATAACTGAAAGATGCCTCCAGTTGAAATGGTCCAGGCTGGACCGCTGAAGCCAAAACATAAAGGTACTAAGCCTTTTTTGTTTTTTAACTAAACAAATATAAAGAGCTCATGTAGCTGCTGGTTTCCCACAGCGTGGCCTTTGGCATGGCATTGACAAATATAACTCCTGCCTGCTACCGTGGCTGCACATCACAAGAGGCACACAAACCATTTTTCAGAAGGAATTTCTCTCGAGGATTCAGACACTGGAATCTCTGTATGTGTGAAGCTCTTTTTCAACTCTTTGACATTTTGACAGGACTCTCATTTGTAAACTTGAGACATTTTTTAAACAAAAAAATTACAACGATTATTCAAATGATTATAATTTCAGTCTGAAATCTCTCTCTGTGAAACCCGCTCATGAGGAGTGACAGGGCCTCAAACAAAATGAATGTTAAGACCTGTATGAGGGAGTTGGAGGCCCGTGACGCTTCAAGCCTTTTTCACAGAAAGGTTACTGACCCTTTTTCTTAGCCACTATATCCCCTCCCCCACATCTTTGCTTCTGAATCTCTAAGCAACCTACGAGGGTTTATCTGAGTTAAATGTCTACTACTGGATTGTCACTTTTGTTCTATTGCTGCCAGAAACTGCAGACCTTCATGTCACTCCTGGCCTGTGTTTGAGGGGTATAATTCCCATGGTTAATGTTAGTGCGGTGTAGGGTGTCGGTGTGAGCCGCCAGTTATAGAAATGGTCGCCAGCCTCTTGTCAGCACTGAGGATGTTTTAGAGCTGCTGTCCCCTCAGTGGTAGCTGGGAGCATAATGCACCTCAAAGGGCGATGAGGGCAGAGAATGGGCCGGTAGAGGAAAAGTGACATAAGGGCACTTTGATAGGGCAATGTAAATGTCTCAGAGGGTCCACACATAGATACAAGGGTCCTGTTAGCTCCCTGGGCTGCTTGAGTTAAATATAATTATGAAGCGTGTGTGAAAAGGAGCACAGTTGGGAGATGAATGCAGCCATAAAGATCCCTGGTGGTTTCCACCTCAGCTTCCTGTTTAAATGCCTCCTCGGCTGCGCCTATAGAGAGAACACTTGCGTAATTAATTAATTTATGAAGAAGACAAGGGAATTATCATCATGTATACCTGGTTAGCATTTTCCTAAAGGTGCCAGGATATGTTCCTCTTTTTTTTTCGTGAAAGCTATAGGAGTTACACATGTGCAAAATATATTAAAATGGCATCTCTCTGACATTTATGAGACAAACTGGTAGTTACCTAAAAATATTTGACAGTACTATCTTTTGAAACATGGTTTTATGATTACTCCTATTAAAAGCAACTATCAGCCCTAGAGTAACCATTATATGTTTCATTTTTAGATTGTTGTGTGTCGTAGGTCTTTTTAAATCATATTTTCTCTAAATGCCTAATCTAATGGAATATTTTGAAATGACGTATTTTGTACACGACTTGATACTCATTGTTTATACAGAAAATCATCTTAATCCACTCGATGCCATGTAGGATGATGTCACAGAGGAGGTAGACCAATATTGTAATTTCCTGCCAGCGTTTAGAAAAAATGGGTCATTCCTTATGTTGCTTGCAAGATACATCAGAAATGGGTGTGGCTGACTGGGGGGGGGTGGAGAAATTACTGGCATGTTGGGTCACATGATGCTCACTGTGTTGAAACGTGTGAATGTGAGGGGATGAGGACAGTGCCTGAGAGCAGGGAGGAAGACCACGATCCATCTTGAAATCTCTGTGTTCAGGAAGCGGGGGAGGGGAGAGCAGTCAGACTGGCTTCTCATTGGTCACTCCCACAACACACCACCTTCTTCGGCCAATGGCGTCAGCTGAAAGGGCCCGGGTAGGATTTTTAAAGTGGCTGAGGAATTCAAGAGGTTACTGTAGTTCAAGGTGCAGGAGTAGAATGACTCTCTCTGTTGCTGCAGAGCCACTGCACAAGTGACGGACTGCCGCTTCCTGCCTTTCCTCAAACGCACTTCATGTCTTTTAAACACTGACGTCTGCCTTGCCCAGCATGACTTTAAAATTTAGTCAGGTTTGCTGAATGTTAACATGTGGGTTTTTTTTTTTTTTTTCATATGAATTTAAGGATTGTTTTGTTTCTTTGTTCTTTTCCTCCTAAATTTTACACAGCGTCGTTCGCATATCAGCCTATGAGACTTTGTGAAAATGAACAGCCAAGAGATGGGGTGAGATAAAGCCATAAAGAGCCAAAGTTATTTCGGGGGACATTTGAATATGACTCCAGGGGCGTGGATCTGGACAGTCCTTATGTCAGTGTCGTCCTGGAGGCACAGTGCAAGTCTTAACTTAGCCCCGCTAAACTGTTAAAGAACAGCATGCACTGAAAAAGATTTTATTTTATTTTTATTTTATTTATTTATATTTATTTTATTTTATAAAATTTTATTTTAACATTTATTATTATTTTATTTTAACATTTCAGGGACTCTGTCTTTGTGTTGTGGAAGGGATTTTTAGTGAGTAGACACAACAAAGTAGAAAGTGGCATGCCTGATGTGGTAGATGTTAATCCGACTTGGCACAGAGGAGATGAGCATTAAAATGCAGTCCTACATGTACAGGCATCTCCAGATGAAACATCTGCTTTGACCTGCACACCACTCCTTCAACACTCCCACAGTGAGTTTACACAAGTGTACGGTTAATCACACCACATGCATCATGAAAGAGTTAACTGAGTGCTGCTCCCTCTAATGTTTCTGCCTTTTAAAGCTCGCGCTGATCACACAGCTCGCTCAGATTTCGGCTGTACATGGGGTTAGGTTGCAGTGAAAGCTGCCTGGATAGTAGCTGCTGCTCTGGCGAGAAGCTGCGTCACTGTTTTTGTGGTCGACACCTTGGCCATTGTGATACATACATGCTCCATGATTTCATATCCTGTCGCATAGGAATGAGTAACCTAATTATCAAGAGGATCAAGGCAGTCTCATCTGATTGGTGAACCTTGATGTGACCATAGGAAGGAGGGTAATAGGCGGCAGGAAGTGACAGAACTTCCACCAATTAAAATGACCTCATGGTGTGGATTTATGGGATGTGAGACATACGAGGAAAAAGAGGGAGGTGCAGTACAGGTTGGCACGGATGCGTAAAACCCAATGTTAAACCCTCTCATAATCCTTCAAACTCAATCTGTTCCATGCAACCAAACGCCAGGATGATTATGCAGTAACAACAAGTGAGAAAACGTAAACTCAAGTTAAACCCTGCAGAGGAAAAGTTGGCACGGACTGAATGAAAGACAAACTCCAATGGCCACAATTTGTTATGTAATGAGTGGCCCCCTTTCTTCATAATTGTTTACAGAGTGAGAGTGTTTCACGCTCAAGTAGAATCACGTTTTCGTCCGCTGATGGTGTTGTTGTTGTCGTCTCTCCCGTCCATGTGCAGGATCCTGCTCTCAACCCCTCTGGCTGTGCTTTCCTATTTCCTCATATGGTATGTTCCTCCCTTCGAGGACCGCAAAGTCATCTGGTACCTTTTCTTCTACTGCCTCTTCCAGACCCTTCAAACTGTGAGTACCGCCCTCATGCAGACACAGATACACTCAGTGAATCCTCTTTCTTCATACTTGCAATAAAAGGTCATGGAAATGTTTGCTTTCCCAATAAGATTTACACGATGCCTCGTCACATCATAAGCTTGAGCAACCTTGATTTAGGTTATTTTTAGCAGATTAGCTCACATAATGAAGCAATGTTTCCTATATATATATATACACAGCATTTTGTCACAAAAACCCTTAAATTTCACAATCTAAAATAACAACGTGCTGCTAGAAGGAGGTCAGTTTATCTTAGTGTAATGACTGGAAACTGGCTTTGTCCAAAGTTGAAATGATCCATGCACCAGCACCTCCAGATCCATCTAATAGTCATGCTATAGCTCATGTAATCTGTCTAAAAACCTAAGCGTATAACTACAGTTTGCCCTTTTTATGAAGGAAAATGTGCTGCACTGTTCCTCATCTACGGCTGGAGCTAGACTCTACTTTGAGTACAGATTAAACCAAGGAGATACATGTTAATTAGTCAGTTTTAGGCTACTACTTGGATGGATGAGTGTTATTCCTGGACAGGACCACGCTAGGGGTCATATTCATATTTGCTGTTTAGACATAAGAGTACTATTGCTATAATCATTAATCTCTTTGTCATAATACAAATAATCTGACTCTGGATGACCAGAAGAGATGCATTAATTTTTCTCTCTGTTTTTCTTTGTCTCTCCCGTCAGTGCTTCCATGTGCCATACTCTGCCCTTACGATGTTCATCAGCTCAGAGCAAAAAGAGAGAGACTCTGCCACTGCATACAGTGAGTATCACAGTCAGTTAAATGTAAAATGTATAGACATTGAGTGCCTCACCTCCTCAGTGACCAAACGTTTCCCATCATGCCTCCAGGGATGACAGTGGAAGTTCTGGGTACTGTGCTTGGTACGGCTATCCAGGGACAGATAGTAGGTATGGCCAACGCGCCCTGCCTCCCAGGTCCCTATGACATCATGGTAGACCTGAACAACTCAGCCAAGTCTGCTGGACTCAATGACTCAGAGCCTGTCATTTCCTTGGAGCACACGGTAAACAAATTTATCTATCTGTTATTTGTTTAAGAATGAACAACTTAACTGGCCTGATGAGAAGGGTTGAAGTTAAATTTGGGATGCAAATGTTGTTTGTGTTTTTTCTGACTGTTGTCCCTCTCTTCTCTCATTCTTCCTCCACAGAGAGCAGCCTACATGATTGCTTCTGGTGTCATCTGCGTGATCTACATCCTCTGTGCTGTTGTTCTTTTCTTTGGTGTGAGAGAGCAGAAAGGTAAAGCATCTATCTATCAATCAATACGGCTCATATTTGTATTAAAATAACCAATGACTAATTTAAGTTTTAATTCATATTTAAAAAAAAAAAAAAAAACTTAAAAAAATACGTTTGAAATCAAGGCTATTTTTTTTTTGTTTTTTGGATGTTGATCTTTGTCTTTTAAGTACACATTGCACATGGCAGTTATAAGCCGCTGTCATGGCCTTTCATAAATAAGTCCCTCAGACATTTAAGTTCTTGATTGGATGCAGATACACACACGTCTTTCATGTGACAGCTGTTGTGTTGTAGTCCAGTGGGGATGCACAGTCATAGCTGTATGTTATGGTGTGACTATGGGCTGACTGCTTGTGTGAGAACACTGAGGCTTTTGGTTAAATTGGAGGCCTCATGATCAGCGATGGGACCTAATAAGAAACAATTGTCCAGTAAAGGATGAGTCTGAAAGGCAGCTTCTCATGTAACATGAATCTAGAAGCTATGCTAATAGACAAGAAGGAGCTAAATATGAATATAAAAGCATATTATTTTGCATCTTGGTTAATTTTTTCCCCATTTCTCTCTTTCCTTTCAGAGTCTTTTCGTCCCAGGTCAGAACCCATGTCTTTCTTCCAGGGGATTAAGCTGGTGATGGGGCATGGACCATACACCAAACTAGTCATGGTCTTCCTCTTTACCTCACTGGCTTTCATGGTGCGTATTGAGACATACACTCTATGTTGTACAATCTATGTTGGGTATGTCAATCACAGTCTTTAGTCCCATCTGACGCCTGCCTCTGCTCGTTTGTTTTTTGGTTACTGAGTTCAGCTGGTTCTTCTGATGTTGGGAGTCTTTAGTCTGTGGTCTGTGTTACCAGCCAGAGTTTACTTGGCGCCCGTGAGATTGGCCCGAGGTTTGTGTATTTGTGTGTTTAGGCAGTAAAATCTGACTGAAGTGCTTCTGTGTGCTTGATCCCACAGCTCCTGGAGGGGAACTTCGCTCTCTTCTGCAGCTCCACACTGGGCTTCAGAAATGACTTCCAGAATATTCTACTGGCCATCATGGTGAGCACACACACACACACACACACACACATGCACACAGTTGACATTTTCAGACACATAGAGCTAGAGATGGGTGCACCGTTGCCATAGCAACGACCGCATTTCCCTCATCACCTGAAACCTTAGACAGTCCATTTGTGTAGAATAAGTTAAGCCATTAGCTCCAGATCGCAGACAAAGCTTCGTTCCCAGTGCCAACACATAAATTGTCTTCCGTTACAAAGCCACTCTGTGCTTGGTTAGACAACATTTTCTTCTGGTCGCCCATTTCCATGATGTGTGTCCACTCTGACTGCTCTGCCTCAATGGCATCCCATTCCCACAGACAGTAAAGGAGCTACATTTGCTTCTCCTTTCATGCCACAGTCTCCCTTTTATGTAAAAGAGACATCACAAATGCAAACTTTCAGTTTGACAGGTATGGAACCCAGTTAATCCGAAGATTGTGCCTACTGTAGCACGCACAGCACAACTGTACAGGGTGAGAAAGTGCAGGTTAAAGAGGTTGAAAAGATTACATGCTTTGATCCTTTACTTTATGGAAAGGATTACTGAGCCAAAGCAGTGACTTTTTTTTTTAAGTACAATTATTTAGCAAAGTCACTTTTAGAGGTTTCAACTCTTTGCTTTCAGAGAAGCTGCTCTTTGTGAAGTTATCCTTAATCGGCACTAAGTGATCCTAATCCTCACCTTCAGAAATCTGATGAGATGGCAGGCTAATCTGACGAACTCAGCTCTTTATTAGAAGAAAGAGAGTTACACAAATCTAACGGATTTAATATAAAAGGGTTGTTTCTCAAACAGGTTTGTCATTTAGTGAAAGGAAATGGTGAAGGTCAAAATGTAGTGAGACATTGTGTGAAAGCAGTGGGGGAGTCCGTCAAATGGCAACAAACAATAAGAGCCTTGTGTGTTCCTATGTACTAAAGTGAGGCACATTTCACAAAGCATGCAACAGCCTTGATGCTGCACAGCTAATGGACTCATTCTCAAGGGCTGGACAGTGTTCGTGTGCTAAAATAGTAGCTTTGTTGTGTTTTTCCTTTGCTCCCTCGCGGGTTAGGTGTGTAAAACTAGCTTTATGAGGTCTGCTTAGAAGATAAAGATGATTACCATATTATGGTGTTTGACTTCTGTGGAAAAGGATGATAAGGCTCATGCAGACCTAACATCCTACTCGCTTCAACTGCACACACAACCCTGTCACAAGATTTCTTTTTTTACATTGTGTTGTAAATGAGTGTGCAGCTCGGAAGGAAATAAAATTACATGTGTAATGGGAAAGTATAGGGAGAAACCACATGAAACGGCTTTCGTTGCCACATCTGTGGTGTGGTGTGATGTGTGGTCTGTTTCTCTCTCAACTCAGCATTTCATTCATATCCTTAAGAAAAGGTGGTGGGGAAATACTGTTGCACCAGGGCTTATTGTTATCTTTACCTTAGTCAAACACTGAGTGCTCAGAGGTTAAACTGATCTGAGTGAGCCCACTGTAGCAACGTTAGGATGACCCCTGTGGAACTTTGCATTACATCAAGCTCAAATTTGTTTTGGGAAGAGCCGTCGAGGTCTTATTATCTTCCCTCGGCACTGTTGTGTTTGGCATATATGAGGGGTCAGAAGTGCTTCTGCATCACCACGCTTCAAGTCTTAGGCAGAAGCTGAAGCATTTTGAGAATGCGCCTAATGTTACAGTTGTCCACTGTTATGCAACACGACACAGAGGACCATCCCTTCCTTCTTGTTTCTCCAAACACATGTTAACTTGTAATAAAGGGTCTTTTGTGGAATTTATTGGAACTTGTGTGTTCGCGTACGTGTGTGTTTAAGAAATACAGCTGGTGAACCAGATTTTTAATGTTTTTTTTTTCCCCCCCCACAGCTTTCCGCCACTCTGGCTATCCCCTTCTGGCAGTGGTTTCTCACTAGCTTTGGGAAAAAGACAGCGGTTTATGTTGGCACCTTGGTAAGTCCCACAATCATGTCCAAACACCACTTCTAAGTCATGTAAAGCCTGTAACATTGACCAGTTTCAAGTGTTAGGATTTGGAATTGCTAGGATTTGTAAGACAACTGCTCACGTGTAAAACATCATCTATTGAGGGTTAATGGTCTTATATACGTCTGTTCTTTCCAGGCTGTGGTTCCCTTCATGATCCTGGTGGTGTGTCTGAAGAGCAACCTGATTGTTACCTACATTGTCTCCTTTGCTGCTGGGGTGGGAGTGGCCGCAGCCTTCTTGCTGCCCTGGTAAGAGCCCTGCTATCCCTGGGTTTGCCTTTACATTGAGCATCATCAAAGTGGAAAGCCAATTCTGACCCTAACTTTTTTTTGTCTCAGGTCCATGCTGCCTGATGTTGTTGATGATTTTCAAGTGCAAAACCCCAACTCCACTGGCCACGAGGCTCTTTTCTATTCCTTCTACGTTTTCTTCACAAAATTTGCCTCTGGAGTCTCTCTGGGTATTTCTACACTCAGTTTAGAGTAAGTACATTCACGCCCACACACACACACACACACACACACACACACACACACAGAGGCAACCTATATTGGAAATTTTTTGCGGGGCTTTTATTAATTTTTTTTTTTTTTTTTTTTTTTTTTTTTTTTTTTTACACTGGGACACAATATGAGGCTAAGCCAAATCTCCCAGCACCCAAATCCCACATCAAAGCAAGCTTTTGCTTTCATTTGATCAAGTACAGTAAGACTGTGTGTGATGAGTTCATCCATCACATGACTGACTGTGCAGCAGTGTTGGCCTTTGATCAGACATTTGGTGGGAAATTTACCTTCATAGATCTTAGTTTTACTAAGTAATGGGATTGCTATAATCTATATTGCCAGAACATTAACACTCTGCTTTGCATTATCTAAAACATTGTTTCAATTTTCATGATTGTTTTCTTTCTTTAGTTTTGCAGGCTACATCAGCAGAGGCTGCTCTCAACCGGAAGAAGTGCATTTAACCTTGAAAGTGCTGGTTTCCGCTGCCCCTATAGCTCTTATCATTATCGGACTGATCATATTGTACTTCTATCCGATCAATGAGGAGAGGAGACAAGGCAACCGTAAGCTGCTACAGGAACAGAGGTGAGGCTGGGAACTGAAATCCACTGCTCACATGTGTTTGTGTGTGTCTGAGAGGCAAAACTCCAACTGAAGACATTTGTGTTTTTCTTGCAGGGACAACGAGACAGATTCAGACACAGACTCGACAGAACTGGCCAACATGGTCTAGGAAATTTTAGAAGATCCATGGACCATGGTGAACGACTGGCATTTTGCACTGGGCAGGACCAACGGACCTGGGCCTGTCGGATCATACAGACACTGCCTTGTCCAATTACGCCGCTACTGTTTCACGTCTTCAAAACTTGTTTAAGTAGCGCCTCAGCCATGCTGCGGCCCTTCTAAAGACAGATTTCCTACCGTCCCTATTTGTGACTTGATGAAATTCTCTTTCCTTTTTTGTTTAGTCAAATGTCTAAAGCCTTACTTTTTCTAAAGCGTACAACCTCTGAGTACTGCAGAAATGTTTTTCTTGAAGTTTGGTCTTGAAATGTGATGGGATCTTATGTCACTGAAACTGAACAGTTTCAACCCTCTTACAAACCACAACAAACCTTAATGACCTTGAGCGCTGCACTAAAAGCATCTTCCTACTTGAGATGTAAAAATTGTGAAACACTTGAACAAAAAGTGATAATGCCTTAATTTCAGCCCTGTTTTAGGGTAAGTCACTTGCTCCTGAGTCATTGACTTGTTGTGTATTTTCACCATGTTGTCTTTTGTAATTTTACAGTTTCACCTCATAGTTTACAGAAGGCAGTCAGTCTATTTGATTCCTGTCCTCTTTTTCTTTTTCTTTAGCTTTTTGAAGACTTGATTGAAACTAGTGGCCTCACAGTAACAACGATGGTCTGAATGGCTCATTTTAGTTCTCCACCATAATATTGAAACCACTACATTAGTAAAAGCAGTTAGTTTGTACACATAACTGCCACATAACCAACAATTACACAATTTACATTTCTATTAACAAGACAGCTACTGAAGACGAGGAAAGCTTTTCTTTAAATGCTTTCATTTTCTTAATATTGAACAAAACAATGACAACAGCCTGTACTAATTTACAGATATCATTATTTAAGTATTTATTAGTTTTACTGTTGTTTTTTTTTTTTTCACTGTTTCACTTCATGTTTGCTGGGAAGTCGTGCATCTTGCAGTATTTAAATCTATTTAAAGCCTGTAGGGGTTTGTTTTCCATTTGGATTTAAAAATTAGGAAAATGGGATGGGAGTCCAATTTTAAAACATTCACATGCCTTTTAATGCATCTTGCCATCGCTACAGTCTTTGTTCCATATGCCTTCAAAAAGGGAAGCATGTAATTGTGGAAAAAAGATTGGAAGGTGGGGAAGTGAATTTGTTTGTCTCCCCTGTGTGATTTATTATTATTATTTTGTATATATGTATGTTTACAGAACCACCAGGATACTTTGTGATCATCTCAATCCCTGTCATTAAAATAAGGGTTGACATATTTCATATCTCTTGATATGGAAATGTATACACATGGTGTCATATGTTATACATACTATTACGTCTTTGACATGTTGTTTCTGACAACTGAGTTGCCAAATGTGAAGATGTTCATTCACTTTTTTTTTTTTTTTTTTTTAGAAGAAGATAGAAGTTCCTTCTATCCTTAATACTGGATAGTGTACATAACATGTTGCCAATTTCACCAACAAACACTGTCATAATTGTACATCCTGTAAATCCTTTTTATTTTGTTAGCATTTGACTTTTATGGCTGTCACTGAACTTCCTCTGTAGCCAAACGTGTGAGATTTAATCGCACTGGGACACACAGAAGCCTTGTGTACACGCCTCCTGTGCAAAAGTGCATATGTATATATTGTAATGTAAACCTGTAAATATCTTTGATATTTGTGGCTGCAAATTAAAAGTGTACATTGTTCTGTAGTTATTTAAAGAAAAGATGTTGAGATGGTAAAAGATACTGTTAATAAATACTAATTGATGTGTATTGTGAAAGAATTGTCACGTCTTTACTTGCCTAACACAAACAGAAGCCAAGAGAAAAAATGTGGAGGAGATTTTTAATGTCTGCGCTCTTATGAACATGCATTTTGTGGATAAATTTGCCTTAATCCAATGCACGCTGAAGACACTGATAAAACTCATCTGATATTATCTTGATCTTTATATACCCTTTCTTCAGGGCATTCAAAACTGTCTTCAAAAATTCTTTGAGCAGGTTGATACACAATACAAAATGTAAATATGAAATATTGAAAAACAATATATAAAACAAACAATATACAGAACAATACAAAATAACTAAAATGTGAAATCAAAACGACCAATGGGATATCATAACTTTAATGTGCAGAACATTATGAAAATCACTTAACTGTCTTAAATATTATGAATGAATTTATTTCTATTTATTTAACTATTAACTCTTTAGTTGGACTTCTTCAGTTGGTCGATCTGGGTGCATACATTGGACAGTATTTATTATACATTACTGCCACCTACTGTTGAATTTTTCTTAAGAAAATAAAATGTAAATTTTGAGTTGTGAAACTGAATGAAATGTATAGAAACCCTGTAGGGGGGTTGTAATTACATGCATATAACCTTGTGGTAAAGCTAAGAAGAGCTATATGAGAAAAATACAAGAAGTTGTAAACACAATTAAAGTAGTGCTTTGTTGCAGAAAGAACAAAATAATTTTTCCAAATCATGACACTTGTCTTGAGACTTTTGAAAGAAATATATTTATCGTTTCATCAGATTTATTCTGAGTTGAGGAGGATCAATAATCTGTTTTAGATTTTGTGAATTAACTCTTGAATTTATTAACAGTTTAATTTTGCCATTATTAAGATCCCTGTTGTCTCAGTATATTCACAGTACAGATTAGGCTAGTTATGGTATTTTTTTAAGCATCAAAAATACACGTGTTTGTGTTTGATGGTCACATAAAACAAGTGTTTGTGTAAATTTGGGAACTCAGGCGCCTTTATTTTGAAGGCTGGAGCCGGAAGTGTTTCACAGTGTTAGCATTTAGCGGCAAGTTCAGCGCCTAAATTTTAATCCTTCACTCTGGTCCTTCGTGCCCCGTGTCTGTCAGATACATCTGCACCAGTTTAACCAGCACACGGCGCAAACAAGTGACGCTAACAGCGCCATTTACCCTCTTCATGGACTAAAGCTCGCCGCCGAGCTGACATGGCTGCCAACCCTCCAGCACCAGGCTTTCAGAACAAGACCCGGGTGGCCATCCTGGCGGAGCTGGACAAGGAGAAGAGGCGGCTGCTGCAGAGCCAGTCCATGAACAGCCCCGGAGCCAACATCCCCCTGTCGTCCAGACCGAGCCTGAAGGAAGTGAGGGACAGCGCGGAGCAGCAGCACATCGCCGCCCAGCAGAAGGCCGCCCTGCAGCACGCTCACGGCCACTCGTCCGGCTTCTTCATCACTCAGGACTCGTCGTTTGGGAACCTCATCCTCCCGGTGCTCCCCCGCCTGGAGCCCGACCTCTGACTCTGAACGTCCCGTCACACACTGACCTTTGGACACTGGCGACAACTCACATGCAAAAATCATACCTGTTGCTCTGTTCCTCTCTTTTGTGTCATATTTGTCCTGTAACCAGCCTAATGCTGGTTGAATGATGTAGGCATCCAAATAACCCCCGTGACAAAATAAAACATGGTATTTGAACTCAATGAAAGAAGAGTTGCTCTGTCTGTGCCGTCACACACACTCTTCATTCACACATTCACCATTAGCTTTCATTTTAACTAATGGCTTTCATCTGCTGTCAGGCAAACAGGGGGCAACACGATTGACCATTTTAATGTAGTGCTTTAAGGGTGTAATAACATCTTGGGTTGTTAATTTCTTGCAGGACTTTATATAGTAGATATTAAAAGAGACAGTAGCTTTAAGCTGTAAAATATTTTATATTGTACTTTCATGGGGCATCTGTCGTGATTAATAAAAAAAAAAAATTGGCTGTAACCGAAATCAGTATAACTCAGTGTAAACGGGTACATAGACAATGCACACAAGACAGGGCGTTTGTTATTTTCCTGCTCTCATTTTGCCATGCTCACTGTTATTGCCTGACGTTATTCAGGTTCGCCAACACGTTTATTCTCGTAAATAATTGGACCAAAACCGAAGCAGCACCTCGAAATCGCAGGCTCTGCGATCTGCGCTCGATTGCTTTCCCCCGGAGTCCACGGTGAGTCGATAGCAGAGCGGAGGCTGTCGCTGATGCAACCCCACCGACTGGTCCATCCTGCCGGCTTCTCTCACCCACGTCTCGCTGTAAGAAATCGGGCTTTTTTTTTTCTTTTTTTTTTTTTGAGGTAGGTCAGCAGGTTGTGCCGTGTGGCTTTACGGCGGACCGATGTTGCTGTTGTTGTTATATGAGCTGAAAATGTAGCCATCGAACGCTAGCTGCACATGGGGTTGTTGCTAGCTGCCTAGCTGCCTAGCTACATAGCTACATAGCTGCCTAGCTACATAGCCTTAGCCTGGTTCATTGAATGAGAGCATGACGTTACCTTAAGTTCCAGGTCAGTTTAACGTGAACGTCATGTTTCTCAGTGCCTGACTTACTGGAATACAACACGTCTAATGCGTTTTACTTGCTGTCATAGTTTACCAACAGGCTGTTGGTAAAACTGCTGTTTAATGGACTGCTGTTTTCTTAAAGCGTCTAAATTCAGGAAATCTTTGAATCTCGGCAGTTTGCTAACGTCCACCACAGATCAGATTAGGTGGCAGGAACTGAATTTAATTAGGAAACGACCCAGCCCAGAGGAATGTCACCATGTTATCTTTTTGTCTGTCGCCTGGAGCAACATAAGAGTAATTTGAGTCTGAACACATACAAAACTGCTGCTGTTCCCTCACAACACTCGACCTGCTGTCCTCAGTCAGGAGACCCTGCGCCATGGCAGATCAGATGAGTCCGGATGAGAAGTTCAACCTCATCACCAGGAACCTCCAGGTGGGAGACACAAACACACAAATACTTACAGCAAGTGAAGTCCGTCTGTGGCATTTGGTCTCATTAGCCTCTGATTGTGTGTCTGTCTTTATCTCTCTCTCTGTCTTTGTGTGTGTGTCTGTGTCGCAGGAGGTCCTGGGAGAGGACAAGCTGAAGCAGGTTCTCCAGGAGAGAGAGCTCAAAGTCTACTGGGGCACAGCGACCACAGGCAAACCCCACGTCGCCTACTTTGTCCCCATGTCCAAGATAGCTGACTTCCTCAAAGCTGGGTGTGAGGTGGGTACATCCCATTGAGCACCTCTTCTGTTACTGAGAAGTCAATTTCATCTGTTTTACAGTAGCTTACAAGTATGCCTTTTGAATCTTTTTTCTTTTCCTTAGGTCACTATTCTGTTTGCAGACTTGCATGCTTACCTCGACAACATGAAAGCCCCCTGGGAGCTGCTGGAGCACAGGGTGAAGTACTACGAACAAGTCATCAAGGCTATGTTGGAAAGCATTGGTGTGCCTCTGGAAAAACTCAAGTTTGTTAGAGGAACTGACTTCCAGCTCTCCAGGTCAGTTGGGCTTGACTTGATGATTTGTATAACTTTATACTCTATAAGAAAACGAATGTTATAACTCTTTGTTTTCATACTTGTCAGAGATTACACTCTGGATGTGTACCGACTGTCCTCCATGGTGACGGAGCATGATGCTAAGAAGGCTGGAGCTGAGGTTGTTAAACAGGTGGAGCATCCTCTGCTGAGTGGTCTGCTCTACCCTGGACTGCAGGTAATAGCTGTTCTTAGATGGAGTATAAGCACCGTTAATGGCCAATGGCAAATTATCCTAAAACTATCAATGTCATTTTAACAAAATGTGAATTTATGGTGATATAAAATTTTTCATTTATTTTTTAAAATCAGCTCATGCATTCTTTCTTGTCTGCAGCAGCGGTAAATGTGACTTGTCTTTGTCCTCAGGCTTTGGATGAGGAGTACCTGAAGGTTGATGCCCAGTTTGGAGGAGTTGACCAGAGGAAGATTTTCACCCTGGCAGAGAAGGTACCGTTCCCCCATCCATCTTGACACATGTATCTGAACCCTTCATGCCCTGTCCTCCCCCTATAGTGACTCTCTTCTTTCAATCTTAACATATACTTCATCTCTCACGGACCTTGGTTAGTTTTGGTGTGGCTGGTGCCACTTTGTTTCTTAATGAACAAGTTGAACTTGTTTAAATGGAATTTACTGCATAGTTGTGCTGAGATCACACATGCTTTGTTTGTGGAAGTTGCTTGAGGAAACTGGACCTCTTTGAGTTTTAAATGAAGAGCCCTGATCTGAAGTGTAACTGCAGCTTTTTTCATTGTTTCCAGTACTTGCCCACTCTTGGTTATGCTAAACGTGCCCATATGATGAACCCGATGGTACCAGGACTGACAGGAGCCAAGATGAGCTCTTCAGAAGAAGTAAGCCTGCAGGCATATTGTGATTTAAGAAAAAAATTCTATGATGTTATTATTTGTATGACCATCTTTCTTAACGGTTGTCTCTCTGTGGCTGCAGGAGTCAAAGATTGACCTGCTGGACTCCAAAGAGGATGTGAAGAAGAAGCTGAAGAAGGCTTTCTGTGAACCAGGCAACATCCAGAACAATGGTGTCCTCTCCTTTGTCAAATATGTCCTCTTCCCTCTACGTGGAGGTAGAAAACACATCCTTTAGTCTCTTACTTTCATTTTTATCTCTGACTTCTCTTCCAATTGTAAGAAAAGTTTGATAAGAAATAAGTTGACATTTGGGATTCACATGTGTTTCAGAGTTCTGCATAAAAAGAGACTCTAGGTGGGGTGGAGACAAAATCTACACAGTGTTTGAAGAGGTAGAGAAGGAGTTTTCTGAGGAGGTAAAGAACAGTCTAACTGGATTTTTTTGAAGAATAAAAACATTTTAAATCATATTTCCGCTAATGTTGAATTCTCTCTCTATGGTCTGATCTAATACTTGGTGATCTCTGCACTTGTTAGTTGATCCATCCAGGGGACCTGAAGTTATCAGTGGAAGTTGCACTAAACCAACTGCTAGAGCCAATCAGAAAGAAGTTTGAGTCGCCTGAGCTCCGCAAGCTTACCAACGATGCCTACCCTAAGACAAGTGGGTGTCTCACCCACTGTTCTCATTGTGTCTTCTTCACGTGAATTGAATCCTTTCAAGCCAAATATAGCAGAATGATTAGTTTGAGGTTGTCGGCTTGTTTCGTGGGGAGTCTTATCATTGTCATTTATGTGTGTATTATCAGAAGCGGGAAAAAAGGGTGCCAATGTAGGTGATGGAGGAGGAGAAGATAATGACCTGGTCCCCTCCAGATTGGACATCAGAGTGGGCAAGATCATCAGTGTGGAAAATGTATGAGAGGAAGATGTCACTTGACCCCCAAATTATTAGATTGACATATAATCTGAGTTTGCGTTTTGAGATGTCACATCAGTATTACAGCCCTCTATCTCTGTGTTCACTGTGTTTCCTCTCTGTCCTACTTTCAGCATCCAGACGCTGATTCACTGTTCCTGGAGAAGATCGATGTGGGCGAGGCCGAGCCAAGGACGGTAGTCAGCGGGCTGGTGGCCTATGTTTCACAGGAGGACCTGCAGGACAGGATGGTGTTGGTGCTGTGTAATCTCAAACCCCAGAAGATGCGAGGGATCGAGTCGCAAGCAATGTTGCTATGTGCCTCTATGTGAGTTGTTTGTTTTTTTTTGTTTTTTTTTTTCTGGACAAAGATAAATACAGCTTGTCCCTCCCTGTCTTTTAATTTTGTAACCCTCTCTGATTTGTAGTGAGGGGGAGCCAAGGAGGGTGGAGCCTCTAGACCCTCCTGAGGGATCGTTGCCAGGGGAACGGGTCTTTGTGGAGGGGTATGAGACAGGCGAGGCTGACGATAGGCTCAACCCAAAGAAGAAGGTGTGGGAGAAACTACAGGTGTGTTTCAGTCAAATTTTACTTATACTTGATAGATGGAGCCATTGTTCATGTTATTAATGACATCTGTGCTTTTCCTGTTAAGACAAGTCATTGTCTGTTCTGAAAGAATAACACAGTAAACCTTTAAAAACACAGACTAATATGTTAATATTTATCAATATTTTTTCTAAATGGAATATTGGAATTAAATTGATTGGTGTGTAGAGGGACGCACTGTCCGCAACGATTTGATTCTTTCTCTCTTTTCCCAGGTCAACCTGAAGATATCAGACGAGCTTGTAGCTCAGTGGAAAGACAAGCAGCTGATGACCAAACTCGGACAGATCACATGTAAGACACTGAAAGGAGGCAACATCATTTAAATACACACGTCACCTTCACCACGCTGCTGCTGCTGCCAACCACCTTACAACAAGAATACGCTCATCATCAAATTGCCATGGCAACAGCTGGATGTTTTCTCAGAGAATGATGGGACATGGATGCCAAAAGTCAGATGTTTCAGACTGACAGAGATATTGTTACCCTGCTTTGACTTCATTTAGAAAAATATATGTAATTTCTCTAAATATAAGCTGCTTACAACAAAAATGATGAAAATAATCAATCTTTGATTCATTAATTTCTTTGTTTTGTTTATTGGGGATTGATGGTTTTACTAATGCACTTAAATGTAACACAACAATTCAGATTTAAAAAAAAAAAAAAAAAAAAGTGTTTGAATGTTGAAGTACCCGTTTCTCATTCCTGGTAGTAGCTGACAAGGAATCCCAGAAATCAATAACTGAACATGAACTGTCATAATCAAATAATGTATCATCTCAAATATGAAATAAATTCTGAAATCTGTGGTCTGCAGAAATTCAATGTTTGTGTTGGATGAGAGAAATGTGTAAAAGCTGAGGTTTGTAAAACGACATGGTAATTAGATGTCTTTCTAGTTTTTTAAAGACAGAATACAGGAAACAGCATATTTATTACACTTAAATTTTATTTATAGAAGTAATAACTGTACATAATTCTTTATAATCATCAAAACGTAGATTTTTGACCCATTACGAAGAGTTGGTATAATTCACTCATTGATGATTTTGCTGGGGGAAAAGCATTTTGTGCAAATAGTAATGAGCTTTATTTTTCCATCAAAAAGGCCTGGGCCAAAGATTTAGAGACAACATTTCATAAAAACACTGACCTCACACTAAGTCTACTCCAGTGTATCAATCATCAGGGCCAGTCTTCACATCCATAGCCCTAAAAGTGGTTTTTAAATAGATTCTTAAATATTTCATATTTGGTAGGAAAAGGTGACTAACAGTGCTACTGGTGGAAACAATCACACATAAATAAATAGGATATGTTTGTTACTGTTTCCTAAAAAGGTTTCGTAGAATGTGTTGAGTCGATCCTTTCTATAGCCAAGATAGTGTGTAGAAGCATCTAACTGACATTGTAGCATTTGCTGTAATCTCCTGTAACTTTACAAGCATGCCTCCGTCCTCACTGAAAAAACATCTCTCTCATTCTTGTAATTATGCAGCATCCCTTTTTTTTTCAAATACCATTTGAGATCTGTCTATCCACACTGAAAAGCCAGGACTAAAACTGTGAGAGTATCATGTGCTTTTACTCAGATCTTTAAGCAAAGAAGGTGATTAAAAAAAAAGCTGATTTATCCTGTAGGGGATGCCATTGTCTGCTTAAATCCCCATTAAAATTGTGTATTATATTACAACAAGGAAAAACAGACATACTTCTGTACAGAAATGTTTTGTTTAGACAGTTTCACGCTCTGAGCTGCAGTGACAATGACCTACTTCAGCCTCTAGGGGGCGATCTCACTCCAGCCAAATATTTACACTTCAGCTATTTCATCCTGAGGGGCCTTAAGAAGAGATAAACTATAGCTTAGAAAAATACTCCAGAATAAAGCTATCATAAGAAATTGGGAGCAACACATTTTTTGCATAAATATGTAGGAAGGCCATTAACAGGCTAAGGCTTTTGGAGAAGACTTAACACACAACAACACTAGTTGTTGAGTTTAATGTCTCTCAGTAATGTCAGTCCTGGCTGTGAGTTGTCCTTTTACTTAGCTTCTGGCATGAGTCTGGTCTTCATTTCATCACAAAAAAGCTCTTTCAAAAGAGTGTTTCAATTGTGTCTGCTGTCACTCTGGTAGCTGGGGGAGGAAGAAGAGAGGATGTTAAACATTATACCATTACCATTATACAGTTACAGGAACAAACGTAATGAGTCTTCCAAACTAATTCAGTTACTGAGACATGATCATGAGCTTCAGGTTAAGGCTGACTAAGGCACATGGTTGCACATTTCACAGGAAAAAGCTGTGGACAAGCTAGAAGAAGGTGTGGTTGCACTTCTCTCTTGCTGGTACTTTAATGCAATGTTCAAGTTGATGGTAGTATTTGCGTTCTGTTTTTTTTTTTTTTTTTTTTATGACGAGAGTTGCATGAGGTATTGATTTAAAATAGCATGGAATCAGCCTAGAAGAGTTTATGTAGCAGTACACCAAAACAGACAGTGGTAATGCTTTATGACTTTCACAGGAGATAATGTCAGAACAACATGGTCATAAGGTATGTTAATGCACTTACTTGTTGTCTCAGGAGTTGTTATCCCTCCGTTTGCTCCATTTCCTTCCACACTGTGCTCCATCTTTAATGGACAAGGAGGGTGATGCTGTGACGAACTGATGCTGCCATGTGCTGGCTTCTTGGCTACCGGTGGAGGGACTTTATCGCACTTCACTCCACCATTGGAGAAAGCAATGGCCCTTGATTGGTCGGATACGTGCATGAGCTCGGCCGCCAAGCTTTGCTTCAAACTTGCCTGAGCTTCGGGCGAGGAGGCAGATGCAGTCTCAATGATGACCTTTTTTGTGCTCCTGGAGAAGATAAAGCTGGCCGTAGAGGCTGGGGACTTGTGTACATCACATCCTTCAGGTGATTTCAGAGACAGAGCTCCTGGTTCACTGACACAGCTGTAAGGGGGTGATCTCACACCCAATCTGCAGGGAAGACCATCTCTTGAAGACATGGCTGCAGTTTTCATACGTATGGCTTCCTGTAAGCGCATTGATGGGGTGTTCAGTGTCACAGAGGATGTTTTTACTGTCTGAGGAGGAGATTTAAGAGACAGAGACTTGCGGATGGGCTTTTGTGGAATGTTTTGAGGTCCTGGGATTGAGACTGGGCAATTCTCCTGAACTGGAGCTCCTTCCTTTGTTGGCTTGTCCTCAGAGGATGCTTTCACCTGATCTTCAGTCATGTTGACCGATCTGAGGCGAACCATCTGAAGCAATGAGGGGGTGACAAGAGGAATGTTAGCATCCTCTTTAGGAATGGCTACACTTTTGTGGCGGGAAAGGAGCTCCTTGCTCCTGGTGTCTCGGTTTGACACACTGGGCTGCCTTCTAAAATTAACCCCATGGGTTAAATTCTCTGCCGGTAGAGGGGGTGCAACTGGGACTGTATTTGGAGTTTGGGAACTTATGGTAGCCCCAGACTGATCTTCAATTTTCACTGAGTCTCGTCTTAGGAAAGCGTTGGAGGAAGGAAGTGGAGCAGATACTGATACTGGGGTTTCTGCTCTTGTATTTGGGGGCAAAGGAGATGTCTCTACTAGTTGAGGCGGGACACTGTCTGAAAGAGATGAAATATTCTGCACTACACTGCAAGAAATTTCATCTGCAGTGTTACCTTTTGAAACTTGCTCGGCCACCTCTGGTTTGTTGTCACATACTACCAATTTTGGAACAGCATTGGGCAAAACTGGCTTTCCTCCCTGCACAGATGCCACAGTTTCACTTGAGGCCTTATTTGTCTCTTTGACTTCCTGCGCAGCCAGAGTATGCTCATTAGGGACATCCAGCTGTTTTTTACAACTCTCCATTACATATGGCACACAATCTGTTACAAATGGTGGTGGAGGAGGAGGAAAGTCTACCTCATCCCCTCCATCAAAGACCGAGTCCCCTTCCAAAGGAGGTGGAGGAGGTGGCCAGCAAGACTCAACAAAGTGGATCTCCTCATGTACCCTCTGTAACTCATCTGGAAGCATTGATACTGAAGAGGGAGGTGTCTTTCTTGAGGGTGGAGGTGTGGGGTGGTATGGTGGAGGAGGGGTAGGAGGTGGTGAGACCTTATTAATTTTGGGAACTTCTACAGAAAGTGTCTCCATGCAGGGGACCTCACCTCTGTCTGTCTCAATCTTAGTCTGATCAACTAAAACCATAATATCACTCTGTGAGGACGTTGTTGTGTGGTTTTCAAAAACTATGTGAATTTCTGTTGAGACACTGCCACTCATGTCCTTTTTCTGAATCTCTACTGACTGGTCTGTCAAGAGTTCAACCCCTCTGTGCAGTATTGTCAAGGGTTTCTTCATCACAGGAGGGGGTTCTTTCTTTGAAGTTGTCTCTTGCCTCTTGGGGCTGGTCACTACAGGACTGCTACTCTGCTCTTGTCTCTGAACCTCTGCACTTCCTTCCACTCCCTTTGTTTCAGTACCTGGACATTCCTTGTTCTCTAGCTCCTTGTGGACATCTGGGTCTGCTACTAACAATGTCTCAGGCTTTGCTTTGCTTTCTGACAATTCTAAGATAGGTTTGACTTTAGTTGTCTGTGTTTCATCTGACACATCTGGCACATGTACTTCCTTTTTGGTTTTAGTCTGGGTTCCTGCCTGTTTAACTGTACCATCCTGTTTCTGTGGGGTTTTGTGAGTTTCTTTGTTGACATTGGGGCACGGTCCACATATGAGTTCAAAGGTGCGCCTGTTGTGAACCCATGTCTCTGGAGGAGGAGGACATGGTGCTTTTACCTTGGGGGGTGGTGGGATGTTCAACAGCTCTCGAATTTCTACTCTAAGAGTTGACAAATTGTTATTTGGTGTGAAGTCGTTTGGAGTAACAGTGGGTGGAGTTCCCTGTGGAGGCAGACTGGGGCTGCATGAGGAAACATCTGGATTGACAGGTTCGGATGTACCTGATGATAAAGAGGTAAGAGAAGAGGAAGGAGACGCTGCCGAGGATGAAGTCCGAGACACTAATCTCTCTGGTTTGATCGGTTTCTTCTTCTGTTTTTCTGGGGAAGTTGGGGAGATGTCTTTTGGAGAAAGTGTTGGAGTTCCACTCTGGCTGGAGTAGCCACTGGAAGGAGACATGGTCCGTTCAAATTTCCCCCCTTCTGAGGGAGTTTTCTGTGGGGAGGAGTTGCTGGATTCTGACTGGCTCTCTGGTGGCCCCCCAGCCTCTTTGGAAGAAGTTTGCGTAGGGCTCAGAGAACTGGAGGAGTCATCTGGAGAACTAGATCCAGTAGAGTTTAATACAGGAGTGGGGATCTTACTCATATCTCCAGTGACCAACTTAATCTCAACCATTGTTGGAGTATTTTCTGTACCAGATTCCATCTCTCCAGACACAGAATCATCAAGATCTTTGCTTTCCACCAGAATCCTGGAGTTACTCTTGATCTTGTTATTATGGAGAGAGTTTGTTCTTCGTGGAGGTGCTGGAGGTTGCTTGGTCTTCATAACTGAAAGACTACGAGTAAAGTTGCGCTTGTTCTTTGCATCGTCCCCAGACTCAGATTCTTCACCTTCAATGATATTTTCGCTTTTATTGTTGGGGCTGCTAATCCCGCTAACTGAGCTACGTAGACTGACATGGTCTTGATCTCCACTAGAGTGCTCTTGCTGGCTTTCCTGCCCATTGAGACCCACTCTCTGGGAATTACCACTACGTGTGCTCCCCTTTGAGGATACAGGTGAGGAGTTTGAAATAATGGTCTTCGAAGACTGTGACTCGCTCCAGTTTGACCCTGAAGTTGATGGGGGCATTGGTGTGGATTCATTGCAGGAATGTTCGGCCTGGGAACCGTCGCCATCTGATCTTCTGGACAACAAAGGGCTGACTGATGAGTCCCCAGATGCAAGGCTGTTTTTGCTTACAGTGCGGACACTGCTGCCATAGTTAACACTGCTACCACGAGTTCGGCTGCTGCGGTCAATCTCTATGACTTCAATTGAGGCTGGTAACACCGCATTTGGGATGATTGTAGACAAGTAAGTGGCCTGAGGAGATATGGACATCACTGGGCCCTGGAAAAAAACAGGTTTTACATATAAATGTCAAGAATGGTTGAGATAAAACCAGTTAAAATACTGTGACTTTTAAATTTGAGGCCGCTATTATCTAACAGCTTGATTTCATTCTTACCTGGGGTTCCTGGAGGAAGCTAAACATTGTTGAAGGACAAAAGGTGGAGGAAGTGGTCATACCAGGTACAGCAACAGACTTGGGTCTCACGGTGGAGGTGGGACCGAGACCGGAGCCAAAACCCTGGTGGTTGAAAGGCTGCTCATCCTGGTACATTGCCTGAAGGTGTTTCCTAAGCAGCTGTTCATCTCTAGATGCCTGCTTAGGAGTGGAGATAGGGCCATTTATAAGTAACTGACACATAACCAATAATATACGTTATAACCATAAATTAATGAACTCTTTCTGTTCTTTCTGTTACTGTACCTCCAGCTCTGAAAGGTGCACTCTTGCTCCCTCCTTATTTGCTGCTGGAGCCCCTCCATCAACTGTAGGAATGATGACAACACCTGATTGGCTGTCAGTAGCCTTTCCATTGTGAGTAGGGAGCTGGGTAGAAACAAGTGGCTGGAAGGTGGAGCTTCTATGCAGTGCTGGAAAGATGTTGGGATCACTCAATGCCAACACTACAGAGGATGTATCATGTCTATGGGTTATGCAATAATGATGCTGAAAACATACCAAGCTCTTTCTGGACCTGATTTGGAATACCCATGATGGTGGTCCTCCTGCTCCTTTTCTTGGTCTTATCTAATCTTTTCACTGGATTCAGGGGCTTGAACGTAGAACCTGAGGAAGAAAGGAAGAACTGTTTCATTACAGATGCTGAATTTGAGGAGGGTTTCCTTTGCAAACAAAACACTTTTGGCCACAGGAGACCACGTTGGTTAAATAATGAGCAATGCATGATGTATTGAAACGAAGCCTATGGAGAAATGGATTTTCTTGAGAATTTTAAAGAGGATTTTTGAAATATGATAAGAATACCAATCACACTTTCTGCATCTACACACACACCATTGCACACTCTGCCCTCCAGCTGTGAAATGCAGAGGCAGCCGCAGTGTTGCCTTTTGATGCTTATAACTTTTGAGTAACCGAAAAAAGCTGCAGCTGTGTGTGTGAGTGTTCGTGTCAAGTCCCTCTTTCTTTGATTTCACACCATGACTGCAAAGGCACCAAGCAGCTGGGAATGAGACATGCATGCTAAATAAGTACATGCCTGTGACTCGTCATAAAGCAGTAAACTCGGGAACAAAACTCAAAACTTTCACAAGTGCTATGATTAGGTCGCATTTTGATGATTGAAATGCGGATGCTTCCTATCTACATACACAAATAGAAACAGGGCTGTTGTTTACCTTGGCGGGTGAGGACAGGCCTTGTTGACGCAGAAGAGGTTACTGTGGTATCAGTATTCCCGGTGGTGGATATCGACTCCAGATTGTCACCTCTGTCCTTGGAGCTGATATCCTGCTCTGGACAGAGAGTGTCTGAGGACTGTGGGACACACAAACATGGCAATATTAAGGTTGCATTCATGGTGTGTAGGAAGAGCTAGGAAATGATCCACATAGGCTTTGTGCACTTACTGCAATGCTTTCATCATCTGGGAAGTTGACTCCATTTTTATGTTCTGTGTAAAACAAATTGACAAGGCTAAGAATATGAATACATTCACACTCCATCCTTATTTATCTACACAGTATCTATAACCTGTGATGTACTCATGGATAAAAAGGTGGATTAACCATGAGCTTTGCTTTGAACCCTTCATTGAGCAACAGCCACCAACAAAGTCTAGTCAGCTTGATTGACTGTAATGTCGACATGACACATGTATGCCAGTATGTGTAAACAGTAGGAGCAGATTTTTATAGACCCACTGAATGTGTCTGACCTTCCTGCTGTAGTATCTTCAGTCCCTCCTGAGCCTCAGTGTGCAGGTCCTCCAGATACTGTGGCCTGCTGCCCTCAATAAAAACATTCTCCTGGTGGTGCTGCGAGGTTGCGTAGTGGACCGTCAACCTCCTCAGGTCTTCATTGCTCTTTGGGCCAGCTGTTCGAATGGAGGACAAAGAAAGGGTTGGTTAACAGGTCTGGTGGGGAAAGAAGAAACTGTTTCCAATTTTAGCCACAAACTCATTAGCTACGCTCAAGTCGTTCCTACCTCCTTGTCCTCTTACCACACACGCACACACACTCAACAAGTGTGCATTTGCCAAAACTTTGATCAGCTTTACAGTGGATCCTCTGTGCCTCCACCTGGCATAAGTGTGTATCCATTAATTGCTGCATCTTTGACGCAGCACACGCTTCAGATCTTGTCAGCTGAGCATTTTGGTGAGCAGACGTCAACGGTAAACTATTGCCTGGCTAATCTCCTGCAGTGTCTGTCTTCCTCGCCATGCCCTGGGGGATTGGATAATCTGGAGTGTGCGCATGCAAAGATGCCGCTGGACCCCCTGCTGCGGGACGTCCTGCGTGGGAACTGGACTGGGCTCTCCCTTCAAGGTGGCTTTACTCAATGTTAAACAACTACTAAACGCAGTGGAAACTCAACAACTACACGCTTCAAAATAAAAACTAATCCTGTTCGGTTAGCAGTCAACAGAGGCAAAGGCTGCAGGGACAAGCTGTGCTGTGCCTCTGCCAGTTTTTTCTTTAGTTATATCAACACACTTTGTGGGGTTTTGCAGAAATGCAATGATAGAACTTTTTCTGGAAGAGCCAAAACAGTGTAAATTTTACTGTTTACCCATGTGATTGCATGTGTACCCCCCTGTTGTGTGCATCATGTATCAGTTGCAAACCTATCGTACTACAGTACATAAACTGTAACAAAATGGGTGTCCATTTTGAGAGCATGACCTACAGAAAATCACTCATGTAAAGTGGCTGTTTTCTTTAGACAAAGGTCAATGTGCGGTGTCCTCTTTCCCTCCTTTGTCACTGTTAACACTGTGGCTCTCAGTCTCACCTGGTTAGGTAATAATGTGCGAGTGTGGATGTACATACTGTACAAGTCTGTGTGTGTAATGTAACAGACACTCCCACCCCATCCCTCTGGATCCACACAGGTGAGACAGCTCATACACAATACCCTCTCCTGTGTGTGGCTGTGGGAAATCTTGGGTCATTGTGAACCTGGGACTCGAGAAAGACTTCCCCTCAAGGAAGTGAGGGGAAGGACCTCCAGTCGACTCAGCAATTCATCATATACATTACTCCTATATATGGTATTGTAACCAACAGTTGTGATTACTGGGAGCCCTCCCTGAGAGTCACCAGACCCCTGCAGAAGGTTTAGGGTTTTTTGGTTAAGACGACCGCCAGAAAATCAGTTAAGCCCTTTATCTCATTAGAGAGGACCCCTAAATTGTATTCAACACTAATACTTGCGTGCCAGTGTTTGTGTGTTTGTGTGAGACACAGACAGTGACTGTTACAAGAAATCTGCAAACACCATCACATCTCTAGAATAAAACAAAAATATATACACCAATCCGTCACCTCACAGCCTCAACAGTGAAGCCAAACTTTCTAGGGCATTAAAAAAGCCGCTTCACTCCAGAACTCCTCCATCAAAGCCAGTATTAAGGTCATATAAACCAGCATTCATCTCTGTGAGCAGACTAAAGTCAAAGCTACAGCCTGGCATGTGAGTCAGCACTCACCCTTCTTCTTGAAGACAGACAGCAGAGAGTTGAGGCTCTTCCTCAAGTAGACCACCATGCCTACACGAGCGCCATGGCAGACCAAAAATCTAAATACTGTGGTAAAGAAAAGAACAATCCAACAGGTCCTCTCTCTCTGTCAGTTGTGAAAAACAAACAAACAAAAAAATCAGTGTGTCGCAGAGAAGATCCAGACGCTCTGAACAGTGAGGACAGAAAGATGATAAAAGCAGGATGTCTGGGATTGACTGGATGGACAGGAGCGAGAGGCTCCCCCCGCCTTCCGCAGAGTGACTTGGGAAGGACAAGTGCACAGTAAGATCTGCTTCCAGCCAAATCAGCCTGTCCCAGCTGCCTTATCCCCGAGTCTGATACCCTCCTCCCTCCCTCCCTCCTCTTCTCTGTTCCCTCTCTCTCCCTCTCCCATTATTTTGCTTGCTTGCTCACGCTGGCTCTCTCTCTGTTTCAGTTCCCTCTCTATTGTCAAATGAAGAACCCCCCCGCCAGCAAAACGGCTGTCAAAGTTTGGCTTTCATGAGGCATCCACCCCCACGTCTCTCAATATACACAAACACGTGCGAGTATATATGCACACACACCACCCATGTGAGCCCCCACCTTAAACCAGAGTGACTTTAACACCTTTACATTCATAGGATTGGATGAATTTTTAAGATAAAACTGTGTCACTCCCCTTCTTTTATCTCATGACCCTTTAGATTTATCTGATTTATCTTGACATCCTGGGGCCCCCTTTTTTTAATTTTTTAATTTTTTATTTTTTTATTAAATTTACATTGTGTTTGTGCTGTTTACAACAAAACTGCAATAGATTGTAAAGACACAACAACACAACAATAACAATAAATACTCCATTTTTAGGGGTAAACAAAACATAAGAATGTAATGACTTAGATGTCTGTTATTTTCAATGACTTCCTCTGGCTTCTCAAATGATAAATGTCTTGCAGCACTGCAGACATTCCTCTTTGTGTTTTCTGTCATCACTCCCAACTCTGAGTACAATAAAAGCTGCAACTACACCATAATCATTGATATATTTTAGGATGATAAAATTCTACTTGTCATTGTCCCTTCTCTAATGAGAGCCTTCAGCATCATGCATTGGTCTGACTCTCATTATCTAAGTGCCACAGGAGCTACATTTGACAGTAGAGGTCGTGTCCCCACAGTGGAAAACTAAGCAACTATTTTAATGTAGTGTAGGTCTTCCTCTTCTGTATCACCGCATCACTTTCTCTGGTATCCTCTTTCACTTCTCTGTCTCTGCCAATCTCTCCCTCTTTGCGTCCTTTTCTTTCTTCCTCTTCCTGTCTGCTCTTTAGCCTTATAGCCACAGCGTTTGAGTTGGAGTTATAAATAGCTGACATAGCCTCAGTTCATCATCTCTAATGGTGCTCTGTGTGTGTGTGTGTGTGTGTGTGTGTGTGTGTGTGTGTGTGTGTGTGTGTGTGTGTGTGTGGATGAGTTTCTATGAGCCTACTAATGTTAATGACAAACTGCACAGGGTATGAAACACAACATGACCATAAAAAAAAAAAAGCTAAAAAGGCTGATTCTGTGCCAAACATACAACTGGTGCATTTCACTTTGATCCACTTGTCCTCTGAATGGATGTTTATTCCCAAAGGGAATAAACAGCAGGGGGCTGCAGCTGGCCCCTACGCCAGCTGGAGGGTAGTAACACAATTACTTTTACTCGCACTGCACTAATACAGGACTCCTGGCACTTGAAAATTGAGGTGGGAATACTAAGCTTCTTCAGTGAGGAAATCTCCACCACAGTGTCGAGGGGTCAGACTGACCAGCCCGGGGTGCTGGCTGTGGTTCAGCTTCGGGGTTAGCAGGGCTGGAATAAGCTGAGGCCTTCAGGAGAACAGCTTTAGACATGGGAGCCATGCCAGAGGATTAATGGTGCCACAAGCTTAACCTGTCCATCTCTTTACTTTACGCTCCCTCACTCCTGACATTTGTGTTCCCTCTATCAACACTTCTCACCTAGCAGTCATACAGTTCTTTTAAAACCATATTTTTAGTTCATGTCATCCAGAGGTATCCTCTGGATGACATCACTCAGGCAGTTAATTCACACTCATTATCTCCTAATCCATATTAATTTCTGCAAGACAGTTGACCAATATGGGGCACGTGGGAGCTTATGTGCATATGAAAACCGTTTTGTTTTGTGGTGATGTGGCCTTTAAGCTCCCTCAAACACTCCCTTTCCTCAAGAATAAATCCGTCCACACCCAGTCTCCTCAAAGCAGACCTTTTCTAAGTGCCAATTTTGGGGGTCTCTGGCCCGGCATGTGTACCCCCCTGTTGTTAACCAAGACCCCTCATATCAATATTCATTAGAAAGCCTAAAGAGACACCATCTGGTCTTTGGGGAGAGGGCAGAGGGGAGAGAGGGGCTTTAAATGCCTTTGATTCGATGCACACAACACACCATTCCACTGCATAAGCAAAGTAATGCACAAGTACAATAGAGAAAAGTAGCATATACTAACTTCATGCTAATGTAGCTTCCCCAAACTCAGTTTCACCTAAGAAAACCTACAGATATTTGACAGCCCAACATTCCCCTTGTGCAATTTAAAATCAAGTAGTGTGGCATTTTAAGGGATAATTTGTCAAACTCCAAAGATAATATCATAAATGAACTGAGGCAGACTTGTTAGCAGGTCAAACAGCCCGTTGAAGAACAATTAGAGTTCAGACGGCCAACACACTCACTTAAGTTAAAATGTCAAAGGCCAAAAAGGACTTGGCTCATTAGTAAGAGCCATGTTCAAATAACAACTGTAATGATCTGACATGCCATTCTCCTTTACTGATTTACATCTCATGATGTGGGTCGCATGGAATCTGTTGTGTAACTAAATTTAAACTGGATGTGGGGGAGTTTACTCCTATTTTTCTTTCCCCAGAAGCAGCTCACAAAACTTTCCATTCTACCATAAATTTGGGGTACTCACAACTTACAGATTAAAAAAGAGAATAGTTGAAGTGTGAGCAGTAGAGTTGGATATATATTCACTTTTTGGAGTCCACTTCTTTAGCTTTACAACAACAAAAGTCTCAAGCCCCAGCCAAAATAATCTTTTTTCAGAGCATACATACACACCAACCTCATCTCTCTGAGGGATCACACAGACAAGCTGATCTATGTCAACACTGTCATTCCTCGTACACACCCATATAACTCCCGGCTCCACTAGGGAGTGCTGCAACAACTCCAACTCTTGTCTCTGCAAGTATGAGACTGCAGAAACAGCAGGTTGTCTGCTGGGGATTTTCAGTGTAGACACACAAGGCCAGCTTAAACTGATGCTGGACAAAAAGCAGCTAAATGTGAAACATGACTCCCAATGGACTGACCAAGCCTAAACCCTGACGCTAACACAAACGCACAAACACACACTTATTGGAAAATGTAATATTGTGACCACACGGTGAGTATTAGCTCATCTCATGTCCTCAGCTCACCCTCTCATTTGCTGTACAGAGGAGGCAGGAGAGAGAGAGAGACAGACAGAGAGATAGCTGTTCTGCCTTTATCATAACCTCAACATCAGTATCGGGTGAGCATAGATGCCACTGGACCATAAGAAGTTACAGGGTTTCCACTTCACGCCCAGCTGCACTTGAAAATGGCCACCGTGTGTGTGTATCAATGGGTGTGTGGTTCAATGAGGACATGATGGGTTCACTAGAAAAAAATGGAGGCGCATGGGGAGACAGGGAAGGACACTTAAAAAATGAAAGTGAACAACATAGATAAAAATGTGTTTTTATCTATTGTGTTTTCCAAGTAGAATCAGTACATAGGCGAATATCTAATAATATCTAATATAAACTCAATTTTTTTTAAAGGCTCAGTAATTTTCTAAAACAGCTGGGCTATTTAGATTTTGGGAAGCACTAACCAGACAGGTTTAAACTTTGCAATTAATAGGGACTATTTTCAGTGGTGGATGAATACACTTATTAACATCAGCAGGCCAGTGTGTGTGGATTAGAATAAAAATGAACTACAATACCTACGTTCATGCTAATATAAACAAATGAATTCAAATATAACAGATATATCAGGATTGTGGTTACACAGCTAACACATGAAATTAATACATTGTTTGCGTTGTTTTTTTCAATATATAGTATAACCAGCCTGATTCATTAATCAGCATCTTCAGTAAAACTGGTGGGCATACAGTGGTGTCTCTGTTCACTGACCACAATTTTGACTGCAACATCATTTTCTTCCAGTTGCTCTTTCCGTCTGCACAGGAAGAGAAGGTTAAAATGTGACCAGCAATAAACCTCCAATCACTGAAACACACAAGCACAAGCACACGCGTACACACACGCGTACACACACGCGTACACACACACACACACACACACACACACACACACACACACACACACACGTCATTATTCTGCTCATTGCTGCTCCCCTGATTTGTATTCTATGGCTGCTGTGGTGGGCTTGAGTTATGGGAGTCCCTCCATTGAGCGGTGTAGTATTAACCAGAGGCAGAGAGATGCAGGCTAACCTCCATCCTCCTTGTATGAACATATAAACTGCAATATTTCATCTTTCATGTACCTTGTCATGATAATCTCACAGTCTTTTCAGGTGGGCCACTCACAAGTAAATAATAATAAGTGTGGGATTAGACTCATTTCACCCAGTATTTATCTGATGAGAGCTGATAGCTGTGGAGAGAGAATCAGAACAAAACGCACAAAATGTAAAACTTGTACTACAGGACACTGGAGGTGGTGTGAGATGACAGCAGAGATGAGGAGGGTGACTGAAGGAGAAGGGCAGAGGAAATGGGAAAGGAGAAGGGGAGGGTACGGGGCAGGAGGAGGACATAAATCACAGAGTACAGTAAGTGACACTACTACTGATTACAGGTTATGCAGTGGCCTTGTGCAAAGCACTTAAACAACTGCTCATCTTCCAGGATGGTTTACAAGTAGTTTAGTTGACATTGCTATTTAGAACATCACTGCATTCAACATGATCTTATCTAAATCAACAAGCATGGTTCCTTGATTCCTTCATTGTACTATATGTCCTAACCTCAGCCCTGGTGTATCACTTTGACACCAGATATCAGTCATGTATTTGCTACACCTCTTAATCCTTACCTGGAGCAAGTTGTAAACCTGAGCTGAGCTGACTGACTGCACTTCAGGACCCTCTGCCATGGCACACATACACACTAAGCTAAACTTAGCTGCTGCAGCACCTACTGTGCTTAAAAATAGCAACAGTCACTGTGTTTGTAATTATCCCCCTCTCACTCTCTCCCGCCTGTTCTCTCTCTTTCAACCCGATAAGGGGATTGTGGGTATTTTTCCTGAAGGAGGATGAGCTGTTTCTGGTGCTTGTCGTTCCAACTTAAAAAGCCTTTTTTAAGAGGCCAAATTGAAAGCTCTGCAAACACAGATACAGATGTGGATGCCTTGCAGCAGAGACAAAGCTGATCCACTGTTCAATACATTCATTGATGTTCTCAGAACAAGATAATAAATCTATTTGCTGCCAACTGGTGTGTGGGAGCCTGGGTGGCCCTGGAAAATTAGAGGGTGTGAGAGATGCAAAGGCCTTCAGATGAAACCAGATAGAGAACAAAGTATGTTGAAAGAAAAAAAAAAATCTGTCACAACTTATTTAGTGTGTGCTTCCTATGTAGAGTCAAAGACAGATTTTTTGCAGGTACAAACACAATATACAAGTTTATACTACACAAAAAACCACAGGTTCTGCAGGTTGTTTGAGGCCATGTATCTCTAATGCTGAATGGTCTCAATTGACTGATGAGTTAATGACAGACCTACAGCTTCTGCACAGACTCATCTCCGAGGAGGACTGGACGGGACAGGACAGGTTCGATGCCCTGAAGCTGGATTCCTTTGCTGTCTGGTTTGGCCCGATGCAAACTTTAAATGCATCTTGCGATATAGTTGTGATTTTAAGTTTTGTAATGGATTTGGAGAATGGACTAATATCAGGTAAATTTGGAAAATTTGCTAGTTCACTTTGCTGCTAAAAAGTTAGATGAGACTAGCAGCCCATTAGCTTACCTTAGCATTACTAGCTGTAGCCAAAACTAACGCAATCCATCTACCTCTAAAGCTAATTAACACATATACAAATACAACAAAAATGACAAGTTGTGGTTTTATTGAGGGTTATGTCCTCCACTGCTTCTGGACTTTATGCTAAGCTAAGATAACCATCTTCTAGCTGTAGACTCATTTTTGGTGTGGAGAGAGAGAGAGAAAAGATTTTGCAGATACAGTTGTTTTTTCAGCTTTTCAGAAAGTTCAGAATTGAAAAGAACAACAGGTAAATTTGTACAGTAAAGTAGCCATTTTAAAGTATTGCTATTGCTACATGCCACGTTCATACATTCACTCTAGAAGAAATGTTGTGAGTTCAGCATCAAACTTTGTTCCTCAAATCACCAAAAAATGTCTCCAGTGTTGGAAAGAAACTCTTAACTGACTCAAACTGTCAGTAACAAACTGACACATCATCATAACGCTGCCACTGAGATGAAGACATTTATTTCACAACAGAAAAGTCTTTCACATTTAGCAGCTGTAAAAACTGCCAACCTCCATGACCTTTTCTGTATTGCAATAATGACAAAAATCAAAATGTCACAGTCTGGTCTCATTAGCAAAACAGAATATATGTCTGCATTTGACTGTCCTTGAAACCAAAATGTCACAGACGTTAAAGAGATTGTAAAGACTTCCAGACATTGACTTTTCTGTGAGACAATCATCCCTTGTTCTTCTCTGTACATGGGCTCTGTCCATTATAATGGAGTAATTACATGTGAGTCAGCCACCAACTGCTGTGACACAGAAGAATGGATATAGAAGCTGCAAAATATAAAACTATGCATTCAGGATGAAGCCCTCGCTCTGGCACTATGGAAATGTTGTTCATCATCATCATCATCATCAGAAGAGAGCGATCAGAGTTCAGTTAAAAAAAAAACCCATCTTCTGATGTTCTGAGCTGTGAGATACAAGACAGCAGACAGTTTTAAGTTCATTTGATTGTGCATCATCCAAATCATGCCAGACACATTAGGCTTGAACAGATGTGGTGTGTTTTCAATACACGCCTCAAATGTAACACACACATGCACACGCACGTAAATGCACAAGTGTTACAATGTGTAAAGGGGAAGGGTGTTGTGGGAGCGTGCGTGTCAGGTTGTGCATGCGCCTCCTGCCCACAGAAAACAACAACTCATTCTGCCAATTGTGTGGCTTCATTAGTGTCATAGAAACACTCTTCCTCATCACTCTTCCTCAGTGAAATCCCATTATGCACCGTCAATGAACTAAGCTTCCCTTTCGCAAACAAGTTGAAGCCATTTTGACTGAATCAGTTTGAAAACACTTGTAAATCTGCGTGAAAAGACAACAGCGTGCAAGTAAACTGGCTGCCAAATGTTGAAGTGGAAGATGAGGCTGTGGCTGGCACCGGCTCAACACCATCTGCCTGGCACAGATACTCAGCTCCCAAGTCTAACCTCTTTGCCCACATGAGCCCGAGGTCTCCTGACACCAGTGACATGACATAACTCAAGTTATTGCCTTTGATATCGTTGATGTTTGGCTGGAAAAAATCCTTAAAGTATGACACTGATTAACTGAATATGTATTTCATTAGATTTATTTGCCAGTGACCATTTGCAAAAAGCACAGATACTTTGCAGCAGGTTTAGCTGCTGGCTACTCTGTGCTCTGTTATATAAAGAAGGTTCTTTGTGTCACTAAGATTTTGAGCTTGCAAAATTATGTTTAGAGTTTATATATCATGCTTTGTATTTATATGAAAAATTCAAGTTGAGTAACAAAGATTCGCAGTTTCACAAAAAGAGAAATACATGAACATCTGGTTACAAATTCAAAGCAGAAAAATACGTATAAAACTCAAAGTGCCCACACTGTGAGTGACAGTGAAGGTGAACACACACAGTTGCCTGTTCTAAGTCTTTTCTAATGCATTTCTGTACATGTAACAGATAATTGCCTCTTTTTTGTTTTATTTTACTGCAACAAGTTTACAGAGGGTGTTACACAACAACATCTAATTGACCCTTATTGGAGTCCTCATTTCCTCTCTGAGCACAGCTTATATCTGTCACTCCAGATTATTTCAGGGAAATCAACGCCTGTGACAGGTCACAGAAAACTTCCCTGAATACTCATTGTACTATAAAAGCTGTAAAAGTATTGTGTTGTTGTTGTGGTACTGGTCATAGTTGTGGTAAACATTCCTGATTTTACGGTTACGTTCGTCCAAAAACACTGGATCAGCTTTCTAACTCCAGACAGAAAATACATCAGAAAGTGACTATCAGGCCAGATTTATCAGCCATAGAAGAAAAGTAAACACCCCTGATTCAGACAGATGGTGGACCGATTGCTGCTCTACTTTATAATACTACTTGATAACTTAATTTCAGTGAAGTTTAACCTTGGGTTTGATGCTGCTTTCTTCTCCATCAGCAGGGCAGGACAGGCTTCACTAAGACTGTCACAAGTTTCACATTACAGATTTGACAGTGACGAAGAATAACGTAAGCAACAGACAAGTTTTTTTTCTCATTTCAAAATGATAACTATCCAACCGAGCCATGCCAAAAGTTGAAATAATTACCTTAGCAGGGTCACATACAGGTCTGTGTGTGTCTGTGTCTGATGCTTTAATTTAATTTAGCTGGTGATGCAGGAAGCCACTGGACTGGGCCCCATCACAGAGCTATCCACACACTGAGTCCTTTTATACTGAGTAAAGAGATACAGCCTCTGATTTGAGCAGCAACATGGTTTACACATGGTCAGAACCAGAGCTGTGTGGTGACATGTCACTTGAATTAAATGTTACTCAAACACAAAGTTTAATGACACTAAAACTAAAAAAAAAAAAAAAAAAAGTCTTGTTACTTTTCTGGCCCCTAATTGATATTGAATTTTGAAACCATTCCCATTTCTAAAACTATTGATATTTTTTCCACTCACTGGAGCACAACAAGCTGTAAACAGGGCTTGAATGATATGCAAAGAAATCACATTGAGAGAATTTGACAGTTATAGTGATATGATTCATGATTTTAATGACACTACCAATTTTTACAATTAACTTTAACTGAAAATGACATCAAAATGATAATGTGATTTTGGCTGAGGTTTGTACAAAACAAGATTCTTTGCCTAAAACTGAAGAATATGATTTGTAAGCATCTCTGTAGCACCATAATGTTTCTTTTACGTTCTGTTGTGACAGATTTTGCCTACCTCAAAAAATGTGAATATTCCACCTGGCCATATTACAATTTTGATAATATTTCAATTAATTGTTACTGTAAAGACAGCACATGTAACTGAAGTGTCTAATGCGTTAATAAAGTATTGCCTTCCTATACATTTAACTGATGGTGCAGTTATGGTTTAATGTCATGTTTCTGGTCACCTCGATGTAAATTTAGTATGTACTCTCCTTTCAGCTCTATTTTCTTCTCCACCAACTCTATGAGAAAACATGACTTACTGTTAAATGCTCCATGTTCACCAGCTCATCTCATACTTTGCCTGTCTGCTGCTTGTTGCTGAGGAATTCCTTTCATGAAAACAGCTGCCTGCTGCTGCCGGAAACCTCCAAGTAGATTTTGTGTGTTTGGAAACCAAAACAATGAGCTGAAAGACGCTTAAGGGCTCTTGAGAAATAGAAAGCTACAGAATAAAGTGAACATTCACTGTGGCTATTGTTGCTACAAGTGACCCCTCTTACATTTAACACAGTCATGATCCATTGCTCGTATAAAACAATGCAGCTTTAATTAAGCAAGGTTGTTGTTATTATGGAAAATAAATGTAATAAGATGAAAAGGATTACTGCACTGAGGTAATTACATTGTTTCTAAAAATGAGTAATGAACACACAAAATGCTGCTTCAAACCAACCAACCACCTAAAATGAATTTCTTTCCAAATTGTGCCTCAAGTTAAATTTGGGTCAAGTCATAAAATTGCGAACTTACAAATGCTCCACAATCACTTTCTTTCTGCACACGTGAGACTTGCTAACGGGCTGTGGCTCATTTAAAAGGAATGATCCCAACTTGAAAGTGTTCTGGAGTTGCCATCCAGTGACTAAAAATTTCCAATGCTACATTTAGGATAACAGTACACAAACTAACCACAATTGCACGCTGCCAAAAATGCCCTTTCATTTGAAAAGGAAGAAAACAAAAGTTCCTACTGCTAGAGGGCACAAAAGGACAGGACAGAGGAGGAAGGTAATATTATCCCTTCATCTTCATCGCTCATTGGTGCAACGGGCCAGAGCATGATGTTACAGGTGAAAAATTGACAACGGCAATTAAAACAGGCAGAGTCAAGACAGGCTGCACTGCCCTTTGGGTCTTGAGAGACCTAGTGTCAAAGGAAGGAGGTGAGGGGTGATGAATGACAGGGCTTTTCACAGACTGTTGTACTCTACATCACAGACAAAGGAGAATTTATAAAGCTGCAGATGGAGAAAAAAGAGAGACAGAGAAAAGTACAAACAAATGGGTTGGTTAAGGAAACACTCATTCTTCCTATCGCTACACCTCCTGCGATGGAAAGTACTGGTTCAAGAGCAGCAGAAAAGACACAAAAAGAAGGAGAATGGCAGTACTTGTGTACTTGCAGGTATTTCTTGCCTGCGTGAAAGGCAGGGGAGAGCAGTGTGATGCACAGAGAGAAACAGCAACAGAACATAAAAGATCAGCGCTGGAAGATGATGGGGCGAGGCATAGGAGGGATAGATAACAAAGACGAGAAGTCATCTTCCCTTTATCCAACTGTGTGTTGCCTAAGCTCTCTGAGGGGAGTCCATGACTTTGACAGTGGCACACAGTAAATGGGATCTTCAAAGGAGGACCAAGAAGAGAGCGTCTTAGCCCCGCTTACAGAAATCAAAAGGCTTACGCAAGTCAAACCCAGCAGGATAATGGAATATGGAATATCACACCCTGCACAAGACAGTCGTAATGAAAATGGCAGGGAAATCCGGTGGCAGCCTTGTTCTCGAATTAAACACACAACGTGTTCATGTCCTCTCTTCCTATTATATTCTCTCAACTAAAGTCACCTTCTTTCTATTCTCCCTCCCTCATGCTGTCATCAGTTTTCATTTTCATTCACCTCTCAATCCGTCACTGTCCCTTTTTTCCATTTTTCACAGTCAAAAGTAAGAAGTCAGTGTAAATCTCACTGTGTCCAAATGCAAATGTCACACCTTTGGAACGCAGAAGATAAATAACAAGCTGACGATTCCAAGGTCAAGGAGATAAAGGAGAGGAAGAAGAGTGGAGCGTGGAGGAATGAGATGGGGAAGGGGAAAGCCACAATATGTCCTGACATTTCTGGCTTTGTAGTAATATTGGTTTATTAGATGGATCATTCTGACGTCTTATTTTAATGCAGAGATGCACTGAGTCAGACTATCCAGTGATGAAACCCAGCTGACGCTCTCCCTTCAGAGTGGACAGTTATAAGATGGTAATGTGAAACATCTGGAGACCTATCAGCTGCATCGCCTTATTTTATAACACATCAAAAGAGTGTGTGTGTGTGTGTGTGTCTGAATCCCTCTGCATCACTGACCACCTGTGGATGCAGTAAAATGAGTTCATAGTGAGCTAATCTTGGCCACTGTGGCTGCTCAGTGCTCACATCCCCAGATGACCAGGCATCTTTGTGACTCTTGACCTGGCAACAGCTCAACTTTTATCATCTTTGTTGTCACTAATGAGAAAAGCTTTTCTCTTATTGAGAACTCAGATAACTCAGAGCTGACTCGATGCATCTATTAGTCAACGGACAGAACATTTATCAGCAACTGTTTTGATGGCCATGTTGAGAAGAAACATGGCCAAACAGGGAGAAAAATAATATCCTCCTGTAAAATGAGGATGAGGTGATCAGTGACTAAGCAAAGGCCAGTTGAAAGCATGGGATGAAAAAACCAAAAACACCCCCATGGATGACCTTGAGCACAAATTACAGAAAAAGCAATGCAGTGCATGTGTGACATCCAGTCGTTTCCCAGTCTGCGAAGTGTTGGGAGCCCACAACGTCAACGACCCCTCAGGTGTTGTGAAGGACACAAGGAAAGGTTTCTGGATTGGAGTGCGTCCAAAACCACAGAGATGACACATATTTCAGGAGTACATAGTGAGGATCTGTTCACTGAGCTCATCTCCTGCATGTTACATTAGCCTGCTGCAACTAGAGGCTACGCTACTGCAGCACAGACACCATGTGCTGTGTGGTAGCTGCCTTTACTGTAGCTTTAATCCATTAGATATGGTTTACTGGTATATAAATAAGACCAACATGAAGTCAACCTGAAGGACTATTCCATCAACATGGGAGCAACATTAACATATATTCAACCCCTCTTCTCACTCTTGCTCAATCTGGTTTTATTTTGAGATATTGTGCAGATAGAAGCAGCTACGATTATGAGCCTCATTATGATACTGAGCCTCATTTCGACCTGCTCTGAGAAGTTGTGTGTTTGTGTGCTGGATGGGTGTCCATGCGTAAGGGAATGGGCTGGAATGTAGGAATGTATTCACACCACAGGTTTCTGAATAAACTCCCCATGAATGAGGGAGTTGAATACAGGAGAACAGAAGACGGCGATCATGCACACTCACACACACACACCAACACACACACACACCATCGACCACCCTGAGAGAAAATCAAGTCAAGATGTGTTTGTATGCACGCACAGTAATCATCTGCTATGGCCACAGTCCATCTTTAATGTGGACAGACACACACAAATACCGTCCTGATGAGAGATTTTCCTTAACTGGTCAGTCTTTTTTTTCTTTACTGACTGATGATATACCATACCAGCACACCATTAACATGCATGGTTCAGGGGTCAGTAGGGTCAGCTGCTTCCATGGAAACCTGTAGCATCAAGGACCAATGTCAGCCATATTGGTTAAACATAAACTATCAACTATCAAAGACATTCCCGTCACCTGAAACTGCATCAGAAAACACACCCACAAGCAAAATGGAAGTGTTCCATTTACTGATGAATCTGATGAGTCTGATTGTTATTGGCTGTTTGGTTCAGGCTAATGTCGGCCATATTTCATGTTGTCTAATGACACAAGCAGATGAAAGCATTTGGTAATATTGTAATGCACCATCTCCAACTAATGGCCACATAACCCTGACAGCCGTCTAATGAAAGAGGCAACAATGATGCGTGGCAGGTTTGTGGTTGGACAAACTGCTTCATCAGCATCTGTTTATCAAAAGTGTAAATGGCACTTCACATCAAATCTCTTAAAAAATATCAGCTTGAAGTAAACATGGACATACTTTGTCAAACCCTTGCCCCACTGACTCAGCCAAAGTTTTTGAACTCACAGTTGATAAGATTTTTTAAGTAAATTGAAGCCTCAAAAGGAGATCTGATGATCAAATGATCTAAGATACACAATAACAAAAGGAAGAATAGAAGTAGTTCTGGGTGCAGGCAGAAAACATGAAAGAGAAAACAACCTCCGCAAAAAAATATATATCCACAGTAGCTTTGCAAAGGAGCAATCTCAGAGGCAGAACATGATCTGTCTGACAATCTGTCACCATGAGCTTGCGTTAAACCTGTTATTCTGGTATTTTTTTTGTTGCTTCGGAGACAGTTAACAGAGACAATGATCGTCGTGGGACAGGGAAAGCTCTGTTTTCCACTGCAGGTATAGTGGTCCGGCAAAAAAAAAATAAAAATATAATACTCCCAAACACGCACACATATATATGCACACTGTATGTAATATTCAGACTCTGTCTTATATTAAAATTCTGTGTCATGCTACTCATCTGTCAGCAGGGGAAACAAATCACCAAAGCGACAACAAGGCAAAAAAAAACAAAACCCTTTGTTTCCCACACTCAAACACACACAACCCTCTTCTGCACAGTTGTGCAATAAGCAGGAAACCTTGAAGCTGACTAAGGTAAAGTCAGCATTGGAATAGTGTCACTTTGCACCTAAAAAGCTTACTATGGGACCTAATTCACATACTCTTGACCCCCTCCCACACACACACACACACACACACTTACACAGTCAGCACTAATTTAATCTCTTCTCAAATTCTTCAACTTCAAGACAAATCAGATTTTACAAACAAGAATAAAATCAGCCTCCCTGAGGAGTCAGATGAGACTTTAAAATGAACATTAATTTTGATGAAGAGCTCTATATTCCCTCCAGACATCTTGCGCTCCTCTTACCTGCTCTCAGTTTGTCTGGACGTCCAAACAGCCAGAATCCTTTTGGTTTTTCCCGGTAAGGGGATGCAGAGAAGTTTATTTCTGTCTCCACCTTCTTCTTCTTTTGGATGCTGTTCCCCATTCTGGGGCAGTCCTGAAGCCCCCTAAAGGGGGTCTATCATCTTGCTGTCCAGGGACATTACATCTGTATTCCTTCTCATAAGCTCTTTCCACAGTCCCTCGCTCTCCAGCATGAAAACCTACCCTGAGTTAAAGTCAATAACGTGCTCCTGAATCCCTGTAGTCAAATCATTCCTGCTGATTCAGTCGTGCTGACACACATACACACCTTGGTAAAGTGTAGCTGTGCTAAAGACCCACTGACACTATTCCTATAAAACAAAATACACTCCAGCTAAAAGGCTATCACAAACACACACACATCCAGAACACAAAAATGCAGCACAAACACTCCAATCAGTCCTATTCTCCGAGCTGACACACTTCTAATCATGAACCTCCAGCTGCTGAAGCAAAGGCAGCATCCGCCACTGACAAGCTCACTACCAAGTGTGCGTATGCATGTATGTGTGCCGTGTGTGTGTGTGTGAATGCTAGTGCCCCTCCCACTCTATGCCTCTGTGATAGCTGCGCTCCCAGGCTGAGCATTCACACAGCTGAGCATTTTTAGTCTTGGAGAGGGGTAAAAACACAGACACACAGATATATACACACATAGACACACACTTATAAAGCTCATCAAATGATTCAAACACCACCCTCGAGTGGTTAATGGCACACTTCAGTTATGTACCTCCCCTGATTTCCTCTTTGAGTGAGCAGTGATCAGTTGTCTTTATTGCAAACCATTATAAGCCCAGACGACAGATCCTGTCAACACAATGTGGTGATGGAGAAAACACAGATTCCTCTGTCACACACACTCATGTGCGTAGCACCGACAGCTGCTGACGGGAAGAGAGCAGTATATAATAGTGGCATCTGTGTGCGGGAATGAGTAATAAAAATCAAGAATATATGACCATAATGAGGAGTGTAGTTGTAGTGAAAACTACAAAGAGTGAAAGGGATGCTCAATAATTCAGCTGATCTTTACTGGTGCAGATCTGCGGTCTGGCACCTTTTGAAACTCCTCACTACACACGCACACACACACACACACACACACATGCATGAGTCCACACACACAGAACTATAAAGAGCAGGATATATGCCAGTCAACTAGTCAGACAGATCAAAGCTTGTTGTGAGATGAGAACATTCCAGCTATGCTTAGAGAGAATACAGATGCTGCACCAGATGTTGCAGACACAGAGATGCTGGGACTCCAGAGAGCCAACATCACTTAGGTTAAATAGAGCAATATTAGTAATGTGAGACAACAGTCAGCTGAGATGATGAAGCAAATATAGTGAGCAGCAGTGCCAACAACCCCCGAATCTGTCCTGTAACTCATCATCTTCTTATGTTCCGTTTCCCTCCCTCCCTCATAGCCCTAACAATGTACACTGCTGTAGAGTCCCTGAACACCACGATGGCTTGGCAGGATATGCCCCACACTGATAATCACAAGACCTCCAGGAGCTTGTGGATCAATAGCAGTCATCCAGGAGGAGGTCAGAGGGAGATGTACGGAAGGGGAGAAACAATATGAGCCCATATCATGTGAAACTATGTTTCCATGTTGGTACAAAATGGAAGAAGGAAGGGAGAGTGATGATAAGGAGTAAGAAAATGAAACCATACACTCCTCATCATGGTCATCCTGATCACGTTTCCTCCCACCCTTCTGATGTGTAGGGAACTGCTGGAAGATAAAAAGCAGTCCAATAAAAAGCAGATTTACTGATGGGGGGAGGGGGAGCTGCTAGGTTGCAGGACCAAGAATTTATAATCCCTCGTCATTTGTGCTATAAAAGAGAATCGATTTGGTTTCTTCAGAGCAGAAGAAGTTGGAACTTTCCAAATGTGAATATGAATGCTTGGTTTCTGTATAAATGTATCTGTGAGAGAGACAGAGAGAGATGAGCGAGTATGATGTCACTCAAGCAAAGTGTAAAATGAGCTGCAATAAACTGCTCAGAGAGAGATGCTGCCTCTAAACACAGCCCCAACAGAACCACACCCAGTACATTTGTTCTGGTAGAGTACTCAGAGTACGCTATCTCATCTGTCATAGAGTGCACTTAGACCGTTTGTGAGTATCTGTGTGTGTGTGTGTGTGTGTGTGTGGGTGTGTGTGTGCGCGCGTGCGTGTGTGTGTGTGTCAGGCGCTCTGTACCCTGCCTTCACCTACGAGCTGCAATGTGCCATGTCAAACATGCCCTAGATACATTTAAATATGAGTGTGATCAAAGTCTGTGTCATTGTCGAGAGAGATTTTAGGTTTTGAAAGCTGCAGGGAACTCAAAGGAGAGTAAGTCTGTGTGTACGTGTGTGTGCATGAGTGTGTGCACATGCGTACATTAAAGGACATCAGTGTAGAGGAATGCCGCCGTTGTGAGGTAATAGTCGTCAGGGGAAGTGGTTGTCAGGGTGACCATTACCAGGGACACAAGAAAGGGTTTGGGAATCCACCTTTCAAAATGTCTCTGTGTGTACTTTTATTGGTGTGTGTGTGTGTGTGTGTGTGTGTGTGTGTGTGTGAGAGAGAGACTCGGGAGGTCTAGGACTCGTAGCCCGAATCAGGACATTTGTTTAAAACAGTTGCAAAATAAATTAAAGGCAGTCATTGCAGACTGACCCTTCATGACCTTGATGGGATCTATTAGTCTTTACAGAAAAACCTTCACTACATCTGCCAGCATCAGCCAAGCACTCCCATCTTGTGGCAATACTCTGCTATCACAATAAAACAAAAAAACCTCAAAGATCCATGCCCCAAGTCAATAACATCCAACTGCGGAGCTGCAGTTTCCGTTCAGTTTAACCTGCGCCACCTACTGACAATAAAAGCAGATGCGGATGTAAAAATGCTAATGTTCGCCATCTACAGGCAAGGAAAGCAATGAGCCATTGGCAACTGCCATTTTTTTCTGCTTTTAGTGTGAGTGTGTATCTGTGTTTTCAAAATGTAAACAGTTTTGTTGAATGCAGCATATTTTCTGCTGAATACTTATAAAAGTATAAGTTCAGTGAAGGGGCAAAGCCAAACTAAAGCTTGAGAGTAAAGTAAAGTAAAGACGTGTAAAATTAAGACAATGTAGATAAAAAGATGCATCAGTTGTTGCAAATCTACAGAGCAAATTGTCAAAATGTCATTATTTTATATCCATGACAGACGAGTATGAAAAATTATGTTCCATTTTTTAATCAACTTATTGCAGTTTAAAGTTGATACTCTTAAAGAAAACAGCATTGTTCACTAAAAGAATTTTGATAATCGAATGATAATTTCAGTCATTTTTAAAATAAAAGTTACGTTTCTGCTTGTCCAAACTTGTCAAATGTGAGGATTTCTTTGTCATATATAATGAATATCGTTTGGGTATTGGACATTTGCTTGTTCAAAACAAGACACTTGAAGATGTTGCCTTGGACTCTAGGACCCCAAGATGACTATTTTTCCTATTTTTTGCCATTTAACGCACTTAAGGTAATCTGTTGATCGAGATCATAACTGGCAGAATAAGAAATAGTGAAATTGTAGTGAAGTTGATACTATCATAAATAATGGTCTGGGATGGCTTGTGTAGAACTTGTGAGTTTCTGAAGCCTGCTAAATATAAACATGTCAGTTTGAAAGTAACTGAGACTGAGGATGGTCAGCCAGATGATCAATCATAATGTTAGATCAGAAGCAAACATGAGATAAAGGGTCACTCAGTACGAGAGGAGCTTTACTGAGCCCTAGTCATCAGAACATATTTGGCTTGAAATGTCACTTAACTCAAGACTGACTGGATTCCTGAGCTGCTTTGTCATCGTCTGGTCTATTCTTGTCTTTAGAAAAGAAAAACTCAGAAAGAGACAACACACAGCTGGATCAGGTAAACACTGTTCAACAGGTGTTGAACACGTTACGTAACAGGAGCCACATACACTCACACACACAGAGTCTTTAGGGTAAATGAGTTAAATATCCCTGTGTATGCAGACTTCCACTCCCCCCGTCCCACACTGATGTCTTCCAGCTGCTTCCCCGTTACATCAAACACACTCCATTTCCCATAAAACATCCAATTAGCTCATATTCCATAAACAATGCATTTGAAAAAGGATTTGGATTTTAATCGTATAACTTGTATACGATAAAATAAAGTGTCTATAAAATGTGTAATTTGTAAGGGCTTGAGTTAAGTGTATGTGTGTATGATGTTCTAAAAGACTACAAAAAGATGCTATTAATAATTTAATAATAAGCTGTGAATATCCCATAAGATACAGTACAGATGTTGTGACCCCAATTCTTATTATGTGTTCCTGCTCTTTCTACATTGTCTCCATCTTTATTTTGTTTCACTCTGATACGTGCTTCTTTACCGTAAATCCTCACATTAAACGTGACCTGAATGACGATTAATGTTTCACTATTGTTGCCTCACTGTATTGCTGCCACAGCGACATGCTCCTCACAATGCCGTTGCCTGAGAGACGTTTACCTCACTGGCGTGGCTTTAGGTCTGCGGTGATGGATGAGGGTTTGGAGGTATCTGCTTACCCAGGTAAAATTACCTCGCTTGTCAAAGTGTGTGTCTGTGTGTGTGTGTGTGTGTGTGTGTGTGTGTGTGTGTGTGTGTGTGGTGATTGATGTTCACAGGGGTTGCATTAAACTTTCACACTCCTCTCGCTCCCTGCTGTATTAAAGTAGCCCTGAGTTGTGGCCTGTAATACAGCTCAGGCTGTATGCAATGTTCTCTGTGTAATAAGATGTTTGCTCCTCAGTTACTTTGCAAGGTCTGTAATCTGCACAACATTTTGTGATTCTACACACCCCAACTGTGTTTTGTGATGTGGCAGCCCCACACATACACAAACACACACATAGATGGAGAAAATCGAACAAACAATGGGCTCTGTAACAAACAGATTTACAAGGTCTACATTTATGACACAGTAAAAACTCTCTGCAGACACACATGGCTTCACACATGCAGAAAACAATGACTACACACTCGACACATACGCGGAATCCCAGGGATTGCGCACAATGACCTCACCGCTCAAACAGCCAGCCAAAGATGGGCTGTGCTGGACAAAGCAGGTAGTTGCAGTGTGTGGAGGTGATGTAATGAGTGCTAGTGTTGGGATGGCGCCGCCTTAAGCCCAGCAATATGACGCTGACACACACAAACAGAGATGCTCTTTGATACCGGGTAGTGCTCGGTCACACACAGCACTGCAGACGTCCACACACAACTGTAAACACCCGCTGATTACACAAAAACAAGCAGTGAAGGCCAACACACCCACGCTGGTGCTGAATAAAGGATGTTGAGCAATCCAAAAAGCAAATCAAAAACAGTAATATGTGGAAATGAATGGGCAAGGACTGAAAAAACCTGAGGTAGAGAAAGAAAGATGTGTGTGTGTGTGTGTGTGTGTGTGTGTGTGTGCTCTGAATCACTCTAATTAAAAAAGCATTGAGAGACTGTTCCCTAAGAGTCCTCTCAAGGCTGAATGGGGCTTTGTCATTCGTTGTAATCTCTCCTCTTCATCGCATAACTCTAGGCCCAATCTGGCATCCAAGCTGCCACGCACTCACACACGCACGCAAACAGACCTCGATACACAGCTCCCAGGAATTCAGCACATCAAAGAGTGTTATTTTTTTTATTTTATAAGAGAGGATCTCTGTAAAATATAGCTAGCAGTCAGTGCTGGACCTCTGACTGCTGGATCACAGAGGAACCAGTCATGCAGGGATGACAGAGCCAATGTAAACCAACCAACAAAGACATTACAGTAACAGCAATATGTAAGTAAACCAGTGGAGGACAACACAAAGCTGTGTACAGATGACGACAATGTTATCTACAAGAAGATGCAGTAATATGCAGTAGATGTAGTAGAATGCAGTATACAAGGTTAAATAGATATTTTCTTTTCATGACTTCACAACTTTCATTTGTGAAAATGTCATGTAAACTTAAAATAATAAACCAGTGGAGTCATATACAGACCAAACAGTTAGACAAAGGGAAATATGAATATGTGTATGAGGACATGTAGTTGTCTGGAGAAATATATGTGTATGTATATGCTTGTATGTGTGCACACACTAATGCTTTGTCTTGTCAGGTTTCTAAAGTCACCCAGTGAGTTCAGAAAGAATGAACTGCAGCAGTGAGAAGGAAAATAAAGGCGCAATGCACCAATTATTTACTGGTGGGAAAAAAGACAAAAAAAAATTGTTCTCACACACATACACACACACAGGTGAGATAGAAAGCACCAACTGTGTATTAAGGGACAAGTCACCCTGACAAACTGCATGACTGTGGCTCTTGTTGGACTAAAACATGACTCCCCAGGCTACAGACCTGCTGTGTATGTTGACAGCAGGTTAACAAGATCCAGTCAATGATTTACAGCTGCATCTAATATTGTGAGAATTAAGACAAAACAGGAGAGGGCGGCCTGTTTAAGTTTCACTTTCTGTTTTTCAGATTTCACTGATTTTCTGTCAAAATTACACTTTCAGCTGCTGGTAAACCCATCTGTACTTACATTAGGATGCACTGATCAGTCAACTGTCACACTGGCACAACACACTTAACAGATATTAAACACAAAATAAAATTAGAGATATATATTTAGAGATGCATCTCCGTAAATCAACAGATGAATACAGTGAATGAGCAAAGTGTCAGCCCTCATCCTTGCATTATGTCCATGTTGGTCACTTGTGAAGCTGCAGTTCGTGGCCTAGCTGAATGTTCTGTGATCTGTTTCTTGGACGTTTGACCAGGTCCTCTTCAGTCGGAAAATTGGATTACCAAAAGTATGGTTCCCACACATTGTTAGCATGAGCCTTTGACCACATTATCTGCTGGGGAATTATCTGCCCAACTACTAGTTAGTGTTTGGTTACACTGTCTGTGTGACCTGTCCAGTATTCGGAGTTCTCATGATAAGGGTTCATGGAAGTCCCCTTTAGGCTGAACAAGCACAAAAACCACAAAGGAAACTGTCCAAAAGGAGGTCTGAAAAGACCATGAATGTGAATTTCCAAGAGTTGTTGGATAGTTACTACAGTAACACACACACACACATGCACAGATATACAATGACAGAAGAGAAAGGGATGGCTTTAGAGGTGGAACGAAAACAGGAAATGGGGACTGTGGGTAATCTCTGTGGTGCCGACCAAGCAAACGCATCAGTAAACAGAAAAAGGGGATTAGGCCCTTGTGTCAGTCTACGTGTGTGTCACTATTTCCAGGTTCTAAATGTACAGACTGATATCTTGACGATAACTAAATCTCTCTTAACTTTTCATCTTCATCCAAAAGTCAAAACACTTCTCTGAAACATCATGACCTTACAGTCTGTAACCATGACAGGCAAACAAGACAGAATTACACAGCACTAAACCTTCAAAACACTGATCTGCAACTAACCTGAACCCTGACATTACTTGTCTTGTGGGCCTCACCTACTAAAGACTGATTTTCTGTTATCTAAACCCGAATAATAGATATTTTGGCCACTTGGGGGCAGCACAACAACCTTTGACCCACAAGCAGAAAAGGGCCAATATTAGCAATAATTCGGAGTTATATTTCCAGCCATCTTTTAGCTCTGTTAATGTCCCCATCATCACATGAGAGAAACATTTGACTCTTTAGCTGCTAAATGCTCCACTGCGCTCAACACCAGGTCACTAACTTTGTGTGTCTAGTAGGTAGATGTAAGTAAGAATGAACCAAACGTAAGTGTGCAATTAAACCAAAACAATGAGCTGAGAGAAGATAAAACACAGATTTTTGTCTGTTTACATTTCTCCCTTAAACTCATTTTATACCCTCAGCTTTTGACCCTTTGACGGTCAAAGGTTATTGTAATTCATCATTATTTTAAGCCTATCGTATTTGTTCGGGTGTCAGATTCTTCTGTTGTCTTTATAATGCCATGAGCCACTCACCTTTTGCAGGATCATTGTTTTGAAGTCCCAGTTTGGTATCTGTCACACCAGCACCAGTTCGGTTCAGTCCATTGCCAATGCTCTTTTTCTTTCGGCTCCCCTTTAACCAGCTGAAGGCCTGCCCCAAGGAGCTTCCCGGCTTCCTCTGCCCACGCTGAGCCCTCGCCTCCCGGGCTAAGATCTCAGTGATGTCCTTGGGCACCAGGTCACCTGTAGACCTCCTCCGGGACATCCTGGAGGTTGGTCCTGGGAGCTAACGTCCAGTACCTCCACTTAAATCAGTGTGTGTCTTCTGTTGTAAACAGGTTACAGGATCAGCAATCTCCACTCCTTTGGAGGGTTTGATGAAACCCTCTGTCCCTCTTTGGCCTCGCTCTGTTTTTCCTGTCTCTCACCACCTGGGACAACAATGAGATCAGCAAAATGAGTGAGACAGGGTGAGATGGAAAGAGAAAAAAAGAAAGGCTGAAAATGAAAGCCAGAGGCAGGACAGAGTGACATGAGAGAGCAAGGAACAAGACGATGAAAAAGAGCAGACTAATTAGAACAGGGAGATTAACTGGAATAAGTCAAACTCACAGAGGATTAGTACAAAATAAAAAGGTAAAAATGGTGAAAAATTGTACAAATAATCTATGACTGTATCAAGACCAAGAGCATTCCCACATTGTCCCACTAAAGTTTTTCCTTCACTTGTCCGCCCCCACTCTCCCTCTTCCTATTCTCTCATTTTTGTGTTTGTAGAGAAGAAGCCCCAGGGAGAAGAACTGGACCTCTGCAGCGTCTATGTATGTGTATGTGTGTGTGTGTGTGTGTGTGTGTGTGTTACATGTGGTTCACATCAGCAGAAAAGTAAAAAGTGTGTGAGTTAGAAAAGAGAACAAGCTTAATTTAATAAAACTAGCAGTGGAAAATACTATATTTACATACATTTTACTTTTTAAATACACACACATAAAGGACGCAGATGAACACAACTGATTTCTTTACATGTTGCCACAACAATGCAAAATAGGCAAAGTGAAATGATCAGACATGCACACAACTTACTCAGCGAACGTGCTGTCGTCTCCTCTGCTCACCCTCTTTTCTCTCAGCCTGAGAACAGCCTTGTGGAGCATGTGTGTGTGTGTGTGTATGTGTGTGTATGTGTGTGTGTGTGTGTGCGTGCGTGTGTGTTTAGCAGAGTGAATGAAGCTGCATGCTCTGTGAACAGTCAGTCCCTCCCTCTGTATGAGAGCCAGCCTCTCCTCCCACCTCTCACAGTGCCGTTAGGAGTTAGGGTCTCCTTTCTGGTTCCAAGCTGTAAGAATTTAATACTTTAGCCTCAGTGTTGCATTGTTCACTTGATGTGGACAGGTCATTGGCAGTTTCTCATCATGCAGTTGGTTTTCCTTTTTGTATTTTCTCCTAGCCTCCTTTCCGGGGATCAGGTGCAGTCATCTCAGTCTCCCACAGGAGGGGAACCCCTGGGTCGCGAATCATTGTGGCAGCTAGGAAAGAAAAATACACATTGTGGATCAGTGAATCCATATTATAAGACAATACAGGGTAGCAAGCCTGGTGTTATTCTTGTGTAGTTGGGACAGGCAGGCTTGAAGAAAAGTTTTTTTTTTTTTTTTTTGAAAAAAAAAAGAAAAGAAAAAGAAAAAAAAGCTAAGCCAATGGCAGACTTTCCTGGAAAACTACTGTCCAGTCCAGTGTTAGAGGGTGGTCTGACAAAGGTGAAGAGGTTCAGCTTTTTCTGTAGATAAAAGGGAGTGGTTCTTTCCTGTCACTGTGCAGCCAGGTGGAAACCCAACACCCCTTGTTAAAAATAACACATGTGCAATTAGAGCGACAGGTAGTGTGAGTCACAAAGGGACAGTTACCTTTAGGTCTTAGTCCAGTTGTATTCCCAGCTTTGCCACTCAAATCTGAAGTGAGTTTCAAATTGGATAGTGATGGGGACGTGACACAATCCCTATATCTGTGTTTTTTGGTGGTGGGTGGGGCTGCTTGTCAGAAGTGAGTGCAGTGCATGTACATGTGTGTTAGGATAAGATCATCTGGTTTAAATGAGGAGTGGAGCCACTGGGGAGGGGAAGGGGAAGCAAGAGGACAGGAGGTGGAGGAGGAGTCAAAGCCTGGAGGAGCAGACTGAGACACACCTGTGACCAGAGTCTACAATACAATTTAACAATTAGCAAGAGCCTTCATTCACCCTGTGGTGTGCTCAGTGCTGATGGAACAGCACAGTCATTTGCAATCATTGTAATATCGCTTCCCAAAGAATGTAGACAGAACATGTATATTACTGTTAATCAAGTGAACCACACTGTCTCTAACCTCACAAACACAAACACACAACATCATGGGAGTAAGTTTCTTAATCAAAGCAGAGGTCCAAGTGAAATACCACTGAAGAGTCATCCCCATACAAAATACACATAATAATTATAATAATGAGCCATCATTGATTTTGCTAGCACAAGCTCTTGGTTTGAGCTTTTACAATGTCAATAAAGGGCAACGAAGACCTTACAAAGCACCTGGCTCAACAACACGTGATAGTCAATATGGGAGAGTTGTTTGTTCTTACAGACATGTCATATTTCCTGCTTGTCCAGATATTTAAATCAATCAGAGTTCCACTATTGATTCCCAGTGTGTAATAAGTCATTGTCAACATTAAAATCAAATGTAACTTCTTTGTTGTAGGAGATGTTATCCAACTCTTTGCACTGTCACAGTCACACATTCTATCTGGTCTACAGTCTTCTTCATTTAGCTCCTGAGATGAGGCAGATAAATTACCTGTCTGTTGGGATTCCTGGGCTAATTCTGGCGTAGGACCTAAGGATCTCACTGTCAGTGTAGAGTGTAGAGAAAAACATATGGTCATGCTTCATGCTGCAACTTTAACAGCCCTCATCCTTCAAGTACATCACATACTGTCAGCGGCCTCTTGCTGTATCAAAAGGGCAAACATAATGGAGGATCATAAGGATCATCATCAACATGTGGAGTGAATTTGCTTAATGCACTAAATATTGTTTCGACTCACCATGTGCCAGATTGCTTTTATAACCTCAAGATTTCAAACGTGTGATGAGGTTGTGACTTGCTCTGTATGTGTGTGTGTGTGTGTGTGTGCGTGTGCGTGAGAAGAAGGGGAATCCATACTGTATGCGTGTTCTGGTGTGTTGGGCGGGGCTGAAATGAGTCATAGTTTAGTTCACTCATGCCGAACACATTGAAATGTTTTAACGTTTCCACGGTGATACAATAGAAAACAGCCACCCTCAGTATGTCTGCAAGGGAGCTGCAGAGTGTGTGTGTGTGTGGTAAGAGGTACAAAATCATTAACTCCCAGAACACTATGCGCCTACTGGGGAATGTATCACCAATCCTCCCCTACTCTGTTTTCCTCTCTTTCTCTCTTTCTTCACCTTTTCATTTTTAACTCAACTGTTGTAGCTAATATTTACTGTCTGTGTTTACATGCACAACTATATCCATATTTTTCACCACTTTCTGTTACAAAGGAGATTAAACAGAATCTGTGATGGAAAATACTCTTGTTTTGAGGGAAGACTGTCATGCAAACAACTTGGTTGTAGAATCAGATGCAAAATAAGGCAATGGGACATCTGAGTAAGTTGTGGGATCCTTTTCTTATGTAGCTGCAAGACACTTTAATTCTATATCATTAGTGAAGGAATACAGACAATGTGGGATCATGTTTATTTGTGGATACATGATTATAGAGGTATGCAGGATCTTGTTATGTATAAATAAATAATCTTACATAAAATGAGGCAGAATCTGGATAACTGCGTGCATATAAAACATAACCACTGACCAACACAAGTTCAAACAATCGCAAGTACAAAACACAACACGCATAGCAAGTTACAAGAGGTCTGTGGTGCCTTACAAGAAGAGGTATGATATGGATTAAAAACATGTGCACAATGAAAATGCTATTTATTTTTTGCACATATAATGTTTATATAATACAATATTCAGCATATTACTTTAGCATTTTGGTATGCTAACATTTACTTATTCACTACAGAGACAATAAACAGCTGATGAGAATTTATTTGGACACAAACTGTTGTTCGTGTGTACCATGTTTATGGCAACCATCTAGCAAATTTCACTCAAATCAAATTGTTAACCAGCCAGTGGTGATGAGCAAAAGTCAAGGAAACATTAATGTAGTTTAGATTCATCCTCTGAGGACTATGAATGTTTGCCCAAATTCAATAACAATCCGTCCAATAGTTATGGAAAGTGATGGACTGACTAAATAGACATTGTTCAACCTGTGACGTTACTAACTGTGGTAAGAGAAGGGCAACACAGAACAAAATAAAAAAATAAAAGAATATAGCTGTAATACAGAATAAAACAGCATCCAAAGATCAAACCATCTACTGTGGCAGTTAGAGGGAAGCACCTTGCTCAAGGACACTGGAGGCCTTGAGACTATCCAGTCACACAGTATCATAAACAGGCAGCGCGAAATCAGTAACGACACCAACACTAACTTTCTGTCATCGGCCTCCATGTGTATGTGTGTGTGTTGGATGTGACTGAAAGGAGGCTGCAGGCAGGAAATCCATACTGCCGGTTGGGATAAGCTCAGCTCTCTCAGACCAGCATTATCATTCCCGACCTGCCTTTGTCCTGCGACAGACACATTCTTTCTGCACCGGCTACTCTCTGTCCATCATACGCCATCAAAAATACAGCAAAAAAGGTCTCCACGGCACAAATCTTTTGTTTTGTTTCATTGTCTCTTTAACATGAGTGTGCATGTTTACCCTCTAGAAAAGTATAGTATTTTTAAGAACCAGTGAGTAATCAAAAGCCTGAAAAGGAACAAAACTCTCCAAAATTATATTTCACAGTACACTATTTATAACATCAACCAAAAGAGAGGGGAGGAATGGGAGGGGTGCAAAGGGACGTGAGAGAAAAAACAAGAAATGAGGGCAGAGAAAAAAGAGTGGCACGTAATAATAGTGTAAGAGAGAAGAGGGAGAGATTCCAGGTTGATACTCAGCTGTGAAACACACAGAGGGGAATCCTCTGTGCAACAGAGACAGCTTTGTCTCACCAGCCTACGACTAGAAGAGATGTTAGTCTTTGTTGGCAGTGAGTTTGGGTTAAAAGAAGGTGGTATGGAACAAGGAATGAACAAAAGTAAGAACAAAAGTAGTTCAAGAGTGAAAGTGTAATGGAAAAGAAAAAGGGAGGAGGTGAAAAAAAAAAACAAGTCACTGACCCCTACTGCACTCCAGCTTTCCCTGCCCAGGCATGTTGTTGCCCTTCCTCCTGGATGCAGACACTCACAGTCCAAAGCACATTCTTCTGACCTGCCTCAAACAGACACACAAAAATACCAGGCTAAAAAGTTGTAAGAGTGGGCAGGAGGTGTCCATTTCATTGCAATCATTAGAAAAATGGAGGAAGTTGAAGAAATATAACAGAGTCATGTCTCTGGTGAGTAGGTAAAGTTTGACGAGGAAGAGAGGAGAGAGAAAAGAAACTGCAGAAAACAAAGCTATAAGAGTTGGCTGTTGCCTGTTTTATGGTGCCTCAAGGGGACAATTTTGTCTTAGAGCCAGACAACAGAGACAATAAGGCTAAAGAAGGGTAATTTTCTTCAATCTGGTACTTCTACCATAAAATAAAATGATATCCTAGAAACACTGGGATTTTTCTGACTCTAACTGACTCTAACTCTAACTATTACTCTTAGGGACGGATGTGTAATTCATTTTCTGGAAATATATTGCCATGTCAGGCATACAAGTTGCAATGAAAAATACCCATTACCCACAAATAAAGTGGTGTACATTGCCATGTTGTATGTACGGTATTGACTCGTTTTGCTAACAGCCTTTTCTTGACCTTCTTGACAGTGACAATATGACAATCGGCTGCAGCGCTTTGAACTTAAAACTATGATGTAATGGAGAGACTGAGCTATAATGTTGACCTTAGATCAGAGTCTCTATCTGTCTGATGCTATCTAGAGAGGAGAAGGCGGTGGCCGGGGCCTTGTGTGCTGTTTGTGTGTCGTTCATCAAATTTTATTGGCCAATAAGTGTTTGCCTTTCCTTGGACAAGTTTAAGCTTGCCTGTTGATGGTTCTTGCTTTAGGCTGACTTGACCCTCCCTGGACATAAATAAACAGACATTAATTAAATAAAGCGACCTGTAAAATGCTACAAACGGCCCGTGACCAGCTACATTGCCCCTTGCGTTTTTACTCAAAGATGAAATAATGAAACACAGTGAGAGCAAACACACAAAGCCCCGCGTGTCTGATGTTAATGGGTGAAGCTGCCTGCACAGTGGACTCAAGAATTTCTCAGAATCCAGGAGTGGTCAGAGCCAAAACACACTGGCTGCATACAGAACCATCTGGTTAGCAAATCACACACACATGAAGATACACAAATAGACCCACACAATTCACTCAAATTAAAATACAAGTAGAAATATATAACTTCAGACTACAGATATATTTGATTGATTGTAAAATATTTGTTCCTATTGGTTAACTTTATATATATCAACTATATATATCTATACTACATTAATCTTGCAGTGTACTTTTTGGATAAGTATTAGTACAAAAATAATATTCACCAAGACAATGTATACATACAGAATGTGGTTGTATTAAGCAACTCTATTAGGCCTATCTGTATACATCCCATTCTGCAGCATTGGGGTGTTTCAGGTAGAAAAAAAGAGGCTGAACTGCTCCTTTAAAAACATCACATAAAATATTTTTACAGCAGGAATTCCTGAGAGGGTGTGGTTGCTGCTGGGTTGTTTCGAAATGGACAAACACAGGCCACAACTTTCCATCCATTCATCCATCCATCCATCCATCTGTCCATCCAACTATTCTTCTGTCTGTCTTTCTTTGTCTCTCCCTCTCTCTCCATTTGCAGAAGAACTATCTGACTATCTCCAGGGGGTCATTTAAATGAGGAACTGACGTAACAGGCGGGAAACCTAAGGTGACCTCTGTCAAATCATTACTAAAATAACAGGATTGGCACTTGTGCAACATCTAATTAGGAGAGCTAAAAAGAGTGGTGATTCTCTCAGCCTAAACCATTTCTGAAAACAACAGGGATTATGTGTACAGCTTTTGGGAGTGTGCAGGAATGCATTTGTGAACTTTTGAAGTCATAAAACTTATTTATTGCAAGGGGCCATCACAATATTTACTGTAGTCTCTCAAACTAACATTTATACCACAACATATCCATCTCAAAACAGTAAAATCCAGTTCCTTTAAAGGATGCAAACTTGTGAACATGTTGTACACATACACGACAGCCATTGACTCAGAGCAGTCACAACATTAACTTTACTTCAAAGCTTTATATGTTTGGATTTAAAAAACTAACTACAGGTGAACAGACTGACCTCTTGGGAGCAGTTATGATACATGGTTGAGCTAAAAGTGGCACCAGTAAGAGCTGGGTGAGCCAGAGGAATGCTACAGTTTATACCAACTCTGTGGTGGATAACATGATGGTGTACTTTCTGTGAGATCCATGTATACTAACACTGAAACAATAAGAATAAGAGTCTACAGCTATGCTAGCAGCTCTGTGAGGCTTTACTTGAGAAAAAATGCTAACAATAAAGCTACTGGGTACGGGATGACTGGCCTGTGGAGAGAAATACTATAGGCCTACCACTTATGCAGAAGCTATACACAGCATCGCATGCACACAGCCCGTTCAAAACTTCAAATACAACTGAGCTACTATTTAAATCTAATATCCCTACTCATCGAGTTAGGCTGATCAATGTTCAGTATCTCTGAACATAACTTCCTCTCCATGTTTTAAACATGTTTGAAAAATGGGGCTAGAAGCACATCTACATTTACTTCCTCATTGAGAAATTCTTGATCAGGCCTTGTCACGTGCCCACCACCGCTGCTTGTGCTCAGTTGACCGATGAAAGAGCATGGAAAGATGGTTGGCAACATTGGTGAAACTCAGCCACATGTTTGTTAGCATCTTGTATTTGTTCATGTTGCTTGTTAGTTTGTAACTGGTAGTAGCTGACACAGTGTTAGTGGTTGTACAAATGTAAACTCCATACTGACAAAGTTTTTGGTTTATCCCCCTCCTGTTAATGGGTTTGATTCCTTAGGTTTGTGACACATTAATCCCTGGCTGTCGGACTCAATTATGGTGAGACTGTCACTGGTTCACTGCTGTTCCAAGGAGGAAACGCTCAGGTTATGGTGTTGACTGCTCAATTGGCTAATGTCTTGTAGTGAAATCTTACCATGGTTAAAAACAGGATTTTCATTTGAGGGAACTGTTGATGCTGTTCACTGTGGATCAGGTCTGACACCAATGACTACAGAACGTACAGTATGAACCTCACCGACTGAACATGTGAACTCATCTGTCAACTCGTCTCATCTTTCCATATCTGCTGTTCTAATCTGCAGCGCCCCTTCATGGGAAATGGTTTTGACTGCAACTGTATAAGTGTGATAAACTGAACACTAAAAGATTGTCAGAAAAAGGTTGACACAGTATAAAAAAGCCTTGGCTCTGCCTCAACATTTTAAGATGTGGGCTATTTTAAAAACATCCACTTAGTAGCTACAGCTTGTTCCCTGTCTTTTTAAGGGTAAGCATGTCTGTCATCTTTAAATGGAGGAAACTCACTTAATCCAGACCAGTGGAAAAACACACTGAGAGAGGACATGGGGCCACCTACTTCATTATATTAAGTGATCCCTTAAGACTGTGGAAAGCCAACTGGTACAAACACTGGGTGGCTGATGACAGTCAGAAGATGGCGGTTGACAATTATGTAGCAGAGGCACCCTCTTTAAATAAACACCACATAAGGTCACTGTCATTAAAACACACTTACCCACAGTGAGACAATGCTGTATGATGCATAAAGTGACAGACAGCAGGGAACAGCAACAAAGTGAGAAATGGAAAAGTGGACTCGTTATCAGATGGTCTTTAGTCGAAATCCCTCGAGAGGCTAAGACAATGAGCCTGGGGACACTGAATGAGCAAATAGTCCTCCATCTCAATAAATAGTTGTCAAGGTGTCCTTGAGCAAGGCATTTTATCTCTTATCTCAGCAGTAGAGGACTGGTAGTACTGGAAGGCACCGGTATGAAAATAAGATTATGAAGTATGGCCAGCCTTTTCTGACTTCCTGTATAGAAAAATGTTTACTGCTATATGTAACTGGTACATACAGGAGGACCAATTAATCTATAAATTAAGAGTCTGACAAACTAAATCTTAGGGGTTTCAGTGTCTGGTTTTTCAACTTTTTTTGTCATTTTTTTTGTCAGTGATGTCGAGATACCATGAAATACATTTGAAGCATTTGCACACTGAGGTCAAGTTGTTTGAGATCATCTTCTTGAATGTTATTTTTGAACATGTAACTGTGCATATACTGCTGATGAACTTTTCCTAATCCTTGAATGTTTAGGAGGTCTGTTTTACAGATGGTGTTGGTGTTTCCACTGATGCACAGCACATGAATGGATTGTTCAAGTCTTAATACTTGATCTTTCTAGCATTTTCTAACCTTTCACATTTTCTGAAGGTGGTCCTCTAAATACCTGTTTCTATTTGTAAAGGATATGCAAATTTAATACATATATAAGAAATAATGCACGTTGGACATGCCGTCAAAAAAAGTTGCTATTACTTTTACATATGACTTGTGGGTCATATTTTAGACAGAACAAAGGCAGTCATTTTTCCTTAAAAAATACACAACCAAAACTGCAAAACCTGTTGAGTTACCAGCATAAATATAATGTTTTATGCATGGACTTTGATATGAACTATTAATACTGTTTCGTGGAAATTTCTTAACCTTCCTTTTTTTCAAAAATCACACGAGAAATCTTAAACCCTTGAATTTAATCAAAACATGAGTACAACTGAAATGGAACCACCCATAAGGGGCACTTTCAGGAAAAACAGGATTCCTTTCCTGAAACTATTCCTGGAAAAATGTTTCGTCAGTAGACAATATATGAACATTTTGTTTCGCATGTGGTGTCCACCATTCAACACAGATGTTGGAAAATACAAAAAAGTACATGATCTCTGAGAATCTTGACTGATTTCATAATAAATCTTAGTGAATATATATAATTAGCGCTAATTGCTGATCTGCATTGGTGGCCCTTCACCACAGTCGCATTCTGTGCCAGGAAGCACTGTCCCTGTCCTGTCAGCTTCAAATGGCAGAGAAGGTTAGAAATATGAACAATATGAATTTCCGAAGCCCTTGATGTTTCATATGGCAACAGAATGTGACTTGCTGCTGTTTAAAGAGACAGTTTTAGTGACAGAGAAGGGGAAAGAAACAGGAGGAAGAGGAGGACACACTGACAGGATGTTCTGGTGAGTTTGGACAGTACAGATTGGAGCAGACAGTAACAGTCTAGTCCAAATGAGTCTCCAGCATATGGTCTACCTCAGTGGGACATTTAGTCCTGAACCACAACGCCCCCTTAAATATTTGGTTTCCCCCCTGTGCTGCTCTACACCCACGCACACACTAAAGATCTCTCCTTCCTCAATGAAAGAAATGATAGAAGAGAGACAAAGAAGAGCAGGAAAGACGTGATGATTTTTATGGCAGAGAAGTGAGAAAGAGTCCCTGGAAGTGCTGGGTGGGTGTGGATCAGCACAACAGTGTTAAACTGTTCTAACACATAATCTGTGGACGTAACGTCATGTAAATTACCGTCTATCTTACAAAGGTCATACTTGGCAAAACACAGAGTCACCGTGGTCAACAAGCGAGAATTAGATAAACATTACATCTTTTCATAAGCACAAGGGACAGGGCCTTATCATGGAAACACTGATTCAGAATGATAGTCAGTATTTTACAGGGCGTTAACTGCAAACATAGGCATACTTGAAAAAACAAAAATGTAAATATGATTTGTAAATGAATCTTAGTTTTTAGCATTTTAAAGTATAGCACACACAGGCTAAACAGTAGTCCTCTCTTCCCTCCATCCCTTTGTAGAGCTATTAAAACAAGATTGTCAGTTATGCACAGTATTGAGGTAATCTTGTATACTGTCTGTTATTTTATGATGTTAAAAGTAGATAATACTAATGCTATAATATTCATCCTTTAATCCTGTATTTACAGTTTGTGACAATGATGAATATGATTAAAGTGATTGCTCTAGTCGTAGAAAGAAAAGTCAGCAGAGAGACTGGGTAGAGAGAAACTTTATCTGTCTCTCAGCATTAGTTACCCTCATGAGGGGAGTTGTGCAGCCATCTAGTGGTGTCATTTTGTTATACGGTTGTTTATGCAAATATTAAGATAAGCAAGGTCATTCGTTGGTCATTACCCAAAAAATGTTTTAAAAATGGGTTGAAATCATAGTTTTTTGGTAAAATGAGAACAATAAAAACATAATCTGCAGTTCAATATACAGGTTACACTGTCTCTCTTGATCTTTCATCATCTCCTTTAGTCCTGGAATCTTTTTCATTTCTACTACATCTGCCACATCTTGTCATATCTTCTCCAGCTATCTCATCCTCTTTGACCTCAGACTACAGAGAAGGACCACCTGGTCCATTGTGGGGGTCAGAAGTTTAGGTGAAAACCAATCCTCCCGTGGGAAGTGGCCTGAAAAGTGCAGGGAGCTATTTAAAGACCTCTTGATAATGAGGAGGTGCGAGTGGAATCCATGAGCAATGGTCTCTTTCATCATAAACATACACACACACCATAAACCCTCCAACAGCACCTCTCAACAGCCATTATAGATGCTCCCAGCTGCAATGCCATCAGTCCATGTGGCATTATAGAAGTAAAAACTACGCTGTCAGAGATACTGACTGTGCGCTATAAGTTCTACTGATGCAAAATGTGATGATTCTACTGAAGCTAACAAGACATCAAGACAGTCAGTGATTTCATTTCACTTTCTAATGCAAGTTTGCCTTCAGTTTAATACAAGATTACTGTGTTGTACTGAAATAAAGCCAATGTCACCAATGGCTCAGGGAAATAAAGTTCTGACAAAGTTAGGCCACTGAAAACACATATCCTTTCATGTCTCTTACGATTGTACTGTTAACTACATATGGCTGCCAGGTGTCTAACTGTATCTAATGTCTAATTCACAGAAGTAAGTTTTGGCAAATTCTTTATCTACCTCAGGTTGAAAGGGCCTGCTGTGGTTCCTCTCTTTCCCTGCCCAGTGTTTATTAATAAACCTAAACAGATTTGAGGTAGTCATGGTCACACATAGCAGCACACTGACAGAGCGAGGAGGCTGGGTCAACTGTCTTTACACCCCTCCCCACCTTCTTCTCTCAGTTCATCTGCAAACCACACGGCTCCCGCTCATTCTTTGCTGTTCATTTTGCTTTGTCGTTTGAACCACAAATCCTTTCAGACAAAGTCCTCCTGAGGATGCAGCACAGGGACAGAAGAAACAGGGATATAAAAGTAAGTTCAATATGGTTCAATACAGTTGATCGGTACATATGATAAGTTGTTAATGATGTGATAAAATTTGAATAGAAAACACTATGACTAACCATTTATGTGGCTCCTAGCTTTCAGGCAACTACCTATGTATAAAAAAACTGAAGACATGTCAGATTTACCATAATATCTTTTTAAATGTTGTTGTTTAGGGTTAGAATGGTCAGCAAATATAGGCCAATGCTGTATTTGGGTGGTGGAGGTCTAAAGGAATGTGCCTCATGCCCACGCCTGTCCTGCAGCAGGACAGCTGGTCACTGTCATGTTCTCCCAAGGGTTTTGATCAGTCATGCACAACAAAGTCCAGTCTTTAGGAATTGGGGACACTAGGGACACTTAAAAAAGAAAAAAAAAAGACAGAGCCAAAGGGGAGGGCGGTGGGGGGAGGG